>CM018039.1:30177936-31377936 GCA_008638375.1 Nyssa sinensis | reverse complement strand
GAGGCATTGTTAAGAAGACTAGAGAATGAAGCAAACGTGTCAAGCCCTTCCTTGAGAGTAGAGGCTGAAAGGAGATCCCCATGACAGAAAAGCATAATGTCATCAGCAAAGCAAAGATGAGTCAGCTTAGTCTTATGGCATCTCCAATGGTGCTTAAATTGAGGAACAGTTGATTTCTGATGAAGAATCAAAGCGAGCACACCCATAGCAAGCACAAAAAGATAGGGGGAAAGAGGGTCCCCCTGCCTTAAACCCTTAGCGCTAGGAAAGAAACCTTCAAGTTCACCATTAATAACAATTGAGAAACGGGGAGTAGATATGCAACAGTAAATCCAATCAATAAACAGTTGAGGAATCCCATAATGCTCAAAATCCACTGTTCAACCCCATCAGCCCAAGTGAGAACTAGGGAAGACTTAGTACGCTCATGCGGGCATTTTGAGTAGTGGAGGAACTAGCCCTTAGCTGCTTAGAAGAGTCTAAGACTGTTTCTTGTTGCCATTGCCTTCCCTTCTCTGCATTAGTGGTAGCTTGAACTCCTTGCTGATAATGACTTTCATTCTCTACGACTATAGGATCAGAAGGACTTGGAGCCTTCGCTTGTAATGAATGAGTGGCATCATGGTTATCTTGGGGATCATTAATCACTGCATTTAATGGCTGAATGAGAGCCATTGAGACCGTAGAGAAGGGAATTAGGGAAAAACTAGAGAGAGAAGCTCTCCCTTCTCTCTAGAATCCACTTTTGTCATGTCTCTCTCCTCCAAGGTTCCCATTTCAATCAGTCTTTTGGATTCATACCATTCCCATTTTGAATCTCGTTATGAAACTTCCACTTTTACTTTAGTCATGTATTATACTACATCTCCCGTTTAAATCTCTTCTTTCTATCAATCTCTAATTGACTTAAAATTTATTGAATTTCTTCCTAATTTTTATTCATCATGTGCCAGTCTCTTTTCAGAATCGTTACATTTCATAATGTCAATTCTGACAATCTCACTCATTTAGTAATTATCTTCAAGACTCTATTCATGAATTTTCATTTTTCTAGTACATCATCAATTCATTTAGAGTATCAACTCCTTCTATAATTATCCATTAAGTTTCCTTCAGACTATCTCTCATAATTTGATTCATTGCTACATCGATTGCCTTTCAGAGTGTAAGTATTTTACTTAAATGTTACCTGTCACATATATCGCCTTTCAAGGTGTTACTGTTAATTCTACCGCCTTTCTAGGGTATTACCATTCGATTTAGATATTGCTATCAAATTCACTACTTTTCAAAGCGTCACATTTTTAACTCTGGTGGTTTTCCTGGTTCGTCTAACATCGAAGTCTAAACCTTGGACAACTTTCACATTTAACTATGCAAAAAGTTTTGGCCGAGAATCAAATTTTACAGTCATGTTAAAACATTTTACTATTCTTTTTATAACTCTTAAGCATATTTTGTAATCCTCACCTGAATCTTAATGGCATTCTGTGTTTTTTGTAGTTCTTAGGGTAATCTAAGACATCACTCGATACATAAATTCATATAATTGGGCTTTGGAACTCCATTCATTAAGTCTACTAACATAGTTGGGCTTCTGTCATCTTAAGAGTATCACAAGGAACTCATAGTATCTGTGTTGGTTTCTAACGTCATTTCTGTCATATCACAAGGCCTAACTTCCGATTATGGGTCAATCATTGAGAATACCTGTGCTCCTGATCTGTATCCCATGGGTTCTATGTTTTCATTTCTAAATAATGATCCTCATGGTAACATAAAAGTGGGTTAGCAAATCGCCTAGACTTCACACGCTTTTCTATCTAACATTCTTCAACAATGGCTTTCCTAATGTAATGGAATCAGCAATTTAATAATCTAAGTATTCAGTTGCTATGTTCAGTTCAGTAGAAATGTGGGGACATAAATGAGTTAACATAAAATTTTGAGCAGTCCATAAATGTCATAGTAACTAGAAAGACACCTGTAACTATTGATATAATAGCCTAAACATATCATGGTGTAATAGAGAAGATCCTCTTTACGTGTTGCTATTTGTTCCTCGATCTATTGTTATAGGTCTGATATCTGATCATTGGGGTTGGTGGAGTAGATGGGGTTCTACTCATAGATCTATTGTAACACCCCAACCCAACGAAAACGGTAAAGCTCTAAGTAATACTTAGAAACCAAAACCTCATGATAGACCCATAAAATAATTTAAGCATATAAGAAATGAGGGCTGTTGTGTCCGAATCTCATTACCAATTAATTAGGTGAAATGATGTTATTTTAACACTAAGAAAACTCGAGTTAGCGAACTACAGAAATCCCAAGGGATTAATAACCGACACTAGACCTTGGAGATTGAAGCTAACCTAAATAGGAAATGACCAGAAGAAACCGTGTCGAAAAAGAAGCAACGAAAAAGAAGATATTTAGAAAATAGCCGAACCAGTTAAGTGCACCAACCAAACAGGGCCTAAGCCCAAAATATGGAAAATTCCGAAAAGTGTGGCCAAGGGGACTTGAACCCTTGACCAAGTGGGCATGATTCTTGTTGTCCAAAAAGTTACCAAGTGGGCTGTTGGCATCTTTGTGCCTATATATGCAACCAATGTTTATTGAAACCCAAATTAGCCAAGGCCACCTCCCAAATTGGCCAATGGCCTTACATGCAAATCCCACATCATTAGCTTACCTCATTTCCTCTCTCTTCAGTCTATCAATCAGTCGAACCTCCACTATTATATGTATACATGGAGATATATATGGGGAGACAACATGATTTCATTACACCCCCATCCACCAACTAGCTTTCATGCAAGCCCCAAACCATGGTTTTAAAGACAACCAACTTAAGCAAACTGTGTACTGCCATACACATATAAATCAGATTGGTGAACCTAGGGAGAAATGTTAGAGAGAGAGATAGTGAAAAACTTGATATTCAAAGAGAAAAGTGTGTATATCTGTGAGTGTGTGCACTGTGTGTACGTGGAAGAGGCACTGGGCATACCTGAAGCAATCGAGGGAACTTTGAATTGGCTTATAGCAGAGAGAGGGTCACTGTTGGGAGGTAAATTTCAAATTTTCTTCATTTCTTGTTTTTGAATTTTGAGGCTGTTTTGATGGATTACTGAGGGTATAGACTGCATGCATGCATTGACATCGATTCTAGGAACTGTATTATGTATACTGTGAGGGTTAGAAGTATCAGAATGGCCCAAAACCATGAGAATCGAGACTGACCTCCATTGATGGACCTTAGAACACCAGGTTTGATTGATGTTGAACAAAACCTAGATTGGTGTTTTGGGCCTTAAACTAGACCTCATTAGGAGTCCTAAAACACTAGCCCGCGACCTCAAACCTAAAGGAACAGACCCCAAACAGTTAGAGTTCTAAACTCGTTTTTAAAAATAGAAATCAAACCTCTATACTATAAGGATCGCATAGCAACAAATCACACTAAAAATAGTTGCGGAATAAGGATGTATTACCAAAATTATCAGTTCGGTTATCATGGTTTAAACCAAACATTTAGGTCAACTACGTAGCCTCAAATGAATGCTAAGATGATTTACATGATGTCAGGAACCATCTCAGCCGAAAACAGTAACAAAAAATCGAGCAGAAATCTACGAAATTGAAGAAATAAAACCCAAAAATTTAGGGCTACAGTAGGGATGAAAACGGTGAGGAAGACGATGTACAGTTCGGGTCACGGATCGGACCTCGGGTCGGGTCCTAACCCGATGTTTAAATAAAGGGGTTCGGGTTACCCGGAACTACGTCGTTTCATTAAAGAGATATTTAAATTAAATTGAAGGGCGACGTCATCATGACGTCAGCATTTCTCATTTAACCAAATTAAACCGGCTGGTTCAGTAAAAACCAGACCGGTTCAGTTCCAATGCAACTGAACCCACTGGTTCAGTCTGGAAGTTAGGGAAATTGTAATTTGACCCCAAAACATCTATGAAATTCCACTGTGGCCCAAGCTAAAATAAATTAATATTAATTTAATAATATTTAGATAATGAAAATTACGAAATTGCCCCTAGTCCTCAAACAAGTCAAACGGAGTCCGAATAAAGTAAACGAATAGTGGATTTTGACTATTTTAGATGTTCCGGACTCAATGGTGTGGTCTGTTTCACGAGACGGGACTCCAAAAAATTAGGACACGTTAAAATAAAGATTACCAAATTTCCCCTGACATGTCCAAAGCCAAAATTAAAAACCAAGAAGGTCTAAATTGACTTTCTTCGACATTCCGGATTCAACAGTGAGGTCTGTGTCATGAAATGAAGTATGAAAAAATATGACACGTAAATACCTAAAGTATAAAATTAAACTTTCAAATTTAGGAAAGCTATCAGAAGAGGATACGTTAAGAAGTTAGTGCTTAGGTTAAAAGTTGGGACTCTAAACATAAAATAAGAACATCAATAGGAGATATCTGAAGTACTTTTGAGGTTAATAGATTATTTATGTATGGTTTAGGAACTTCGAAGGAGAAAGGAAAGGTTGGACAATATTAGCATCAACTTTAAAGATTAAGGTGAGTAATCTTGCATTTGAAGTGGAGATTTAATTCCACGGATTTGAAGATGTTTTAAACTTCAAAATGTCTGAAGCATTGAATGTTAAATTCCCTATTTCATGATTCCTGTTTTAAATATTCCGTTCATATAAATCATATTGTGACATGCTCAATGAATGATTTCTATTACTGTCTTCTTTAAAAGTATTTATCATGTCTACATATTCTGGAGTTTCTTGTTCTAAATATTTGAAGATTTTGTTATGAAGTCATGAACATCATACTTTAAATACTCTTGAAAAGTATTATTTAAAGAAGCCATATGACAAATGTTTTGCAAGATAATAATAATCACATAGTCGGGATTTTGGGCTTCTTCGGAACCCAATTGACCTGTCATGTGAAATGCCACATAGTCAGGATTTTGGGTTTCTTCGGAACTCACTTGACCTGTCATGTGGAATGCCTGGTAGTAGGATCTAATCCCACAGGCAATGAGATATCTCCACGAAAAGTAAAGCGGGAGTCTGGTTCGAAATAGATTCCACCTAATCAAAGAGAAAAGATGACAAATGCTTTTGAAATGGAAGCAGGTTTTACCCCCATTTTCATTATGCATGTTTATATGTTTCGAAGTGCATATACTCTATTTAAGGAAATGTACATTTAGCTTGAATACTTCAAATGTTTCAAAGCTATCTTTATGAAAAGTGCCTGTACTCTATGTTCAAAGTATACGAGCAATTGGTAGTGAGTATTTTATAAACTCTCATGTGCGAAACCACTGCCAATTGAAAACCCATGACAGATGCAGGAATTACTCACTAAGCTTCTCGAAGCTCACCCCATTCCCTAACATTTTTTCAGGTATTGATGATGAATAGGAGTCTTGCCCTTTTTGAGGATTGATGTTTGGTAGCTCCATTGGGACCAGGGTTGATGTACTAGGACCCGTAGTTGATCAACAACTCCATTTTGATCAAGGACTGTTAGAAATACTAGGACCCGTGGAGGTCAAATTTTGATGTAATAGATTGTGGAAAGTATGTACTTAAGCCGAGAGGCAATCGGATATGTAATGTAAATAAAACTTTAAATTTTAGTATGCTCTGATTTTATTATCATATTTACCGCTATGAAGAGTAGCAGTACCGGGCAGATGTGCGACAGATTTTAAAAAGAAAAGAAAAAGTTTTTTTTTTCACACTTCCGCAACCAAAGGTCGCACTGCTGTTCGATACTGTTGCTTATGTGAGCCTTGCCCTAAGGCCTTCGGGCCGAAGGGCGGTGGTCGTGATTCCCTTAATCTGCACAGGATAGGTTTCGGGTCGTGACATCTATCACTCTCGGCGCAGTTTCCAGTAAAGTGTCCACTCTTTCTGCGGGTGTAACAAACATGGGTGTTTTTGGTATGCGGCCCTTGGTGGACTCTCAGGTAGTGATGAGTGTGCAAAAGTGCACTCTAAATACCCTGTTATTGGATTGAAATGTTAAAATGTGACTCTATTATTAGAGCATAATATTTAATATTTTTAGCTCCTTCATATTTAGTTTTATGATATATTTTCTGTTTAAGTGAGCTAATTAATGTATTTATTGAATTAGGGAAGCATTGAAGGTAAAAGAAGAGTTATGGAGTATATTGTGCAATTTTTAGTTTTTAGGCAGATTCGATCCATGAGCTTCAACTGAGATTTGGATGGCGTTATAATTTCAGAATGAGAAAGTGGTATTCATGAAGTTTTTACAGGACATCTTGGACTTTTCAGAAAGGTCTAGTTTGCAAAAATCGGAGTTCGTTTGGGCCTCCAAACGTTATTTCAAAGACAGGCCTGGAAAGCTGCTCCAAATCTGTCCGACCAGCCAACTTCAAGGGGTCATAACTTGAGCTTCCGAAGTCCAAATCAGGTTATTTTTAAGCCTAAAATTATCTACTCATCCAGGCCTACAACTTCCGTGAAGATCCCAAGTCAAGATTCAGTCGTTATCTAATAGAAAAAAGGGGGCTGAAGTTGGTGGCTGCTGGCAGTGCGCTAGAATAAGAAAAGTAAAGCAAAGAAAAGAAAAAAATAGAAAAAAAAAGAAAGAGAAAAGCAATGCCAGAGGGGTCCAGGCCAAGAAAAAGGTGAAAAGTAAAAGAAAAGAATAGAAAAAGTTGGAAACCAAAGCTGATTAGGGAAAAAATATGCAAGCTGACGTGCGTGGCTGGAATGGTCTTGGCGTGAAGCGCTAGGGGCGGTTTCCAACGTGTTGGACTGCATTAGAGCGTGGGGCCCAGGTGCTTAAAAGAATAGGGGGCAAGGCTGAATATAAAGAGAACAAGTCTTGCGGCTGATTGGAGAACAGAACAGGAAAATCAGAGGGCTGTGCGGCGCAGAGGCGCAGGGAAAAATCAGCGTAGCTACTCCATGTCTCAGTTTTTCTACATGAAATTTATGTTATCCATCTTGCGTATGGGTAACTAAATTTTTAAGTAGGGTTAGGGATGAACTTGCACCATAGATGGTTATTTTTAATTATTTTTGATTCATGTCCGTGATTTTCATTTATTAAACTCTTTGATTGTCATTCTCAATTTATTGTTGGGTTTTATTCTCTGAATAATTAAAGGGTTTAGTCTGTTTATAGATTCAGTCATGCTTTTTCTATTGAATGGATTAATGTTTTCATTATTTTTGGAACAATTGATTACTTATATTGATTTAATTCTTTGCTGCAATATTGCTCAATGGGTATATTGTCGTCGTTGGGTTCTTTCAATGTGGATTACAATTTGTAGGATTTAAAAGTGATGAATGATTTTTCAAAGGGTTACATTTGGTTTAATTTTGGGTTATAATTCTATATTTTCTTATTGAGATTTTTAAAAATAAATTCTCAATTGAGTTATTAGTGAATTAAAAATAATTGAAATATCGGATATGTGCAAAGGATTCCCAAAACTCTACTGTTCGTTAATTTGAATACTTTTTTTTGTGAATTATTTTGTTTAATTTTTATTTGCATTTAAAATCACTTTTTATATTTTTATTTTCTCATAAATCATCTAATACTTTCTTTAGTTTCAAAAGTTCTTTCTGTTATTCTTTTAATTTTGTCTCCCTGTGGAATCGACACCCCAAAGTTACACTACAACTACCGCATTATTCTTTGGGCGTAATCAGGTAGGGCTTTTAATTGAGCCTCTATCATTGGAAGTGGCCCTTTTCTAACTAGGCCCTATATTTTGTGATCCGGTTCTGGGCTTGGAAGATGAAGATCCCTTCTCTATCCCAGTTACTTCCTAGTTTTTGGCTCATTTCCCTTTTGGCGAACTCTTCCTTGCTTTGCTTGATCATCTTACTCGTTGTCACCACTTCATTGTAAGTAGCCAACTGCAGGGGCCTAATTCGGTCCTTGATGGCCCACCTCAATCCTTCCTTAAACTTTCGAGCTTTTTTTTTGGTGGGTAAAAAAGATAAAAAGAAGGAGGAAGAATATAGAAGATCAAGAGGGCATACCCTCGAACTAGCTAGAGGGAAGGAAGGGCTTTTACAAGCAGAAGAGCTCCCGTCCCAAAGCTATAGAACACATTACACTTTAAAAATGCTACTTGAGATAGACCAAATACATTGAAGATGTCTATTGGAATTAGAGTTCGTGATCCCTTTAGATGTAGTGAGCTTGCCACAGATCATATTCTGGGCTTGAGCTATGATGGCCTGAGGATTTTTCTTTAACATGGTTTTCGTGACCCGAAACCCACCTTGTGCTGATCCCGAATCGCGACCGCCACCCTTCAGCCCGTGGGCCGTCGGGTAAGGCTTCACATGAGCAACGGCGCCAAACGGCTGTGCGATAGGGCCATGACTAGCAAATTGTGGAAGCGTGAAAAACTTTTTCTTTTCGCACGCCCGCTCGGTACCATTGCTTCTTCTTCTTCTTTGGAGCGGTAAACAAATAATATACATTCAGAGCAGACTAAAAATTTAAAGTTATACATATTACATATCCGTTGCCTCTTGGGCTTAAGTACATATTTGTCCCAAAATTTACTACATCAAAATTTGACCAACTACGAGTCCTAGTACTTCCAAAATGCCTAATCAAAATGGAGCTGCCAATCTCCTATCCTCAAATTGGGCAAGGCTCCCTTCCATTGTCATCACCTGAAAAATGTTAGGGAATGGGGTGAGCTTCGAAAAGCCCAGTGAGTAATTCTAGTACTTTGTCATGGGTTTCAACTGGTAGTGGGTTAGTTATAAGAGAAGGTTCATATATACATACACTACCAGTTGTACAATACTTCAGATACAAAAAACTGAATTCTTCAAAAAAGATAGCGTGAAGCATACAAGGCATTCAAGCTAGGCTCATACTTCAATAATCGTAGAATACAAGAATCTTCAAATCACGTAGCATGATGCATTTTAAAGCATTCAATAAAGCATTTGATATTCAACAGAGTTTATAAACATGTGTAGAGTGGCCATTTGAAGACCAAGGAAATAATTTGAAATCCTTTCCATGAAAATAGAAGGATGTAAATTTCTTCTTCATCAAAACTTCAAAGGGTTATATAAAAACCCGTTTTAGATAAATGGGGGTTTAAAAACCTGCTACCATTTCTGAAAACATTGTCATCTTTTCATTTTGATTAGGAAAATCCGTTTCAAACCAGATTCCAGTCTTACTTCTAAGAGATCTCGTGCCTGGGGGATTAGATCCTACTACCGGGCATTCTTCATGTCAAATGAGTTCCGAAGGAACCCAATATCAATTGCGGTCGTTATTCACCATTATCTTGTAAAACCTTTTAATTCTTCAATGATGCTTTTCAAAGAGCATTGAAAACATGACTTCTTCAAATATGTGCTTTTCACGAGCATTGAAAACATGTCTTTCCAAGAAAAGCTTTTTATGAGCATCTAAGAACATGGCTTCTTCAAGAAATGCTTTTGATAAGCTTTTAAAAACATGACTTTAATAAGGGAAAGAGTTTTCATGAGTATTTAGAACATGGATAATTTAATGGTGTTTTTAAATACTTGGAGGGCAATACTTGAAACATTTAACATATGAGTTTCAGGGATTTAAATCACGATGTACAGGAATTTATTAAAGCATAGACAGAATAAAAACATTTAATTCAAGAGGCATTTAATAAAACTGATAATTACATGGACATGTAGATAATAAACGTATCATTTGTCAGAAATATTAGGAAGTGAATTTGCATGCCATGTTAGAATTTATAAATAATTACAATAGAAAGTTGGAATGTAAAACATATAAATAAGAGAGTTCAGAATTTCAAAATACTGCAAATATATATATATATATATATATTTTTTTACTTCAGAACATTTAAACTTCGATTTACTTCAGAATCCATGGAGATTAAAACCTCCACTTCAAAGTACAAAATTACTCACCTTGATTCCCCGGGTTTGCACTATTGGTGGCTTTTCCCTTTCCTTTGTAATTCCTAAAATCAAATTCATCAAGACTTCAATTAATTCCTCATTTACTTCAAATCATCTCTAAATTGATGCTCTTCATTTAATTTTAGGCCTGACGTATCCTAACTTCCTAGGATTGGTCTTACCGGTCTACTTGCGGTAACTCAATGAGTTTTATTTTCCACGCGACTTATTTTTCGGTACCAATTTTGGTATCATGGACTTCACCGTTAGGTTCGGAACGTCGAAGAAAGTCAATTTAGACCCTATCGACTTTTTCATTTGGCTTCGAGCATACGCATGGGCAAAAATGGTAATTTATTTTTCTTACCCTGAACCTATCATGGTCCTTAGAATATTCCACATATCTTATACGTAAATTTTTAAGTCTTTTGGACTTCATTTGGTATCTGCTTTTGGTCGTAGGGGCACATCGGTCATTTAAATTTTATGACATTCTGACCCCGAATCATTATTTAATCATATATACAAGCTCACTAATATTTGGGCTTCTATTGGTGTCAAGTTCGTCCAATTGGACTTCATTTGGGCTTCGTATTATATTAGGGGCATTTTGGTAATTTACACATTAACGTGTCCAAATTTTTTAGAGTCCCATCTCGAGAAACGGACCTTGCCATTGTGTCCAGAACGTCCAAAATAGTCACAATACACTATTCGTTTATTTTATTTGGACTTCGTTTGACTGATTTATTGTCCAAGGGTAAAACAGTAATTTTACCCAATTAATAAAATAATTAAATAAATTATTTTATTAATTATTTGTTTTTCTAGGGGCTTATTTGAAATAATTCTTTAAGACTTTGGGCCTTAGTAAAATTTTCCTAGACAGTGGGGGTTCAATTGCAATTCTTTAAAACTTTTAAAATAAACAAAAGGGTTCAGTTAATTTGTAACTGAACCAACCGGTTCGGCCGGTTCAATGTGTAATGATGACGTCATGATGACAGCCCTACATTTTAAGATTTAAAAATCTTTTTAACGAAACGACGTAGTTTCACTTAAACCCATTTTATGCGACGGGTCGGGTCCCGACCCGAACCCAGATCCGACTTGAACCGACCCACGCACTGTTCATCTTGTTCCTCTCTTCTTCCCCTGTGTTGCCCTAATTCCCGATTTTAAATCTCTTCGATTTCGTGGTGTTTTAGCCCTCTAGCTCCACTGTCTTCCACCCCAAATGGTTTTTGGGAGCCCAAGGGTTTATTTGGCATTCATTGGAAGCATTAAATCGAGCTTAAAGGGTTCGGTCTGAAATTGGATAACCGAACCTGCAACTTCAACGTACCAGTCCATTTTTGGACCTTTTGGCCTCTAGCTTGGTCTGTTGTGATCCTATGCTCGTGTAGATTCATCCCCCAACTACAGAATTAGTTTTTGTGGTCAATTTGTGAGTTTGGTCTCCAAGACCCGAAACTGCAAGTCAGATTTTGGAGGGCTTTACCTAGGTTTTTAGGTCACAGCATGGGGTTTTTAGAACCCTACCAGGGTCTATTTTGGGCCCCTAATGAAGAAACCCTGGTTTGTTTTGGTCGAATCAGGCTTGCTCCATTGAAGGTCCTTCAATGGTGGCCTGTGTAGGGCTGGGCGTTTCTTGAGTGGTTTAAGTCAATTTTTCGTGCCTTACTCAAGTCTACAATCCCTAAAGGCCATGCATGTATTAAAAAGACTCAAACAGTTGCAAAAATAGGAGATTTTTAAAAAGAGAAAAATAACTTGCTTGGGGGATCTTATAACTCAACAGTGTTTCCCTCCTCTTCCTCTTCTTGTTTGGGTCGTGATCTCCTTTAGTTCAGGCAGCCATGCACACAGCCCTTCCTTCTTCTTCCTCTCTCACTTTCTCTCTCTAGGTTTCTCTTTCTCACTCTAACTTTCTCTCTCTACAAGTTTGAACACACACTCACAAATCTAATTTCCTTCACTTCACACACCACACAGATATGTATATCACTCATATTTTATTAGTTTCATTTTAAAAAGAGTTCTTTTGGTTGCATGAAAGGCCATTGGCCAATTTGGGAGGTGGGGCCTTGTTACTTGATGCATATATACATATAATTTGCAATATAAGACACAATTAGGTAGGCAGCCCAAGTGGCTACTTTTTGGACTTTAAGACTTTGGTTATTTTTGGGTCAACGGTTCAAAACCCATTGGCCTCAACTTGGCTTATTTTTGTCACTTTTCCATTAGGCCTTGTTTGGCCAATTAAGTTATTAATTTTAACTTTTTTCATTATTTTCACTTTGTGATTTTAAATTAACTATTTACCCTTCATGTACCGATTTTATAAATCGTAGTCGTATTTTATTTTCCCCGGAGTCAACCTTGGTTTCTAAGGTCTCGGAATTATTTTGAAATCGTCATCCGATTTTCGGTTAAATTTCTTAATTATTCTTTTTAAGGTCACTAATTAATAATTAGTGACTAAATTTTCATTTAATTGGGTCAAGGTGTTACAATGGTGAACAATCTGCTAATCCTTTCTCTCCAAATGTTATAGACTGTGCAAGCTAGGGTAAAGAACGATCTGTTGCTAGTCCCCAAGGGGGCATTGAAATCCACTTTTGGAGAGTAAGTGGGACCAAATGTTGGATGTGAAAGGACAAGAGAAGAAAAGGCTGTTGTGACTCTCATGATCTTGCAAACAAAAAAGACATTTGGGATCATGGCCAAGATAGAAGAGGCGGTCCTTAGTCCTGAGATTGTTCTAGATGGCCATCTAAAGAATAAAACATGTGCGGGGAATGGCTTTAGAATGCCAAACAAGCTTCCACCAATGAACTCGAGGTTTATGGCCTCTTAAAGTATCCCAAGCTGAACTAATGGAGAAGTCCCTATTAGAGAAGGGCATCCAAATTGCCTTGTCTTCCTGATGGGTAGAAGGAAGAAGATTTGAAGGCATGCCATTTTTTAGCTCAAGCAAGGAGAGTTAGCTATAGGCCAATTCCAATGATGATCAAGAATGATGGATCCCACTTTAGCATATCTCCCAAGGCCTAAATCATAAATAACCCTTTCCCTTATGTTGTCATATATGGAACCATTAGGGAGCCAATAGTCAAACCAAAGGGAAGCAAAGCGGCCATTCCCAATAGAAATTTTGATGTACGGTTTGAACAAGGGCCTGAATTTAAGCATTTTCCTCCAAGCCCATGAGCAAGATTGGGAATGAGAGGGGTTTTGAAACATTGCCCAAATGAGCTTCCCTAGAGCTGCTTGATTCCAATCATTAAGCTTCTTTATCCCAAGCCCTCCTTCATTTCCAGGACAAGCAACATCCTCCCAAGCAACTTTGGATCCTGAAGAGATGAGATGATTGCCACACCAAAGAAAAGACCTCATTCCTTGCTTAATTTGATTCATCACTTTTTTAGAAAGTATGAAATGAGAAGACCAAAAACCTGAATGCTAAACAGCACAAAGTTGATCAGTTGAGCCCGACCTACATAGGATAAGGATTTATTAGACCAATGAGTGATTTTACCAATGATGCGATCAACTAAAGTTTTACAATCCTGGGCTTTCAGCTTGGTAGAGATCAACGGAAGTCCAAGCCAGCGGATTGGGAATAGAGGCTGAAAGGAAATCCCCATAACAGAAAAGCATGATATCATCAGCAAAGCAAAGATGAGTCAGCTTAGTTTTATGGCATCTCCAATGGTGCTTAAATTGAGGGACATCTGATTTCTGATGAAGAATCAAAGAAAGCACATCCATAGCAAGTGCAAAAAGATAGGGGGAAAGAGGGTCCTCTTGCCTTAACCCCTTAGCTCCAGGAAAAAAACCTTCAGGCTCACCATTAATAACAACTGAGAACCGGGGAGTAGAGATGCAGTAGTAAATCAAATCAATAAACAGCTGAGGAAATCCCATAATGCTCAAAGTGTTAATAATAAACTCCCACCGCACCGAATCAAAGGCTTTCTTAAGATCAACTTTCATTGTGCAACGAGGAGAGCCTGAGTTCTTGTGGTCATTATGCATAATCTCTTGGGCAAGAAGGATGTTATCACTGATTTTCCTTGAATAAAGGCAGATTGAGACAAATCAATGTGACTAAGGAGGACTTTCTTAAGACGGTTGGCAAGGATTTTGGAGATGGTTTTGTAGATAGTGTTACAACAAGAGATAGGGCAATAGTCATGAATAAAGGAGGGATTAGGGACCTTGGAAACAAGGGCAATAGCAGTGGAATTGATCTCTTTAAGGATGGTTCTTGAAGAAAAAAATTTAGAGATAGTAGCAATGACCTCAGGTTTAACAATACTCCACAGTTTTTTGAAAAAATGGCCATTAAAGTCGTTTAGCCCTAGAGCTTTATTAGGGTGAAGGCTAAAGAGATCTTCTTGGATTTTAACGTCTGAGACAGGGCATTGGTGGCCATTGATGGAGTCAGTAGGCAGACGCTTTGGGATAAAGTTTGCTAGAGCTTGCTTACCTGGGTACGAAGTGGGAGTTTCGGTTCCAAGGAGATCATGATAAAAGTTAACAATGGTGCTCTTGACTTCTTTGATGTCATCAATTCTATAACCATTTGCATCAAAAAGGCTGACAATCTTGTTTCGGTTTCTTCTATTATTCACAAATTTGAAGAAGGAGGTATTTTGATCACTTTCTAAAAGCCATTGAACTCGGGATTTTTACTTGGCAAGGCTCTCCTCACTAGAGAGGATAGAATAATAGAATTAGTGAGCTTCTTTTTCCTTCTGAATGAGCCTGCCATTCTTGGGATCCCGCTTAAGGAGGTTTTGAATGTCATGAAGCTTGTTACGAGCTTCTTGGACTATTGAGGAGATGTTTTTGAATCTTTGTTGATTGAAGTCCTTAAGAGCATATTTTACCTTCTTGAGCTTCTGGCAGCATATGAACATGGCTGTACCTTGACTGTTTGAGGTCCAGTCCTGCTCAACAGTAGGTAAAAATTCATCATAGTCAGGCAAAAAATTGAAGAATTTAAAAGGGATTTTTCACTTTTTCAAAGGAATGCCGGATCTAACAATAATTGGGGAGTGATCAGAGTAGCGGGGGGGGGGGGGGGGAGAAATTCAACCTCCGCAGTTGGAAAAGCAGAAAGCCAAGCTTGGTTGACTGGAGCTCTATCAAGCTTCCTTTGAATTGCTAGGGGAGCTGCCTATCCATTAGACCAGGTGAAAAAAATGCCCAGAAAATTGAAGATCCTCAAGCTCAGAATTCATAAAGCATTTGTTACTGTCATCCATAACATTGGGCCAGTCATGGCTACCACCTCTTCTTTCATGAGAGAAATGGATTGCTTTGAAATCCCCAAAAATAAGACAAGGGAGACCCTTGGAGATAGAGGCCTGAAGGTTGATGCATCGCCATAAATCATTCCGTTGAGGAGGGGAGTTGGAACCATAGATAACAGAAATGATTATAGGGGCATTGGTGTCCCGAACTGTAGCATTGCAATGAATGGCTTGAGCATTGGCACATGAAGAATTAATCTGCAATATAGAGTTATTCCATCCTATCCAAATTCTCCTAGAGGATGAATGATGGTAGTTATGCAAAAAAGACCAGTCAGGGATGAGAGAGTTAGCTACAGAATCTTTAGAAGCATTCTTAATTTTGGTCTCAACTAAACCAAAAAAACAAAGAGAATAATCATGAACAATAGAACGAATTTCACGTAGCTTAGAGGGGGTTGTTCATACCCCTTATATTCCAGCATGAAAAATTCATTGATAAAAGCATAGGCTGTTGGAACTTGAGGTCCCCTTGTGTCACAACCCGAAACCCACCCTCTGCGGATTTCGCATCGCGACCGCCACCCTCAGGCCCGAGGACCCTTGGGCGAAGGCTCGCATCTGCAGCGGTATCGGATAGATGTGTTTCATGTGGTTGCGGAAGCGTGAAAAACTTTTTCTTTTCTTTCTTATTTAAATTTTGCACATCCGTCCAATACTGCCGCTCTTCACATTTCGGTATACATGTATTATAATCATACATTCAGAGCATAACTAAAAACTTAAAAGACTTCATAATTAAAATCTTAATTCAACTGCCCCGTGGGGCTTAATACACATCCTTAAAATGTCAGCTAATACAAAACATATTAATCAGAGTTCATGTGATTTTTTCCCATAAGAACTCCTCAAGCAAATCTTCCCAAAAGCTAGGTTCATCCTTATAGCCTTCAAAAATCGATCTGCCCTTAGTCACCTGAAAGGGGGGCGGATAAAATCCGGGTAAGCTAATCAAAGCTTGTGAGTAATTCCTGCATTCGTCATGGGGTTTTCAACTGGTAGTGGTTTTAGCACATGAGGGTTTTTGAAATACTCACTACCAATTGCTCGTACATTTTAGAACACAGAATATATGCATTCTTAAAACAATAGCTTTGAACAATTTAAGTATTCAAGCTAAATACACATTTTCTTCAAATAGAGTATATGCAATTTAAAAGCATATAAACACGTGAAATAGAATAGGGATAATACCTACTTCTATTTCCAAAATCACTTGTCATCTTTTCTCTTTTATTAGGCGGAATCTGTTTCGAACCAGACTCCCATTTTACTGCCAATACTGTCGATGGAGATATCTCATTTGCCTGGGGGATTAGATCCTTCTACCGGGCATGTACTGTTGAATCCCGAAGGGTTTCAACCATCATATAGGGTGGTACTTAGTACCGTTTATCTTATAAAACATTTGTCACATGACTTCTTCAATAGATATTTTTCATGAACATTTAAAGCATGAAATGTATAAATTCTACAATAAAGCTTCGAATACACGTGATAATCAAATTCAGAATATTAAAGAGGTTTGCAATTGATTTAGACATGCTGATGTATTTTCAAGAAAAGAGCTGAATTTAAAACATTTAATAAGCATGCCGTAACAGAATATTTTAAAAAAAACGGAATCATATATAGACTGAATTTGATATTCAAAGGCTGCAATGACTTGTGCTTAAAACTTCTTCAAATATATGGAGTTAAATCTCCAGTTCAAATACAGGGTTACTCACCTCGGTCCTTTAGGGTTAGTGCTAAAGTGCGCTTTCCCACTTCCTCCGTAATTCCTTTCTAAGTTGATTCCTTCTCCCTTCACCACTGGTTTCCTTCCTTCTTCTTCTTCTCAGACTTCTCTTTTTTTTCTTGGACGAATGGTGTTGCAAATGAGGTATGTATCAAAAATGTGTTTAAGTGTATATGTATATTTCTCTCACTAGCCCCACTTTCTCTCTCTCTCTCTCTCTACCTTTTCTCCACTGTTGGTCTGCCTTATACACTTACACACTCATATTTTCTGACCTTGCCCATACTTCTTTCCCTTTCACCATGCTTCCCCTCACCTAATGTTTTATAAAGTATTCATGTATATATATATATATATATAACACAACACACACACATGCACGTGACACACACACACATGCACTGTTCATCCCTATATATATATATATTCATTTATCATTTAATCATATATATATATATATATATATACACACATGCATATTTGGTCACACATACACATACACATCTTTCCTCTTCTTTGTTTTTTTTGTCATTATTATTATTATTGTTATTATATTTTATAATTATCCTCATAATTTATATTACATATAACTAATATTCAATTTAATAAATTAATTATGTTAAATTAATTTATTTTACACTCATTTTCCATAGCCTCGTAAAACGTGCTTTATTACCCGGCATTCCCAGGTCGGGGTATTACACCTTGATTCCTTAAGAGTTTTCTTTGCCGTCTTTGCTTTCTAAGCTGATTTCTTTTGTAATTACTTCCAGTGTTAGCTTCATCAACTTTGGCTACTTTGTCAACTAATGGGTTAGAGTCTGGAGATGCAGTGGAAGTAGTGTAGCTGGCTTTGCATGGGGAACTTCTATCTAGAAAAGATCCACCGGTGGTAGAATCTTTTGGAGACTGAAAAGAGTCAATACCATCATTGTGAGAGGAGGGAAGGGGGCTCGGGTCCTGAGCAATTTCCATGTCCACTACTTGAATAGAAGGAGAATGGATGTTATCTTGCTGCTTCGGATCAGGTCCATCAAGGATTGGACCATTGCTGGGGTTGCCTATCTCAATTGAATTAATTGGCAGAAGTTTAGAATGATCAAGCTTCTGCCCTACATCCCTAAGGTGTTTTTAGTGTGAGCGACAGTTGCTTGGGTGGTGCCAAAACTTGGATTGTCGTCAACTTGAATGGGTTTAGTCTTATTGGAAACCACTTTCCATGCACTCTTGTTATTTTTTATGCCAACGTTAGTAGAAGGGTGAATGGTTTTCCCGTTATCCCTTTTCATTAAATGGTAGTTTGCAAGTTTATGCCCAAAGGTGTGACAGTGGGTGCACATGAAGGGGAGCCATTGGTACTCAACTAGAATTTCCACTTTGGAGTGATCAGATAGCTTGATATCAAAACAATCAGGAAGCTCTTTGGTGGCATCCACCTCCACACAGATTCTAGCGTAGCTGATCCTAGATTGTTCTTCAGTATGAGAATCTGCATAAAGAGGTTTCCTAATGGCACTAGCTACATAGTTAAGCCCTTGGGCTGTCCAAAGCTCATAAGGAACATTGAAGAATTTAATCCAAACAGGGATTTTTGGCACATCTTGCTTAGATAGAGCCTTGCCAGGGTTCCATTTTTGGAGGATTATATACCGCCCAGAGAAGTGCCAATGACCACCTTCAAGGATATAGTTAATAGCATGCATAGAATCAAATTTGAAGAAAAAGAATCTGTTGCCATTTGTAAGGACTGCATTTAACCCTTCTTTGCTCCATAGTTTTTTCGCAACCTTTTTGACCTATAGAAATGGCATTTTCTTGTCAAGAAAAAAGCCAACTAAGGTATTTTCCCAGCCTGGGATGCCGGCTTGAATGACTTCTTGGGGGCATCGAACCGTGATCCTATCGCCCTCACATTGGGGTTACTTGTATTCCAAATTGAATTTTTTATAAGAGGGAAGATTTTGGAAGAGAGAGATCTAGGCGGGAGTAGGAGCAGGTCTAGCAGTATGATGGTCTGAAAAAGGCAATTTTGACTTACCATTCTGCAGAAGCAAGTTCTTGGAAGTACCTTCTTCTAGGGATGATAGCTGTGACACTTTTGCATTAGGGCTTGCTTCTAGGGAGGGCAGCTTTGAGATGTCCTCATTAGGTCTGGATACAACTGGATGGACATTAGCTTTAGTTAGAACAGAATGGACAATGCCTTTTAGAGCAGTGGGCATGACTTGTTGAAGACCACTATGGGCATTGTCATTGACCGGAGGCTCAGACCCCCTTGCTCCTATATATGACGCATAGAGATTAGGGGGATGGGCGCCATCACCGATTTGAGCAGCAGCTATATGGGCGCTAGCAAGGACATCAATTTGGCTAGCTGTGGCAACGCCGGATGGGGCAGTAGCTTTACATAAAACAGCTTTAGATTGAGCAGCTTTTTGACCTCCACTAGTTTCTGCCATAGGATCAGATCTACTAGCTTCACCATTTGACACGTAGTGAGCATAGGGAGGAGGGGAACCTAGATGAGAAAAAAATCCACTCCCACTTTCCTTTGAGGAAACTGTATGCGCCAATGGAGGGGATTGCCCCTTCCCTCGTCCACAATCCCAATTCTCTGAATGCTACTTGAGTTAGCTAAAGTAGGATCACACATGAAAGAACAGCCACTAGAAAAGCCTCCAAATTCTTTTTCTAAATCAAGAGCAACTTGGGGAATAAATTCCCCCTGTTCAACACCACAGCCCAGGAAAGTGAATATAAATGATAAAGCGTACATGAAGTCATCAATAGAGATCTGGTCAACAATAGTCATACTTTCATAATCATAGGATAATTAATAGTAGGTCAATAAATATGTTTTCAAAACATATGATCATTCATAACGAAAATATGATCATTCAATGAGTCAATAAAAGATACGATATCAATGAATAGTGTGATGCACATTCTTTTCTTACCGTGACCTCAAAAGTAACCTTCCTGATTCATGGTATATCCTCCATAAGCAACCCTCCTTAGTAATAGATTCTTACTCAGTGAAGGTATCCTTCCTTAGTAACAGTATCCTTACTTAGTAAAAGAATCCTTCCTTAGTGACAATATCCTTACTTTCTTTGGTTCACTACCACACCGAACCCTTTATTTGGATTCACTCCCACACCTGAATGATACCCAGATTCGCTCCCACACCTAAATCATTTCCTGAACCACTTCCTTTAAACCATATCGAAGATTCACTCCCACAACTAAATCATTGGGTATTTCCATGAACTGTAACCTGTAGAACTAATAAAAGCATCGGATAGATGTTGTGACTGAGCACAACTCTAGGCACTCATAATATAAGATGACCATCATAACTCTATAGAGAGCACATGAGTGGAATATCAATGACATGAACATAACAGTCGGCTTTTCAAGACGTGGTACAAAGTATTCAAATACTCATGATGAAAATATAGCAATTCGATCCTTAATAAATTCCACAAGATAGAAAAAGTATCACATGGTGGCATAAATAAACATCGGGCATATATTTTACAAGATAGAACATGTATCAAACCGTGAAGCCAATAAACGTTAGGTATGTATAGGAGTATAACCACGCAATAATAAGGAATAACACAACATTAAGACTTGGCTAGAAATCAATAGTACAAGTGTATAATTACGATCAAGTTGTAACAGTCAGTCCTCAATAACCTTCAGTAAGATAGAATAATCATAGAACTTGTGGTGTCAATAACATCGAATACGTATAAGAGTACAATTCTGGCAATGAAAGGAATAATCATGGCTTCAGAGAACTACATGTAAGCGATCAGGTTTCAATGACATATAAAAGGTATAAACAATCAGAATCAAGGTATAACGATCATCTCCTCAATAAGATTCATAAGATAGGACAATCATTAATCATGGAATTAATAACATGGTGTGCGTATAAGCGTACAATCCTGATAGTTTTTTGTTTTTTTTGGAAAGTAAATTTATTAAGAAAGAAAAGAACGAAAATACAAAATCAAGAGCGCATACCCTCGAACAAGCTAGAGGGAAGGAAGGAATTCTATAGGCAGAAGGACTCCTGACCCAAAGCTACAAGAACAAAACAAAACATAACAAAATAAAAACCATTACACCGTAAAGATGGTACTCGGAAGAGACCAAATATATTGAAGATGTCTATTGGATGTAGAGTTCGTGATCCCTTTAGATGTAGTGAGCTTGCCACAGATCATATCCTTGATTTGAGCAAAGATGGTCTGAGGATTTTGCTTTTCCTTGGTGAACAATCTGCTATTCATTTCTTTCCAAATGTAATAAACTGTGCAAGCTAAGGTAAGCTTACCTATGATAGAGGAGAGCTTTTTACCTTTAAAAGAGTTGCTAGCCCAAAGAATAATCTGCTGCCAGTTGCTAGGGGGGTATTGGAAACCACTAATAGAGAGAAGTTTTGCCCAAATGGAGGAGGTGAAGGGGCAAGAGAAGAAGAGGTGGGAATGGCTTTCTTGATCTTGCACACAAAAGAGACATTTGGGGTCATGGCCAAGATTGGTAATGAAGAGGCGATCCTTGGTCCTGAGACTAATTCAAATGGCCATCCAAAAGATAAATCCTGTACGAGGAATGGCTTTAGGATGCCACACTAGCTTCCACCAATGAACCCAGGTTTTACGGTCACGCAGGGTGTCCCAAGCAGAACTATTAGAGGAGGGTAACCAGAAAGTCTTATCTTCTCGTTGGGGAGCAGGAAGAAGATTTGGAGGCATGCCATTTTTCAGATCAAGCAAGTGAGGAGAGTTAGCTATAGGCCAGTTCCAATGATTATCCTGAATGATGGAACCAACTTTGGCATATCTTTTTTTTTTTTTGATAGGTAAACTTTTGCATATCTCCCAAGCCCTGAATCATAAATAACCCATTCCCCCATGTTGTCATAACTAGACCCATTAGGAAGCCAATAATCAAACCAAAGAGATGCAAAGCAGCCATTGCCAATAGACTTCTTAATGTAAGGTTTGAACAAGGGTTGGAATTTAAGTATTTTCCTCCAAGACCACTGAGCAAGATTGGGGACACTTAGGAAGAATGAAATGGGTAGTCCAGTAAAGCCATCAGGCCCTAGAGCTTTATTTGGTGCACCACCTTCTTAGGAAGAATGAAATGGGTAGTCCAGTAAACTTGGATGCATATGAAAGGGATTTATTAGCCCAATGGGTGATTTTACCAATGATACGATCGACCAAGGTTTTACAATCCTGGGCTTTCAGCTTGGTAGAGATCAATGGGACTCCAAGGTAACGAATAGAGAGAGATCCTTCAGGAAATCCAACATGATCAATAATATGTTGCTTTGAGTTACAATCCATACCAGAAAGGAAAATGTTACTTTTAGTGGCATTGTGCTGAAGACCAGAATAGGGGGCAAAACTGTGGCATTGAGAATAGAGGCTGAAAGAAAATCCCCGTGGCAGAATAGCATTATATCATCAGCAAAGCAAAGGTGTGTCAGCTTGGTTTTTTGGCATCTCCAATGATATTTAAATTGAGGAACAAGTGAGTTTTGATGGAGGATCATAGAAAGCACATCCATAGCAATCACAAAAAGATAGGGGGACAGAGGGTCCCCTTGCCTCAACCCCTTTGCACCAAGGAAAAAACCTTCCAGCTCACCATTGATAACTACTGAGTAGCAGGGGGTAGAGATACAACAAAAGATCCAATCAATAAACCACTGAGGAAAACCCATAATACTCAAAGTGTCAATAAAGAATTCTCATCGCACCGAATCAAAGGCTTTCTTGAGATCAACTTTCATAGTGCAGCGAGGGGCGCTTACATTCTTGTGGTAATTATGCATGAGTGCTTGGGCAAGAAGGATGTTATCACTGATTTTCCTGCCTTGAATAAAGGCCGATTGAGATGAGTCAATGAAACTAAGGAGGACTTTCTAAAGACAGGTTGCAAGGATTTTGGAGATGGTTTTGTATATAGTGTTACAGCAGGATATAGGGCGATAATCATAGACAAAGGAAGGATTTGGGACCTTGGGAGCAAGAGTAATAGCTGTGGCATTAAGCTCTTTGAGAATGGTTGTTCTAGAAAAAAATTCAGAGATAGCCTGCAATGACCTCAGGTTTGACAATACTCCAGGCTTTTCGAAAAAAGAAACCATTAAAGCCATCAGGCCCTAGCGCTTTATTAGGGTGGAGGCTAAAGAGAGCCTCTTGAATCTCTTCTTCAGAAACAGGGCATTGTAGAGCATGGAAGGCATCAATAGGCAGCCGCTTAGAAATCACTGAAAGCAAGAGCTTGCTTTCCTGGGTATTGGATGGTACTTTCGGTTCCAAGAAGCTCCTGATAAAAGTTGACAATGGTGCTCTTGATCGCTTTTGGGTCATCAATTCTATTATCATCGGCATCAAGAAGGCTGACAATCTTGTTACGGTTTCTCCTGGTATTCACTGATTTGAAGAAAAATGAGGTATTTTGATCTCCTTCTGAAAGCCATTGAATCCTGGATTTTTGCTTGGCCAGGCTCTCTTCACTGGAAAGGAGGGAATAATAAAAAAGGTGAGCTACTTTCTCCTCTTGAATAAGACTGTCATTCCCAAGATACTGCTGAAGAAAGCTTTGGATGTCATGAAGCTTGTTGCGGGCTTCTTGGACACGTGAGGTGAGGTTCTTGAATCTTTGCTGGTTTAAAGCCTTAAGAGCATATTTAAACATGGCTGAGAATACATGAAAAGATCCAAGAGTTACTTACCTTTAATACCGTGTCCTAATTCAGTTTTGCGTAACCTTTTCCTTCCCTTTGACTTTCCTTATCATTCAGTAAACACATTTCAGTTAATACTATATATGGCCTATTGCCCTAAATTTAGTTAATTCATGCATAGCCATATCTTAGGTATCTTATTTGAGAAAACAGACTCCATCATTGAGTCCAGAATGCCAAAGAGAATAGGTTTAGGCTTTTATGGTTTTCAATTCGGACATCTATATTAAAAAGGGAAAAACAGTTATTTTACACTTTTACATGTTCTTAATTCTCAAGACCTCTTTTCAAAAATCAAACTCCACCGTTGAGTCCAGAATGCTCGAAATAATAAAAATTCACTATTCGTTTATTTTAATCGGAGTCCATTTCACTCATTTTCGGCTTAGGGACATTTTAGTAATTTCCCTCATTTCTAATTAATTAAATATTTATTTAATTATTTTCTTCGTGGGTCAGTTCATAATTAACTATAATTTCTCGGCCCCTTTTTAATTTCTTAAACTTCTGGGCCAAATTAAATTTTAAAACTATTATTCTTATTGAGGATAGCTAAATAGTGGCTAAGTCTCAATTTAGGGATAGGATATCCCAATTCCTAATTTAATTTAAATTCCAATTTCTAACCCTCACAACCAAACACACCCATTCACTTAAAACATATCCCAAAACGACATAGGTTTGGGCGGTCTCATATGCGGGTGGTTCGAGTCTAACCCAACCCAAACCAAGCCTGGACCCAGTACCCTACATGATGCTTCCTTTTCTGGCGACACTCAGGTGTCTTCTCTGGCACTGGCCCAATTTTTTCGGCCGTTAATCCGGCCAAGCTTAATGAAATTCTCTTCTAACCTTCATGGGCTTTTCATATCTAAACTCAATTTTTGGATTGGATCTTTAGATCTTTACAAAATAGGGAAAACCGTAGCTCCAATGGCCAAACTCGAATTTTCGGCAACCTGATTTTTTTTCTTATTTCATGCATGTTTCTTCACTATTTTGCTCCTTTTCTTTTTCCATTCATTTTCTGCACCTTATATGAACATTTTCTTATCATTTAAACAAAGTTTAAAGCACAAAATTCATAAAATATTATTACCGACCTGCAACTGCTTCTTTCTATTTGATTTCTTCACTAAATTGCCTCATTCAAATTGTAGAAATCTTCTTTCTAAATATTTTATTGAACCCTGTCATTTGTTTCATGCATTCTGCTTTAAAAATATAAAACATAAAAATGACAGTTCTTGAGTTGCACTTACCTTATTGTGCAGAATTCTTCTTTCTCCCACTTTTGTTTCTCCACTTATGAACCTCTGCAGGTTTCTCCTTCATTCTAGCCTTCTTGTTTGCCCTCAGTTTCTTGTTTTCTTTCAAACCACAACCACACACACACACATATATATATATATACACCAAATTTAGCCGAATTCTCTCTCCTTCCTCCTCTTTTCCTACCCTCAGCCAACTTCCTTGACTTACATTTTTCTTTGATTTCGACTGCCCTCTTTTCACTTTTCTTCCTTGCATTAAATTTCCTTAAGACATTTGTATATATATTATATAATATACATATTACACACACTTGGCAGCACGTAGTGTACTGCCGACACCCTTTTGTATCCATGTGTATATTACTACTTATATACATCTATACATACTACAATACATGCCTTATTGATACATATATATATATATATACATACTGTTACATGTATATTTATACCCACATATTTGTCATATATATATATATATAAACTTAGGTGTATATATATTTACATATATATATATATATATATTCTTGTATACATATATGTATATTCACATGTGCATACGTAAATAAAATGTGTATGTACACCTGTGCATGAACGTGGCTGTGTACATGTTTCTCCGTATTATTGGATCCCTCATACGGTATTCCCAGGTTCTCGGGTTTACTTGTAATTACTTATCGTGTATTCGAATGTCGTATATTACTAAATTTGTGAACCTCACTATTTGTCTCGAACTACGTGTCAATTACTGTATATAGCTTTACTGTGATAACTCGGGGGTCTATTTTGGTATGACGTTCATTGGCTCATTTTGTTCATACTTGGGCTTTCTTCATTTGGTAATATGCTCATTGGCTCGGTCTGATCTTGGTATTATTATTTGACTCTTCAGGATATAAATGGAATTATTTTATTTTATTTTATTTGGGTCGGGGTATTACAGATTACTACTTCATTGTAAGTAGGTAACTGTTGGGGCCAGAGTCTATCCTTGATGGCCCATCGTAGCCCCTCATCAAACTTCCAGGCCTTGAGATCCTCATTGAACGTGGCCTCGTACTGTTCCATTGTCATGCTACCTTGTTGTAGTATAACAAATTCAATAATTTTTCCATTCTTCACTTCTCGGGGGAAGTACTTCTCATTGAAAATTATGGTAAAGCGTTGCCCATCCACGTCCAGTTCCCTGGCCTCCTCAAGCAGCCACCATTTGTATGTAGCTCCCTTGAACCTATATGTGGCGTATGCCACCTTTTGAGTCTCAATGCACGACAAGGATACAAAAAATCTTGTTCATCTCCAAGAGCCACTCTTCTGCAGCTATGGCTCCTTGAGTACCGTCGAAGGATGGAGGCCATCTTTTGAAATCGTTCATATGGGAATGTCGGATCCTACTCATTCCCCTATTGGCCACCCACATTGACCGGCTGCTTCTGTCGTACTGGCTGGCTAGTAGCGGTCTGATTAGTATCGGCTTGACTCTAGGGTAGAGCCTCAATGACCCTCTCCATCAGTTGCTCCAATCGCTCAATGCGATCCATAACGGTCGCTGTAGTCCTTGTGTTAACCATCACTATAAAGTATAATCAGTACATTTACATAAGATAACAGTCTGTATCCACATAAGGTCTAACATAAAGTGATGTGAACCCGTAAGATCAAAATCCCTTGAACCCACAATCAAATTGAAACTTACCCAAAAAAGCCAAGAATCAAGTCAAGATGATCTAGACCCGTTGAAAACTTGTTTCAAGATCCTAGATTTGATGAGAACGCCACAAAGGGTATGCCTTTGATAAGTTCGTAGTTCACTCAAGAACAAGAAGAGAAAACTGAAATATTCTCTATGCAGAAAGCTTCATTCACATTCGTAGCCTCCAAATTATGGCCACAAGTCCTTTTAAAACCCTCCACGAAACCCTAGAGCCGAATAAGGCCTACATCAATTAAAAGACACAGGCTAAACATCTTCAGGCCCAAAACGTCCTAAATTACCGACTAAAACTAATAAAAGAAATCCACTAGATGAGTTTAATTGGCCCAAATGCCTACAACCATAAAAACAAAAAATAGGCCCACATGCCTATACTTAACGAAATAAAAAGTCTATACGAAACCACTAGGCTATGCCGCCCTCCTCTGTAGCTTGTTTGACATGGATTAAAGCTGGTTCTTCTTCTTTCAAGCCCATCTTGAATGTTGGGGTCTTGCTCGATAACTCGGCTCAAGTGGATTGCACCAATCCTTACATTGCTTTCTTAATCTTCTTAGCTCTCGACCTTATGATTGGCCCATTTGGAACTTGTAAATGATCTTTAAGACTCAGTCCACCATGGTGCCCATCATTCCCCCACTCATCAAAAGGATTCGACCTCGAATCATCACCTGCATCAAAGGCAGAAAGATCAGAAACTATTGAAAGTAGCAGAGACATTATATTCACCTAGAAAATCTACTTTATAAGCATTATCATTAATTTTCTAAGGATTTGGAAAGGTCCATCTCCTCGAAGATGCAATTTAGTTCTTCTATGGGCTGGGAATCCTTCTTTGTGCATGTGAACCCAAACCCAATCTCCAGGTTCGAAGATGACACGTCTTCGCCCTTTATTGGCTTGGGAAGCAAACATTGAAAGTAGTAAGAGACATTATATTCACATAGAAGATCCACTTTATAAGCATTATCATAAATTTTCTCAAGGATTTGGAAGGGTCCATCTCCTCAAGGATGCAATTTAGTTCTTCTATGGGCTGGCAATCTTTCTTTGTGCATGTGAACCCAAACCCAATCTCCAGGTTCGAAGATGACACGCCTTGCACCCTTTATTGGCTTGGGAAGCAAACTTTTCATTCTTCTACCCAATTTGAAGCTGTACCCTTTCATGAATTGACTTCACCAATTCGGCCTTCCTGTGGCCATCCAAACTACTCTTGTCATCAATAGGAAAATGCAATCAAATATAAAGGAGTAAGTGGATTAAACCCATCAACAAATTTAAAGGGAGAATAAGAAGTAGTAGTATGCATAGTCCTATTATATGCAAACTCTATAGTACACCATGGAGTCGCACTATTTTCTTGAAAAACAAATCAGCTATGTTTGTGGCATCATCTGTTTTATGGCATGGAATGAAATGTGCCATTTTACTAATCCCCAGGCTATCATTGCTCAAACCCAGGATATGATCCGTGGCAGGCTCGCTACCTCAAAAGGGATTGCAAACACTGTCTCCAACAGACATCTTCAAAGCATTTGGTCCCTTCAAAGTAGCATTTTTAATATGTAATGTTCTCATTCTTGTATGTCTTTGATGCCTAGTTTGTTCGAGGGTATGCCCTCTTGATCTTGTCTTTCTTTTGTTTAGTTCTTGTGGCTTTGGGTTGGAAGTTCTTCTGCCTGTAGTAGTCTTTCCCTCCCTTTAGCTTGTTCGAGGGTATGCCCTCTTGATTTTGTTCCTTTTTCTCCTTTTCTTTTATAAATTTTTTTACTTACCAAAAAAAAAAAGAATCTGTCCACTACCACAAAAATAGAATCTCTACCCTTTTTTGTCCTAGGCAGCCCCAAAACAAAGTTCAAAGATATGTCCACCCATGGCTCACTAGGAACAGGTAAGGGTGTATACAACCCATGTGGTAAAACCTTAGATTTGACCTTTCTACATGTAATGCACCTACCACATATTTGAGTGACGTCTCTTCTCATCCTAGGCCAAAAGAAATGTTCATGTAAAATTTTTAAGGTTTTTCTGACACCAAAGTGCCCCCAATAATCCCCCACAGCCAGGTATGGAGTCTAGAGAGAGAAGCTCTTCCTTCTCTCTAAAATCCGTCCCTCTCATGCTCCTGTTTTGATCTAAGCCTCATTCTCTCTCTAGTTTCCTGTATTTCTTGGCATTAATGGCCATCAAACAGCCATTATCTGTGGTGTTTATTGATCCTCATGATGCTACGGATGTTCCTCCTTCAACGAATGATTCGGATCCTGCATCCACAAGCCCTCATCAGAATGTCATAAGCATCGACAGATCATGGAGCTAATGCATCTCCTAATTCCCAGGTTACTAAATCTTCTACATTACATGCTACAGTTGATCCATCCGATTTCATGATGGCAAGAACGCCTTCGGCCACCCATGAAGGTATTACGGCTTGTCCTCAGTCAGACTCTGCCAGTTCTCCCTTTCTTTATCATGGGCTAATCTTGCAGATAGTGGGGAATATATCCCCAAAGAAGCTCTTGAGCTTGAAAAGGATTATGAGGGATTTACCCTCAACTCTGATTTTTTTATAAATCAGTGTGATGCTCCAAGAAGAAGCTCCCCCAATGGCAAACGTGAAAGAAGACGTAGATCTGGTAGGGGCGAGTGGACCTGCACGTAGCATGGGTGCAAGTGTCTCAACTACTCAGAACGTGTATTACACGTCTGATAAAGATGTTCTACAGCTTCCAAAAGCTGTTTTTATGCCTAAACAGATAGCCCCTCCTTGCCTTACCCATAGCTGCATGGGTGCTGACGCAGCTGCTACATCTTCTGTTCAACAAATCCATTCAGCTTCTCTATACGCTTGCAGCAGTATAACTGCTACTTATGTCAGTGATGGGCCCCGTCCCTCTACTTTGCCATATCTAGGCGCTTGGGAGTCTTCTCACATAGGTCTCCATGCCCCGCCTGATACCTCAAATATTCAATCAAATGCAGCGGTTCAACCAATGGACCCACAGTCAGCATCCCTTGCAGTCGACTCTCATATGGCAGCCTACGTGTCAACTGATAAAGCTAATGGATCTAATCTAATGGCTGGAAAAAAAGAGGGTCAAAAAGTAGCTCTACCTAAAGCTACTCCTATATAAAGCAGTAGCCCCTTCCGGCACTGTAGCAGAAAGTCCTTTTGAATATCTTGATGGCGGCCACAATGCTGCTGCCCATAACAGTGAAGGGCCCATCACTTATCCTCCTATACGCCTTATGAAAAATCCAAAGGGCAGGCTTCTCCGATCAAAGATGTCAACCCCTGCAATCTTGAACAGTTCCCGTCAACAATCTTAAAGGACGTTGATCATGCTGACATGCCAACCACTAAACTAGAAGCAGGCCTCACTGCAGCACAGCTACAACTGCCACCTTTATTAGATGGTCCGTCCATTCACTTGCATCAGCACAGTGGTAAGGCGCTTTCTTTTTCAAATCTTACCCCAACTAGTCATGCGCCTCCTCCCGTCTGGTCACCCCTTACGTGAGGGCAACAGGATCACTATCCAGCCCCCCCCTAGAGGTCCTCCAAGCCGGCATATCAGACTGGGAACACACCCTGGTTGGCTATTTCTTGGGCAAGAAAATGCCACTTCTTTGGGTCAAAAAAGTTACTAGAGAAACTATGGACCACTGAAGGGTTATCCTCTGTCCTTAGATTCTATTTTTTCAAATTTGACTCTATGCATGCTATCAACCATATTCTAGAAGATGGACTATGGCACTTCTCTGGGCGACATAATTCTCCAAAAATGGCACCCAGGCATGGCTCTCTCTAAGCAGGACGTGGCAAAAATCCATATTTGGATTAAATTCTATAATGTTCCTTATGAACTCTGGATAGCTCAAGGCCTTAGCTATATAGCCAGTGCTATTGGGAATCCTCTTTATGTAGACTCTCATACGGAAGAACAATCCAGGATCAGCTACGCTAGAATCTGTGTGGAGGTGGACGCTACCAAAGAGCTCCCTGACTATTTTGATATCAAGCTATCTGACCACTCAAAGGTGGAAATTCTGGTTGAATACCAATGGCTTCCCTCCATGTACACCCACTATCAAATCTTTAGGCATAGAATTGCAAGCTGCCCTTCCATAAAACGGGATGAAAGGCTAGCTAGTTAACCCGCTGCCAATGCTGCCACATCTAATAATAAGGGTGTTTGGAGAGTGGTTTCCAGTAGAGGCAATCCCACTCAAGTTTATAGCAATCCCTGTGAAGGCAACGCCCAAGCAAGTGTCACTCTCACTGAAAACGCCTCAAGGGATATAGGGCAGATTCTGGATCAATTTGAAGTGCAGCCTCTTAATCCAATTGAGACCGTCCCGCCTAGCAATAGTCCATCCCTTGATGATACTAATATGATGCCTCATTTAAATCCTGCTGATCCTAATCTGATACTTCAAAACGTCAACCCATCTTCCTCACTTCAAGAAGTGGCCGCGAAAACTACTTAGGTCTTGGCCATGGAAATTGCTCAGGACTTGAGCTCTCTTCCACCACCTCATTACGGTATTGCTTTTCAGACTCCTCAATATCCTAGCACTAGCGGATCTTGTTTAGCAGGAAGCTCTCCATGTGCAGCTAGCCACTCTTCTTCCACTGCCTCTCCAGATTCTAACCCATTAGTAGATAAGATAGCCAAGGTTGATAAAGCTGATACTGGAAGCAATTACAAAAGAAATTAGCTCAAGAAGCAAAGACGGCAGAAAAAACTATCAAGGAATCAAGGGAACTTAGGTTCTAACACCCTTTCCTTTTTCTCAATGAATTTTGCATGTTGGAATATCAAGGGGTATGAATAGCCCCGCCAAGTAGAGGGAAGTTCGTTCTTTTGTTCAAGATTATTCTCTTTGTTTTTTTGGTTTAGTTGAGACCAAAATAAAGGCTACTACTAAAGATGCCTTAGCAAATACTCTCATTCCCGGTTGGTCTTTTTTGCATAATTATCCTCATTTGCCCTCTAGGAGAATTTGGATAGGCTGGAATAACTCTCTTTTGCAGATTAATTCTTCTTGTACCAATGCTCAAGCCATCCACTACAATGTCACAGTTCGGGACTCCAATTCTTCTATGATCATTTCTATTATATATGGCTCCAACTCCCCTCTTCAGCGGAATGATTTATGGCGTGACATCATCCTTCAAGCCTCCATATCCAAGGATATCCCTTGGCTGATATTTGGGGATTTCAATGCCATTCGTTTTCCTCATGAAAGGAAAGGTGGTAGCCATGACTGGTCCAATACTATGGATGACTGCAACAAATGCTTCATGAACTCTGAGCTTGAGGATCTAAGATATTCTGGGCATTTTTTCACCTGGTGTAATGGTCAGGCTGCCCCCTTCACTATTCAGAGGAAGCTTGATAGAGCTCTTGTCAACCACGATTAGCTCACTGCTTTTTCCATCTGCTTGAGGCTGAGTTTCCTCCTCCTGGGCTTTTTAACCACTCTCCAATTATTGTTAAAACAGGCATTCCGAGGAAAAGAGGCAGAATCCCTTTCAAATTTTTAACGTTTGGGCAGACTATGATGACTTTTCTTCCTACAGGTTGAGAAGGCCTGGAACTCAAATATCCAAGGGACAGCCATGTTCATTTGCTGCCAGAAACTCAAGAAGGTTAAGTACGCTCATAAGGATTTCAATCAGAAAAGATTCAAGAATATTTCTTCCAGAGTCCGAGAAGCCCGTAATAAGCTTCATGACTTCCAACGCCTCTTTGAGAGCGGAATCTGGGAGACAGCAGGCTCATCTATGAGGAAAAAGAAGCTATCAAAACTTATTATTCTATTCTTTCCAGCGAGGAGAGCCTAGCCAAGCAAAAATCCCGAGTCCATGAAGGTGATCAAAACACTTCCTTTTTTTTCAAATCAGTGATTAGCAGAAGAAACCGAAACAAAATAGTCAGCCTTCTTGATGCTACTGGTAACAGAATTGATGACATCAAAGAGATCAAGAGGAACTGAAAGTTCCATTCCGTATCCAGGAAAGCAAGCTCTTGTAGGCTTTATCACTAAGCGTCTTCCTAATGACTCCTTCACGGCCCTCCAATGCCCAATTACTGATGATGAAATCTAGGAAGCTCTCTTTAGCCTCCACCCTAATAAAGCTCCGAGGCCTGATGGCTTTAATGGATATTCCTTCCAAAAGACTTGGAGCATAGTCAAACCTGAGGTCACTGCTACTATCATCTGAATTCTTTTCTTCAAGATCCATTCTCAAAGAGATTAACTCCACAGCCATTGCCCTTATTCCCAAGGTCCCTAACCCCTCCTCTATTCATGACTATCGCCCTATATCCTGCTATAACACTATTTACAAAACCATCTCCAAAATCCTTGCCAATCGCCTAAAGAAAGTCCTTCCAAACCTCATTGACCCATCCCAATCCGCCTTTATTCCAAGAAGGAATATCAGTGATAACATCCTGCTTGCTCAAGAGCTCATGCATAACTATCACAAGAACACAGGCTCTCCTCGTTGTACTATGAAAGTTGATCTTAAGAAGGCTTTTGACTCAGTGCGCTAGGAATTTATTATTGATACTTTGTGCATAATGGGATTCCCTCAACTTTTTGTTGATTGGATTTACTACTGCATATCTACTGCTCGCTTCTCAGTTGTTATTAATGGCGAGCTTGAAGGTTTCTATCCTGGAGTTAAAGGGTTAAGGCAAGGGGATCCTCTCTCCCCCTATCTTTTTGTTCTTGTTATGGAAGTTCTCTCCTTGCTTATCCATCAGAGATCAGCTATCCCTCAATTCAAGCATCATTGGAGATGTAAAAAAACAAAGCTGACGCATTTTTGCTTTGTTGATGATATTATGCTTTTCTATCATAGGGATCTCCTTTCAGCCTCTATTCTCAAGGAAGGGCATGACACATTCGCTTCCTTCTCTGGGCTTCTTCACAATGCCTCCAAAAGTTACATTTTCCTATCTGGCATGGATAACAACACCAAGCATCATATCATTGATCACATTGGCTTCCCTGAAGGATCCTTTCCTATCCCTTATCTTGGTGTTCCTTTGATCTCTACTAAGCTTAAAGCCCAAGACTGCAAAGCTCTGGTTGATTGCATCATTGGTAAAATCACTCATTGGTCTAGTAAATCTCTATCTTATACAGGTCATCTCCAGCTTATCAAATATGTGCTTTTTAGCATCCAGGTTTTCTGGTCTTCCCATTTCATTCTCCCTAAAAAAGTGATTAATCAAGTTGAGCAAGCTATGAGATCTTTTCTTTGGAGTGGCAACCATCTCATCTTCACCGGATCTAAAGTTGCTTGGGAAGACATTACCTGCCCTCGTCATGAAGGGGGGCTCGGGATAAAGAAGCTTGTTGATTGGAATCAATTAGCCCTAGGGAAGCTTAGTTGGGCAATTTGCCAAAACCCTTCTAACTCCTCTTGGGCTCTTTGGATTCGCAGCAATATTCTGAAAGGTAGGAGTTTTCTGGGAGGTCAAATGTCCCCAATCTTGCTCGTGATCTTGGAGGAAAATACTTAAATTCAGACACTTGTTCAAGCCTTTCATCAAAATTTCTATTGGGAATGGTCTCTTTGCCTTTCTCTGGTTTGACTATTGGCTCCCCACTGGTTCCATATATGATAATATGGGGGCAAGGATATTTATGATTTAGGCCTTGAGAGACATGCTAAAGTTGGTTCCATCATTATGGATCATCAGTGGAGCTAGCCGATAGCTAACTCCCCTCATTTGCTTTAGTTAAAAAATGGCATGCCTAGCAATCTTCATCCTTCTCCCCATATGGACGCAAAGGTATTTGGTTGCCTTCCCCCACTGGGGCCTTTTCCATTAGCTCAGCTTGGAATTCTCTTCAAAGCTGGAAGCCCCAAGTTCATTGGTGGAAGCTTGTGTGGCACTCTAAAGCCATTCCCCGTGTTGGATTTATCCTTTGGATGGCCATCCGTAACAATCTTCGAACCAAGGATCGTCTATTCCATTCTCACCTTAGTCATGATCTCAAATGCCTTTTTTGTATGCGTGAAGACGAGAGTCACAATCACCTATTCTTCTCTTGTTCTTTTACATCCAACATATGTTTCCATTTGCTCTCTAAAGGTGGATTTCATTGCCCTTCTGGAGACTGGCAACAGATCATTTCTTGGGCTACCAATACTTTCAAAGGAAAGGGATTCTCTTCTGCTATAGGTAAGCTCACCCTTGCTTGCACAGTCTATACAATTTGGAGGGAAAGGAATAGCAGATTGTTCTCCATGATAAAGACTAATTCCCAATCTATCATAGCTCAAATTTAGGAAATGATTCGTGGTAGGCTCACTTCCTCTAAAAGGATTGCAAACACGAATACTAATAGACATCTTCAATGTATTTGGTCTCTTCCAAGTAGCATCTTCAATGTGTAATGGTTTATATGTATTTTTATTTTTGTAGCTTTGGGACGGGTGGTCTTCTGCCTGTAGAAGCTCTCCCTTCCCTCTAGCTTGTTTGAGGGTATGCCCTCTTGTTTTTGTACTTTCTTCCTTTCTTTCCCTTTGGTTTTATAAAATTTTACTACCAAAAAAAAAAAAATTAATCCCCCACCATGTGCTTCACGTATTGAACAATTTAGCACACACAATTTGCTTTCTTTAACCAAATAACTATCATGCCTGTAAAACTTACCAAATGCCGCTTTATCACACGCCATATATACATCAAACAAATCAGCGTCATTGGCATAAACGTCTTTCACATATTAAACCCAAGCATTTTAGCACTCATAAAAGTAAGAAGTACATATCTCCGTGATAAAGCATCAGCAATAATATTCTCCTTACCTTGCTTGTAACGGATGACATAAGGAAAGTTCTTGATGAATTCCATCCATTTAGCACGTCTCTTATTTAATTTACCTTGACCCTTGAAATGCTTCAATGATTCATGATTGGTGTGGATCACAAATTTCCTAGGCCAAAGGTAGTACTGCCATGTCTCTAGAGCGCAAATAAGAGAATAAAGTTCTTGGTCATAAGTGAGGTAATTTAGGGCCGCCCCACTTACCTTCTCACTGAAGAACGCTATGGGCCGCCTATCCTGCCTTAAAACAGCTCCAATTTCTATTCCTGAGGCATTACATTCAAACTCAAAAGTTTTGATAAAATCAAGTAATGTTACAACTTTTCACATCTCAACACATTGAACACACATCTCAAATGCTCAATATGTTCATCTAAGTTCTTACTGTACACTAGGATGTCATCAAAGTACACGACTACAAATTTGCCTAAGAATGCACGTAATACATGGTTCATTAATCTCATGAAGGCACTAGGCACATTTGTAAGTCCAAATGGCATAACCAACCATTCATAAAGTCCATATTTAGTCTTAAAAGCAGTTTTCCATTCATCTCCCTCTTTCATTCTAATTTGATGGTATCCACTTTTAAGATCTATTTTACTTGAAAATACATGAGCCATGCAATTCAACAAGCATATCATCTAATCTAGGAATGGAATGACGATACTTTACCGTAATATTGTTGACCGCTCTACAATCAACACAAATCCTCCAAGTCCCATCCTGCTTTCGCACTAGTAGCATTGGTACTGTCACATCCCGCACCCCACCTTACGCGGATGTGAAAGATGTGATGCCAGTTAGCCACCTTGCCAATCTCCGACCAACAATGCGACCAACCAAAGGCAATCTTCTGAACCTTACGATGAATTGCATTCCAAATGTAGGGTCAGAACAGCGGAAATTAAAACCTTTTATCACGGGAATGCAACTCAACTATATACCTCATAAGTATGTACCACAGAGCAAGTCTATAAGCAGACAGCTAACAACTCTAACCACAGAGCGCATCTATAACAGATATATACACAGAGCATATCAAATTCCTCTAGAGTACCATTACCATGAGCCATGTCCCTACACATCTATTACATATGAATAAAGTCAACTATATCATCACACTCATCTATTACATATGAATAAAGCCAACTATATCCTCACACTCATCTGAATAGCCAGAATCAATCTATTAGAACCCAAGTCTCCACATATTATTGCCATCAAATCCTCACTTGAGAATGCCTCTCAGTCCACTGGTGACATGTCCTTGCGCTTTCCAATCCAATGGAGATATATCCTGAAAAATGTTAAATAAATGGAATGAGCTTAAACAAGCTCAGTGAGTAACATAGGTTCCTGCCATGGGTTTCAAAACCAGTTCATATATATATATATATGCATGCTCAAATGCAGCTCAGATAGAACAATGCAGCTCAAGTAGAACAAATACAGCTCAAATAGAATAAATACAAGCTCAGATGGAACAGATGTAACTCAAGAGAACAAATCAGATCAACATAGAACCAAATAGAATGGATAAACACTGAGTACCAATCAAACAACGGTATATCAACAAATAGTGCCTGAACCTTCCCCAAGCAAGTGTGGGATGCCTGCACAAGATAATCCGTTAGTCACCCACCCCACACATGGAGGCCCATGTCCCCACAGGACACTTCCGGTTGGGGTCGGTATCAGAGCGGAACAGGACAAGATTGCCTGAGTACTAGGATTCTGAGTTCACCACGCCTCATAACCAGCTACCCTAGTATCACAGGCGGAATAGGACAAGATTGCCTGAGTACTAGGATTCTGAGTTCACCACGCCTCATAACCAGCTACCCTAGTATCATGGCAGAACAAGACAAGATTGCCTAAGTACTAGGATTCTGAGTTCACCACGCCTCATAACCAGCTATCCTAATATCAGGGCAGAACAGATAGGATTTAACAGATGTTTGAATACTGGGATTCTAAGTTCACCACGCCTCATAACCAGCTATCCCAGTATCAGAGCGGAACAGATCAGGATTGAGCAGGATGCTGAGTTCACCACGCCTCATAACCAGCCATCCATCCACTGATGTACTCAATCCCATGGTAGGCCCCAGATAAGACTCAACATGACAAACAGAATCAAAGCAGACTCCAAAGGACAGGTAACAGAACAACAGACTTCAACAGAATCAACAGGATATATTAGAAGGCAGGATAGAACAAAATCATGTCCACCAGTAATGCAGTACAACGAGTATGCATGAAAACTTATGCTTTTAAAACAGTTCAGTGTATAAACGGTTCAGCATATTAAGCAGTTCAGTATACAAGTTTAAGTAATACAGAAAATATACGCCAAGTCAGGAGTTCGAGTTACTCACCTAAATATATGCTTATATCTCTTTCACAGATATCCTGATATTCTCCAGATACGTCTTTAGGCACGTCCTTACATATCCTGATGTTGGTATCATCGGATTCACTTGGCAATCCTGGAATCAAAATTCTAGTTACTGAATTCCCGCTTTCTAGTAACATTTCTCACCGTGCCATCATAACAGATAACAACATCCCGAAGGATGACCATTAAGTTTTTGAATAAAGTTCCAGGCTCAGTCAACCTTCTAGATGAACGAACAATAACTTCTCTGCTTGAAATTGAGCGAGCCATCTCCACTTGAACAAGAGACCCAATACTCAATTATCGTTGTTGAAGTGCTGCATCTACTTCCAAGAACCCATATGTCACGGAAACTATGTGACAAGCTGAACCTCCCCAGCAAAATACCCAAGTAGCTCCTTACTTGCTCTCCCTTTTAACATCCAGCCAGTATCAAATCCTGAACAGCCAAAATAGGAACACATCCACCCCTCAATCATTCATCCAACAATTAATACAACGAGATCCATTCCGTGCAGCGAACTGCTTCGCTCTGCACTTCCATCCATTAATCCACCATTCCATTATCACAAGGTTGTCAAATCACTGGTGCGCAAGTTCATGGACTATAATAGTTGCAGTCCTCTTCAATAACTACTGATTTAGAGCCCTCAATCAAACAACTGCATGAGCTTCCTATCATCTGATGCCAGCTACGGTTGAAGCCAATTCTGCTTCTATCAGACTGCTTTCAATTTTAGCTGCTTACCGCAACTCCCCCAATTTCTCTCGTCTGCCGTTCATGGACAATTCCAACGTGCTTCATCATCTTCAATCTCTATCAATTCAATCCACAATCCAACGCCAACATGCTGCTGCAATTTCTTCCAATTATTCATAGCAATCACAATGCCCGAATGTATTCCCAAGGTCGACTTCTTGGATCAAAATTAGTGACACGAATTCTGAACCCAATTTGGTTTTCACTGTTCTGAAGTGATTTTCAAACGAATAGTCAAATAGTGGAGTTGAAATCTCAGGAGGACCATCACCGTGAATCTCCCCTGCTCCAACGCTACACCAATACACACATATATCTATATACATCCCCCTAAAAATCTGCAGCAACCAACCCATTCAAATTAATCAATGTGCTTCCGTCTCTCCTGCCATCTCCACAAAATTGCAACATCAATCCCAGCATCAACAACTCCAAATCACGCCTCAACATTACAGATCCACAAAACACCATCACACTACTACACAACACAACCAAATATATATATATATACATATCTCTGCACCGCTACCTATTTCGAACAAACCCAACACCAACACGCTGTTACAGCTCCGCCATACCTGTCGCAACGCCTACACTCTACCGCACCGCTACTGCTTGTAGCAGGTTTTGCAACAGTAGCTTTGTGAATCAGCTGAACCAACGAAATTTCCTGCATCGCTACACACACAGAGATATATATATATATATATATATATCCATGTTGCGCCGCTACCGCCACTGTCTCCTCCTCACGGCTTGTTCATCGGTTTCGGCTGAATCAATCAGGAAAGCAGTCATGGAACTAATGGCCTTTGTGTACATAAACTTGCAGCCGCGAGGAACAAGGTCGCGCCTCTACTGCACTGTCACTGCCGCCACTACTGCTCTCTCCCTTTGTCTTATTTTTTCTGCAAACCCAGATACGCACATACACACATATATATATATATACTCCTCTCCACCGCCATACACACCTAGGTCCGTTGCACCACCTAGAGACGTCTGGAACTCTCTCCCCACTGCCTCTCGTTCTTTCTTTTCTTTTCTTTTCTTGTCTTTTTCCCGTAAATTCTAGCAAGTTCTTTTGCTTATATATATGGCAGCCCATCTAACAGCTTCTTCTTGAAGCTTCTACATCCTTCCTCTTTTATCTATATAATTAGATAAAGCTGCCCCTTTTTGTCTCAATTTTTCCAGCTATTCCCACAAGAGAGACCTATATATAATATATTTTATACTTCTTTTAGGTCCAGTAGCTTCTAGATTATGTCGAATTTTTTGGGTATTACAGGTACTGCACATGGGCTCATGCTCTCTCTCACAGACCCCTTGCTCATCAAGTCTTCAACTTGCCTTTGAACCTCCTTTGCCTCCTCCGAATTACTCCTATAGGCTGGTCTATTTGGAATAACAGCTTCAGGTACGAAATTAGTTTGATGTTCAATGCCTCTAATGAGTGGTAACCCACTCGGCATCTCCTCTGGAAATATATCCTCGAACTCCTGCAATAAAGAAACAGCCACACTAGGAAGAGATTGGTTAGTTTCATCAAGATTAAAATACTGATTCTTTGTAAACAAGAAAAATCATAGGCTGATTTGCTAAGAAGGCCCTCTTAACCTCACTCTCTTTTGTATAAAAACTCATCTTTGTCTCTCTTTTTCCTCACGGCAGGTTCTCTTTCTTTTTTCTCTCGTGGATCCACCCTCTTTTCTTTATTCTCAGCCACCTTCTCTATTTTTTTTTTTCACTCTTTCTTTGTCTTGAGGTTTCAGCCTCACCCTTTCTTTTTTGCTCAATCTCACTTTTCAGCTTCAGTTGGTCCTCATATATCTATTTTGGGGTTCAAAGAGCAAGTTTGATTGTCTTTCCATCCTTTACAAAGCTGTGTCTGTTCCTAAACCTGTCATGAATCACCTTCCTATCATACTGCCACGGCCTCCCCAACAAAATACGACCAACATGCATAGGAACTACATCACAAAGCACCTTATCACTATACCTTCCAATGGTAAAAGCCACCAAAACGTGTTTATTGACCTTAACCTCCCCACATTCATTCAACCACTGCAACTTATAAGGTCTAGGATGCTTTAGTAAAGTTAAGCTCAACTTTTCAACTAGGGTGGTACTAACTACATTGGTGCAACTTCCCCCATCTATAATCATACTACACACCTTGTTGTTTATATAAAATCTAGTATGAAATATGTTCTCTCCTCTACTGCTCCTATATCATCTACCTTAATTTGGGTATTGAGAGCACGCCTGGCAGCAAGGAGACTCACCTTCTACGGGGTATTCCACTCCATCCTCATCACTCGCATCGACCAACTCGGGCATCTCATCACCATCATCCTCACTTTCAGTCATCACCTCCCCATTGTCGTGCATAACCATCACCCGCTTGTTTGGACATTGAGACTGCGATGTGCCTAAAACCAAAACATTTAATATCTCTATTCCTTGAAGGTTGGAAATCTACCTTGGGTTTGTTCTTGCTAGTTCCCTCATCTTGTCCCTTAGGTGGTTCGGCCTTCACCTTCGGCACAAGCTCGATCATTTCTATCCCATTTGGTCTCCAAGGAGTGCCAGAAACTGAAGTATACCCTGCTGCCCTCTTTCTCTTTAATTGCCTCTCCACCTTTATAGCCATGTGCACCATGTCTTCTACCTCTACATAATGTTGCAACTCAACTACATTGGCTATGTCTCTATTCAGACCACTTAAAAATCTAGCCATTTTGGCCTCTCGATCCTTCTCTACATTAGCCTAAATCATAGCCACCTCCATCTCCTTATGGTAATCCTCTACACTCTTGGTCCCTTGTGTAAGGTTTTGTAATTTTTGGTAGAGGTCTTTATAGTAGTGGCCAGGTACAAATCTTTGCCTCACGAGAGCTTTCAACTCACCCCATGTTTCTACAGGTCTCTCATAATTCCTCCTCCTATTGGTCACTAATTGATCCCATCAAATAATTGCATAATCAATGAACTCAATTATTGCCAGCTTCACCTTCTTCTCCTCGGAATAGTTGTGACAATAAAAAATCAACTCTATTTTCTTCTCCCACTCTAAATAAGCTTCAGGGTCATTCCTACCTTGGAAAGATGGTATTTTCACTTTGATACTCCCAAGGTTCCTATCCACCCCATCTCGCCCCCTTGGATTTCTTCTATGTCCTCTTCCACGCCTACTTCCTCGAGGTCTGCCTATTTCACCCATTCCAACTTCAGATGCTATGTCTTCCTCAGCCTTATCATCTTCTTCATTCTCATACTCATTTTCAATGATAGTCTCACGTCTCCTCCTATCTTGCCCACCTTGCAAATTTCTAATCACGACGTCTTGCTGATCCATCCTATCCATCATTTCCCCCATCACCAAATTCAACTATTCAAACTATTGTTGCATGGCCTGCAAAATAAAAAATGAGTTAGCCGGCTCCTCCTTAGGTGTTGAGTCACTCTTCTGAGACATTGTTAATGCCTTGCAAAACAAGGAAAGGATGTTAGTGGTTAAAAAAAAAAAAAAAAGCCACACTCCTTTATGTGTTTATGCTCAAATATTGTCACACTCGTAATATCCCAACCTGGGATATGGCACGTATACCGAGGTAGACCGGGTCAAGTAGTGCAACACCAGTTGTAACCAAGTTGTTAAAGCTTTATATCATGATATTTTATGGACTGATCGGTTTTGGAATGTGAACGGTTTATTTTGTACAGACAGTGTCGGGCGACACCCAAGCAACCTAAGACCAAACCTCGTAATGCATGCACGCATGCATCCCCATGCATATATACAGTTGCATGTGTGTGTAGCCCATTAGATATGAGTGTATGTATATGCTTCTATAAATTGGTATATATGTATATATATGGTTATAAATGGACGTATAATTAAGGTATAAATATACGTATATATATGTATAGTGTTGTATAATGTATATTTATATGTGTTAAATGGAAATACAAAGGAAGTGAAGGGGGACTGCATGTGGGAATTTTGTGTGGTAGTGTGTAGCATGACATATGAATGCAAGTGGTTGTGTGTGTGTAAATATATTATATTGTATATATATACAAATATCTCCTATTTAAATTAAAGAAAGAAAAGAAAATAGAAAAAGAAAAGAAAAGATCTAGAAAGAAAGTCAAGGAAAGGGGCAGCAAGTGGGAGGAAGAGAAAGGAAAGAGAGGAAACCGCGAAAAGGGGGGCGGTTTGAGTGTGTATATACATATGTGGTGTTATATAGAAAATTAGAAAAAAAAATAAAGAAAAAAAAAGGAAAAAAAAACCAAGTGGAGAAGTTGAGATCTTTAGAGGGATTCTAAACCATTCAAAAGTAGGAAATAGAAGAAGAAAGAAGGAGAAATAGGAAGAAAAAAGTGAGGAAACTTACTATATTTCAAGTTTTGAATTTTTGGCTTTTTTGTAGAATTGCTTAAAGCTTAGAAAGAATTACATGGTTTTAAAGAGCATGAACAATGGTAAATTTAGGAAGAAACCGCAGCTCATTTGGTGGAAAAATGAGTAAGAAAAACCAATTTAAATTTTGAAGAAAAATTCTGGGTCATTGGGTTTTTGATCGATTTAGCTTGTTTTATGAATGGGAAATTGTTGCCCATAGGTGCAGCAACTTGTAGCTAAAATTTGGGCTCAAAACAATGGCTAAAAAGCCATGAAACAATGAAAATTCAGTTCGTCGGAAAATTAGGAAAGCTCACCGGAGTTGGCTGCAACTCCATTTTCTGAGGCCTTCCGGTGACGGAAACTGAATTCTGAGGGTAGATATGGAAAGCTCGTGAGGAGTAGAAGAGGACCCCGGTGGTCGGACGTCGAAAAAGTGCCAAAAAAAGTCGCCGTCACCGGAGGAGATGACCGGTGCACAGCCGAAAAAATGCTATGCGCGCTGTGTGCATGTTGCGTGGTGGGGTGTTGGGTCATGGGCTCGGGTCGGGTCGGGTCGACCCACCCAACCCGAATATGGGTTGACCCAATATAGGTGCAGCTTTGGGTGATTTTTTAAAAGTGATTTGGGGTTGTTTGGATGCAAGGATAGTGAATTAAGATTAAATTGAAATAGGAACAAGGATAGCTTATCCAAGGTTAGGCTTAATCCGTTGTTTTTCTATTCCAAATTGGAATAGAAATTTTTGGAAATTAAACATTGACCCAAAACTTATAGTAATTATATTTTGACCCCAAGTAATAAAATAAAGTTTAATTTGAAGGAGAAATTACCAAAATGCCCCTAAGTCAAAAAGTAGTCAAACGGACTTCAATTAAAATAAAAGAATAGTGAATTTTTATTATTTTGAGCATTCCAGACTCAACCGTGGAGTCCAATTTGTGAAAAGAGGTCTCTAGAAGTGAGAACCCGTAAAAGTGCAAAATGACCATTTTGCCTTTTGTAGTACAGAAGTCTGAATTGAATTCCTGCGAAAGCCAAAACTGACTTTGTTCGACATTTTAGATTCAATGGTAGAGTCTAAATTAGGAAAAAAGATACTTATAGTAACAAGGCATAAAATTTGATGAATAGCATTAAAACTGAGACGTGTTTCACTGATATATAGGGAACTCGAAAGGAAAGGGCAGAATCACGGGATACTGATCTAAGAATGCATTTTTAAGGTAAGTAAAACCTATTCTCTTCCATGTGGTGTTTCCAAGCCAACTTTATTTCATTACTGCCAAACTTGTACTCTTGAACGTACCAGATATTATTGTTTTCCATAATGTGATATTGTTCTATCTTGTGGACATTGATTGACTACTATATCATTGTTATCATGTTGAACTATGCCTTGAAAAGCCTACTGTTATGTTTTCACTGTATATATGATATTTTATTTTATACTCTTATGGAATCACTTATGATCATAACATGTTTATGTATGTCGGATTTGTGCTTAGTCACAATATCCATCTGATGCTTTTTGATTTACTAGAAACCTATGGGTCAAGTCCGTGTACGGACATATGGGAATTCATTGGAATTCATTGGGGGGTATGTCAGGCCCCAAAAGACCGAGGGTGTGCCAAACCCTGACACAAAGTAAATGCATCTCTTATATGATTGATATGACTACGATTGTTGAATGACACTACCCCTTATGACTTATCTTATACTGAGAGATTTCCTTATTGTTTTGATTGTAATCGGCTTATTATGGTAGTACATTCATGTTGATACATTGTTATTGAGAGTTCCATGTTGATAATATACCCATTGCTCTTGATTGTACATTGTGACCCACTGTTCCTTGGCCATTATGACAACTGTTCTCATTGGTTATCACAACATCTTATTTCTTATGATTGGCTATCATATTCTTATTCATGGCTATCACAAATACCAGTGTCGGAGATGGGAATTTACTTGCTGAGCTTTTGTAGCTCATTCCATTTACTTACCATTTTTCAGGTAGTGACGCAGCAAGACCCCAGTAAGAGTCTGAGAGCGTAGGAGGACATTTTTGAGAAATGTACCAATTTACGTTTAGTTCTCCCATGTATTCACTACCCACGGGTGCTGGTTATGTTAGTTTTGTATTAACACTTGTAGAACCGTATTATGTATTGAACAAACTTCCGCTGATTTTATTATTGATAAGACTTCCGCTTACTATTGTTTAAAATTTTTAGTACATTGCATATTAGTACTATGATACAGGAATGGAAAAAGTAGGGACGACCTTAGGGCCGGCCCCGCGACACGAGATCCGTATAGGGTGGTTTTCGGGTCCCTACTTTTTTCATTCTTTTACTATTGATAACAAGAAGCAATATAACCATAATATTAAAGTGCGGAAGCCTTATTCCAATTGTTGTTCAAAGACTAAAATTAAAACTAACAATAAACTGATCATAAACCACTTTTAGGTGGTGAGTACATGGGAGAGACTACATTATTTTATCATGTTCCTCAACTGCCTCCCTACGCTCCTAATCTCCTATTGTAGCGTTCTCACCAGCAAAATATAATAAATGGGGTGAGCTAACAAGCTCAGTAAGTAAAGCCTATCTCCAATACGGGTTAGGAAATCACATGGAAAAATACAAACTCAAAAGTAACATGATAGCCAATCATGACAACGGTTGCAGTTAATGGTAAAATGCCGTAATGGCCAATGATCAATAAGGCACAATAACATTTGTGAGTAATTCACTCTTGCTTGTACAATTTACAACATTTGGCATGAAAAGGAATAGCAGATTATTCACCAAGATCGAGAGAAACTCAAAGGCCATCATAGCTCAAACTCAGGACATGATCCGTGGCAGGCTCACTACCTCAAGAGGGATTCAGGACTCTCATTCCAATAGACATCTCCAGTGTACTTGGTCTTTACCTTGTAGTATTTTTAATGTGTAATGTTTCTCAGCATAGGTCAAGAGCTCTTGTAATTTCTTGTTTTTTCCCTTTTTAGCTTGTCCGAGGGTATGCCCTCTTATTTTGTATTATTTTCTGTTTAGTCTTGGTTTCTTTTCTGCTTGGGGTCGTGAGCTCTTCTGCCTGTAGTAGTTCTCCTTCTCTTTAGCTTGTTCGAGGGTATGCCCTCTTGATCTTGTATTTATTTTCTTCTTTTATATATCTTTTTACCTATCAAAAAAAAAAAGGTAGTAACTTCGTTCCTTTTTCTTTATTACTTGCTGCATTATTATTTTATTTTATTTATTTATTTTTATTGTTATCTTGCATGCATAATAGGTATAGGGATGCATTTGGTCGATTTACTTGTAGGCCTGTGTTAGAGTCAGATTTAGAGTCTAATTTTTCTAATTTTTTCTAATTTTTTGTTTGATAAGTCTTCAAATTCTAAAAATATGAGTGAACACGAGGATCAACCCACTAGGACCCTTCAGGATTACCTCCACCCTACGTGCACAGCCACACCATCATGAATCATGTTTCCGCCCATTACTCGTCAAATTCATGTTAAATTGGGGGTGATACAGTTAGTCCCTACATTTCATGGTTTGGAAAATGAAAATCCATATGTGCACATTAGGGAGTTTGAAGAGGTAGTTACGACTTTCCATAGTCAAAATGCCACAGTTGACATTGCGAGACTTAAGTTCTTTCCTTTCTCTTTGAAGGATAAAGCCAAGAGTTGGCTATACTCATTGAGACCACGGTCGATTGGATCATGGAATGAGATGACTCAGGTTTTCTTTACTAAATACTTTCCCCAACATAAGACCAATGCTTTAAAAGAACAGATTTCCACCTTTGTATAAAAGGATAGTGAGACTTTGTATCAGTCTTGGGAGATATTTAAGGAACTATTGAGTATGTGTCCTCACCATGGGTAAAAAATTGGCGTCTAGTGAGTTACTTCTATGAGGTACTTACACCTAGAGAACGCCAATTTGTAGAGATGATGGGTAATGGTGAGATTTTGCAGAAAGATCCTGATGAGGCCATAGAGTACCTTAATGAGCTTGTTGAAAAGTTCACACTTAGATAGGACCTAGTGATCTTGAGAGCACAAATAGGTCACGACCTATAGGGAACCACAATAGTGGTGGAATTTACCATTTTAGGGAGGAGGATAACTTGAAGGCTAAGGTAGAAATACTCACTAGGGAGTTAGAGGTGTTAAAGGCTAGGGACTTAAAGCCAACACACTTGGCTAATCATGCAGAGTCTTTTAGACCATGTTCGGTGTGTGGCGGGGTAGATCAACTCGCCCAAGAGTGTCCCACATTTACTGAGATGAGAGGTATGTATGAGGAACAATGTAATACCTTAGGTATGTACAAGAAGCCTTTCACACCCTTCTTTGAGACCTACAATCCGGTGTGGTGCAATCACCCCAGTTTTAGCTAGAAGTTTGAAAACCAGCCACCTGTACAGCCCCCTAGACCATATCATGCATCTTCATCTTCTAGGAATTCTTTAGAAGACACTTTGCATGCTTTTATTAAAGCATAGGGTAAGACTAATCAAAAGTTTGAATCTTTGATTATGCATGTTGTGGAAGAAAACAAGGAGATAAAGAGCCAAGTGTCCAAATTGATAAGCTCTTTGAGTGTGAATGAGCGAGGTAGATTCCCTTCCCAAGCTCAGTCCACACCTCATGGTCAACACATGGCGCAAGAAAATTTGAAGGATGTGAACGCCAGTGTGACTCGAAGTGGTAAGTCATTACACATCCCAACAATGGACAAATCGGGGGATGTGGAAAAGAAGCAAGATAGTAGCAATGCCGAGTTGCCCAAGGAACCAGAGCTAACAAAGAGCCATGTTAAGGTACCATTCCCACAAGCTTTAAAATCTAACAAGTGAACTTTGGATCCTAACAATGAAATCCTAGAGAATCTTAGACAGGTAAAAATCAATCTTCCTTTTTTGCATGTGATTAAACAAGTTCCTACTTATGCAAAAGTTCTTAAAGATTTGTGTACAGTGAAGAGGAAGCACTATGTGAAGAAGACGGCGTTCCTGATAGAGCAAGTTAGTACTCTAATTGAGCAGAGGATTCCTCCTAAGTACAAGGATGCTGGTTGTCCAACCATCGCATGCAGCATTCGAAATCATGAGTTTGGGCAAGCTTGGCTTGATTTAGGAGCTAGTGTGAATTTAATGCCTTATTCTATTTATTTGCAGATGGGGTTGGGAGAAATCAAACCAACTTTTGTGGTAGTGCAATTGGCTGACCATTTAGTCAGAGCGCCACAGGGTGTGGTAGAAGATGTTCTGATTCAAATTGATAAATTTTATTATCCTGTTGATTTCCTAATCCTTGACACTAGCTCTGTTGTTCACTCTACTTCTAAAGTTTCTTTGATTTGAGGTAGGCATTTCCTTCCCACTACTAATGTTCTTATTATATTACTAATCCAACTGATGTGGTTGATATTTGTGCTATTTTTGACAAAACTCAGGATTATGGAGCACGGGCATGGCAATCGAAGTTTGAGGAGTTGCCTAAAAGAAGTGAAAAGCAGATTCCTTCAAGTGTGGAAACACCCAAAGTTGAATTGAAGCCTTTGCCCAAGGGTTTAAAGCATGCCTTCCTTGGTCCATGTGATACTTTTCCTATTATTATCTCATCTGAATTATCTGAGTCTCAAGGTGAGAAATTAATTCAGACCCTACATAAGCATAGGTCAGCCATAGGTTGGAGCATTGCTGATATAAAAGGTGTTAGTCCCTTGGTCTGTTCTCATAAAATCAATTTGGATGAAGGAACTAGCCCTCGTAGTTATAACATTCTCTTTAAGACCCTATACATCAAATTAATTATCATGCTTTAAAAAAAATAAAACAGAACTGGGTCACTTACGGTTTTTGTTGGGTTTCTCTCTCTAGCCGTGCACCTTCTTCACCCTCTGGTTCCAAGCTTGATTCAAGCTCCAAGACTCCTTTTTTCCAGAACTCTCTCTCTTTCTCTTTCTCTCTCTCTCTCTCGCTTTCTGTTTTTCTTTTCCTTCTCTTCTCCCAACCGAGACCAATACATATAACACTCACACATCACTCCATCACGTCTCCCACCACCAGCCCCTTTGTTTGACCTTTTTCCCTCTGCTCAGCCACCCTTGCTCTTCCCCAATGCAGCTTTGCATTAAATGCAAAGCTGCCCTATATATACCTATATATATATATATATATATATACATACCACTCATTACACACACACTAGACACACACATTCACACGACCTGTCACACACACACACACACCAGATCTGTTGCACACACACACACAGTGCACACATGCACTGTTATATATATACATATGCACATACACATATACATGTACATACATCATTCTACACATATACATACCTATAATATCCCACACATATACATGCTACATATACATAACACCCATGCATTCCATAATAATATACACATCACATTAATTTCACATTTTTAATAATAACAATAATAATATTAATAATAACAATAATAAATAATAATAATAATAATAACCAACACAATATTAATATTAATAATAATAATAATAATAATGATAATGATAAAAACAAATAATAATAAAAAATTTTTTTTTTCATGTCATTACATGTTGAGCATATATATATATATATATATATATTATGTACAAATTAACTAAATTAATTTAATTAAATTGAATATGCCCAAATGACTCGGAGTCCAAAATAAACAAGTGAATAGTGTTTTCTTTATGTGTCAGACATTTTGAATCCAATGGTGAGGTCCATTTCTCAAGATGGGACTCCAAAATTTAAAAGACCCGTAGAAACATTAAAATGACCAAAATGCCCCTAAGTCATAGAGCAGTCAAACGAACTCCGATTAAAATAAAAGAATAGTAAATTTTTATTATTTCGAGCATTCCAGACTCAACCGTGGAGTCTGATTTGGGAAAAAAAGGTCTCGAGAAGTAAGAACCAATGAAAGTGCAAAATAACCGTTTTGCCCTTTTTAGTATAAATGTCCAAATTGAATTCCACGAAAGCCTAAATCGACTTTATTCAACATTATGGATTCAATGGTAGGGTCTATTTAGGTAAAAGAGATACCAATATTAAAGAGGCATAAAATTTGATAAATAACATAAATTCATGTGACTATATACTAAGATACTTTGGTGAACCTTAGAAACATCGAAAGGAAAGGAGAAAGCGGTTTAACCATTTTAGGAAAATACTGTAAAGGGACTGCATTCTCACTGGTTAGTTCAGCTACACAGCGAGCACAACTTCCTAGGGTTGAGACAAACCCATCCAGGTATGATATTTTGCAAAGTAAGGAATATTATTAAGTTTAGGAATGATTTTCATGTTGATCGAATGAATCATATGCCTATTTGATGTTAGAAAATGACACAGGGAATGGTTGCTTTGAAACAAAACCTAGAGTTGATTGTTATATGTTTGTGTTATTTGTTATTCTTTGGGAGTTATGATTTATTTCATGTGCTAGGTACCATGTGTGATTATATTTTTGGAGAATTGTTATGATTGTGAATGTGTGAATTGAGCATGTGTTTAAATTGATTATTCATGGCATACGGACTTGTGGAAGAAGTTTTAAGATTCCAATGATATTGTTGCTTTATATATGCTGCACTATTTAAAGCATACCACATGTGTTTGGAAAGAAATGTTTCATTGAGATTGCACTATTGCATTGTGGAATCAAGGCATATTGGCATGGTGTAATTCCTTGAAAGCATAGTATGGGTTAAGCACGTGGTGCTATGCATTATAAAGGTGTAGATCCTATGGTGAAAAGCCCAAAATTAGCCATTGCATTGGTGCCCAGTATCCAACAGGAGCGATTCGTGAACGGGACATTGGTACTCAGGGTCCATCGGGAGTGATCCATAAACGAGACATGGGTGTAGCATAGAGTTTGCTTGGGTGCGTCATGCATATTTCCATTGCATTGTGTGAATGATTTGGAAGTCATGTAGCTATAAATGTACACTTGCATATGTCACGACCCGAAACCCACCATGTGCAGATCTCGTATCGCGACGGCCACCCTTCGGCCCGGAGGCCTTAGGGCAAGGCTCACATAAGCAGCAGTATCAGATGGCGGTGCGGCCTTGGTTTGCGGAAGCGTGACAAATTTTTTCTTTTCTTATTTTAAAATACTTTCGCACATCCGCCCGATACTGCCCCTCTTCATAGCGGTACACATGATTATACATTCAGAGCATAATAAAATTTCTAAAGTTTTATACATACTACATATTCGATTGCCTCTTGGGCTTAAGTACATATTTGTTCAAAATCTACTACATCAAAATTTGACTACCTACGGGTCCTAGTATTTCCAAGAGTCCATGATCAAAATGGAGTTGTTGATCACCAGTCCTTAAATTTGGGCAAGACTCCTATTCATCATCGTTACCTGAAAAAAATGTTAGGAAATGGGATGAGCTTCAAGAAGCCCAGTGAGTAATTCTAGCATTTGTCATGGGGTTTCAATTGACAGTAGTTTCGCACATGAGAGTTTATAAAATACTCACTGCCAATTGCTCGTATATTTTGAACATAGAGTATATACATTTTTCATAACAGATAGCCTTGACACATTTAAAGTATTCAAGCTAAACATACATTTCTTCAAATAGATTATAAGCATTTCAAAACATATAAACATGCATAATGAAAATGGGGTAAAACCTACTTCCATTTTCAAAAGCGTTTGACATTTTTTCTCTTTGATTAGGTGGAATCTGTTTCGAACCAGACTCCCATTTTACTTTACGTGGAGATATCTCATTGCTTGGGGGATTAGATCCTGCTATCGAGCATTTATTCATAGAAACCCATAAAATTCGTGGTGCTTATACATAGTTTATCTTGCATTTAAAAATATTTAACACATGATTTCTTCACATAAATACTTTTCATGAGCATTTAAAACATGATATTCATGACTTCATGATAAAATACAAAATCCGTGGTGCTTATGCACAGTTTATCGTGCATTTAAGCACATTTAACACATGACTTCTTTACATAGATACTTTTCATGAGCATTTAAATATGACGTTCATGATTTCATGATAGAATCTTCAAAACCTTGGGATAAGAATTTCAGAATATGTAGACATGTTAAATACTTTTAAGAAAGACAATAATAGAAAGCATTCATTGAGCATGTCACAATAAGATTTATAAGAACAGAATATTTTTAAAACTGGGATCATGAAATATTTAACACTCAATGCTTCAGATATTTTGAAGTTTAAACATCTTCAAATCCATGGAGTTAAATTTTCACTTCAAATGCAGGGTTACTCACCTTATACTTTTAGGCTGGCTCTATTACTGTGCCCTTTCCTTTCCCCTTTGTAGTTCCTAAGAACAATTCATAAATAATCTATTAACTTCACATGTACTTCAAATATCTCCTATTGATGTTCTTAATTTAGGTTTAGGTCGTATTAAATCCTAACTTTTATCCTAAACGATATTCTCTTAACGTATACTCTTCTGGTAGCTTTCTTAAATCATAAGGTTTGATTTTATACTTTACATATTTACTTGTCATATTTTTTTGTACTTTATTTCATAACACGGACCTCGCCGTTGAGTCCAGAACGTCAAAGAAAGTCAATTTAGACTTTCCCGGACTTCCATTTAGCTTTTAAGCATGTCAGGGGCGGTTTGGTAATTTATATTTTAACGTGTCTTATTTTTCAGAGTCTCGTCTCGTGAAACGGACTCCGCCATTGGGTCCAAAACATCAAAAATAGTCAAAATACACTATTTGTTTATTCTATCTGGACTTCATTTGACTTGTTTTAAAACTTGAGTAATTTCATAATTTTATTTAAAATAATATTATTTAAAATTTGCCTAACACGTAGTGCTTAATAGTTGCATTACATATCTATTTACTTTATGGCTTAAATTTATAAATAACATTACCTGAATATTACGCTTATCTCCATTTCGAATTCCGTCCACGTGAACTTAGTGGAATCTCTCTTTTCAGTGAAACGTTTCTGGTGATCCCATTGAGACTGTACACTTTCACTCCAACTGCCAACCTTTAGAGAATTCGCAGTCGAGTGTCACACGTCCCCAGTCACGTGTCTTGCTCTGACCTTCAACCAGTTAGCCGTCTCTCTCCTGAGAGGGATTACGTTCATTGCCCAACTAATTTTCTATATTGAACTTCTCAAATCAATCCCTTTTAGTCTACCCCAGTACCATGGCATGACACCCCCAAATATTTGGGGACACCTCCTCAAACTTATCCAAATAATTCCATTGTGTACGAGATCTAGTAGACGCGACCATGTCACCATTGAAAAACTAAACAACATAACCCATTCAAAAGCATATTATAATCAACTACTGTACTTCTGTACCGTGAAGTGCAACAGCCCCGCTTGCTCTTGCTCTACCAGTGAAAATTGCACCTGTATATACTGCACCTCTACGGATTCTAGGATTCGGTATCCGGTCAGATTTCATTTCTGTGGGCTTCAACCTAGGACAAGTGGGAGCAGCCGCAAGGAGTTTACAATCTAATGGCTAAAGCATATGCAAATGTTCTTGGATGGAGTGTGGGACTGGTGTGGAACAACAGCTTTGAAGCCATCACTGCCATTTCTTCTTGTCGCAATTCTTTCCTTACCAGTCACAACTTCTCCACACAACACCAACTACCCCAACATCACATGCACCAACACTGTAGTGCATAACCGCATATCCACACACAGATATATATATATATATATATATGTATATCACTCTCCGTTCTTTACAAACCACAACATCATGAACCCAATTCTTTGGTATAAGTCAGATCCAACAGAGAGAAAATTGACCAGTCATTGAGAGTGTACTCTGATGCTGCGCCGAGAACAATAGCACCCAGACCTCGATGAAACCGAGGCAAATTGGCGATCAATGTCGCAGCAACAATCCAGCCCCTGAATCCCACAATAAAGCACATCGACCATCTCCAAAACCCTTTCTCAACTCCCACTACCTTCTCGCGATCAGTCCTCAAAAGTCTTACTGTCGAATCCTCCCCTACAACGCTTTTACTCAATTTTGAGCCACCCCACAAAACGCAACAATCATACACAATTTCGAGCTGTATCAAAAATCCACCACCTATATTTGCATCATTAGACTCATTGTCGTTTCTATGAATGACGTAGCAGGTGCGGCAGTAGCAGCTCCGATCGCTGCTACAACAGCAGTTCCGATTGCTGCTGCTTCTTTTTCCTTGCTGCTGCACCGCTACACTCACTCTACCACATATATATATATATATATATATATATATATCTCTCTGCACCGCTAGATCTGTTTTTCCAGCAACTTCTCCTCACCGCACCTGACCCAAACGGTAGAAATTCCCCTCCAATTTCCATCACCCATCCTCAATTTAACTTCTGTTCAACTTCCTCTATCACCGACGAAGCAACCACGACAGAAAAATAGGAAGAAGAAGACACACACACAAACACAGTGACTGTATCTTTGTACGCTATTTCAAGAGCTCCCTCTTCTTTCTCTATTTCTCTCACCCTTTCTCTCTCTACAAATTTCCTGCACCGCTACCTCTTCTAGCTTGGAAACTTCTTGATTTCGTAGTTTTATACATATATCTTATACTGTGGTCGCCCCCTGTTTTTAACTTTCTCCCTCTTTTGATTAAAATCCTTCTAGTTGGCTTCGGTTGCACCGCCTTACACACACACGTGGAGACAAGGCCCCCTTTTTTATGCTAACTTGCTGCTTTTTCAAAGGAGCTTCCTGATTCCTTATTATGTATATCATATAATATGGTTACTCTGCCCCCTGGTTACTCTACTCCCTGATTCAACTCCCTCAGCTAATGGTTTTTTTTTTTTGCTTCTTCAGCAACTTCCTCGAAGCTTCGTTTATATATATATATATATATAGTCTGCTAGCTTCCATTGGAAGCTTCTAATTTTATTCTTATAATATTATATGTATACATATTTATATAATTCCTATTAGTTATATATGTTTACATTCAGCTGCTCTAAATTTGTTTCCAGTAGCTTCTTTGAAGCTTTAATATTTACTATATATTTATACATTTTTATGTATACACATATATATAATATGTGTAATTATTTAATATATATCTGCATTATTTTTTCAGTGACCGTATTAATATTTTATTACATACTTTCTTAGCATGTCGGTGGTATATCGATAAATTTGGCTTAAAGCCAATTTCATATCTCATATTGTATTTATCTTCGTAATTAATGATTCGTATTGATTCTATTTATTTATTCCAACACTTGGTTAACCGAAATGTCTATTTTTTCGAGTATGCACCATTTTTAGTAGTCTGGATTAATTTCATGTTTTCTATTAATTAGTTCCATCACGGCTTATTGTATTCTCTTTAAGGTCACTAATTAATAATTAGTGACTTAAGTATCATTTAATTGGGTCGGAGTGTTACATTACATGCCACGTCTTAATTTTATTCCTTGCATTAGCATTATGTCTTACCAGCAGTTGCGCTGACCCATTCGTGGGATATCATATTACAGGTGACGCTCTTGGTACTTGAGACTTGATGAAGTCTTGAAGGAAAGAGGGGAAAAGGACATGGAAGTATATTTGGCCCGTAGGGCGTATTTTGAGATGTAAGGGCTTAAGCCCAAATGACATGTGAACGATATGTTTATGGGATGTACTTTTATGTGTTTATATGTTGAAGAAAATGAATGCTTGTCTAATTGAATCCATTAGATTATCTTTTATATCTTTTATTTAATTTATTTCACTCACTCCCTGGGTTCGTGGAAATACGGGCGTGACAACGTGGTATCAGAGCATAGGTTCAAATACCTAGGGACAGTGGGAGAAGTTTAGACCTTAAGTTATTTGGACTAGTTTGGGTGGTATGTCTTATGTGCACGTGTTGCATTGGTGTGCACGAGTATGTACTGTCACAACCCAGAAACCTGGCCTCTGCGGATTCTCGAATCGCGACCGCCACCCTTCGGCCCGTGGGCCGTCGGGTCAAGCTTCATGTGAGCAACGACACCGAACGGCTGTGCGATAGGGCCAGAACTGGCAAATTGCAGAAGCTTGAAAAAAACTTTTTCTTTTCGCACGCCCGCTCGGTACCGTCGTTTCTTCTTCTTCTTCTTCGAGCGGTAAACAAATAATATACATTCAAAGCATACTAAAAATTTAAATTTATACATGATACATATTCGTTGCCTCTCGGGCTTAAGTACATATTTGTCCAAAATTTACTACATCAAAATTTTACTAGCTACGGGTCCTAGTACTTCCAGAATTCCTAATCAAATGGAGCTGCCAATCTCCAAACCTCAAATTGGGCAAGGCTCCCATCCATCATCATCACCTGAAAAATGTTAGGGAATGGGATGAGCTTCGAAAAGCCCAGTGAGTAATTCCAATACTTTGTCATGGGTTTCAACTAGTAGTGGGTTAGTTATAAGAGAATGTTCATATAAACATAAACTACCAATTGTACATATACTTCAGATACAGAAAATAGAATTTGTAACACCCCGACCCGATGAAGAACAATTAAGTCACTAAATATTAATTAGTGAGGGAGACCTTAAGTAATAAGGTCAATTTCGAACCCCAACACACGCGTACGTTTAGTAAAGGTGCCGGAAACCCTAAACAACTGTACATCACTTTCGTTGCAATCACCAACCTGTCACATCCCGAACCCCACCCTACGCGGATGTCGAGGACGTGACTGCCAGTCGGTCGCAACGCGACCAACCAAAGGCAAATTCTGAACTTTCCGACGAATTGCACTCCAACTGTAGGGTCAGATGCAGCGGAATTTAAAACTTTTTCTTTGTATCACGGGAATGCAACTCACTTATCCATCATAAGTATATGTATCACAGAGCAAGACTAAATCCAGTCAGTCAACAATTCTAATTTCAGAGCATATCTAAAATCAAGCATATAACAACAGAGCAGATCTAATATCTCTAGAGTACCATTAGTTCCATGAGCCATGTCTATCTAGTATATATCAGTCAAGTCAGTCATAACATACCACTCACCAGAATAACCAGGTTCAATCCACAATAAACCAGTCTCTACAATTCAGTGCCGTCAGATCCTTACTTGCGATGCCACTTAGCCTATTCACGTCATGTCACAGTACCATCTAATCCAATGGAGGTAATTCCTGAAAAATGTCAGAATAATGGGGTGAGCTTAAATAAGCCCAGTGAGTAACACAGATTCCCTATCATGGGTTTCAAAACCAGTTTTGTGCTCCCAAGGCACATGGATAATTTAGTCATTACAAAAATAACTATTTATTTTATAAATCCATTTCATAAGCAGTCTAGTACAATAAAACAGAATCGAACAGACAATACAAACGGATAGGAACATGACATAACCTATCGGTCAAAACAATAACTATTGCTAATATATCGGTCAAGACACAGACTCCTCATTAACGGAACGAATCATAACGGAACTGGACCATATATCAATCAAGACAGACAGATCATCAACAGACGGAACATGTCGGAACCGGACGGAACATATCAATCGAGGCAGACATAACATTAACGGACGGAATATAACGGAATCGGACGGTAACAATACATCAGTCAAGCAAAGGCATATCGCGAACGGATAAAATTATAACGGAACTAAACGGAAACAATACACTAATCAAGACACAGGCAAATCATGAGCAGAACACAACATAACGGAACTGGGTAGAAACAATATAACAATCAAGTCAGGGACACATCACTGTCGGAACTAATCATAATTGGACTGAACAATATTTCAATCAAGACAGACGTATCATCAATGGACAATACACAACGGGACTGGACCATATATCAATCAAGGCAGACACATTATCAATGAACGGAACATAACAGAATCGAACAGAACAAAACATTAGTCAAAGCAAAGACATATCATCAACGGACAGATCATAACGGAACTGGACCATATATATCAATCAAGGCGAACTTAACATCATTAACGGACGGAACATGTCAGAACCGGACGGAACATATCAATCGAGGCAGACATATCATTAGCGGACAACACATAACCGAACTGAACGGAATTCCTAATTCGAAGGACACAAGCACATCACGTGGAATGTGGTACAAAGGGCGTACATTAAGTACATACATTTAAACAATATAGCATTCAGACAGTATACTATACAAAGCTGTACGATACAACAAAAATGTTGTTCTTTGCCTATATCACATGGTTTATTTAATCATTTCGAAAATAATGGTTCAATATATCCATTTTATCTCAACAGTTCAAAACGGGCAAAACAGTACGGAATGCTAGCACAGGGATCAGGAATATAGTCAATTATTTAAAAAGACTAAAACCATGTCATAAGTGATATAGTACGGAAAACATGCATTTAAATAATTGCACTTAAATAATTGCATTCAAAACAGATCAGTAAATCAAGGGACAGTATCAAAACAGTGTCAGAAGTTACTCACAAAGGATAGACAGTGAATCAAAATACAGTACAGTGTCAGGAGTTACTCACAAACTTTACGCTTATTTCCTTGCATAAATAATCCGATAACCTCCAGGTACGTCAAGCATCTCCATGTATATCCTGAATAATAATCATCAATCACAGACAGATCAGAACTCATCCATTCAGGTCTCATTCGTCATCTTAGGTATCTATCGGATCACCTAAGATAGCCTAGTAGCCTATCGCCCTTCCATTGGGTCTCACCCGAGGCTATTTCATTCTTTAATTAGGCTTAGCAGTTATTAGGATTATATCTTAAGTCATCTAGACTTCAATTGTTATCAGTCAGGCACTCATTCAACCTTAGGGGCAAAATGGTAGTTTTACCATTCTTGTCCCGGACCCTGTCGTGGTCTTCGGAATAGTCTTTATATCTTAAGTACAAAGTTCTACGTCCTTTGGACTCCAATCGGTATCAGTTAGGTTCTCATTTTAACCATAGGGCAAAATGGTAACTTTGCCATTCTTATCCCGGACCCTGTTCTGTTCCTCAGAATATCCCATATATCGTATATATGAAGTTTTAAGTCTTTTAGACTTTAATCGGTATCAGTTGGGTACTTATTTAGTCTTAGGGGCAAAATGGTAATTTTGTCATTTTTGCCCCGGACCCTATCATGGTCCTCAGAACGTCCCATATATCTCATGTATAAATTTGTAAGTCCCTTGGACTTCATTTGGTATCTGCTTTAGATCGTAGGGACACATCGGTCATTTCTCGTTTTACGCGTTGACTGTCTCAGAGTCTTATTTAGCCCTTCAGTGTTCATAATTATCCCTATGATAATTTATCAGATCAGTTTGACCTTTATTCGACCTCTACTTTGCACTTACAATGCTCAGGGGTATTTTGGTCATTTTACGTTTCGTGTAATTCTGACCCCGATTCGTCATCTAATCAAGTATACAGTCTCACTAGTGTTCGGGTTTCTATCGGTATCAGTTTCGTCCCAATCGGACTTCATTTGGGATTCGTACAGTATCAGGGGTAATTTGGTAATTTCACGTGTCATATTTTTCGGCACGTCAGTTCATAAAATGGACCTCACCATTGGGTCCAGAGCGTCCAACATAGTGAAATTGGACTGTCTGTTACGTTTAATCGGCCCTGAGTATCATTAAGGGCAATTCAGTCATTTACACCTACGTGTCTGTATTTTTCGGGACCTCAGTTCACTAAACGGACCTCACCGTTGAGTCCAGAATGCACGAGATAGTCAAAATAGGCTATCTGATATTTTTATTTGGGTCTGGGTTCCATCAGGGGCAGTTCGGTCATTTATCACTTACGGGTCTGTATTTTTCGGGACTGTATTTCCAAAATCGGACTGTACCATTGAGTCTAGAATATTTGAAATAGTGAAAATACACTATTTATTTACTTAATTTGGACTCCGTTTGACATATTTAATGTCCAGGGGTAAAATTGTAATTTTACCTATTTAATAAAATAATTAAATAATTATTTTATTATTTAATTAATTTATTGAGGGCTTAAATGAAGAAATTTTCCAAAGTCTGGGCCACTGTGTAATTCTTTAAAACAGTTGGGGACAAATCCGTAATTTTCAGAAATCATTTGGGGTTAAAACATAATTTCATAATTTAGGGGTTCAAACCCAAGGGTTCAAGGGTTCATCAGTTGAACCGGTCCAAAACCATCAAGAACCAACCGGTTCAGTTCCTTCAGAAAACCGGAATTAAATATCCCAATTAACCTCAATTGGCCCCCTATCCGTGGTTTGGATAGGCCCAGTTCAGATTTCATTTTATTAGCTATGTTACCAAACAGGCTAATTTTAAATTTTTAAAATAAAACGGTTTACACCAAAACGGTACCGTTCTAGTAATTCGGTGGCATCACTCTGGACAGACACGTGTCCGAGTCGGTTCAGTGGGCTTAGGCGTGTTGGACGAGTCGACCCAGTCGACTCGTCGTCTTCTTCACCATGTCAAGTGCTGTAGCCCTAGTTACAGGTTCGGATTTCTTCAAATTCGTGACATTTTGGCCACGAATTCTCTCTGCCCTTGGTTCCAGTTTACTTCTGGGTGTCATGCCAACAAGTTGGCATTGATTTTGTGGCTCGAAACAAGCTCAAATGTTTGATCCATGGAGGAATAGCCGAAACGATAATTTGGCTATTAAACCCTCGTTTCTCCACCATTTTCCATGGTTTTTGTTTCTTTGTGACCGTATCTCCATGGGGGTCAATATCTCATTCCAAAAACATGATTTAGAAGTCTGATTTGGGAGTTGGGTTTCATGGCCGAAACCTGCAACTCCATGTTCGAGGGCCTTCCCGTGTGAGTTTGGGTCGAGTACCTAGGTATTTAGGATCCTCTTGAGGTCTAGAACATGTCTTGACCAACCAAACTTGGTTCGGTCAAGGTTGTTTCAGAACTGTATCTATGGAGGTCGTCCATGGCGGATGGGTCACGGCTCTGGGTTTCTCATGACTATTCGACCCTCTCAGTTGTTCTATAGCAATCCTAAGCCTCACAGTAACTTGTATATACAGTTTGCATGGATCAAATTTCATCAAAACAATACCAGTAATTCAAACAGAAATTTTTAGCAGTTTTTTGGGTTTACCTTTTAAACAGTGGTTGACCCTTTTTCCATGGCCCGTTTGTGTCCTTTGGCACCTCCGTAGCCTCAGTTCCCTTTTGGTGCCTCAGTTCCTTTTCCTTGTGCATTTCCATGTGGTCACCCCTACCATGCACACACCCACTTGCATACACATGCAAGCCATGGACACACGTACATGCAGCCCTTTCTCTCTCTCTCCCTTGGTCTCTCACCCCCCAACAGATCTGTTTTCTCCTCTTTCACTAGCAAATATCAATCTTTTGTATGTAATATATACATATATATCTATATATATAATATCACACATACCTATACATATACATCTCTAGATGTATACATCAGAGAATCAGTGGGACCCTAGGGCTGAGGTGGGCTGATGCAAACCAATCATATGGGGTTTGCATGTAATCTCATTGGTCCAATTGGGTGGCAAGTTGGGGCAATTCAGTGTTATATACAAATAAGTTGCATACATATGCACAAAGTAATGGGTAGCCCAGTTGGTAAACTTTTTGAGAAAAATTCATTCCCTCTCAAAGGTCAAGGGTTCAATTCCCTTGGCCTCCCATTTGGCCCATTTTTCACCATTTTCGGTTAAGGCCCTGTTTGGCTGCGCATTAATTCAGTTTCTGATGTTTGCCTCATAACTTTCATTCCGTAACTCCTTTTTCGATGCGGTTTGTTCCGAGAGTTTCATATTTCAGTTATCTACAGTGTCAGAGGCTCCGTGTCATTTATTAGTCATTCGGGATTTCCGGGGTTAACTAATTCGGGTTCCGTCAGTGTTAAATTGACATTATTTCACCTAATTAAATACTAATTAGGTTCGGGTATTGTACCCTATTCTCGAACATGTTTAATCATTCTATTGGTCTAGTGTGACCACCGGGAGATTAAGGTTAATTCCCTTGATTATTCTCTGAGCCGGTATTAATTAATAATTAATATTTAATTATTAATTATACAGGATCGGGGTGTTACACAACCTGTTTCTGTTAGTCCCATGATAATTATATACCTTTGCATCGGAAGCCAAATTCTACGGAATAACGTGCATGTAAGTAAATATATATATATATAATTAAGTGATGGTTATATATATATATATATATATATATATATATGCTTGCTGAAGGTATGTATAAATAATGTTATATAGGAATACACATGCTGAAGGTATGTATAAATAATGTTATATAGGAATACACATGGGCAGATATGTAGCTTAAATATATATATATATATATATATATATTCGGTTAAGTAAATATAAAACCAGGAAGTTAAATGAATATAATATGTATGTAAATATTGGATGAGTTGTGGTGGGCAACAGGTGTGAGTCTTGAGGGCAATAAGAGAACTTGGTGGCAGTGCAGCAAGTGCACAAGTGTAAGGTGCATGTGTGAGGTATTCTCCATGCAAATTGAAGCCAACAGGTGGCATGGCACTACCCTACAGGTCGGTGGAGAAGAAGGAAATAAAAGGGAAAATAAGGAAGAGAGAGAATGTGTAATGCATAGAAGAGACAGAGGAAACGGAAGAGGAAAACAATTCTGGGAAAACAGCCAATAGGTAAATTTTTGGCTGAAAATTATTGAGTTATGACTTAGTTTTAAAAGCATGCAATATTAGGGTCTTATTATGCGTAATTTAAGCTTTAATTTACAACAGAAATGAACGAAAATCATGAAGTATTGAGTGAGAAAATTGAGTTACAAGTGAACGAGAATAATTAGGAATTCTGGTACAGGTCTGAAATAAGTAAAACCAAATCCAAATCTATGTGTTGGAACCTGATTTAGACCTTTCCAATACCTTAAAGATGTTAGACCGCGACCGTAGAACGCAAAAACATAACCCTAAAATGGGAGTTGCAGGTTTAAGTCATGAAACCTAGTTTCAGTTTTAGACGTTTAAACTTGATTTTGTGAATGGGGGTGGAATCCCCAAACCATGAGGGTCACGCAGAGCCAAATCCTATTAAGATTGGTGACGAAATGAGGATTTATCATGTAGTTACAGGTTCGGCTATCAAAAATTTCAACCGAACACATGAACTGGTTTTAAAGCCTAAAAGGAATGCCAAACTCTTTGGCAACATTCTAGAAATGAATTAGTTTAAAAACAGAGGGAATTATGTGAATGGATTAGCTCAAAAATGAAGCTTTTAAGATTCGAAAATTAGGGCAACAGAGGGTAAATCGTGAGGAAGATGATGAGTCGACTCGCTGTTGAATCGAGTCGCCCGAGTTAACTCGGGACACGTGTCAAGAGACGGGCAGGTCCACCGAATTATTAAAACGACGACGTTTTGGTTAGGTTTTAAAAATTTAAAAGGGTAGGGCTGACGTCATGATGACGTCAGCATTACGTATTAAACCGGATTAAACCAGATTGGTTCAGTTACAATCGGGCCGGTTCACTTAAAATAAAACTGAACCCACTGGTTCAGTCTTGAAGTATGAGTGTAACACCCCGATCCTGTGTAATTAATAATTAATCAATAATTATTAATTAATACCGACTTACAGGATGATTTAGGGAATTAATCATAATCCCGACGGTCGTCATAGACCGATTAAATAAAGAAAATGTTTGGAGGGAAGGATACTTTACCCGAACCCAAATTACTGATTAATTCGGTGAAATAACGCCGTTTTAATACTAACGGAACCCGAATCAGCTAACCCAGGAAATCCTGAATGATTAATAAATGACACGGAACCTCTGATACTGTAGATAACTGAAATATGAAACTCTCGGAACAAACCGCATCGAAAAAGGAGTTACGGAATGAAAGTTATGAGGCAAACATCAAAAACTGAATTACTGCGCAGCCAAACGTGGCCTTAACCAAAAATGGTGAAAAATGGCCAAATTGGTGGTCAAGGGGAATTGAACCCTTGACCTTTGAGAGAATAAATTTTCCCAAAAAACTTACCAGGTGGGCTGCCATCACTTTGTGCTTAGCCATACAACTAAATTGTATATATGCTCAAAATTGCCTAAGCTGCCACCCAAATGGACCAATGGGGTTTCATGCAGCCACATATAAGATATATAATATATGTTACATATATATATATATATATATATATATAACCTGATTGGACCACTCACCCCCACCAATAGAGTAGCATGCAACCAAGTGAATTATAAAATATATATATATATATACACATTTGTATATGTGGTACCTGTGTCTCAGATTGGGAGAAACCAAAAACTGCCTATGAGTGTTGGTGTGTGGACGGATCTGCCATTGAGAGGAAAGGGTTCTTGCATGAGTGAGATTGTACATGCAAATGGGTGTATGTACATGGTGACATTCATGGAGATGCACCAAAGGAAGAGAGGATTCAGGGGGCATGACTAAACTGTGGCAACCAAAGGGGGTCAGAACTGAGCTATATAGGAGCAATGGCCTGAACCAAGGTAAAATCCCTAAACTGAAAATCTTTCTGTTTGGGTTTTGTTACTGTTTTGATAGTTCTGAGCCTAGTAAACTGCATGTGCGACATATTCTAGCAACAAGAGACTGTTATAGGTTAACTGTGAGGGTCGAGTAGGGTAGGAAACACCAAACCGAGCCCAGGCAGCCATGGATGACCTCGAATATGCAGGTCTGAATCAGCTGCAATCAAACTGATTTCTGACACACTGAACCTGATCTAGACATCCTAAGGGTCCTAAAACCGCTGTTCCGCGACCCTAGAACGCTGATTTAAACCCCCAAACCGTGAGTCGCAGTCACGAGTTTGAGACCCAACACCACTGAAATCGTGACCAAACCGAGGTATGAAGACGGGGACTGAAACGCCATGACCTGTAGGTCACAATGCAACAAACCCCGTGAGGTTTGGACCAAAAATGGACGCCCTAGAACCAGTTGCAGGTCTGCGCAATAATGGAGTGGACTGAGCTCTACCAGTAGACTCGAGGCACCAAACCGATGCCAAAATGTTGGCTTCACCTCCAGAGAACGTTTGGGATCAAATCAGTTGAAAAACCCTACCTGAAACTCCACGAAAATGGAGGAAACTGGAATTGGGAATTAGGGCAACCGAGGGTAGTTGATGAAGAAGACGACCGAGTTGACTCGTTGCCTTGAGCCGAGTCAACCGGGCCAACTCGGACACGTGTTGAGCGAAGAGTGATGCCACCGAATTAAGTGGAACGGCACCGTTTGAGGTTAAAGGTTTTAAATTTAAAACCTGACTTCGGCTGTTTGGCAACACGGTTAATAAATCCGAAATTAGGGAAAATTGGTTTGGGCTTAGCCCTAAACACGGATAAGGGCCAATTAGGGATGAGAGGGATATCTTATCCCGGTTTTCTGAGGGGTTAGTGAACCGGTTGGTTCACAGTGTAATTGGACCGGTTCAGTTCTTGAACCCAAAAACCAAAGGGTTTGAACCCCTAATTTATAAAATTATGTTTTGACCCCTATAAGTTCCTGAAATTACGGATTTGTCCCCACTGTTTAACAGAATCCTACTGTGGCCCAGAATTTTGAGAAATTATTCATTTAAGCCCTGGAAAATTAATTAAATAATAAAATAATTATTTAATTATTTTATTAAATAGGTAAATATTACAATTTTACCCCTGGACATTAAATATGTCAAACGGAGTCCAAATAAATTAAATAAATAGTGTATTTTCACTATTTCAAGCATTCTGGACTCAATGGTACAGTCCGATTTTGGAAATACAGTCCCGAAAAATACAGACTCGTAAGTGATAAATGACCGAATTGCCCCTGATGGTACCCAGACCCAAATAAAAATATCAGATAGCCTATTTTGACTATCTCGGGCATTCTGAACTCAGCGGTGAGGTCCGTTTAATGAACTGAGGTCCCGAAAAATACAGACACATAAAGTGTAAATGATCGAATTGCCCTTAATGATACCCAGGGCCGATTAAACATAACAGACAGTCCAATTTCACTATGTTGGACGCTCTGGACCCAATGGTGAGGTCCATTTTATGAACTGACGTGCCGAAAATATGACACATGAAATTACTAAATTACCCCTGATACCGTACGAGACCTAAACAAAGTCCGATTGGGACGAAACTGATACCGGTAGGAGCCCAGACACTGGTGAGACTGTATATTTGATTAGATGACGAATCGGGGTCAGAATTACACAAAACGTAAAATGACCAAAATACCCCTGAGCACTGTAAGTGCAAAGTAGAGGTCGAATAAAGGTCAAACTGATCTGATAAATTATCATAGGGATAATTATGAACACTGAAGGGCTAAATAAGACTCCGAGATAGTCAACGCGTAAAACGAGAAATGATCGATGTGTCCCGACGATCTAAAGTAGATACCAAATGAAGTCCAAGTGACTTACAAATTTATACATGAGATATATGGGACGTTCTGAGGACCATGATAGGGTCCGGGGCAAAAATGACAAAATTACCATTTTGCCCCTAAGACTAAATAAGTACCCAACTGATACCGATTAAAGTCTAAAAGACTTAAAACTTCATATATACGATATATGGGATATTCTGAGGACCATAACAGGGTCCCGGATAAGAATGGCAAAATTACCATTTTGCCCCTATGGTTAAAATGAGAACCTAACTGATACCGATTGGAGTCCAAAGGACGTAGAACTTTGTACTTAAGATATAAAGACTATTCCGAAGACCACGACAGGGTCCGGGACAAGAATGGTAAAATTACCATTTTGCCCCTAAGGTTGAATGAGTGCCTTACTGATAACAATTGAAGTCTAAATGACTTAGGATATAATCCTAATAACTGCTAAGCCTAATTAAAGAATGAAGTAGCCTCGGGTGAGACCCAATGGAAGGGCGATAGGCTACTAGGCTATCTTAGGTAATCCGATAGATACCTAAGATGACGAATGAGACCTGAATGGATGAGTTCTGATCTGTCTGTGATTGATGATTATTATTCAGGATATACATGGAGATGCTTGACGTACCTGGAGGTTATCGGATTATTTATGCAAGGAAATAAGCGTAAAGTTTGTGAGTAACTTCTGACACTGTTTTGATACTGTCCCTTGATTTACTGATCTGTTTTGAATGCAATTATTTAAGTGCAATTATTTAAATGCATGCCTTTTCGTACTATATCACTTATGACATGGTTTTAGTCTTTTTAAATAATTGACTATATTCCTGATCCCTGTGCTAGCATCCCGTACTGTTTTGCCCGTTTTGAACTGTTGAGATAAAATGGATATATTGAACCATTATTTCTGAAACGATTAAATAAACCATGTGATATAGGCAAAGAACAACATTTTGTTGTATCGTACCGCTTTGTATAGTATACTGTTTGAATGCTATATTGTTCAAATGTATGTACTTATTGTACACCCTTTGTACCACATTCCACGTGATGTGCTTGTGTCCTTCGAATTAGGAATTTCGTTCAGTTCTGTTATGTGCTGTCCGTTAATGATATGTCTGCCTCGGTTGTTATGTTCCGTCCGGTTCTGACATGTTCCGTCCGTTGATGATCTGTCTGTCTTGATTGATATATGGTCCAGTTCTATCATGATCTATCCGTTAATGATATGTCTTTGTTTTGACTGATGTATTGTTCCGTTCGATTCTGTTATGTTCCGTCTGTTGATGATTTGTCTGTCTTGATTGATATATGGTCCAGTTCCGTTATGATCTGTCCGTTGATGATATGTCTTTGCTTTGACTAATGTTTTGTTCCGTTCGATTCTGCTATATTCCGTTCATTGATAATGTGTCTGCCTTGATTGATATATGGTCCAGTTCCGTTGTGTACTGTCCGTTGATGATACGTCTGTCTTGATTGAAACATTGTTCAGTCCAGTTATGATTAGTTCCGACAGTGATGTGTCCCTGACTTGATTGTTATATTGTTTCTACCCAGTTCCGTTATGTTGTGTCCTGTTCATGATTTGCCTGTGTCTTGATTAGTGTATTGTTTCCGTTTAGTTCCGTTATAATTTTATCCGTTCGCGATATGCCTTTGCTTGACTGATGTATTGTTACCGTTCGATTCCGTTATATTCTGTCCGTTAATGTTATGTCTGCCTCGATTGATATGTTCCGTCCGGTTCCGACATGTTCCGTCCGTTGATGATCTGTCTGTCTTGATTGATATATGGTCCAGTTTCGTTATGATTCGTTCCGTTAATAAAGAGTCTGTGTCTTGACCGATATATTAGCAATAGTTATTGTTCTGACCGATTGGTTATGTCATGTTCCGATCCGTTTGTATTGTCTGTTCGATTCTGTTTTATTGTACTAGACTGCTTATGAAATGGATTTATAAAAATAGTTATTTTTGTAATGACTAAATTATCCATGTGCCTTGGGAGCACAAAACTGGTTTTGAAACCCATGATAGGGAATCTGTGTTACTCACTGGGCTTATTTAAGCTCACACCATTATTCTGACATTTTTCAGGAATTACCTCCATTGGATGAGAAGGTACTATGACATGACGTGAATAGGCCAAGTGGCATCGCAAGTAAGGATCTGACGGCACTGAATTGTAGAGACTGGTTTATTGTGGATTGAACCTGGTTATTCCGGTGAGTGGTATGTTATGACTGACTTGACTGATATATATATACTAGATAGACATGGCTCATGGAACTAATGGTACTCTAGAGATATTAGATCTGCTCTGTTGTTATATGCTTGATTTTAGATATGCTCTGAGATTAGAATTGTTGACTGACTGGATTTAGTCTTGCTCTGTGATACATATTCTTATGATGGATAAGTGAGTTGCATTCCCGTGACACAAAGAAAAAGTTTTAAATTCCGCTGCATCTGACCCTACAGTTGGAGTGCAATTCGTCGGAAAGTTCAGAATTTGCCTTTGGTTGGTCGCGTCGCGACCGACTGGCAGTCACGTCCTCGACATCCGCGTAGGGTGGGGTTCGGGATGTGACAATAAGAAATTGCACTTTGACCCCTGGAATGTGGACAAATTATATAAGGGCCCAGCCGAAATTAAATTAATAGTAAATTAATAATATTTAAATAAGAATTATTTCAAAAATACCCCTAGGCCATAAATGAAGCAAACGAGGTCCAAATAAAGTAAACCAATAGTGAATTTTGACTATTTTGGACGTTCTAAACCCAATGGCGGGGTCCATTTCATGAAATGGGACTCCAAAAAATAAAACACGTTAAAGTATAAATTACCAAATTGCCCCTGATATGTCCAAAGTCAAATTAAAAGTCGAGAAGGTCTAAATTGACTTTTTTTGACGTTCCGGACTCAACGGTGAGGTCCGTATTATGAAATATGACACGTAAATACGTAAAGTGATAAAATCAAACTTTATGCTTTAAAGAAGCTGCCAGAAGAGTATATATATAAAGTATACACTCAAGATAGAAATTGGAATTGAATTACAATCTCAACATAAGTTAAGATCACTAATAAGTGGTATTGTAGTGACTATGAAGTTAATGAGACTAATTATGAATTGTTCCTAGGAACTACAAGGGAAGTGGGGAAGCACAATAGTAGCTTCAACCTAAACGTATAAGGTGAGTAACCCTGTGTTTGAAATGGAGATTTAACTCCATATATTTGAAGAAGTTTTAAGTTTAAATTATGTGAAGCATTTGAATATCAAATTCAGTTTTTATACGAACCTTGTTTTTAAAATATTCTGTTACAACATGCTTGTTAAATGTTTTATATTCAGTTCTTTTCTTGGAAATGTTTGGCATGTTCAGGTTAAATGCAAATCTCTTTAAACATTCTGAATTTGATTATTTCAAGTATTTGAAGTCCTATTGCAGAAGTTGTACATTTCATGTTTTAATACTCATGAAAAGTATCTATTTGAAGAAGCCATGTGATAAATGTTTTGAAAGATAAACTGTGCATAAGCACAACATTTGATGTTGAAATCCTTCGGGATTCAACAATGCCCGGTAGTAGGATCTAATCCCCCAGGCAAATGAGATAGGCAGCATTGGCAGTAAAACGAGAGTCTGGTTTGAAACAGATTCCACCTAATCAAAGAGAAAAGATGACAAACGCTTTTGAAAATGAAGTAGGTTTTTACCCCCATTTTCACTATGCATATTTATATGATTTGAAGTAACGCTTTTGAAAATGGAAGCAGGTTTTTACCCCCATTTTCACTATGCATATTTATATGATTTGAAGTAACGCTTTTGGAAATGGAAGTAGGTTTTTACCCCCATTTTCACTATGCTTATTTATATGATTTGAAGTAACATTTTTGGAAATGGAAGCAGGTTTTTACCCCTATTTTCACTATGCATATTTATATGTTTGAAGTAACACTTTTGAAAATGGAAGTAGGTTTTTACCCCCATTTTATTATGCATGTTTATATCTTTGACGTGCATATACTTTATTTGAAGAAATGGATGTTTAGCTTGACTACTTTAAATGTTTCAAAGCTATCTGTTTAAAGTATGCATATATTCTGTGTTCTAAAAGTATGAGCAATTGGTAGTGAGTATTTTATAAACTCGCATGTGCTAAACCACGGCCAATTGAAACCCCATGACAAATGTAGGAATTACTCACAAGCTTAGATTAGCTTACCCAGGTTTTTACCCGTCCCTCTTTCAGGTGATAGAAAGCAAGTCCTGATTTTGATGAAGGAAGTGTTTGATCTATGCTCATTTTGTGGAAGGGCATAAGAAGTTCATTGCAGGATTAGCAGATTTTGGGAAGCACCAAGACTAATAGTTAGTCGTGTTTGGTTGCAGACAATATGTAAACGTTATATAATTAAGTCTCGAAGGTCAAATGGATATGTATTGGATATAACACTTTAGAATTTTATTTATTCTCTGAATGTGTTATCAGGTGTACCACTATGAAGAGTGGCAGTACCGGATGGATGTGTGAAAGATTTAAATGAGAAAAGAAAAGAAATTTTTTTTCACGCTTCCGCAAAACACAGGCCGCATCGCTGTTTGATATTGTTGCTATGTTTCGCCTCGCCCAAAGCTCCCGAGCCTGAAGGCAGCGGTCGCGACCCGAGATCCGCACAGGGTGGGTTTCGGGTCGTGACAGAATTTTTCAAAAAGATAGCATGAAACATACAAGACATTCAAGTTAGGCACGTACTTTAATAATCGTAGAATACAAGAATCTTCAAATCACGTAGCATGATGCATTTTTAAAGCATTCAATAAAGCATTTAATATGCAACAAAATTTATAAACGTATGCAGAGTGGCCATTTGAAGACCAAGGAAATAATTTGAAATCCTTTCCATGAAAATAGAAGGATGTAAATTTCTTCTTCTTCAAAACTTCAAAGGGTTATATAAAAACCCGTTTCAGATAATGAGGGTTTAAAACCTGCTACCATTTCTGAAAACCTTTTCATATTTTCACTTTTTAACTCAAGGATCCGTTTCGAGCTAGACCCTAATTTTACTTCTGAGAGATCTCATGCCTGGGGGATCAGATCCTGCTACCAGGCATTCTTCTGAATTGAGAACCCGAAGGGAGCTCAATAATTTGCGATGCTTATGCATCATTATCTTGAAAAAGTATGACTTCTTCATGAAATGATTTTTATGAGCATTTAAAAAACATGACTTCTTCATTGGATGCTTTTCAAAGAGCATCGAATTATGGCTTCTTCAAATAAATGCTTTTCATGAGCATTGAAAACATGATTTCTTCAAATATAAGCTTTTCATGAGTATTTGAAATATGATTTTCAAATAAATGCTTCTCATGAGTATAAAAATATGGCTTCGATAAAAGGGTGAGTTCTCATGAGTATTTAAAGCATGGACAGTTTAATAGAGTTTCTTAAATACTTGGAGGACCATACTTGAAACAGTTAACACATGAGCTTCAGGAATTTAAATCACGATGGACAGGGATTTATTAAAGCATAGATGGAATAAAAACATTTATTTTTGGAGGCATCTAATAAAATTTGACATTTACATGGACATGCAGAAAATAAAGAAGTGAATTTTGCATGCCATGTTAGAATTTATAAACAAAACGATAGAACATTGAAATATAAAGCATATAAATACGAGAATTTAGAATTTTAAATACGGAAAATATTTTCATAAAAACACTTCAGAATACTTGAACTTCAAATCACTTCAGAATCCATGGAGTTTAAAACCTCCATTTCAAAGTATAGGATTACTCACCTTGTTCTCCTAGGTCAGCACTACTGGTGGCTTTCCCTTTCGCTTTGAAATTCCTAAAAATCAAATTCATCAAAACTTCAATTAATTCCTCATTCACTTCAAATCATCTCTAATTGATGCTCTTCATTTAATCTTAGACCTGACGTATCCTAATTTCCTAGGATTGGTCTTACCGGTCTACTTGTGGTGATTTAATAAATTTTTATTTTTCACGTGACTTATTTCTCAGTACCTATTTTTGGTATTTTGGACCTCACCGTTGGATTCGGAACGTCGAAGAAAGTCAATTTACACCATCTCGACTTTTTATTTGGCTTTGGGTACATCAGGGGTATTTTGGTCATTTTATGTTTCACATTTTTTGGTACTTTTTTTGCTAGTACAGACTCCACCGTTGAGTCCGGAGTGCCCAACATAATTAAAATGGACTATCTTTTATTTTTATTTGGCCCTAGGTATCATTAGGGGCAATACAGTCATTTACCGTTTGCGTGTCTTTATTTTTTGGGACTTAATTTCTCAAATCAAACTCTACCATTGAGTCTGGAATGCTTGAAATAGTAGAAATACACTATTCATTTATTTTATTTGGACTTCGTTTGACTCATTTAGTGTCCAAGGGTAAAATAGTAATTTTACCTAATTAATAAAATAATTAAATAAATTATTTTATTAATTATTTATTTTTCCAGGGGTGTATTTGCATTAGTTTTTCAGAAGCTAGGCCAGAATACAATTCTCTAAAATTGTTGGGGGTCAAACCACAAATAGTTAAGGTCTTGGTTTAATTCCTTTCAATTAAGCCCTTGGACCAGTGGGTTTAATAACCAAAACCCTAGAGCGGACTGGCAGCACTGTGAACCAACCGGTTCACTGGACCACACAGAACCGGAATAACATATCCCTGTTATTCCAGTTTGGCCCCTTATCCGTGTTTCAGTTATCCCTGTTCCTAATTCCAATTTACTATCCGTGTTACCAAACAAGCCAACTTAAATTTTTAAAACATTAAAACCCAACGATGAGGTTTCATTAATGCCGTGGCCATCCCGTAACTCGACACGTGTCTAAGTCGATACGTTCAGCCTAAGCGAGTTGGACGAGTCGACTCGGTCGACTCGTCGTCTCCTTCATCACGTAGGGTACTATAGCCCTAGTTGTAGAGAAATTTTTCTTCGCACTTTCGTGGAATTTCAGCCATCGATTCTCACTGTTTTCATTTCTAAATCATTACTGGAAGGTTTGTAAATGTTTTGGCATTCATTTCATGGCTTGAAACAAACTCAAAAGCTTGATCCAAGCTTTGATGGGCGACTGAATAATCGGATCATACACCTTCTTTTTTCAACCAAATGTGACGATTCTTGGTTTGTTGTCACCGTACAATTATAGGGATTGTTATCTTATTCCAAAAAGAAGGTTCTATCATGTTTTTGTGAGGTTGGGTTTTAAAACCCAAACTTGTAACTCGCGGTTTGATAGTCGATTCTAGGTCTTTGGGGTCTTTGAGACGCTGGTGAAGTCTAGTCAAAGTTTCAATAGGCCAAACTAGGTCTGGTGTAAGTGTTTTCAGACCTATCTCAGTCAAGGTCCTCCAATGGTGGCTTAGTGTATGGCTTAGGGTTCTAGGCTATTTTGAGGTCTACCTTTTATGCCTTAGCTCAGGAAAACGCCAGGCATGCAATTATAAAGCTTAACAACCACCAAAACTGTACCAAAAACTTAAACAAAAACTAAAGGGTTGGTGTTTATACCTTGCACAACAGTTTCTCTCTCTAATCGTGGCTCAAGGTGAGACCTCAATGGGTTGGCCTTGTCATGCTCGTGTACTCCCAGTCCTTTCCTCCTTCTTGCACCTCTAATGGTCACACACCCTCACACACAAGTATGCACACAATGTCTCTCTTTCTCTCTCTAGCCTCTTTCTAGTTTCTCTCTCTGGCTGACTACACTCACATCACAAATCTGATTTTTTTGAATCACCCCACAACACACGTATCACACATATAAATATACATCATATTTTATTTACTTTTATTTTAAAAATAATTTTTTTTGTTGCATGAAAGGGGATTGGACAATTTGGGAGGTGGCTTTATTTTAAATGTGTATATATACATATAAGTTGGACATTCAAGCACAAAAGTGCTGGCAGCCCACTTGGTTAATTTTTTAGGTGCTTAAGTGCTTGCCCATTTAGGTCAAGGGTTCAAAACCCATTGGCCTCACTTTTTGGTCCATTTTTGCTATTTTCCCCTTTGTGCCTTGTTTGGCATTTAGTTTAATTATTTTAACTTTTTGGATTATTTTTCACTTGTGATTTCAAATATAATATTTACTCTTTCATGTACCGATTTTATAAATCGTAGTCATAGATTATTTCTCTTCGGAATTAACCTCGTTACTTAAGGTCTCAAAACTATTTTTTTGGAATTTTTGTTTGTTTCTCGATTAAATTTCTTAATTATTCCTTTTAAGGTCACTAATTAAAAATTAGTGACTTAATTATTATTTAATTGGGTCGAGGTGTTACATGCACTATACTTGATTTCTCGATAGATAGGGAGCATGTGAATTTTTGATATAGTGGTTGACTAAGATTAGAAACTCATGTCTATGTGATAGACCGTATATTTTATGGGATAGGCCGTATGCCTAGTTATTTGAGAGATAGGTTGTGCACTTAGTTATCTATACGGTAGGCGGTATGCCAAGTTATTTATAAGATAGACTGTGGACCTAGTCATCTACCTGGTTGGTTGTGTTCTCATATGTATATATGTGTATGCTAGGTTAGTACCCAATATTCATGGGTTATAGTAGTATGACTATGATATTTATACAGACTGGATTGGTCTCAAGTCTTGCGTTACAGTTGATGGATGATGCCCCATCAGCTAGTAACAAAAGGAGTTATGATCCATGAAGGGTTATTACCTAGCTATAAAAGTAAGGAATGATGAAAGAATTATAAAACCTGAAATGAACAAATGCCAATGAGGTAAAAAAACCATAAATAAGAAGACACATGAGACCTTAGAATGCAAAAAAAAAAAAAAAAAAATAAGAATTTAGACTTGTGAAGATTTTTGTGTATGGACTGGATAGTGGATACTCAGAGTAGTTGTACCTAAAATTTTAAAGATATCCTTGTGTTAAACTCTTTTGTGGAGAGATGTATTATTTTTGGATAGCATTCACTTAGGGTTGAGTATGGGTAGGCTAGTTGAACACTAGCATGAATTGAGTAAGCGTATATTGTATTGTTTAAATGAATTCCTTCCTTGTGAAAGGATGTGTTAGAACTCGGCGTTAATTGTTTAGTGTAACCAATGGGTGGGGAGGGATGACTTGAGTTATATAAGTGTTGATGAAACAAGTATGTCTATAAGATGTGTAGATTCTCAAGCAATGATTGATGATCTTTTGTTTAAGGAAAATTGTATAAACATGAATAGTTTGAAAAGAATATTGTTATGGATTAATTCAGATTATGATGTAATTGGATTTTGATCTCGTGCTTAGGATGAATATTGAATTGGAATGCGAAGGTGAATCTGAAAGTTAGGGGTTGTAATGATTTCTTTATTGAATTGGAATCAGTTATATTATGGTGGACTATGGAGGTAATGTCACGACCCGAGACCTCACCCTATGCGGATCTCGTGTCACGCACCCGATCCGACGCTGCTTGTCGAACCAAGGGTCTCAACTTGCAACATATTAGTGCTACTAACATGCAACAACTAAATGCAGAATAAAATAAATAAAAGCTGCATGTAATTTCTATAATGCTTACAAAATGCGGAATACAAATTTCTTAATACAGCTGTTCATCTCCAAGACGTGGATAACATGGGAGAGCTACAAGACTGTCTGTACTAAGTATTACACTTACAACTTCAAAAGAAATGTCCACTGCTATCTAGCTGACTGCTCTTCTACAGCTTCCTTTCTTGACAGGGGTGGTAAGTTTGGGGTGAGCTAACTAAAACCCAATAAGTAATTCTCCTTTGCTCTGCCATGTGTACATGAATATAGAAAGCATTATCCATAAAAGAACTAGGATAAATGCAGATGTGCTAGCCAGTCAATGAATATAGAACTCAATATCAAATGATAGAAACTCAAATGATAAAGCAATGAAATCTGTCTGATAATATAATCATACAAGCTACAGTCATGAGCTGTCTCAAGTATAATCATATGCACTCAAAAAGCTGTGAAATCTCATGATCATTCATAATGGTATAACATGATCAAGCTATGATAATCAATAAGAGATACTGATAACAATAATGTGGATGCACTTTAACTTGGGGCCGGGCATACCCCTTAATTCATTTTATTCTCTTTTTCCTCGATCTCTCAGCCAAGCACTAACCCGTCAGTTCAGTACTCGCCTCGCAGATCCCACCTTTAGTTGCCATTTTAAATGCCACTTTTTATTCTGTTTTCTCGACCCGTAGGTCTAGTAAGCATCAGATGGAGTTTGTGACTGAGCACAAATCCAGCTACAATATAATATATCAAGATCATGCTAAATCCAATGAACAGTAAATGCAATAACACTATCTCAGTAGCGAAAGAAACTGTTGCCTTAATAGGCCAATATAAACTGGGCTACTGAGATCTTGCCCCTTGAGGCCTATGTACAGAGCGTACAGAAATCATGATCAAGATATACAACAGTCAATAAATACTTTCCACAAGATAAAGCAATATCAATGTGGACTCGATAAACGTTCCGATATGTATGGAGTACAATTGATAATATAAAAAAAACTATTGACATGGCTGGGAATGTAACATGTACAGAGATCAGAGATTACTTACCTCTTAAATCGTTTCTGTTCTTTCACAATAAAACCAAGTCACTGTTCCTTCCTCTTTGAAATCCCTATTCATCAATAGATAGTATATCTCAGTTTACTTTTTCATAAGTTATGCTATTCATCAAATTTTATGCCCCTTTACTATTAGTTCCTCTTTTACTAATTTAGACTCTACTATTGAATCTGGAATGTCGAACAAAGTCGATTTAGACTTTCGCAGAATTCAATTCGGACTTCTGTACTAAAAAGGGCAAAATGGTCATTTTGCACTTTTAAGGGTATTTTTATTTTTTGGGACCTCATCTTGCTAAACGGACCTCACCATTGGTCTTAGAATGTCCGAAATAGTTAAAATACACTATTCATATGTTTAATTTGGACATCATTACTAAAAAGGGTAAAATGGTCATTTTATACTTTTACGTGTTCTCACTTTTTGAGGCCTCTTTTCACAAATCAGACTCCACGGTTGAGTCCAGAATGTTCGAAATAATAAAAATTCAGTATTCTTTTATTTTAATCGGAGTTCGTTTGACTACTTTTTGACTCAGTAGCATTTTCATAATTTTTTATTATTTTTAATTAATATTTAATTAATATTTTATTCTGGGGGGTCAAATCAGAATAACTAAAAGTTTACGGGTCAGTTTGTAAATTCTAAAACTTTTGGGTTCAATTTCAATTTCTTAAACTAGGAACCAAACACTCCCAATTAAATTTTAAAACATTTTAAATCCAAACCAATACTGTGTCGTTTCAGTTGCCCCTTTTTATTTCGGTCGGGTCCTGACCCGGATCCAACCCTTGACCCGAGCCCAAACCCTAAGCCAACAGTCATCTTCTTCATTTTTCCGGTGGAGCACCAGTAGGGTCCCGTCGCCATCTCCGGCGACCTAATTCCGGTCGAATTTTAACTATTTTTAAATGCTGTTCTCTTCATCTTTTCATGTAGATTATGAATATAAAGTTAGTTTTCCATTTGGATAGTAAATTTTCAACGAATATGGCAAAACCCGAAGCTCCGGTGAACTGAATATCTTCATTTTCTACCCCCTTTTTCCCACTGTTTTCTCTCCTTTCTTCTTCTAATTGATTTCTGCACTCAAGTGTGATATTTTCCTATCATAAAAACTAAGTTTAATGCCCTAAAAACCCTAGAACCAAATTATCCTTAAAACCTGCAACTCGCCCGTTCTCCCTTGTTTCTACTCCTTTTTAACTGATTTTTTTTGCTAATTGTTCTATTTTTTTTGCTCTTTAAGTTCATACAATCAAAATCAAGGGAAAGCTCTTAAATTTTAAAAATAGAACAAGACCCACTTACCTAAAATTTCTGATTGCTCTTGGTTGCAGATCCCCTCTCTTCACTTCTGATTTCTTCTATATCTTCTCAGCCCCTTTTGGTTTTCTTTTCTCTTCTTCCTTTCATCTTACACGACACACACACACACACACATATATATATATATATATATCACACAACTGACTTAACCTTCTCTCCCTCCCTCTCTCTCTCTCTCTCTCTCTCTACCCTCGACTTGCAGCCTTCCTTGACCCAACTTTCTGATTCTCTTTTTCAAATGCAGCTTTGCATTTATGATATAGTAGAGATATTTGATGATATATATATGTATATATATATATCAACACACACACACTTACACACATAACCGTACACACATACACCCACCTGCACTCACTGATCACACATGTTGCTCCTTGCATGCATGCCCTTGGCATGCTTTCTTTCTTTTCATTTTATCATTTATATATATATATATAAATATCATACTATGTATATACACATTTATAATACTTATTTTATACATGTATATATATACTCAGTATACACATATATACTGGTTTTTGATGCCGTATACATACACTAATATTGGACTGGCTACGTGTATATGTATACATATGCATGCATAAAAATGCTTGAATGCACGTATTACGAGGCGTGGCCTTGAGTAGCTTGGGCACTGCCTGTCACTGATGGTATAACTGATAATGTTTAGGTTTCAAGGTTGTACAGTAAATGTGATATCAAAATACGGAGCTTAAACAGTTTGGGTTACCACTAATATTACACTACTCAACCCAACCTATCTTGATTTACGTGTACTCAACTGGGTTTACCTGGGATTAAGTGCCAAAATCTGGGTCAGGGTATTACAGGTAACCTATTGATGAATGCTATTGTCTTACCTAGTTCTATAAGATGATTGATACTAGATGTGATAAGAATAGTGGGTTGATGTAATGAACTTATGAATGTAAGCATTGTGAAAAATAATGAGTTGCATGAATTGGGCCAAATTGAGGTGTGAATTATGAACCTAGTTCTAGCTTAGTTTACAAGATTGATTCCAGAATTATAATTGAATAAAAGGTAAGCATTGATTATTGTTTTGGAGGAAATTGTATATCAGGTTAAGAGTTGAATGATAGGAATTTCTTGAATATGAATCTTGTGTTTAAGATGCAAATTGTGTGAATGTACTTGGAGTGAAAATATTGTGGTTGAGGCACTAGGACTTGAGAGCTTGGATTGTTATACAACTTATAAGTGAATGGTGGTTTTCACTTGTCGTTTAGAATTATGTGGGTGAAAGTTATGAACGAGTCTAATTGGTTTGGATAAAGTTATAAATGATTGTGTTGTCTAGATCTAGATAATAAATATTACACTTGGGAGTTTTTTTTTTTTTTTATTTTTATTTGAGGGCTTGTGATGATTTCCTTGTTCCACCATCGTATGGTTCACCAGTTGGGGTAGTGAGATACTGACGAGGATCTGTAGAGATTGCTCGATGGAGATAGCTGATCGCATCCTTTATTTTGACTTCATTTTGTTTGACATGACTGGTTTTGATGTTATTTTGGGGATGGATTGGTTGTTTGCTTTCTGGGCGACTATAGATTGCTATAGGGGGGAGAGTGACAGTATACACTCTTGAGGGAGATAGCTTTTATTTCACGGGAAATCGTGGGGATTTCTTAGTTCCACCCTTGTACGACTCGAGGAGTTGGGGAGGTCATAGTTACATGTTGGCTAGATGGTTGCAGATGATAATAGGACTACAGAGAGTGTGTTGCCGCCAGTAGTGGATGAGTTTTCAGATGTCTTCCCGGATGACTTGACTAGTCTACCACCGAGACGAGAGATAGAGTTCATGATAGAACTTATCCCAGGCACTGTGCCTATTTCCATTCCACCTTACCGTATGGCCCTGTCACGACCCGAAACCCACCTTATGCGGATCTCGTGTCGCGGGGCCGACCCGAAGGCCGTCCCTACTTTTTCCATTCCTGTATCATAGTACTAATATGCAATGTACTAAAAATTTTAAACAATGAACAGCGGAAGTCTTTATCAATTATAGTTATCCAGCGGAAGTCTTTTAAATAATTTAAACAACGGAAGTCTATTAAATACATGACATAGTTCTACATAAGACAGAATGAGAACTAAACGTAACCAGCACCCGGGGGTGGTGAATACATGGGAGAACTAACATAGACTGGTACAGTACTTCAAAAATGTCCTCCTACGCTCTCAAACTCCTACTGGGGTCTTGCAGCGTCATTACCTGAAATGGGGTGAGTGGGGTGGAATGAGTTATGAAGCTCAGCAAGTAAAACAGATCTCCGACACTGGTATCGATGATTATAAAAGAACATGAATCCATGAATAAAAATATGATAGCCAATCATAAGAAGTAAGATGCTGTGATAGCCAATGAGAACAGTTGCCATGATGGCCAATGAATAGTGGGGTCACAATGTACAATCAGAAGAAATGGAAAAGCAGTGATAAGGATTTCTCAACAATAACCTGTCACAATAAAAGTACTTGCCACAATAAATCGATTACAATCAAACCAATGAACAATGTAAGATAAACCATAAGAAACAGTAACCATTCAACAATATAACCATAACAATAATCCAATCGAGATGCTTATAATCTGTAGTAGGGGATGGTAGTCCCTCTGTATTTCGAGGCCCGGCATACCTCTCAGTAAACTCACATATTTTGCCACACGTTCGTTCACGGACTAGTTTGTCACAGAAGCATCGGATGGATATTGTGACTGAGCACAATTCCAACATTTATAAACATATCATGATCATTTGTGATTCCATAGGAGTATGAAAATGGAATATCATATATACAGTAAAGCATAATAGTAAGCCATTCAAGGCACGGTTCAACATGATAACAATGATACAACAGTCAATCAATGTCCACAAGATAGAACAATATCACATTGTGGAAAACAATAACATTTGAAACGTTCATGAGTACAAGTTTGGCAGTAATGAATAAACTTGGCTTGGAGACACCATATGGAAGAGAAAGTGATCCACTTACCTCTATCGTGATTCTATATCAGAAATCTGTGAGTTTACCTTTGCCTTTCGAGTTCCCTATATATCAGTGAATACGTTTTAGAATAAATTCTATTTATCAAATTTTATGCCTTTCTATCATAAGTAGCTCAAATACTAATTTATACTTTACCATTGAGTCCGGATCGCCGAAGAAAGTCGGTTTAGGCTTTCGCGGAATTCCATTTGGACATTTGTACTAAAAAGGGCAAAATGGTCATTTTGCACTTTTACGGTTTATTTTTATTTTTTGGGACCCCGTCTCGTGAAACAGACAAAACCATTGATCTTAGAATGTTCGAGATAATAAAAATTGACTATTCATTTGCTTTGTTTGGACTTCGTTTGCTCTATTTATGACCTAGGGGCAAAATAGTAATTTTACTTTATTTATTAATTAATTATTTAATTATTTTTCCTAGGCTTGATTGCATAAAATTTCCAAAACTTGGGCCCAGTACAATTTAGTAAAACAGTTGGGGTCAATCTGTAAATATAAAAAGTCTTGGTTTATTTCATTTTAAAGAAATTAGAAAACCAGTGGGTTTAGGTCAACCCTAAGTGAACCGGACCGGTTCCCTTGTAAACCAACCGGTCTGACCGGTTTGTACACGTGATGCTGACGTCATGATGACGTCAGCCCTAAATTTTAAAAATAAATTGCACGTGTCACTGCCCGTTTTAATTCGGTTGGGTCCTGACCCGGATCCGATCCATGACCCGGTCCCGTTTTAACCCGAAATGCCCCCGACATTCCGATTGTCTTCCCCATTACTCCGGTAGGGTTCCGGTAGTGAACAGTCGCCTTCTCCGTCGACGGCGACCGGATTTTTACCATTTTTTTACGGTTTTTAAATGCCTTCCTCTACTGTTTTTCATGGAGATTCCATATCTAAACTTAGTTTTCAAATTGAACCATTACTTCCTCACAAAATAGAGAAAACAGTGGCTCCGGCCAACTGTTCTTTCTCAATTTCATGCGATGTTCTCGACTGTTTTGACCCCCATTTGGTTCTAATGGTTTTCTGCACTTCATAGAGTCATACTTGGGTCATTTAAACTAAGTTTAATATATGAAATGTTAAAGTTCCGATTATTCTCTACAACCTGCAACCGTGAATTTCTCAGTCATTTTAGCATCTTTTTCTATCATTTTTTTTGCATTTAAAAGCTTAACTCATGCTCATCAAGACCCTAGCTTTAAACCAAACTATCATGCTTTAAATCGTAAAAACAGTGGGTGAATGTCTCACCTAAATTTTTTGTATTTCTCTCGGGTCTCCTCCTCTTCTCCTTCTTTCTTGGCTCAGTTCCTCCCGAAATGTTTCTCTCTTTTTTGTTTATATGTACGTTCCCTATATACACATACAGAGAACCCTTATCACTTCCACCGCCCTTGTCAATTTCTACTTTTTCTCTTTCTCGGTTACTCCCTCTTCTATGGCCCCTTTCCTTGACTTAGGGTCTGATATTCTCTCTGCCCAATGCAACTTTGCATTTATTGGCTTGGGAGACTTGTGATGTGCACCCATATATATATATATATTATATCACACATATCACACACACACACACACCTCACCCAACCGAGACACACACACACACACCCACGTACACTGCACCTGTATACTGCCTTTGGCAGTTTCCCTTTCCCTCTTTTCTTTTCCTTTTTCTTTTAATGCTTATACATATACATATATACATAAATATATGTATAATACATTATGTTATACATATATACATACACATAAAATACATATTTTATAGATGTATATACATTCGTGTGTAGGCGTATAAATCTATTTTTAATAATGTATACATACATTCATTTTGATCGGGCTACTCACCCACGTACACGTATGCATGCATGAGAATACGTGCCTATATGCATTACGATGCAATGTCCTGGGGTGCTCGGGTGTTACCTAGCTTTGGTTATTCACTTCCATCATTTACAGTTTCCAGTCATTCATTTCCATGAAATACCATGATAGACGTATCTTACCGTTCAAGTTACATTATTTAACTGACTTACCTCGGTACACGTGCCGTATCCCAGGTCGGGATATTACATTCTTACCCCCTTAAAAATAAGTTTGTCCGCAAACTTAACGGTTCTTACTCTGATGGTTCCTGTGATTTCCTTGGTTCTTCAAACATCATGGCCTAACTGAGTTAGGCGTTTCATATTTAATTAGATAAAATTTTTCTATTGAGAATCAAGTTTTACTGTCACATCAGATCAAGTTTTACCTTTCTAAAATTTACAAGTGTATTTCGAAACCTTCACTCGAATCCCAATTCTTTTCTATGGTTCCTCTAGTCCTTCGTAAGTTTAGGGTATCATTTGGTGAAACAAATCATAATCATAACCCTTCTAAACGTAGCTTTAAAACTCTATTCATTCGGTCTACTAATATACCTGGGGTATATATCATTCCAACAATGTCACATGGAACTCACAGACTTCCTATCGGTTCCTAGTTTGTATTTCATGAGTTCTGTATCTTAACATGGTTCAATGAGGGTTTTGTTGACAATTTTGTAGGGAATGAGTTAAATGGTCTAAGCGTTCAGTGTCTATATTTAGTTAGCAATATATGTGGAAAACAACATAAAACATAAATTAATACAAGTAACCCTAAGGGTATCGTTTTCCAATGATGTAGTACTAGGAACTTAGAGTTTCTTAGATTCTATTCTCTTAAGGATGGTGCTTCCTATTGAAGGTCTCCGTAATTGTCGCCAATCCCTGTTAGGTTCTCTTAACTATCTTTCATCCCTCATCATCTCGTGAAAATTTGAGCAATTAATATGTCACGTAGGAGTTCTATGTCCATGTTCAATCCAGCAATATATATAGGGATGTAAATAAAGGTGTAGATTCAGTGCCAAGTGAAATGTGGGCAAGCTATAGGTAGACTAAAGGAGTACCTGCGACTACAGAGGTTGTAGCCTGCACATCTTCTGGGAAAATGGAGAAAACTCGTCCTGCCTGCTGTTGGACGTTTCCTTGTCCACTCTTCTGGGTCGGGGGTCTAGGTGCTGCTGCTGCTGCTGCTGGTGTTGTTGCTCCAACCGAGGCAATACTAGTCGTGGCCTGAACAGTCTGGGGGCATAGTCTCGCAATATGCCCTTCCTTGCCACAATAGTAACAAGTGTTGCTACCCCTGAGGCACTGGCCTCTGTGGACCTTCTGACAGCGGGTGCATTGGGTAGCGTTTCCTTTAGTATGGTCTGGTCTCCTCTGAGTGGGCTCTGTGGTTTGGGATTCAGTCCTTGGTCTAATAAACGTGGGTCCTAGTCCAGAGGGAGAAGGCCCTTTGCCCCCTACTCTGGTTACCTCCCTGTTTCTGGTTCCTTCACCTCTTGGCGAATTCCTCACCATTCCTTTCTATGATCCGGGCCGTTTCCACGACATCATCATAAGTAGTCAGTCGATAGGGTACTAGTCTATCCTTGATAGACCACTTCAGTCCTTCCTCGAATTTATGAGCCTTCAAATCCTCGGTTCTGATAGCATCAGGGGCAAATCTGGCCAATTCGGTAAAAGTGGCCTCGTATTGCTCCACAGTCATCGACCCCTGTTGCAGGACCATGAATTCGGCAACTCGATAGTTCCGTACTTCCTGGGAGAAGTACTTCTTATTGAAGATTATGGTAAATCGTTGCCAGTCCACGTTCGGCTCCCTTGCCTTCTCATTTATCCACCATTTATGTGCCATTCCCTTAAGCATATACGTGGCATAAGCCACTTTCTGGACGTCAGTGCAATCTATGATATCGAAAACCCTGTTAATTTCTAACATCCATTCTTCGGCCGCTGTGGCCCCTTTTGTACTGTCAAACGTCGGGGGTTTCATTTTCTAGAATCGTTCGAATTGGTATGCAGCATCCCGTTTATTCCCTTGACGATTCCCGATGTTACCACCTGCGTTGACAGGCTGTTCCTGTTGTACTGGCTGTGCTGGTTGGCTAGCACTAGCCTGAATCCGTGGTAGACTTTCAATGACAGTCTGCATCAATCTTTCCAATCGTTCTAAATGATCCATAGGTAACGGACGTTGCCTCGTGTTTACCATGTCTGTAAGGATAACCCGTGATGATAACCAATAAGATAACCAATGAGATAACCAGCGAGATAACCAATGAGATTACCAGTCAATGTGTAAGGTAACCAGTCAATGATTGTAAAATATAAAATGTCAGTCATATCTAACAGTCTTAACTCTAGTCCTATCTCCCATGACTCACAATCGAACCTATAGCTCTGATACAAAGCCGTCACGACCCGAAACCCACCCTATGCGGATCTCGTGTCGCGGGGCCGACCCGAAGGCTGTCCCTACTTTTTCCATTCCTGTATCATAGTACTAATATGCAATGTACTAAAAATTGTAAACAATGAACAGCGGAAGTCTTTATCAATTATAGTAATCCAGCGGAAGTCTTTTAAATAATTTAAACAGCGGAAGTCTATTAAATACATGACATAGTTCTACATAAGACAGAATGAGAACTAAACGTAACCAGCACCCGGGGGTGGTGAATACATGGGAGAACTAACATAGACTGGTACAGTACTTCAAAAATGTCCTCCTACGCTCTCAGACTCCTACTGGGGTCTTGCAGCGTCATTACCTGAAATGGGGTGAGTGGGGTGGAATGAGCTATGAAGCTCAACCCTAAGTGAACCGGACCGGTTCCCTTGTAAACCAACCGGTCTGAACGGTTTGTACACGTGATGCTGACGTCAGCCCTAAATTTTAAAAATAAACTGCACGTGTCACTGCCCGTTTTAATTCGATTGGGTCCTGACCCGGATCTGATCCATGACCCGGTCCCGTTTTAACCCGAAATGCCCCCGACATTCCGATTGTCTTCCCCATTACTCCGGTAGGGTTTCGGTAGTGAACAGTCGCCTTCTCCAGCGACGGCGACCGGATTCCTACCATTTTTTTACGGTTTTTAAATGCCTTCCTCTACTGTTTTTCATGGAGATTCCATATCTAAACTTAGTTTTCAAATTGAACCATTACTTCCTCACGAAATAGGGAAAAACAGTGGCTCCGGCCAACTGTTCTTTCTCAATTTCATGCAATGTTCTCGACTGTTTTGACCCCCATTTGGTTCTAACGGTTTTCTGCACTTCATAGAGTCATACTTGGGTCATTTAAACTAAGTTTAATACATGAAATGTTAAAGTTCCGATTATTCTCTACAACTTGCAACCGTGAATTTCTCAGTCATTTTAGCATCTTTTTCTATCATTCTTTTTGCATTTAAAAGCTTAACTCATGCTCATCAAGACCCTAGCTTTAAACCAAACTATCATGCTTTAAATCGTAAAAACAGTGGGTGAATGTCTCACCTAAATTTTTTGTATTTCTCTCGGGTCTCCTCCTCTTCTCCTTCTTTCTTGGCTCAGTTCCTCCCGAAATGTTTCTCTCTTTTCTGTTTCTATGTACGTTCCCTATATACACATACAAAGAACCCTTATCACTTCCACCACCCTTGTCAATTTCTACTTTTTCTCTCTCTCGGTTACTCCCCCTTCTATGGCCCCTTCCTTGACTTAGGGTCTAATATTCTCTCTACCCAATGCAACTTTGCATTTATTGGCTTGGGAGACTTGTGATGTGCACCCATATATATATATATATATTATATCACACATATGACACACACACACACACACCTCACCCAACCGAGACACACACACACACACCCACGTACACTGCACCTGTATACTGCCTTTGGCAGTTTCCCTTTCCCTCTTTTCTTTTCCTTTTTCTTTTAATGCTTATACATATACATATATACATAAATATATGTATAATACATTATGTTATACATATATACATACACATAAAATACATATTTTATAGATGTATATACATTCGTGTGTAGGCGTATAAATCTATTTTTAATAATGTATACATACATTCATTTTGATCGGGCTACTCACCCACATACACGTATGCATGCATGGGAATACGTGCCTGCACGCATTACGATGCAATGTCCTAGGGTGCTCGGGTGTTACCCAGCTTTGGTTATTCACTTCCATCATTTACAATTTCCAGTCATTCATTTTCATGAAATACCATGATATAGTATCTTACCGTTCAAGTTACATTATTTAACAGACTTACCTCGGTACACGTGCCGTATCTCGGGTCGGGATATTACAGGCCCAGACCGAGTTGAGAGAGCTGAAAGAGCAGTTGACTGATTTACAGGGTAACGATTTCATTCATCCTAATACTTCTCCGTGGCGTGCTTTGGCACTATTTGTGAAGAAGAAGAATGGGACATTGCGTTTGTGTGTGGATTATAGGAAGCTGAACCGAGTCACTATCAAGAACAAATACTCGTTGCCAAGAATAGATGACTTGTTTGGTCAGCTTAGGGGTTTGAGATGTTTCTCGAAGATTGATCTTAGATCAGGGTATCATTAGTTGAGAGTACGAGAGGAGGATGTAGTGAAGACTGCTTTTCGCACTCGTTATGACCATTATGAGTTTGTAGTTATGCCATTTGGTGTGACGAATGCCCCGGCAGCATTCATGGACTTGATACATCGCATTTTTAGTCCTTATCTAGATCAGTTTATCGGGGTATTTGTTGATGACATTTTGATTTATTCACCTTCTAAGAATGAGCATGCCTTTCACCTATAGATTGTGTTATAAATTTTGAGAGAGCACCGTTTATTTACTAAGTTCTCGAAGTGTGAGTTTTGGCTTTAGAAGGTGCAGTTCCTAGGCCATGTGGCGTCAGGAAGTGGGGTATCTGTAGATCCTTCTAAGATTGACTTTATTATGAGTTAGGAGGGGTTAGACTTTAAGTTGATTGGGCTGGGTTAGATTGCATGATTAGGTGAGTGCTTGTTGCTTTAGTGTATGAAATTGTACAATATGTGGTATGCTTGGTTATTGATGAACTGGGATTAGATGCTTATACCTATATAGTGGACCAAGTGATTTATGAGATAGACCATATACCTAGTTATGTATATGGTAAGTTGTGTGCCCATTTATGTATATGAATATTCTTAGGATGGATCTTATATTTAGGTGTTGATATTGTAGGCTACGTGTTAGCTATTGAATGTTGCTTGTTGATTCTATATATGCATGCTAGTTTAGTACCCGTTATAGCACCACGATTATGATTTTTATATAGACTGATTGGGTATTAATACATGTATAAGAGTATGTTTAAATCTGTTTATATGTATGTGTGTTTCGATACATGTGTGTAAGGATTGATGTATATTCATGATTTAAATTGGTGAAGAGTTTCACTAAGAATCTCAATTGTTATAAGACTTTATTTAATGTACTAACTAGAATGATGACGAGTTAGCGTAACCCTAGATAAAAATTGGGATATTTCTTGTAATACCCCAATTTCGTAACTGACATGTTTTGTATATGAGAAAACTGTTTTGGGAATGAAATGTCAGGTTTAGCTAATTTAATGCCTATTTTTAATAGTGATAAAACTCGAATTAGCTAATTATGGGAAACTTGAAAAAATAAAAACTGACATTGGACCTTGGTCAATGGAAGATATTCTGAGTAGGAGGTGACAGAAAGAAACTGCACTGAAAAAGGAGTTACAGATTGGGAGTTAAGGCCAAAACAGTGAAACTGGAAATTAGCGACAACCAAACAGGGTCTTAACCAGAAAATAAGAGAAAATGGTCACTTGGGAGGCCAAGGGGAATTGAACCCTTGACCTACCAAGGTAAGCAACTTTGTCTCAAAAAGTTACCAACTAGGCTGTTGGTTACTTTGTGCATAAATACAACAATATATGTATATAACCTATAATCTGCTCAAGCCACCACCCAAATTGGCCAATGGCCTTGCATGCATTCCCTTCATCATAGCCCTCCATCACCTCCATCAAGTCAGCAGTCACAAACCCACTAAGGGTAGAGATACACTCATATGTGTATAGCCCTATATGTACATATATATATACATAACTTGCATCAGATTCTCTCCTTAGAGAATTCTGAAATTCTAAAACTGAGTCATACGTGAGGGATTGAGAGAGAGTGAGGGTGAAGTGTAGAGAGAGAAGGGAGATTGTGCATGCAAGTGAGAGAGGAAATTGGCAATTGAAGTAAAGGCTTGAGGATTTCATGCATGACCTGAGGAACTTGAGGACACTGTGAGAGGTCTGGGTCGAGCCATAACCGAGAGGGACAGCACTGTGAAGGTAAAAATTCTAAATTATCTTCAATTCTTGTTTGTAGATTTTTGAATTATTTTTGATGAGTTGCTACGGATATAGACTACATGCATGCCTCATTATTGACTCTAGGAACTGTTTTGAGTGTATAGCATGGCTTAGAGGTCTCGGATAGGTCAAAGAGCATGAAACCCGAGACCAACCTCCATTGATGAACCTTGGAAAACCCAGGTCTGAATCGACCATAACAGTTCAGAGTTTTGAGTGTCAAGGCCTGAAATAGACCCCAAGAGGATCTCAAATATGTACCTACGCGACCTCGAGACTCACTGTAGCCCCACGAAATTGGAAATGAACCTACGGGTTTAAAATCCAATCCGTTAAAACTCGAGACTAAACTAAAATATATAAATAGGGTCTTGATCCTTAGGATTTGTAGGTCACGTAGCTTCAAACCACACACGAAATGGTTGAGAAATGAGGGTGCTAGATCGAGTTGCAGGTCACGGTTACTCTCTTGAAAACAGAACTTGTTGGGTTGTTTTGATGCCCAAAACCGATGCCAAAGTGTTGGTGTGACCCTCAGGAGTCGATACCACCCCAAAACAGCAAGAAACCGTACCCTAAAAACTCACGAAATAGAAGCTAAAAATCTGCAGAAAATAGGGCAACACCGAGTCAGTTTGTGGAGAAGACGGAGTTGACTCGGCCGAGTCGACCGAGTCGATCGAGTCGAGCTGGGTTGGGCCGAGCCAACTCGGACACGTGTCTGTCCCAGGGACTGCCACTGCATTAATAAAGCTGCGTCGTTTTGAATAAACAGTTTTTAAATTTATTTGAGGGCTGACGTCATCGTGACGTCATCAATGTAACAGGACCGGTCAGAACCGGACTGAACCGGACCGGTTCAGTTGTAAAGAGACTGAACCCTTTGGTTCAGTTTTAAACTTTTAAAGATTTGCAAACTGACCCCACTGTTTGACAGAATTATACTAAAGCCCAGATTTTTAAAATCTTTTGCAATTATACCCCTGAAAAATTAAATAAAATAATAAAATAATTATTTAATTATTTTATTAAAAGGGGATAATTACTATATTGCCCCTGGACCCTAAACGAGTCAAACCAAGTCCGAATTTAATGATTGAATAGTGTAATCTTACTATTTCGGGCATTCCGGACTCAATGGTGGAGTCCGATTTGTGAAACCAAGTCCCAAAAAATACAGACATGTAAAGGGTAAATGACCATACTGCCCCTAATGACACATAGGGCCAAATTTCACTGAAAGATAGTCCATTTTAACTATGTTGGACATTCCGGACTCAATGGTGAGGTCCGTGACTACAAATAAAGTACCGAAAAATACAACATATGAAATTACCATAATACCCCTGACCCCGTACAAGGCCAAATGAAATCCGATTTCAACGGAACTGATACCAGTAGTAGACCTGACACTTGTGAGACTGTATACACGATTAGATGACGAATCCGAGACAGAAATTATGTGACGGCAAAAATGACCAAAATACCCCTGACATACCCGAACCCAGATGTAAAAGCCGAGAGAGTCTAAATTGACTTTCTTCAACCTTCCGAACTCAATGGTTAGGTCCATAATATGAAAATCAGAACCGATAAATGTGTGAAGGCACTGAAACCCTAAGCCAAATGCTTAAGAGGTAAGACCTATGAACTAGCCACTATAAGTTAGTTCCATGAAACCCATCATAGGGTAGACTTACTCAGTCTAAGGTCATGAGTTGATAAATCTTTATAAATTGTTTTAGGCTTAAGGAGAAAAGAGGAAGGCTCCGTTCATAGCTTCAAACTCAAATATTGAAGGTGAGTAACTTCTGACACTGTTTAAGTTACTGCTCCTTGATCTGCTAAATTGTTTCGAATACCATATGTTTTAAATGCAATTGTTTAAATGTATGCTTTTATCACCGATGACATGGTTTTTAGTTTCTCAAATGATTAACTATACTTCTGATTGATATGCTAGCACTCTGAACCGTTTATCTGTTTTGATCTATTGAATTTGACTTGGATTTATTGAACTATTAATTCCAAACTGATTTACTTAACCATGTGATTTAAGCAAAGATTGAATTCGAAACTCTTGCCTGGATATCTGTGTTACTCACTGGGCTTTTTAAAGCTCATTCCATTATTTTAATAATTTCAGGGAAACCCTCAGATGGACAGGTTTAGCAGGTCCAGAACTTAGGGGGAAAAAGTTGGAGACCCCCAGATAGAATGATAACCCATTTTTGAGAATCTATATCATTTTTGTACTTTTGTTGTAACTGAACAGATTATGACCTTTTGTAGTGAAACTGTTTTGTAATCTTGATTAAGATAGGTCTGACTATGATATATCCTGAATGCTCTACCAAGTATACATGTATGCATTCTCATGTGAAAATTCCGCTGCTTAAACTATATATGTTGAATGCATTATGCTTGGGATTTAGATCGGAATGGCCTTTGGTTAGGATTACCGTCGGGGTTTTGTTTTCAAAAAAAAAAAAAACTGATAAAACCCGATGGGTGCCTAACTGGCCTTTGCCACGTACCCCAAATCCGCACAGGGTGGGTCTGGGGGATGTGACATTTCTTTTTACCTTCTCTAATGTTTTGTTCTCCTGAACCTTGATATGTTGCGTTAAGTTTCATAATTAAAGTGCATAAACTACATTTCCCTCCATTCAAATATCCAGTAAATATATGTATGCTTGAAATAAATAGGCTAATCTTTATTAATGCATGACACTTAGTCTCAGTTATATATAGACTAAGGTGGATGATGATGACTTTACTTTAGGATTATGTTGTTAATGTCCTATGAATGATTATAGTACTTGGAGGATATTAGATTATTGAGTTACATTGAAGTGCAGGTGATATATTGAAGACATTGTGATGGATTACTAGATAATTGCATAGCGTGATTTGAGGTTAGTTAGATGGTCATCACATGTGTGAGAGACTTTGAGGTATTCTTGTGAGCATTGAGTATTTTTATTGTGTTGAATTATTGAGATGGGTCATGATACTTGAATGGATTTGGAAAATTGGCATTGATAAGCCAACATGTTTAAGGATTTCATTATGCGTTGTGCCATGTGGAGTGGGCCGTTACATATGGGATCAGAACCAGACCCTAGCAGGGAGTGTGGAGATGTCTGCACACCGCTGCACGCCCGCCCAATTGGATGGGGTTCCTTTGGGGGGAGAGGGTAATGAGAGAGGGAAATGCATTCGGCATCGCCTGGTGAAGGGAGAGGTGAAGGATCCATAGGTAAGGCTGCACGTCTCCATGTTACAATCCATTTGTATATTTATTTTATTATTTTGTCGAAGAGGTACATTTTTAAATTTCTGGACGAAATTTCTTTAAAGGGGGAAGGATGTAGAGACCTAAAAAAAAAATGAAAATGAATGAGATCAGTGCAGCGTGTGCTGTGAGTGGGTGCGTGTGCTGGCAAGGGGGTGTCAGCAGAATAGGTTAGAGTTTGTGTAATGTGTGGTTCCAACATATAATATATAATGTATATATATTATCAAAGGAAATAAAGGAAAGCGGGAAAAGAAAATAAATGGGCTGTTGAAAAGTCAAATAAAGGGGCTGTTGCAGCCGAAGCTGCTGAGAGAGGATTGAGTAAAAAGAGGGGGATGGTGCAGGTAGCGTACAACAGGAGAAGAAGTAAAAGAAAAGAAAGAGAAAAAGTGGCGCAGCAGGTGTAGGGTGCAGGTAGTGTACATCAGGAAAATAGTGTATACATATATAGGTGTGAGTAGTAGTGCAGGTTTAGAGTACAACAGGAAATAATATATATTTATATGTGTGTGTGTTTGTGGCGGTGCAAGTGTAGGCTACAGCCGTGGCTGTTGAAAAGAGAAATGGAAGTGTAACGGAAGAGAGGTAGCACCAGCAGTAGAACTGCTGTTCTTAAAGACTGTGGATCCAGTTAAGGTGCCGTGAGTTGTAAGAAGAGCTTGAGATAGTCATTATACAATTCACTTAGAAGAGATGCTGTCACCGCATACTAGAGTGGTGAAGCATTATCAGGCTTTAAGAAGATTAATTCCCCTATATGAAGAACATTTAAAATAAATCAACAGAGCAGATTTGGAGTTCGGTGCTTTGTTGGCATCTGGGGGGGTAGGTTTGGATGTTGTGAAGTTGAGGTTGGTCTGAATGGGAATAGGGATGGTGTTAGTGGCTGTGAAGCTACTGCCGTTGGGAAATTTGTGTGTTTAAAGATGGGCAGCTCAATCTGTAAATGAGAGCTCCAATAGTCCAATCAGAGAGTCCAGTTGCTCAAAATTTGTTTAGATCAGGTGCTGGCAATGAAGGGGCAATCGGCTAAGAAATTTGGCTGCCAATGGAGCTGGAGAAATGAGTTCATCTTTAACTGGTTGTGAGCCTGAATCTGAAGGGATGTTCAGAGATCAATAGGGGGAGATGTACAACATATGCAGTTGGGAGAATCAATTGTATATCTGGGAGAGCAAGCATGTATGAATCTTATTTCCTGAATTTACTATCTCTAATGGGATTACATTTTAGTCATGACAGTATTTCGGCTACTGGGAAAAAAAAACTGGAATATGTGATTGATTTGAATATAATTCAGCTATTGATTTAAATATAGTTCAGCTATTAATTTGAATATAGTTTCAGCTATTGGGTGAAATTATGTGAGGAAGTAGTTCTGAACAGCAGCTCTAATAGGGGCACGACCCAATAGGGACTAATCTTTGATTGCAATAAACTCTATCAAAGGAATATATCTAAAGGTGAATATAATATATTGATTTGGTAAAATCCTTATTAGCCATTATAAATTTTAGTTGATTGTTCTTGTGAAATTATTGAAGTATAGTTAAGCTTCAATTTGGCACCCCTGCTGGAGCCTTGAGAACTGTTTTCTCAAGTGTGATTCATGACCACAGCCGCAGCATATTCACAGAAAAAGAAAGAATAGGGAGCAATCGTAGCATTGTTATTGGTTTTGGTTCAAAGAGGCAAACTAAGGGTCATGGAAATTGATATTAAAATCCGACATTAATAAAGCAGCCAGTAAATATTTTAATGAGATCAAGGAACATAGAATTTGTATTAAACCTGAGGTCTAAATGCAATGATTTAACACTAGCCCGTGGTATCTGTTGTGCATAAATATATATATATATATATATATATTATGTACAAATTAACTAAATTAATTTAATTAAATTAAATATGCCGAAATGACCCGGAGTCCAAAATAAACAAGTGAATAGTGTTTTCTTTATGTGTCGGACATTCTGAATCCAACGGTGAGGTCTATTTCGCAAGATGGGACTCCAAAAATTAAAAGACCCTTAGAAATATTAAAATGACCAAAATGCCCCTAAGTCATAGAGCAGTCAAACGAACTCCGATTAAAATAAAAGAATAGTAAATTTTTATTATTTCGAGCATTTCAGACTCAATGGTGGAGTTCGATTTGCAAAAAGAGGTATCGAGAAGTAAGAACCCGTGAAAGTGCAAAATAACCGTTTTACCCTTTTTAGTATAAATGTCCAAATTAAATTCCACGAAAGCCTAAATCGATTTTGTTTGACATTCTGGATTCAATGGTAGGGTCTATTCAGGTAAAAGAGATACCAATATTAAAGAGGCATAAAATTTGATGAATAGCATAAATTCATGTGACTATAGACTGAAATACTTTTTGGAATCTTAGGAACACCGAAAGGAAAGGAGAAAACTGTTTGACCATTCTAGACAGATACAGTAAAGGGACTGCATTCTCACTGGTTAGTTCAGCTACATAGCGAGCACGACTTCCTAAGGTTGAGACAAACCCATCCAGGTATGATATTTTGCTAAGTGAGGAATAAGATTAAGTTTACGAATGATTTCCATGTTGATCAAATGAATTATATGCCTATTTGATGTTAGAAAATGACACAAGGAATGGTTGCTTTGAAACAAAACCTAGAGTTGATTGTTATGTGTTTATGTGTTCTTTGTTATTCTTTAGGAGTTATGATTTATTTCATGTGCTGGTGCCGTGCGTGGTTATATTTTTAGAGAATTATTAAGATTGTGAATGTGTGAATCGAGCATGTGTTTAAATTGATTGTTCATGGCATACGGACTTATGGAAGAAGTTTTAAGATTCAAATGATATTGTTGCTTTAGATATGCTGCACTATTTAAAGCATACCACATATGTTTGGAAAGAAATGTTTCATTGAGATTGCACTATTGTATGGTGGAATCAAGGCATATTGGCATGGTGTGATTCCTTGAAAGCATAGTGTGGGTTGAGCACGTGGTGCTATGCATTATGAGGGTGTAGATCCTGTGGTGAAAAACTCAAAATTGGCCATTGCATTGGTGCCTAGTATCCAACAGGAGTGATCCGTGAATGGGACATTGGTACTCAAGGTCTATCGGGAGTGATCTGTAAACGAGACATGGGTGTTGTAACACCCCGACCATGATTTATTTAATAATTAGGTTGCTAATTATTAATTAGAACTAACATAAAGAATAATTAATAAATTAATCGAGAACCTCATGATGGTCATAACAGACCAATAAAATAATTAAGCACCTTAGAAGTGAGGGTGTAATTTCCGAACCTAATTGCCAATTGATTAGGCAAAATGATGTTATTTTAACACTATGTAAACTCGAATTAGCGAACTATGATGGCCACAAATAAAGAATAACTAATACGATGTGATAACCCGACCCGGGATACGACACATATACCGAGACAAGTTGATTGAATAAGTGTAACATGGTCTGTTTAGAGTTCTATATTATTTTATCATATGTACAGTGTCGGGTAGTACCCGAACAACTCAGAACCTTACCTCGAAAAGCGTGCATGCGTGCAACCCATGCATGCATACGTACGTACACATGCATAGTTCACGAAATATTAGTGTATGTATACGAGACTAAAAATACAGTTATACGTATTTATACGGTTATAAATACATGTATAAGAAATATGTATTTTATATGTATATATGTATGATGTAATGTATTATGTATGTAAATACAAGTAATTTAAAATAAAAGAAAAAGGGAAGGGAAGCTTCCAAGCAAAATATCAGTGTGTGCATCACTGTGTGAGTGTGTGTGTTTGGGAAACCACACCAACCGACTTGGTGATGGTGTGTGTGTATATGTAATATAATGTATATTTATGTATATTGGAGGGTACGTGGATGGCTACAGGTGAAGGGGCAGTTCTCTGCAGTCAAGGATGACTGCAAGAGAGAGAGAGAGAGTGATAAGGTAGAGAGAGAAAGAGGCGGTGGGTGTTTTTGTATATATATATATATATATATCTACGGGTTTGTGAATTGAGGGCTGTGAATACTGTCTAAAGGTTGAAAAAAGGTGTGGAGAAGGAACAGAAGTGAACCAAGTAGAACCAAGAAAGGAAAGAAGAAGCAACAGGAAGAAATCCGAATTTTGAAAGGTAAGTGGGTTGCTGCAGTTTTTAATTTAAAAGCATGATAGGTTATTTAAAGAATAAGGTTCAAATCTACCTGATTTATAGGTTGTTTTGCAAAAAGAATCAGGTTAAATGATGTAGAAACCATAGAGAAAAACTGAGTTGCAGGTGGTAGAGAATAATCGGCCGTATGTCATTTCATGTATTAAACCTTGTTCAAATGACCCAAGAATGATCCTTATACATGCAGAAATACACTAGAGGAATTATAGGGCCAAAACAGTTAAGAAATAGTCATGTAATAGAGAAAATACAGTTGGCCGGAGCCACTGTTTTTCTCTATTTCGTGAGGAACCAGTGGTTTAAATGGAAAACCAAAAGTGGATTCGAGATCCCCATGGAAAAATAGAGGGAATGGCATTGAGCTAGGTCAAAAAAAAAAAGGTCGGATTTAGGTTGCCGTCACCGGAGATGGTGACGGAACCCTAATACAGGCTCACCGGAGCTTTGAGGGAGACGACCGGAAAGTCGTGTGTCTATTCGGGTTAAAAGGAACGGGTCTGGGTTTGGATCGGGTCGGTACCCGACCGGAAATAAAATGGGATTGATACTGTGTCGTTTTGGGTTTTGAATTTAAATGAATTTTGGTCTGTTTAGTTGCAGGGATAATAAATGGGAATTAGGTTTGGGGGTTATCCAAACCATGGATAAGGTGGTTAGAGTGGATATGTTATTCCGATTCTCTAAATTTAACTGAACCGTTTGGTTCAGTGAGGAACCGAACCGGTTAGGGTTTCTAAATGGTGAACCCACTGGTTCAGACCGAGATTTAGGAAAATTCCATTTTTGACCCCAAATATTTTAGGAAATTGTACTATGGCCCAAACAGAAAATTAATTAAATATTAATTTTTACAATAATGCCCCTATCTCAAATATGGGTCAAACGAAGTCCAAACGATACAAATGAATAGTCAAAACTTATTATTTTGGACGTTCTAAGTCCAATGGTGGGGTCTGTTTTACGATATGAGACCCCGAAGGATAAGATACCGTAAAAGTGCAAAATGACCATTTTGACCTTTTTAGTACAAAAGTCCAAATGGAATTCCGCGAAAGCCTAAATCGACTTTCTTCGGCATTCCGGACTCAATGGTAAAGTCTAAATTAGTATTTGAAATACTTATGATAGAAAGGCATAAAATTTGATGAATAGCATTTATTCTGAAACGTATTCACTGATATATAGGAAACTCGAAAGGCAAAGGTACACTCACGGATTTCTGAGATAGAATCACGATAGAGGTAAGTGGATTACTTTCTCTTCCATGTGGTGTTTCTAAAGCCAAGTTTATTCATTACTGCCAAACTTGTACTCTTGAAAGTACTTCATGTTATTGCTATCCACAATGTGATATTGTTCTATCTTGTGGACATTGATTGACTATTGTACTATTGTTATCATATTGAACCATGCCTTGAAAGGCTTACTGTTATGCTTTACTGTGTATATGATATTCCATTTTCATACTCCTATGGAATCACAAATGATCATGCTATGTTTATAAATGCTGGAATTGTGCTCAGTCACAATATCCATCCGATGCTTCTGTGACGAACTAGTCCGTGAACGGACGTGTGGCAAAAGATGTGAGTTTAACTGAGAGGTATGCCGGGCCTCGAATTACGAAGAGGGGCTGCCATTCCCTACTACAGATTATAAGCATCTCCATTGGATTATTGTTATGGATAAATTGTTGAATGGTTACTGTTTCTTATGGACTACTGTTTCTTATGGGTTATCTTACGTTGTTCATTGGTTTGATTGAAATCGTTTTATTGTGGCAGTACTTTTATTGTGACAGGTTATTGTTGAGAAATCGTTATCACTGCTTATTCATTGCTCCTGATTGTATATTGTGCCCCACTATTTATTGGCCATCATGGCAACTGTTCTCATTGGCTATCACAGCATCTTACTTCTTATGATTGGCTATCATATTTTTATTCATGGATTCATGTTCTTTTATAATCATCGATACCAGTGTCGGAGATCTGGTTTACTTGCTGAGCTTCATAGCTCATTCCACCCCACTTACCCCCCATTTCAGGTGATTACGCTGCGAGACCCCAATAGGAGTCTGAGAGCGTAGGGGGACATTTTGAAGTACTGTTCAGTCTATGTTAGTTCTCCCATGTATTCACCACCCCCGGGTGCTGGTTACGTTTAGTTCTCATTTTGTTTTATGTAGAACTATGTCATGAATTTAATAGACTTCCGCTGTGTAATTTATTTAAAAAGACTTCCGCTGGATTACTGTAATTGATAAAGACTTCCGCTGTTCATTGTTTAAAAATTTTAGTACATTGCATATTAGTACTATGGTACAGGAATGGAAAAAGTAGGGACGACCTTCGGGTCGGCCCCGCGACACGAGATCCGCATAGGGTGGATTTCGGGTCGTGACATACGAGGCCTTTGATAACGAGGCTAACCAAAATACGAAACCCTCAAAAGAAACTGCGTCGAAAAAGGAGCAACGGAAAAAAAAATATTAAGAAAATAGCCAAAACGGAATTCTGCGCCAACCAAACAGGGCCTAAGCCCAAAATGTGGAAAAATGCCCAAAAGTGAGGTCAAGGGGATTTGAACCCTTGACCAAGTGGGACAAGATTCTTATTACCTAAAAAATTACCAAGTGGGCTGCTACCATCTTGTGCCTAAATATGCAACCAATTGGTACTTAAACCCAAATTAGCCAAGGCCACCTCCCAAATTGGCCAATGGCCATGCATCCAATCCTCACATCATTAGCCCACATCACCTCCTTTCACTTCGTATCAGCCATCGAACCCACTAAGTCTGATACACATATATACATCCATGTATATGTATAGGTGTATATATATAAGAGAATGCTATAATATATATACATACTACACACCTTGGGACACTCCAAAACATGTGTGGGTGAAACCTGGAGAATAGTGTGTGTGTTTTTGTGTACGGATACAAAGAAGGTGGAGAGAATCTAGAGAGAGAAAGTGAGACCTTGTGTGTAGATGTGTGTGCATGCATGTGAGTGTCACCAAGCATACTTGAAGAACCGTAAGAGGCGTTGAGAGGGCCTGAACCAAGCCAAGAAGAGAACAGCCGCTGTCAAAAAGGTATAAACCCCAAAACTGGAAAATTTTTTGTTTAAATTTTTAGATCTGTTGTGATATTGTTGAGCCCTATTAGCTGGATGCATGAAGTTTAGGATGAGAAATATTCATTAAGGCATCAAAATGAGGCCTCGAAACAGCCCCCAAACCACCAAATAGTGCACATCTGCCATGAACAGACCTCAAATCTTGCAGGTCTGAACCGACCATTGTCAATTAAATTTTGGCCTATTAGAACTTAAACTAGACCATTTTAGTGTTTTAAAAATGCTAGACCGCGACCCCAAAGACCTAGAATCGACCATGAAATCACGAGTTGCAGGTTTGGGTTTTAGAACCCAACCTCACAAAAACACAATAAAGCCTGATTTTGAGAATAAGAATTGAATCCCCATGCCATGAGGGTCACTATCACGCCCCGAATTTCTACAAACCTGAGGCGCGACTGACGAGACAGAAAATAAAGTAAAATAAAGGACAAAGGTAAATAAATCCACTAAGCAAGCATCCATTCCCATCAATACATAAAATAACATAAAATACATTGCACAACTGCATTGTTCATAGGTCATTCGGGCTTAAGGCCTTACATTACAAAATACAAGTCCCATGGACCAAAATATACCACGTGCTTCACCCTATCAGGGTATCATAGAGTCTCAAGTGGCTGAAGGGTCCTCATCTGAAAAATGTTGCCCATGAATGGGTCAGCTCAACTGTTGGTATGATGAAGTGCTAATGCAAGAAATAAAGCTAAGGCGTGGCATGTGCGAAGTGTACATTTATATCTAAATGACATTCAAAGCATCGCAGTAATATATGAATGGTATGCGTGACACACCCATGCACAACTCTATGCCACACCCATGTCTCGTTTACGGGTATTCCCCGATGGCACGGAGTACCAATGCAATGGCCAATTTTGGGTTTTTCACCATAGGATCTATACCCTCATAATGCATAGCACCACGTGCTCAACCCACGCTATGTTCTCAAAGGATTCATCATATGCCAATATGCCAATGCAATCTCAATGAAACATGGTTTCCACAATATAGCATGCTCGAGACAATAATACTTAAATCATCAGCTGATTCCACATGCAAGCATATCACATATAATCAACTTATACACATGTCATGATCCACATTCATCATTCACTAAATTTTCATAAAGTACAAGTAACATGTAAGCATGTGAACAACTAATTCCAAATCATCAAGTAAACACATTCCACATAAACACATAAGTCATTTCAATCATTCACAGAACATTCCTAACTTAGCTTCATTTCTAACATTAGCAAAACACCATACCTGTCGGGTAGTCTCAACCCTAGAAGATCGTGCATGATACGTAACTAAACGGGTCAATGAAAATGCAGGAGATCAGATCGCCCTCTCCTGTCCTGTTAGTGTCCCTAAAAGCATAAATTACAACTCAGTCTATTGTCATTTGGATTTATGCTATTCATCAAATTTTATGTCTTTAATTCATAGGTTTCTATTCTGCTAAATTAAACTCTGCCATTGAGTCTAGGACGTTGAAGAAAATAAATTTAGGTTTTCGTAGAACTCAATTCGGACATCTGGGTTCAAAAGGGCAAAATAGTCATTTTGCACTTTTCACGGGTCCTCACATTTCGTGACCTCTTTTCACAAATTGGACTCCATGGTTGAGTCTGGAATGCTCGAGATGATAAAGTTTCACTATTTGTTTACTAAATTCGGAGTTCGTTTGACTGTGTTTCAATTCAGGGGCATTTTGGTAATTTTAAAGGTTACTACGGGTCTTTTATTTTTTGGGACCCCGTCTCGTAAAACGGACCTCACCATTGGTCTCCGAATGGTCGAGATAGTCAAAATACACTAATGACTTGTCCCATTTGGACTCCGGATTATTTTAGCATATTTAAAATAATTAAATTAATTAAATTAATTAATTAATTTAATTATCATTTTATTAATATTTAATTCGGGTGGGTTAAAGCATAATTACTTAAAATTTTAGGCTTAAAGTGTAATTTTCGAAATCTGAGGGGTCAAATTAGAATTTTAAAAAGTACAGGGTAGAATTGTAATTTTCAGAAAGTTCAGGGGCAATTTCGTAATTTGCAAAACCCTTATTCTCAATTTGGATAGCCAAACAGTGGCTAATCCAAAACAGGGATAAGATATCCCTGTTCCCATTTAATTCCAATTTCTAATTTCTTAACTTCGTAGCCAAACAGCCCCCCAGCCCCTTTTAATTTAAAACATGAGAGCGACACGTGGCAGGGGCGGTTCAACCCCGCCTGAAACCGGACTCGACCCGGACCCGAACCGGACCGGAGTGCACAGTGCCTTCTTCCCCGTTTTTTCGACAAACCTCCGGTAGGGTTCCGGCACCTTCTCCGGCGTCGGCGAGATTTTTCCGCTGACTTTTCAAGGTTTTAAAAACGTTGTTTTCTAGAGTTTTTCATGTAGGTTTCATTCCCACCCTTCGTTTTTGGTTTGGACCAATAGATCATCACGAAATAGGGCTCAAAGGTCCATGGCCGAATCTCCGGCCAACTCTTCTTTTTTGTTTCTATGCTTATTTCCCTACTGTTTTTCATTCTTTCATTTTCATTTAGTTTTCTGCACTCCGTAGGATTATTTCTAGGTCACCTAAACATGGTTTCTCACATAATATATCAAGAATCCAATTATTCTCCAAAACCTGTAACTCCATTTTTCTTACTGGTTTCTCAACCATTTTACATGGTTCTTTTTGCATTATTTTTCTACTTTCATGCTTGTTCAACCCCTCTATTTTAAACTAAACAAATTATGCTTTAAAATGTAAAACAAAAATGACCCACTTACCTATAATTTCTGTTTTTCTCTTTGTGGGTTGCTTCCTCTCCCTTTCTGTTCCTCTTGATCCACTTCTGCTTCTTCCCACTTCAATCCTTTCGCTCTGTTTTTCCTCTTTAACTCACGGATGCACACACACACACACACACATATATATATATATATATATATATATCACAAACCGCCTCTTTCTCTCTCTATTTTCTCTCTCTATTCCTCTCCACTTGCAGCCTTCCTTGACTTTTTTCTCTCTGTTCAGCCACCCTTTTCTCTCCCCTAATGCAGCTTTGCATTAAATGCAAAGCTGCCCTATATATGCCTATATATATATACACCACTCATTACACACACACTAGACACACACACACTTACACGACATCACACACACACACGGTCTGTTGCACACACAACCTGATTACATATATGTATATATATATATATACACACAAAATCATCCACACATACATGTAACATACACATATATATATCCATGTACATACATGTAACATACTTTCATCCATTACACATTAAAAATTAAAATTAATAATAATAATAATAATAAAAATAAATAAATAACAACCAACAAAATTTATTAAAAAAAAAAAATTTTGTGGTTGTTACAGTCACGTTGGACCAAATGCCATTAAAAATGATCATGAAATGAGGATTTATTATCAAGTTACAGGTTCGGGTATCCAGGGTTAGATCGAACGATAGGGTTAGTTTTGATGTTTCAAAGGAATGCTAAAGGGTTGGCCTATCCTTCAAAAACGCCTAACACCCAAGAACAGACGAAACCAGAGATAAAAAATGCACAAAATTAAAAAGAAAGAAACCCAGAAATTAGGGCAACAGTGCTGAAATTGGTGAAGAAGACGACGAGTCGACTCGCTGTCTTGAGTCGAGTCAGACGGGTTAACTCAGACACGTGTCGAGCTACGGGATAGCCACCGCATTATTAACACGACGCTGTTTTTTATTTAGGTTAGAATGGTTCGGTGAGAATGAACCAAACCGGTCAATCCAGTGACTAAATAAACCGGTTTAGGGTTTTAAAACAAGAACCCTCCGGTTCAATGAGTAATTAATTAAAGGAAAACCAGAACTTTAATTAATTGTACTTTGACCCCCAACAGTTTTACGGAATTCGGTTCTGACCCACAGTTTAAGAAAATGCTTTCACATATACCCCTGAAAAATAATTTAATAAATAAATAATTAATTTAAATTATTTTATAAATAAAGAAAATTTCAAAAATACCCCTAGGTCAAAAATAAATCAAACGAAATCCAAATAAAGTAAACGAATAGTGTATTTTAACTATTTTGGATGTTCTAGACCCAATGGCGGGGTCCGTTTCTCAAGAAGGGATCCCAAAAAATAAGACACGTCAAAATATAAATTACCAAATTTCCCCTAATATGCCCGATGTCCAAATAAGACAAGTTATTAGAGTATTCTTATTATCTTGGACTTTCTGAGATCAACGGTATGGTTCGTTTCACAAGACGGGACTCCAAAAAAATTAAGACACGTTAAAGTGTAAATTACCAAATTACCCCTAATGTGCTCTTAAGCCAAATGGAAGTCCCAGAAGGTCTAAATTGACTTTATTCGACGTTCCGGACTCAACGGTGAGGTCCTTATTATGAAATAAAGTACGAAAAAATATGACACATAAATATGTGAAGTTAAGAAAGCAACCCTAAGAGTTAATGAAGTTACCAGAAGAGTAAACATTAAGAAAATAGCGCTTAAGATTTAAGTTAGGATTTAATACGATGTAAGCATAAGTTAAGAAGCATCAGTAGGGGATGTTTGAAATGAATGTGAAGTTAATGGACTATTATGAATTGTTCTTAGGAACTACAAAGGAAAGGGAAAGGCACATCAATAGCGGCAACCCACACGTACAAGGTGAGTAACCTTGCATTTGAAGTGAAAATTTAATTCCACGGATTTGAATGATGTTTTAAATATCAAATTCAATTTTTATACGATTCCTGTTTTAAAATATTCCGTTATGACATGCTCAGTAAATGTTTTAATATACAGTTCCTTTCTTCGAAATATTTAGCATGCCTGAATAAAATGTCAATTTCTTTAAATATTCTGAAATTGATCACTCCAAGTATTTGAAGTTCTATTGCAAAAGTTATATGCTATGTGTTTTAAATACTCATGAAAAGTATCTATGTGAAGAAGCTATGTGATAAATGTTTTACAAGATAACAGTGCATAAGCACACAAGCAGGATTTTGGGTTTCTTCGAATCCCAATTGACCTGTCAAAAAGCCACATAGTTAGGATTTTGGGTTTCTTCGGAACTCAATTGACCCGTTATGTGAAATGCCCGGTAGTAGGATCTAATCCCCCAAGCAATGAGATATGTCCACGTATACGCAAAATGAGAGTCTGGTTCGAAACAGATTTCATTAATGAAAGTGAAAAGATGACAAATGCTTTCGAAAATGGAAGCAGGTTTTACCCCCATTTTCTCTATGCATGTTTATATGTTTTGAAATGCTTACGCTCTATTTAAAGAAATGTATGTTTAGCCTTGAATACTTTAAATGTTTCAAAGCTATCTTTATAAAGAATGCATGTACTCTATGTTCAAAGTATACGAGCAATTGGTAGTGAGTATTTTATAGACTCTCATGTCCGAAACCACTGCCAATTGAAACCCCATGAAAAATGTAGGAATTACTCATTGGGCTTCTCGAAGCCCACCCCATTCCCTAACATTTTTCAGGTACTGACGATGAGTGGGAGCCGTGCTCCATTTTGGGATAATGACTAATGGCTGTATAGGATTATGGACTTTTGGAAGTAGTTAGAATCTGTAGTTGGATGGATTATGATGTAATAGACTTTGGACAATATGTACTTAAGCCCTTAAGCCATTCGGATATGTACTATGTATAACACTTTAAGTTTTTAGTATGCTCTGATTTTATAATCATGTGTACCGCTATGAAGAGCGGTAGTACTGGATGGATGTGCGAAAGTATTTTAAATAAGAAAAGAAAAGAAAAAGTTTTTCACACTTCCGCAAACCAAGATCGCACCGCCATCCGATATTGTTGCTTATGTGAGCCTTGCCCTAAGGCCTTCGGGCTGAAGGGTGGCGGTCGCGATACGAGATCCGCACAGGGTGGGTTTCGGGTCATGACAGGTGTGGCATAGAGTTTGCGTGGGTGCGTCATACATATTTCCATTGCATTGTGTGAATGATTTGGAAGGCATGTAGCTATAAATATACACTTGCGCATGCCACGCCTTAATTTTATTCCTTGCATTAGCATTATGTCTTACTAGCAGTTGCGCTGACCCATTTGTGGGATATCATATTACAGATGATGCTCCCGTTCTTGGTACCTGAGACTTGATGAAGTCTTGAAGGAAGGAGAGGAAAAGGACTTGGAAGTATATTTGGCCCGTGGGGCGTATTTTGAGATATAAGGGCTTAAGCCCAAATGACATGTGAATGATATGTTTATGGGATGTACTTTATGTGTTTATATGTTGAAGAAAATGAATGCTTGTCTAATTGAATCCATTAGATTATCTTTTATATCTTTTATTTGATTTATTTCACTCACTCCCCGGGTTCGTTGAAATTCGGGGCGTGACAGGTGCTGTGTTGGTCATGGATCTATTACTCAGGGGGTAGTTTCTTGTGAAATACCCAATCTGGCTACAGTAGTAGCAAGCATTGGCGTTTTTAAGGCATTGCCCTTTATGGACTCTCAAGCAGATGGGGCATTTAGTTGTGCCTCCATCATTATAATTGGCCCTTCTCTGACTGGGCCTCGTGTTTCATGATCCGACTCTGGGCTTGGAAAAGGAGGGTCCCTTCCTTCCGCCCCGGTTGCCTTTTGAATTTTGGTTCACATTTCTTTTGGCGAATTCCTTTCCGCCCTGCTCTATAATCTTTGCAGTTGCCATTACTTTATAGTAAGTGGACAACTGCTGGGGCTTGATTCTGCGTAGAGCCTCTATGACTCTTTTCATAAGGTGTTCTATTCTGTTTAATCGGTCTATCATTGTTAGAGTACTTCTGGTGTTAACCATTTTGCTACCAAAGATGAACAGTTAGCATTTACGTAAGAGTCTAACCGTTATGACATAAGGCTCAGCATTTATGAGTCTAACATAGTTGTTTAGGCGTTATCTATCGACCTTTAGACTTAATTGTCTAAGCACTCTAGTCATAATCTCCAATGAATCATTAAAACCTAGGGCTCAGCTCTCATACCAAGCTGTCACGACTCGAAACCCACCCTATGCGGATTTGGAATCGCGAGGCTGACCTGTAATAACCTGAATTTTTTTTTTTTTTGAATAAATAATTTTTTGTTATTATTATTATCATCATTATTATTATTATTGTTATTAAAATATGTTGTGTGTGTGAGATGTGAGTGCATATAGTGAAATGGATATATGTATATATGTGTATATATATGTATATATATATGCTTTATACAATTTAAGATGTGTGTATATATATATATATATCAGATTTTGTGCCCAACCGTGTGTGTATATACTGTGTAGTGAGTGGGTGTGGGTTGAGTGTACATCACACAAAAGGGGCATGGGGGCTGTCATGACCCGAAACCCACCCCGTGCGGATTACCGGATCGCGACCGCCGCCCCGAGACCCGAAGGCCCCGAGACAAGGCTCGCATCTGCATCGGTATCGAATAGATGTGCTACACATGATTGCGGAAGCGTGAAAAAATTTTTCTTTTCTTTTCTCATTTTTAAATTATGCACATCCGTCCGATACTGCTGTTCCATACATAGCATACATGGTTACACATTCAGAGTATAACGAAACTTAAAAACTTCATACATTAATACAATACAGATTCGGTTGCCCTGAGGGCCTATTACATATTCTTACTCTGTCTATTAATACAAAACATACTACTAATGTTCATAGGTTCTTCCAAAGAAACTATTTAATCATATCCTTCCAAAATCAGCTAGACTCATCGTCGTTGTCCTTAAGACCCTGTCTGCTGCATCACCTGAAAGGGGGGTCCGAACAAAGTTCGGGTAAGCTAATCTAAGCTTGTGAGCAATTCCAGTGTTCGTCATGGGGTTTTCAATTAGCAGTGGTTTTTAGTACATAAGAGTTGTAAAACATTCACTGCCAATTGCTTATACAATTTAGAATACAAAGTACATGCATTCTTAAAACAGATAGCTTTGAAACATTTTAAGTATTCAAGCTATACTTATACTTGTCAAATGGAGTGTATAACTCGGAACATATGCATTTCAAATAAATAGCTTTGAAACATTTAAAGTATTCAAGCTAAGCTCGTACTTCGTAAAATAGAGTATATAACTCGAAACATATGCATTTCAAATAGCTTGGAAACATTTAAGATATCCAAGCAAAACTTGTACTTCGATAAATAGAGTATATCACTCAAAACATATGCATTTCAAATAGCTTGGAAACATTTAAGATATCCAAGCAGAACTCGTACTTCATCAGATAAAGTATATAAACTTTAAATCACATAAATATGTATTTGAAAATGAGGGTAAAACCTGCTTTTATTTCCAAAATCACTTTGTTATCTTTTCTCTTTAATTAGGTGGAATCTGTTTCGAACCAGACTCCCATTTTACTGCCAATACTGTCGATCTCATTTTCTTGGGGGATTAGATCCTGCTACCGGGCATTTACTGTTGAATCCCAAAGGATTTCAACCTTCATAGGGGGTGGTACTTTAGTACCGTTTATCTTGTAAAACATTTATCACATAACTTCTTCAATAGATACTTTCATGAATATTTAAAACATGAAATGTATAATTTCTACAATAGGACTTCAAATACTTGTAACTATCAAATTCAGGATATTTAACATAATTTGGCATTTAAAACTTTAGACATGCTGAAATATGTTTTAAGAAAACTATGATAAATACCAATCACTGAGCATGTCATATAGAGTTATAAAACAGTACAATTTAAAAGCTGCATCATGTAAATACTGAATTTGAAACTTCAAATACTTCACATCTTTGAACTTAAAACTTTTTCAAATCCATGGAGTTAAATCTCCAATTCAAACACAGGGTTACTCACCTCGTACTTCGGGTTTTCGATCTATTTAGTCGCCTTCCTTTTTGCTTCCTTCAACCTATGAAGCCATTCTTGCAGCGTTTCGGTGTCCTCCTGTTTCTTAATCTTTTTCGCTGCTAGTTGCTCCTTGGTTATAGTCTTGTAAATGAAGGGGAAAACGCTGCACACTTCGTTTGTTTTGGAAATCCGAATATATTTCTGAACTATCTGGAGTTGTTTTTCTAGCTTCTCCCGGAAAACTTTCTGTTTCGGATCATTTGCTATTTGTGCCCTCGTCATCATTGGGGGAACTTCTCGTTCTTGATTCATTTTTGTGTCTATTAAATTCTCTGTTTAAAACACAATTTAACGTGTCAAGAAAACAGAATTCTACAATCATATTCTTCTGGGAGTTCCATTAACTTTAATTTAAAGTTATTTTTTTTGACATGTTTACGTGTCGTGTCTTTTCGCATTTCGTTTCTCGTACTTGCCTTAGTATTAGTGCTTTGGCATTATTTCAGTTCATAGTCATCTAACAGATGCTATTCATCAAATTTTATGTCTTTTTATTTTAGACATTTCTTTTGGTCGAATAGACTTTACTATTGAATCCGGAGTGTCGAAGAAAGTCAGTTTAGGCTTTCCTAACATTTAATTCGGACCGTTATATGTAAAAGGACAAAATGGTCATTTATCGTTTTACGTGTCATATTTTTCTGTACTTCGTTTCGTAATTTGGACTCCATTATTGAGTCCGGGATGTCAAGGAAAGTCAATTTAGACCTTTTTTGATTTCATTTTGGCTTTAGGGGTACCAGGGGTATTTTGGTCTTTTTACCCCTTTACGTGTCTTTATTTTTCGGGACCCCGTTTCGTGTTGTGGACCTCACCATTGGACTCAGAAGGTCCAAGATAGTAAGAATATACTAATAACTTGTTAATTTTTGGTCAAGGGGTATTTTGGTCATTTACCCCTTTGTGTATTTATTTTTTCGGGCCCCGTCTCATAAAACGGACCCTAACCATTGATCTCAGAATGTCCAAAATAGTAAAATTATACTATTCATATGTTTAATTTGGACTTCGTTTGCTCTATTTATGCCACAAGGGCAAAATAGTAATTTAACCTCATTTATTAAATAATTAAATTAATTATTTAATTATTTTTCCAAGGGTCTAAATGCATAATTTTTCCCTCAGTTGGGCCTCAGTATAATTTTTCTAAAGCCCAGGGGTCAATCGTAAATATAGGAAGTCATGGTTTATTTTATTTTAAATAAAACAGAAAACCAAAGGGTTTAGTTAAATTGGAAGTGAACCGGTCCGGTCTAGTCATAAACCAACCGGTCTATCCGGTTTATTTACATGTGGCTGACGTCATGATGACGTCAGCCCTAGGTCTCATTTAAACTAAACCACGACCAAAACGTCGCCGTTCCATTTTTTCGGTGGCAAGCTCCACCTGTCCGAGTCGACTCAGCCTCATATAAAGGCCGAGTTGACCCGTCTTTGTAATATCCCGACCCGGGATACGTCACGTATACCGAGGTAGGTCGGTTAAAACATGTAACTTAAACGATAAGATATGAATGTCATAGTATTCTCATGGAAATGAAAGACTGGAGACTGTAATCACGGAAATGAATGACCAAGGCTGGGTAACACCCGAGCATCACAGGGCATTGCATTGAAATGCGTGCATGCACGCATTCCCATGCATGCATACGTGAACGTAGATACGTAGCTTGATTGAAATCAGTGTATGCAAATATGATTTAAAATAGAATTTGACCCCCACATATATGTGTATATACATGTATAAAAGGAGTGTATTTCATGTGTATATATGTATAAGATATAATGTATTATACATGTATGATGTAATTATGTATATATGTATATTTACATAAGAAACAAAAAGAAAGGAAAAAGGAAAAAGGGGAACTGCCTTGGGCAGTATGCAAGCACCAAGGAGAGTGTGTGTGTGTCGGTTATGTGAAAAATGTGTGTGTTATATATATATATAATATGATATATATATATATACATAAGTGCCCAACAAGTCTCCAAGCCATTTAATGCAAAGGTTGCATTTGGCAGAGAGAGCACATGTTCTGGGTCAAGGAAAGAGGCCATAGAAGGGGGAGGAACCGAGAGAGAGAGAGAGAAAAGAGAGAGAGGCGGTGGAAACTCTCTCTACAAATATAAGCCTACGGGTGTGGGTTTAAAGGCACAAACAAGAACAAAGTTGAGAGAACATCTTGGCAAAGAATTCAGGAGCTTAAATAGGAAAGTTGGAAGGTCACAGTGGGCTAAATCCGAACACCCAGGTGAGTGGTTTTAATTCTGTTTTTACAATTTAAAGCATGAAGCTTGTATGTAATTATATGGTCTAAACAAGCATGAAATATAGGTTTTAATGCAAAAAGAATCATGGAAAACGGTTGAGAAACCATGGAGATATTCCAAGTTGCAGGTTTCATGGATAATTTCGGGTTCCATGAATTCATGCTTAAAAGCTTGATGTTTGTTTATGAAAATAGTCCTTAGAGGTGCAGGAAACCATTTCTAATGGATTAGGGTCAAAACAGTGTACAAATAGTCACGAAATAGGAAGGATATGGGTCACCGGAGAATCGGCCGGAGATACTTAGGCTCTATTTCGTGAAGTTATGTAGGGATTTAAAGGAAATGGAAAATGGATTTGAAATCCTTAGGAGAAGGGGAAGAGAATGACATTTAAAAAGGGTCGAAATCTCACCGGAAAATGAGTCACCGTCGCCGGAGAAGGTGACTGTACACGCCGGAACCCTACCGGAGACGTGGGGAAGACGATCGGAAAAGCGTGGTGGCTATCGGGTCAAAACTGGGATGGATCCGGGTTCGGATCGGGTCGGTACCCGACCGGATATGAAACGGACCGAAGCTGTGTCGTTTTGGGTTTCTAATTAAATGGATTTGGGCATGTTTGGTTGCAGGAATAATAAATAGAAATTGGGTTTTGGGGTTAACCGAAACAGGGATAAGGCTAGGGAATTGGGTTATTGAAATCCGGTTCTTGAATGAAGGTGAACCGTTTGGTTCAGGGCAAGGGAGGACCGGTCTAGGGTTTTTAGGTCTGAACCAACTGGTTCAGACCGCAGCTTATGGGAATTATAAACCGGCCCCAATAGTTTGGGAAAATTCCACTGTTGCCCAAGTATAAAAAATTAATTAAATATTAATTTTACAATAATGCCCCTATTCCAAAAAGAGATCAAACGAAGTCCAAATGACACAAATGAATAGTCAAAACCTATTATCTCGGACGTTCTGAGTCCAATGGTGGGGTCCGTTTTACGAGACGGAACCCCGAAGGATAAAATACCGTAAAAGTGCAAAATGACTATTTTGCCCTTTTAGTACAAAAGTCCAAATGGAATTCCGCGAAAGCCTAAACCGACTTTCTTCGGCATTCCGGACTCAATGGTAAAGTCTAAAATAGTATTTGAAATACTTATGATAGAAAAGCATAAAATTTGATGAATAGCATTTATTCTGAAACGTATTCACTGATATATAGGGAACTCAAAAGGCAAGGGTATACTCACGGATTTCTAAGATAAAGGCACGATAGAGGTAAGTGGATCACTTTCTCTTACATGTGGTGTTCCCACAAGCCAAGTTTATTCTTTTACTGCCAAACTCGTACTCTTGAAAGTATTGATATCCTTGTGTTCCACTTTTCGATATTTTCTATCTTGTGGACATATTATTGACTGATGTATCACTGTATCATGTTTCACTGTGCTTTGAAAGCACATATGTTATTGCTATCCACTTTGTGATATTGTTCTATCTAGTGGACCTTGATTGATTGCTATATCATTGTTATCATGTTGAACCATGCCTTGAAAGGCCTACTACTGTATCCTCATTGAATGAATGATATTCCATTTTTATATTCTATGGAATTACTATGATCATGACATGTTTATGGACACGGGAGTTGTGCTCAGTCACAACAACCATCTGATGCTATCTGATTTAATGAGACCTACGGGTCAAGTCCGTGAACGGACAAATGGCAAATTATTGGAATTGACTGGGGGTATGCCGGGCCCCAAAAGATCGAGGGTCTGCCAAGCCCTGAAACAGAATAACAGCATCTCTTATGATTAACAGAATTGATTGTTGAATGGCACTGTTTCCTTATAATTCTTCAAGTCTCGAAAGACTTGCATTGATTGATTTGATCGTGATCGGTTCATTGTGGCAGTACTTCATTGTTGTTATACTTTCATTTTACACTATTACTTCTGATTGTGTATTGTGATTACCTTTCATTGGCCCTAGTGGCAATTATGTTTCATTGGCTATCACAGCATCTCCTTCCTTATGATTGGCTATCATTATCTATTCATGGATACACATTGATCATCGATACCAGTGTTGGAGATCTGTTTTACTTACTGAGCTTTGTAGCTCATTCCACCCCATTTACCCCCATTTCAGGTGATGACGCTGCGAGACCCCAGTAGGAGTCTGAGAGCGTAGGGGGATATTTTGAAGCATTATATCAGTCTATGTTAGTTCTCCCATGTATTCACCACCCCCGGGTGTTGGTTACGGTTTAGTTCTCATTTTGAATTTTGTAGAACTATGTCATGTATTTAATAGATTTCCGCTGTTTAATGTATTTAAAAAGACTTCCGCTGGATTACTGTAACTGATAAAGACTTCCGCTGTTTATTGTTTAAAATTTTTAGTACATTGCATATTAGTACTATGATACAGAAATGGAAAAAGTAGGGACGGCCTTCGGGTTGGCCCCGCGACACGAGATCCGCATAGGGTGGGTTTCGGGTCGTGACAGTCTTCTTCTTCCCCACAAGACCGACTGAAAAACCCTAGTTGCAGTCTTCCATTTCTCTCTATTTCGTGGGTTTCTACTCAGCCAATCTCCACTGTTTTGGTCCCAAATTATTCCTAAGACACAACCGACCAGCTTGGCATTCATTTGAAGGATTAAAAATGGTTCGTGTGCTCGGTTTTGGTCGCGATAGCTAAACCTGTATTACCCTCGGTTCATGCTCATTTCTTGACCATTTTTTATGAGGCTTGGCTTGTTTTGTTCCTTAGTTAAAGGGGTTTCATTCCCCATTCTTAAAAATAGATTTAACACAGAGTTGAGGGGTTTGGTTTCCAAACCCGTAACCTGCAAGTCACCATATGGGGTCCATTTCTTGAGCTTCATGGTCGCGGGTGTAGGTTTTTAAAACACCCTTGGAGTCTAGTTGAGGTTCCAATAACCCAAACATGATTTAATCACCATGGATTCAGACCTGCTTGAGCAAGGTCCATCCATAGCCGTAGCTTATGGGTCTTGTGATCTTAGGTGTTTTTAAGCTTAAATTTCATGCTCGTTATGATTAAAATGTGTTCTAAACATCATATATATAAAATGAAAGCTTTAAATCAGTTTATACATAGAGAAATTCTAGAGAGAGAATTTCAAAAGTTTTGGTGGGTTCACCTTTCACCACTGATTTCTCTTTCTTTCTTGCTCTAAAACTCTTCTTCTCTTCTCCTCAGTTCTTCCTCTTTTGGTTTCTTTCGTGAGAGAACAACATGCTTTGCATGTTTTGGTTTTTAAAGCAAGGATAACCGACCTCTCTCTCTCCTCATTTTCTCTCTCTACTGTTCTCTCTCTCCTCTTTCTAATTGTAGCCCTACACTAGCCCTCACTTCTCATCAATTTTGCTTTTTCTCTTTTCTTCTTTGCATTAAATTTTACAAGATATCTATACATATAATATATACATATATATACATATAAACATATAAGACAACACACACACCAGCCGACACACACACACCATTCACACCTTTTTCATATATATATATATATATATATATACTTGCATACATACATGCTTCCATATACATACACATATATTTCACTTTATACATATATATATTATTTAATTAATATATATAACATTTCTTTACTTTAATTAATTAATAATTAAATTAATTAATTATTTTTTTTGTAAATTCTCGTAATACGTGTCATATGACCCGGTATCCCAGGTCGGGATATTACAAGGGCTGTGTGTGTATAGTTGTGTGGCAGTGAGTGTGTTTAAATATAATGTGTGTGTGTATATATATATATATATATTACGTGTGGCAGTGTGTGTGGCGTGACTTATGCATGCAAGTGGTTGTGTGTGTGTGTGTGTCAGATGTGTTGAGTGTGTACAGGCCTAGCTGTGGGTAGAGAGAGAAAGGGGTAGTCGGGTGATGATGCATGTGTATATGTGTGTTTGGGTTAGGAAAGAAATCAGAAAGGAGAGGCTGAACTGGGCAGGTGTGAGCATTGGGAGAAGTTCAAAAGCTTGAACCAAGGGTTGGAACAGTAGAGGAAGGGAGAGACTGCGCCTAAAAAACTCCGAAAATAGGTAAGTAGGTCAACTTCTATTTTTAATTTTCAAAAGCATGATAGTCGATTTAAATGATAAGGCCATGTAGAGCATGAGAAATGAAGAGCATTACAAAAAGAATTGGGTAAAATGGATGAAGAATCAGTGAGAAAAGCTAGGTTGCAGGTCGGAGGGATAGAATGTGAACCATATAATTTTATGCACCAAACTCAAACCTAACCATGAGGAACTGATCCTCAGTGGTGTAGAAACCAACATGAACCTTTGTTGGATTTAAATAGTGAAAGAAAAGCTCGAATTTGAGAAATCTCAGTTGGCCGGAGCTACGGTTCTTGGCCATTTCGTGGAGATTTAATGGATGAAAGTGAAAACCAAGGTTGGATATGAGATCTATGAAAGGAGCCAAGAAGCTTAAGGAAAGGGAAGTGAAGGAAATCAGAGACTGAAAGGGATTAAAACCACAACAAAAGGTGAGAAATTTGAAAGTTTATCATTTTCTAACTCTAAGATTTAAGCATCAGTATGAATTTTTTTTGAGTTGTTTATGTATATATGATATTTAGAACATGTTTAAACGACAATAGGCATGAAGACTTGCTTTGAAAACGCTCAAAAATACCAAACCCATGAAGAACAGCCATGGGAGGACCTTGCTTATAGCAGGTTTGAACCCATGGCAACCAAACTGAGTTTGGTGTAATGAGACTACAAGAAGACCCTAAGGGTGTTCCAAAAACATAGAGCCGCGATCATAAATCACAAGAAATGGCCCCCAAAAATCGAGTTACAGGTTACTGGTTTGAAACCCAACCCTTTAAAACTCAGTTTAAATCAACATCTATGAATGGGAACTGAATCCTCATGAAGAGGGGATCAAAATAAGCCCAACTTCGTGAAGAATGACCAAGAAACGAGCGTAAATCGACGATTTACAGGTCGGGTTATCGCGACTTAAACCGAGTCACTAAGCTAAATTCGAAGCCCCAAATCGATGCAAAAATATACCTTAAAGCCTTAGGAGTTTATTGGAAAAGAAAGCAGACGGAATGGACCCTCAAAACATCACGAAACTAGACTGGAAAAATCTAGGGTTTTACAGTGAACAGTGTCGACTTCGTGGGGAAGATGACACTGTTTGGGTCAGGTCGGATTCGGTTACGGGTCTGGGTTAAATCCGGATCCAACAGGTTATTGGGTTTATTTAAACGGTGACGTTTTGTTAATGTTTTAAAACATTAGGGCTGACATCATCATGACGTCAGCATTATGTCAAGAACCGACTAGACCGGTTAGTTTGCAACTGAACCGGACCGGTTCACTTAAGATTAAATCGAACCCTTTGGTTTTCTAAATTATTTAAAATTAAATAAACCAACACTTTTTCTTATTTACGGATTGACCTCAGAATTTCTTGACAATCCTACTGTGGCCCAACTGAGGGAAATTTTATGCAATTAGGCCCCTGAAAAATAACTAAATAATTAATTTAATTATTTAAATAAATAAAGCAAAATTATTATTTTGCCCCTGAGTCGTCAATGAGGCAAATGAAGTCCAAATTAAACATATGAATAGTGTATCCTTACTATTTTGGATATTCTGAGACTAATGGCAGGGTCCGTTTTACGAGACGGGCCCGAAAAATAAAGACACGTAAAGGGGTAAATGACCAAAATACCCCTTGACCAAAATTTACAAGTTAGTAGTGTATTCTTACTATCTCGGACCTTCTGAGTCCAATGGTGAGGTCCACGACACGAGACAGGGTCCCGAAAAATAAAGACACGTAAAGGGGTAAAATGACCAAAATACCCATAGTACCCTTAAAGCCAAAATGAAACCAGAGAAGGTCTAAATTAACTTTCTTTGACATCCCGGACTCAATAATGGAGTCCAAATTTTGAAACGAAGTACGAAAAATGTGACACGTAAAACGGTAAATGACCATTTTGCCCTTTTACATATAAAAGTCTGAATTAAATTCTAAGAAAGCCTAAAACGACTTTCTTCGACGCTCTGGACTCAATGATAGAGTCTATTCGACCAAAAGAAGTGTCTAAAATAAAAAGACATAAAATTTGATGAATAGCATCTGTCTGATGACTACAGACTAAAGTATTGCCGAAGTATTAAACTAAGGCAAGTACGAAGAAATAAAGTATAAAAAGACACGACGCGTTAACATGTGAAGTAAATAACTTTAAATTAAAGTTAATGGAGCTACCAAAAGAGTATAGGTTGAAATGAATTAAATTTCTAACATAATAAATTGTGTCGTTGGTTAGGAGTATGAGTTAAATCGGTTAGGATGAAATACGATTGAAGCATAAGTTAAGAAATATCGATAGATGATATTGCAGAGAATGTGAAGTTAATGAGATTGTTTATGAATTGTTCTTAGAAATTACGGAGGAAGTGGGAAAGCGCACTTTAGCACTAACCCTAAAGGACCGAGGTGAGTAACCCTGTGTTTGAAGTGGAGATTTAACTCCATGGATTTGAAAAGGTTTAAAGTTCAAAGATATGAAGTGTTTGAAGTTTCAAATTTAGTATATTGCATGATTTCAGTTTTAAATTATTTCTGTTCTTATAAACCTTATTGTGACATGCTCAGTAAATGTTTCCTTTACAGTTTTCTTAAAAATGTGTTCTCCGCATGTCTAAGTTAAAATACAAATCTTGTTTAATATTCTGAATTTGATTGTTACAAGTATTTAAAGTTCTATTGTAGAAATTATACATTTCATGTTTTAAATACTCATGAACGTATCTATTGAAGAAGTCATGTGATAAAAGTTTTACAAGATAACGATGTTTAAGCACCAGACAAGATCTTAGGTTACATAAGAACTCAATTGATTGTCAAATGCCCGGTAGCAGGATCTAATCCCCTAGGCAAATGAGATATCTCCATTGTAGCATTGCAGTAAAACGGGAGTCTGGTTCGAAACAGATTCCACCTAATTAAAGAGAAAAGATTTAAAACTTAAAAAATCGATCGGAAAATTCTCGCCGACGCCAGAGAAGATGCCGGAACCCTACCAGAAAAACGGAGAAGAAGGGTTACTGTTTCGGGTTGGGTTTGTGTTCGGGTCGGGTCAACACCGACCCAAACCCGCGACGTGTCAGCCATGTGTTTTAAATTTAAAATGAGATTGGGGGCGTTTGGTTACAGGGTTAAGAAATTAAAATTTGAATTAAATTGAGGATAGGGATATCCTATCCCTGTTTTGGACCTAGCCACTGTTTGGCTATTCGAATTAAGAATAAGAAGTCTTGGAAATTATAATTTGACCCCTGTACTTTTTGAAATTAAATTTGACCCCCAGAACTTTCAAAAATCCAATTTTGACCCCAGAACTTTTAATCAAGTATGATCTGACCCCCCTAATAAAATATTAATAAAATATTAATTTAATTTAATTAATTTAATTAATTAAATATCACAAAATAGTTCGGAGTCCAAATGGGACAAGTCATTAGTGTATTTTGACTATCTCGACCATTCTAAGACCAATGGTGAGGTCCGTTTTATAAGACGGGGTCCCAAAAAAAATAAAAGACCCGTGATAACATTAAAAATTACTAAAATACCCCTGAGTTGAAACGTAGTCAAACGAACTCCGAATTAAGCAAACAAATAGTAAAATTTTATTATCTCGACCATTCCGGACTCAACCGTGGAGTCCAATTTGTGAGAAGAGATCTCGGGATGTAAAGACATGTAAAAAGTGCAAAATGACCATTTTGCCCTTTTTAGCTCGGATGTCCGGATTAAATTCCGCGAAGGCCTAAACCTATTTTCTTCGACGTTCTAGACTCAACAGTAGAGTTTAATTTGGAAAAATAGAAACTCATAAAATAAAGACATAAAATTTGATGAATAGCATAATTCAAGTAGCAAATGAACTGAATTACATTTTATGATTTTAGTGACAGCGAAAGGCAAGGAGAAGGTGGTCTGACTGTAACACCCCGTCCTAATTAATTAATAATTAGTCCGCTAATTATTAATTAGACACAACATAAAGACTAACTAAGAAAATAAATCGAGAGTTTATCAAGGGTCACGATAGACCGATAAAATAATTAAACATGTCTAGAGAAGATGGTGTAATACCCGAACCTAATTATGAATTAATTAGGCAAAATAATGTCGTTTTAACATTGACGAAACTTGAATTAGCTAATTACGAAAATCTCAAGTAAATAATAACCGACACGGGGCCTTTGACACTGAAGCTAACTGAATTACGAAACCCTCGGAAGAAACCGTATCAAAAAAGGAGCAACAAAAAAGAAAAAATGGGGGAAACAGTGAAACTGAATTAATGCGCTAACCAAACAAGGCCTTAGCCTAAATGGTGGAAAATACCCACTTATGAGGCCAAGGGGAATTGAACCCTTGACCTATGGAGAGAAAGAAATTTTACTCAAAAAGTTACCAAGTGGGCTGCCACTAATTTCTTACTCAATAATACTGCAAAATATATATGAACTCAAAATTGTCCAAGTCCACCTCACAATTGACCAATGGCCTTGCATGCAAACCCCACATGATTAGCTTCCATCACCTTATGTCAACCCTAATCAGTCATCCGAACCTACACACATATATATGTATACATAGATGTATATATATATGGGGGGCAAAATGATTATGTTACTACACCACCACCAATCAATTTACATGCAGCCAAAATTTGTTATAAAAACAAATAAGTAAATTGCCTGTTTATATATTAGGGTGGTGTGGGCTTTGAAGTAAGAAATTTAGAGAGAGGGTGAGAGAGCAAAACATGGTATGCATGTCCATATGAGTGTAGGTCTGTGAGTGTGTCAACTGAGGGCACGTGAAGGTGACTGGGAAAATTCTGAAGGGCACTGAGAGGGTTTTGAACCGAGCCATGGAAGGGAGGAGCTATTAAAGGTATAACCTCAAAACTGTTCCATTGCTTTGTTTTAATTTTTGGTACTGTTTTGTTCATTGTGGAGCTGTTAAGATTACATGCATGCATAAAACTTAACTCTAGGAATTATATTATGGATACTGTGAGGGTTAGAAGGGTCTGAATGGCCAAAAACCATGAAACCGTACACCCAACCTCCATTGATGGACCTTAGAAACACAGGTCTAAATCGACCCTAACAGAATGAAACTCTGAATGATGGAACTTAAAATAGACCCCAAGGGGATCCCAAAAACACTAAGCCGCGACCCCAGAACCCAGGTTAAGACCCTCAAATGGCGAGTTATAGGTCGCGGGTCCCTTTTGGAACACTTCAAAAATGTAAGTTTCGGCTTGATTTATGAATGGGATGTTAATCCCCATGGATATATGATTACACCAAGCCTAAAATCATAAACTTTGGTGAAGAAATGAGGATTTACTAGCCATTTACAGTTCGGTTATCCCTCCATAGATCAAGCATTTCAGCTTGATTCGAGGCACCAAATCGATGTCAAGATGTTGGTTTAGACTGTAGGACCAATCCGAGATAGATAGCAGTTGAAAACCGTACCTGAAATTCCATGAAATTGAGTTTAAAAGTTTGTAGTTTTAGGGTTACTGTTCATTGTCCCTAGGGAAGACGATGAACAGTACCGGATTCGGTTCGGGTCGGTTTCGGTTTCGGGTTCGGGTTCGGGTCAGGACCCGACCCATTTTATAAATGGTTTAAAGGTAATTGAACCGGATGGTTTAGAATTATGCATCGGTTCAAATGGCTGAACCCTAAAACCCAACGGTTCTGAACCTTTACTTTCTAGAATTAGTTTTAAACCCCTAAAACTTTGAAAAATTACATTTAACCCCAACAGTCCTGAATATTACACTCTCGCCCAGACTTTTAAGAATTTGTGCACTTAAGCCCCTGGAAAATAATTAAATAATAGAATAATTATTTTAATTATTTTATTAATTAGGTAAAATTACCATTTTACCCTTAGACACTAAATGCGTCAAACGAATTCCAAATAAATTAAATACACAGTGTATTTTCACTATTTCAAGCATTCCGGACTCAATGGCGGAGTCCGATTTAGGAAATTCAGTACCGAAAAATACAAACCCGTAAGAGGTAAATGACTGTACTGCCCCTAATGATACCTAGGCCCAAATAAAAATAAAAGACAGCCCATTCTGATTATGTCGGGCATTCTGGACTCAACGGTGAGGTCCGTTTAATGAACCGAAGTTCCAAAAAATACAGACATAAATTGTAAATGACTGAATTGCCCCTAGTGATACCCAAGGCCAATTAAACATAAAAGATAGTCCAATTTAACCATGTCGGGCATTCTGGACCTAATGGTGAGGTCCATTTTATGAACTGAAGTGCCGAAAAATATGACACATGAAATTACCAAAATGCCCTTGATGTTATACGAAGTCCAAATTGGACGAAATTGATACCGATAGAAGCCCAGAGACTCGTGGAATTGTATACACGATTAAATTATGATTCGGGGTTAGAATCTCAAGAGACGTAAAATGATCGAAATACCCCCGAGCACTGTAAGTGCAATGTAGAGGCCAAATAAAGGCCAAACTGATCTGATAAATTATCATAAGCATAATTATGATAACCGAAGGGCTAAATAAGACTCCGGAACAGTCAACGTATAAAATAAAAAATGACCAATGTGTCCCGATGATCAAAAGCAGATACCAAATGAAGTCCAAAGGACTCAAAAATTTATATACATAATATGTGGACTATTCTAAGGACCATGATAGCGTCCAGAGCAAGAATGACAGAATTAACATTTTACCCTTAAGGTCAAATAAGTACTTAATTGATAACGACTGGAGTCCAAATGACTTGGATTACAAACCTGACAGCTACTAAGCCTATTTAAGGAATTTAATAACATAAGTTGAAACACAGTGAGTGGGAAATAGGTCAATGAACCTAATTAGGGGATCTAATAGACTCCTAAGATGATGAATAAGACATGAATGAATAAATTCTAATCTGTCTGTAATTAATGATGATTATTCAGGCTATGCGAGGATATGCCTGAAGTATCTGGAGAACATCAAAGTATTGGTAAATGGAGAATTTGACACTAAGAAACTGAGGTAAGTAAAACATGGACTTTGTTATGTGGTCTTTCCTTAGCCATGTCACATTTTTTTCTTCATGCTGTCACCTTGTACTCCATTATCTGATATGTCTTAATCTCCACAATTGATATTGTTCTATCTTGTGGACTTGATGAGTGATTGCATGTCGATACCTTGATATGATTTATACGTAATTCTTTGATGCTTGAATACTGAAACGTACATGTTATATGATAAGAAAAGTACTACCCCATAACTTGTGAAATTATCTATGCATGACCTGATCTTTTTGTGGTAGTACTTGACTCGTTACACACTTCAGCCCTTAGGGGCAAGATGCTGACAGTCTACACGTGGTTGTGAGCGTCACATCGCACGATCGGGCTACACGTGGGTGTGAGTGTCACTTCGCACGATCGACACGTAGTCATGCGAAACATGATGTACGACTTGAGTCCTAGAGGACACGAAAAGTTAATAACGCTGTGCTGTAAGCACGAAAGGGTATGCCGGGCCCTGACAGATAGCATCTAACAGATAGCGTCTCTTGTCTCTTATATGATATGTTCTTGGTTTCAACATGTTATATATATCTTTGAGCATCGTTGATTTTGTATTCCTTGGATTCTTGATATGCTTGAGAGCTTTTCCTTGGAATACCCCTTGTTGTACTATTTGACATGATGACATGCCTATGCAGACGTTTTCTGATTTTGGCAACACATTATTTGGCTATTCCTTATTGTGGTTTTGTGTACTCGCCTTAGGATATGCCCATAGGACCTGAGGGTCATTTCTATCGATTTATACATTGGTGACTGGCTATTGTGACTTCTATCATGTCTTCTGTTCTGACATGCATTGATTGATATTTGTTCACTGCTTTCTTTCTTGAACTAATCTTGACCCATAACAGAGGAAAGGATTTTACTTACTGGGCTTTGTTAGCTCACCCTTATTTATAACCATTGTTCAGGTAGCTTATGACGGATGATATGCAGTGAGATAGCTAGTGGAACTAGTGAAGCACAAATGATTCAAATGACTCACACTGACGATATGAACTCCAAGTTAAGTCGACTACGTGCTCTGTAAGGTTAAGTTCATAATTTGCATTAGAATATTATATCGTTAGTGATGAGGTTAGCATAGTATGTCGGATCACTATGATTAAGTGGTACTTGGAGACATTCAGATTATTGATCATTGGAGACGAGTTGATTAGCTGAACTGTATTGGTGTAACTTCCGCTTTAAGTAATTCATTGATATAGAATAGATGCATTGGAGCATGTATATTGCTACTTTAGAGATAATTGGTGATTCATTTTAGACGTGCTCTGATGTGTTTGGATGAATTGCATTTCCAATTAAAAAAAGGTTTTAATTTTCGCTGTTTTGACCCTACATGTAGAATGCAATTCATTGTAAAGTTCAGAAGTTGCCTTTGGTTGGTCCCATTGTCAGTGGGGAAAACTGGCAAGGTGGCCAACTAGCATCACATCCTCGGGATCCGCATAGGGTGGGTTTCGGGTCATGACACTGACCTTCTGTATTCTCACTGTTAGTTCAGCTACACCGCGAGTACGATTTCTTAAGGTTGAGACAACCCATCAGGTATGATATATTGTGCTAAGTAAGGAATATAATTAAGTTTAGGAAAGATTGCCATGTTGATTGAATGAAGCATGTGTTTATTTGACATTAGAAAATCACATAGGGAATGCTTGCTTTGAGATAGAATCTAGAATTGATTGATTTGGCACTTATATGTTCCCTGTTATTCCATGGAGATATAATTTGTTCTGTGTGTTGGCACTGTATATGATTTACATTTTTGGTGAGTTGTTAAGATTGTGGATATGTGATTTGAGTATGTACTCATGTTGATTAGGTATTGCATACATTCATGTGGAAGTGGTTTTATTATTCAGATGCTGTGGTTGCTTTCAGTAGAATATATTGTTTAAAAGCATACTCCATGTGTTGGTACAATGTTGTGTTGAGATTGTGTTGTTGCATGGTAGAATCAAGACATATTGGCATAGTGTGACTCCTTGGAACATAGTGTGAGTTGAGCACTTGGTGCTATGAATTATGAGGGTGCAGATCTTGGTGAAAAACCTAAAATTGGCCATTGCATTTGGTACCTGAACCAACGGGAGCGATCCGTGAAGGGACATTACATGGCATTTGGCACCCGAACCAACGGGAGCGATTCGTGAAGGGACATGACATTACATTGGTACTCGAACCAACGGGAGCGATCCGTGAAGAGACATGGGTGTGGCATAGAGTTGCATGGGTGTGTCACGCATATTTTCATTACATTGTATCTATGAATTCATGAATGTGTGATGAATCTTGTTAATGCATTGTATGGATGAATTAAATGACATGTAGGTTATAATTGTGCATGTAGATATAACCGTACACTTACACATGCCACGCCTTAGTTTATGTTAATGTGTTGGATGGCATGCAAATTATTGCTAATACATTGTATGGATGATATTGAATGACATGTAGATATAACTGTACACTTGCACATGCCACGCCTTAATTTTGTTCCTTACATTAGCATTATATTATACCAGCAGTTGAGCTGACCCATTCATGGGATAACACATCACAAATGACACTCTCGGCATTTGAGACTTAAGAAAGTCTTGCAGAGTGGAGGAGACATGAGCTTAGAATGATTTTGGCCCTTGGGGGCATATTTTGAGATGTAAAGGCATAAGCCCGAATGACATGTTGAATGCTTTTATTGATTGTGCTTTACATGGATGTATATTGAAGGAAATGAATGTAAGTCAAATTGAATCCGTTAGATTGTCCTTTATTTTATTTTCTTTTAGTTTCGTTACTCGCGCCTCGGGTTCGTGGAAATTCAGGGCGTGACATAACCCTCCGACCGTCCCTAACTTTTTCTTTTGACTATATCAGTGATAACAATGTGTAATGAAAATAATTAATAACAAAATTCATAAAAGGTTTATATATCAAGAAACCAACATTTACATCACCTGTAATACCCTGACCCAAATATCGGGTCATATGACACGCTTTACATCACCTGTAATACCCTGACCCAAGTACGAGGTGACAAGCCGTAGTTAAAATTTAACTACGAATAAACCAAGGGTCAAAGGATACCAAATTTAATTAAATAGCTATATGCATTTTATTATGTGTATAACATGTATACATATGATTTTAATATTTATATAACAATAAGGGAAATACACACACTGGGTGTGTGTTTAAAATATATATATGAATTATAATATGTATATATATATACATATACATATGTATGTATGTATGTATACATGGGAACAAGTATATATATATATATATATATATATATATATAATGCATTGTGAAATGCAAAGAGGGACACAGCCATGCATACTGCATGTGCTGTGTGTGAATCTAGTGTGTGTTTGTAGTGTGAGCAAGAGTGTCAGTTGATATATGTGTGTGTGTTCACATGTGAGTTAGTGTGTGTGTGTATGTGTGTGTGTGTATAATATACATATATACTACAAATATCCTTCCCCATTTAATGCAAACTGAAAAGAGAAAAAGGAAAATTTATGAGATGGGAAAGGAAGCTGAAAATGGGGACTAGATTAAGGTTGAGTCGTGTAGAGAGAGATTGATGAGAGAGAAGGGTCGGTGGAATTGTGTATAAGAGCAGGTGCATGCACTGCATGCTTGCTCTGTAAGAAAAAAAACCAAGAGATAAGGGAGCTAGGAGAAGAATCAAAAAGTGAAGGAGAACAAAATCACAACAAAAAGGTGTGAAAACATGAAATTTGTCATTTTCTCTCTCTAAGATTATGCACAGAAATGAACTATTTTGAGTTTGTTTATATACGTATGATGTTTAATATGTGCTTAAGATTTGATCAAGCATGAAATTAGGTCTTAAAAACACCTTGAACATGAAAACCCAGAAGAAACCACCATTGGAGGACCTTACTTAAGCAGGTCTGAACCGATGGCAACCAACCCATGTTTGGTGTATTAAGACCTTAACTAGACCCTACAAGTACCTCAAAAACATGTGACCGCGACCAAGAAACATAAGGCAAGACCCCCAAAAACCAAGTTGCAGGTTTCGGGTTTAAAACCCAACCTCTCAACTGTGCCTCAAAAGTAACTTTAAGAAATGGGGAATGAAACCCTATGATGTAAAGATCACAACAGAACAAATCCCATAAGATTTGGCTAAGAAACGAACATGAATGATCGACTTATAGGTATGGTGATCAAGACTTGGACCGAGCACCTGAGCTTAATTCGAGTCCCTAAATTAATGTAGAAATATACCTTGGGGTTTTAGGAAACTTTTAGAAAAGAAAGCAAGGAAAATGAGTTCTTAAAACTCCACGAAATTGAAGCTTTAGCTTTGGAGAAATTAGGGCAACAGAAGTGGAATGGTGGGGAAGACGACCGAGTTGACTCGCAACTCATTTTAAACGGGTGGGGGCGACTCAAACACGTGGTGGCCTTGAAGGCTGCCACCGCATTAATGAAGCAACGATGTTTTGGGCTAAAAGGTTTTAAAACCTTGACTGACCTATTTGGTTACGCGTTTATAAAGCCCAATTAATATCCTGAGCGCGGTTGAGATGGCCTATCCACAGATAAGGCCTCTATTCGCCGTTTGGTTTCAAGAAATCAAGAAAAATAAAGGGGGCTGTAGCCCCAGCGACTCGAACCTAGGCCAACCAAACCCAAGGCCCTTCCCTATCCACTCGGACGCGCTTGTCCTGTGGTATACAACGTGGAATGAAAAATATATATTATATAGATATAATGAAATAAGAAATGAAAAGAAAAAGAGGTGCACTGCACCTGAGAAGATTCGAACCAGGAACCAAAGGGGAAGAATGGCACGTGCTAACCATGAAGACAGGACAATCCCGTGGGATTTTAATCCCACAAATAAATATATAATATACATAAATTATATTAAATAAATTAAATAGAAATAAATTAGTTAATTAAAATAAATAATGACGAAATGGCCCGTTGTCCAAAATTAACAAGTTATTAGTGTATTCTTACTATCTCGGACCTCTTGAGTCCAATGGTGAGGTCCACAACACGAGACGGGGTCCCAAAAAATTTAAGACCCATAAAAATGCTAAAATGACCAAAATGCCCCTACTGCTACCAAATCCAAACAGAATTCCGCGAAAACCTAAATTAACTTTCTTCAACGTTCCGAACTCAATGGTAGAGTCTATTCAACCAAAAGAAGTGTCTAAAATAAAAAGACATAAAGTTTGATGAATAGCATCAGTCAGGTGGTTATAAACTAGAACATTGCCGAAGTACCTAAAACTAAGGTTCGTACGTGGAAACGAAATACGAGAAGACATGACACGTAAACATGTGAAGTAATTAAATAAAATTTAAAATTAATGGAGCTACCAGAAGAGTATAATTTGAAATGAAATTTATTCTTACACGATAAATTGTGTTTTAGGTTAAATACCAGTGAACTATAATGGGTAAAAAGCAACAGGACTTCATGGATGAACTTTTGTGGCAACAAAAGGTAATCTGCCAAAAAATAAGGATAGCTAAGAGAAGTGAAATCGTCTCCGTCAGACCATTTATACACAAAGCCCCTATAGTCCCAATGGGGCGGCTCATGAAAGAGGCTGCAGCAAGAAGACTTGCTGAAGCCAAACTAAAGGAAGAAGAAGAACTAAAAAATACAGAGACACTTACTGAGATGCTTCACAGGTAAATACTTATTATAAATAAGTGTACATGTATAAATAAGTAGACATGAGATACAAAAGTAAAGTGAATTGAGTTAGTTCAATTCTTGAGAATAAACCTATTATATAAGGAAGGTTTACACAGTTTAAGAATAAGAAAGATCATGGGTTAATTAAGTACATGTGAAATTTATGAGATTTTTCATAAATTATGGTAGGTTAAAGAAAGGCAAAGGGAAGGCACCTCAGTAGAGCCAACCCGGAAGTATAAGGTGAGTAACCCTGTATTTGAAGTGGAGATTTTAATCCATATATTTGAAGAAGTTTTAAATTCAAAATATGTGAAGCAAATGGAATATGAAGTTCAGTTTTACATGATTTCTGTATATCCTGTTTTTACAAATCAATCGCGACATGCTTAGTTAATGGTTTCTATTACAGTCTTTCTTAAAAACATTTTTAGCATGTCTAAGTAAATTGCCAAGTTCTTTAATATTCTGAAATTGATTATTCTAAGTATTTGAAGTCCTATGGAAGAAGTTATATGTTATATGTTTTGAATGCAACTACAAGGAGGCCATGTTTTAAATGTTTTTAAATAGCATCTATTTGTAAGTGTTTTTATACCTCCTGTTGCCATCTGATAATGCAAGATAAATGGGCACATAAATGCTACGAGCAACGTTGAATTTTTTTGGAACTCAACTATGACACGTAAAATGCCAGGTAGTAGGATTTGATCCCCCTGGCACGAGATATCTCCATTGTAGTAAAACTAGAGTCCGATTCGAAACGGATTCCATTAATGAAAAGTGATAAGACGATATGTGTAAAAATGGAAGCAGGTTTTTACCCTCATTTTCTATGCATATCTACATGTTTGAAGTTTATACGTTTATTTTGAAAAAGTACAAGTTTAGCTTGAGTACTTTTAATGTTTCAAAGCTATCTATTTTAAAGAATGCATATATTCTATATTCGAAGTATACGAGTAATTGGTAGTGATTGTTTTATAAACTCTTTTGTGCTAAACGACTACTAATTGAAACCCCACGACAAATACTGGAATTACTCACAAGATTAGATTAGCTTACCCAGATTTTATTCGAACCCCCCTTTCAGGTAAATGATGGCAGACTGATTTGAGGATGATGATGAGGAGTTTAGCCATTTTTGGGAAGGCATGTTTAAGTAGTTTCCTTGGGAAACCCTATAAACTTTAATAGTACATTTTGTATTAGTAGACAGTGTAAGAATATGTATTAAGCCCCTCGGGGTAGTGGACATGTAATGTTTATAAGGTCTTTGAGTTTTTAGTTATGCTCTGAATGTGTAATCATGTGTACCAATGTGAAGAGCGGCAGTACCGGGTGGATGTGCGTAAATTAAAAATAAGAAAAGAAAAAAAAAGTTTTTCACGCTTTCGCAAAACACATGTCGCACTACCATCCGATACCGCTACTTATGTTAACCTTCGCCCTAAGGTCCCCAGGCCTGAAAGTGGCGGTCGCGATTCGAGAATCCGCACAGGGTGGGTTTCGGGTTGTGACATCACCTCTGATGTGTGAATACACAAGAGAGCTTCATCCTTTGGTTAGCCATTCGGGAGAGGCTTACTACTCAAGACCTTGTTTTGTAGTTTAGAAGTGACCTTGAAGTGAAATGTGTTTTTTGTGGGTAGCCTTTAGAAGACCATGCTCACCTCTTCTTTGGTTGTCTGTTTACTCTTGACTTATGGCTTCACTTTACAACCAAGTGTAATTTGAGTTGGTCCCCTCGCCTCTATCAAGACACAATTCAATGGGCCACTCAAACTTTTAAAGGGAAGGTGACTCATGGTTATATAAGTAAGTTGGTGCTTTCTACTCCGGTTCATTCTATTTGGCTTGAGCGGAATCAAAGGTGTTTCAATGATGAATTAAGAACTAAAGATCAGCTTCTTGAAGGTATTAATTTGATGGTGCGAAGCAAGTTGATTGGTGACCGTAGCTTTAGACATTTTCTGCTTGATGAGGATCTGTTATTGCAGTAGGATTTGAATTTGGACACTTAGTTGTTTGTTTGTCTGTTTGTTTCGTGGGTTAGGATGGCGGTCAATCTTGTTGAAGGCCTTCCCTCCTTTTCCCACTTGTTTTTGTCTTGTTCTTTTGTTTGTTTTGAAGTTCCTTGTTTTCGAGCTTTGTTTCGTTCCTCATGTATTTCTCTCTTTTAGTTATAAAATTTTACTTACCAAAAATGATAACATGATAGCCAGTCAAGAAATAAAATGTCACAATAGCCAGTTAAGAAATAGAATATCACAATAACCAATAGAATAGTACGTCACAATATACAATAAAACAGAATGTCACAATAGCCAATAAAAGAGAATATCGCAATAGCCAATAAAAGGTAATATCACAATAGCCAGTAGTCAAAAGTGTGAAACAATAGAAATGTCCCTTAGGTCCAAGGCACATCCTATAACTGTATGAATAAATGAATATCAAATGACATGAAACCATCAATAGGGATCTGGCCTAAGCAATAGTCATACTATCACAATAATGAGATTACCAATCTTAAACCAATGGATAAGATTTCAGAACATATGATTATTCATAGAAAAAAATATGATCATCCCATGAATTCAATAAGAGATATGATATCAAACCTAATTAATGCACATTTTATTCAGGGCTTGGCACACCCTCGGTCTTTTAGGGCTTGGCACACCCTCGGTCTTTTAGGGCCCGACATACCCTCATTCATTGTGTATATAATGCCTATATATCCATCATGGACTTTGACCCGTAGGTCCAGTTGATATTGACTCATAGGTCTAGTAACTATTAGGCCCTGGCAAACCCTCTTTCTTTTGCGTAGATCATGCCAAAGCCATATGTCCTTCATGGACTTTGACCCGTAGGTCCAATCAACTCAGTAAAAGCATCGGATGGACGTTGTGACTGAACACAACTCTAGGTACATATAACTCCACGAAGTGTATATGTGTGGAATATCATTTTTTCTCAACAGTGAGAACATAACCGCAGTACCTTTTTTGAGTTTTTAATCGTAGTACCTCCTCCCTTTTTTTTCCTTCTTCCTTCTTTGTTTCACCTCTAAATCCTCAATCTTCGATCTCTAACTCTCAGTTTCTCTTTTCTTTTTTGATTTTCTCTACAATCCATCACCATTATTTATAAGCTAAAACCACTGCCACCTTTCTCTCTCAGCTTCTTCCTCTCTCCTTCATTTTTTCTTTTCTTCTTCATCCCTTTTTTGACTTTCTCTCTTTGATATTTTGAATTCTGCTTTTCATTTCATATAGCCTTGACATGTTATGTATTATAGATCTATAATATACAACACACACTCACACACACCTACTGCACATACAGTGCTCTCATCACATATACATATACACTATTGTATATATATATATATATATATAAATATTTGCATATATATATATATATCTCTAATATACACATGCATGCACTTTTATATATATATATATACATATATATATATTTATATATACACTTATACACATGTATCCCCACACACTTATATGTATGGTCACACACATATATACATAAAATATACATCTATATATGCACATATACACATATATTAACTAACACATATATATATATATACATACCCATATATGTATATTTATACATATACATATACATATACATATACGTACACATACATCGATTCTCACTTATGGCTTGCTCGGGTCTTATTTGGGTACTATCTGTACATTCTAGGCTGTTCATATTCCATAACCAGCCAATTCATTTAATATTATAAATCAACTCTAACTGTTCGGGTTTACAGTGTTTGCTCGGTTACATATTTGGTCGGGGTATTACATCACCTGTTTCTTCTTCCCTATGAACTCCTATGATCATGAGGATCATTTTGGCGTTGGTTTGGGCCATTGAGGTGGGCTAAAAAGCTTGGTTGAAGCTTTATCCTCCCCATAGGTTTTGGGTTCATACATGGACATTTCTTGACCAAAATGGATGGGGTTTGACTTGTTGATCTTGTTTCTTTATGGAGGTTTTAACCTCGATCACAAAAATGGGGTTTGGTGTTCATTTAGGGTATTTGGGGTTGTTGGTCGTGACCTACAACTCAAGAATTAGGGGCTTTTCCTTGGATGTTTTGATCGTGATCTAGGGTTTTCTTAACCCTCATAGTGACTAGTTGAAGTCCTAAGCAACGAAATGGGGTTTTGTGGTAGTTGGTTTAGACCTGAACTTGAAAGTCATAAATGGGGGATTTTCTAGTTTTCTTGGTTTTCTTGGGTCCTTCAAACCCTATTTTCCTTCCTCAAGATATATTTATTAACTATAAGACATACATATGCATTTTAGGTTATCTAGAATTTAACTAAAACCTTAAAAAACCTTAAAGAGAAACTCACCTTTCTCTAGATTTCAGTTGTAATTTCTCCATTTTTCCTTCATTTCTTTCTTTGGCTTTTTCTCTATCTTTTCTTTTCTAATTGCATGCAATGCATGCATGTGTATATATATAGGCCCTATACACACACACACACACTTAAAAATCTATTCCACCACTTCTCTCCCTCTCTTTTTCTCTCTTTATGGCTGTTCTTTCTTCTCTCTCTCCCTTTCTGATCCTTTTCTTGTCTTTTTCTTTTCCCTTTTCTTTTCTGTTTTAATTCCCTTGATATTTATATATCATATATTATATATATAGACACACACATATTCACACTCGCACACACACACACACACACACACACTTACCATATATTATACCGCACACATATTGTCACGACCAGAAACCCACCTTGTGCGGATCTCGTATCGCGACCGCCACCCTTCAGCCTAGAGGCCTTAGGGCAAGGCTCACATAAGCAACAGTATCGGATGGCGGTGCGGTTTTGGTTTGCGGAAGCGTGAAAACTTCTTTTTTCTTTTCTTATTTAAAACTTTCGCACATCCGTCCGGTACTGCCGCTCTTCATAGCGGTACACATAATAATACATTCAGAGCATGAATAAAAGTTCTAAGGTTTTATACATATTACATAGTCGAATGCCTCTAGGGCTTAAGTACATATTATCCAAAGTCTATTACATCATAATCAATCTAATTACAGATTCTAACTATTTCCAAAAGTCCATAATCTTATACAACCATTAGTCATTATCCCAAAATGGAGCACGGCTCCCACTTATCGTCAGTACCTGAAAAATGTTAGGGAATGGGGTGAGCTTCGAGAAGCCCAATGAGTAATTCCTGCATTTGTCATGGGGTTTCAATTGGCAGTGGTTTCGCACGTGAGAGTTTGTAAAATACTCACTACCAATTGCTCGTATACTTTGAACATAGAGCATATGCATTCTTTATAACAGATAGCTTTGAAACATTTAAAGTATTCAAGCTAAACATATATTTCTTCAAATAGAGTATATGCACTTCAAAACATATAGACGTGCATAGGAAAAATGGGGGTAAAAACCTGCTTCCATTTCCAAAAGCGTTACTTCAAAACATATAAACATGCATGGGAAAATGGGGGTAAAACCTGCTTCCATTTCCAAAAAAATTTGTCATCTTTTCTCTTTAATTAGGTGGAATCTGTTTCGAACCAGACTCCCGTTTTACTGCAATGCTACGATCTCATTTGCCTGGGGGATTAGATCCTACTACCAGGCATTTCGCACGACAGGGCAATTAAGTTCCGAAGAAACCCAAAATCCTGACTATGCGACATTTCACACAACAAGGCAATTGAGTTCCGAAGAAACCCAAAATCCTGACTATGTGGCATTTCATTGTTAGCTTGTAAAACATTTATCACATGGCTTCTTCAAATAGATACTTTTCATGAGTATTTAAAACATGACGTTCATGATTTCATAATAGGACTTCAAATACTTGGAATAATCAAATTCAGAATATTTAAGGAAATTGGCATTTTACTCAGGCATGCTAAATATTTCGAAGAAAGGAATTGTATATAAAAACATTTAATGAGCATGTCATAACACAATATTTTAAACAGGAATTGTATAAAGATTGAATTTGATATTTAAAACATCATTCAAATTGGTGGAATTAAATCACCACTTCAAATGCAAGGTTACTCACCTTATACGTCTGGGTTGGCTCTATTGATATGCCTCTCCCTTTCCTTTGTAGTTCCTAAGAACAATTCATAATAGTCCATTAACTTCACATTCACTTCAAACATCTCCTACTGATGCTTCTTAACTTATGCTTATATCGTATATTAAATCCTAACTTAAATCTTAAACGCTATTTTTGTAATGTATACTCTTCTGGTAGCTTCATTAACTTTGAATTTAATTTATTTGCTTGACATGTTAACTCGTAGTGTCTTCTCGTACTTTATTTCCTCGTACTTGCCTTAGATTAGTACTTCGGCAATATTTCAGTTTATAGTTATTTGACAGATGCTATTCATCAAATTTTATGCCCTTTTATTTTAGACATTTCTTTTGGTTGAATAGACTCTACCATTGAGTCTGGAACATCGAACAAAGTCAATTTAGGCTTTCGCGGAACTCCGTTTGGGTTTGGTAGCAGTAGGGGCATTTTGGTCATTTTAGCATTTTTACGGGTCTTTAATTTTTTGGGATCTCATCTCATAACATGGACCTCACCATTGGATTCATAACGTTGAATAAAGTCAATTTATACCTTCTCCGCTTTTAATTTGACTTTAGACATGTTAGGGGTAGTTTGGTAATTTTACATTTTAGCGCGTCTTATTTTTTGGAGTCCCGTCTCATGAAATGGACCCCACCATTGGATTCGGAATGCCCAAGATAGTCAAAATACACTATTTTTTTTTTACTTTATTTGGACTTCGTTTGCCTCGTTTATGGCGTAGGGGCATTTTTGAAAGGTTTTTCATTTAATTATTATTAATTTAATATTTAATTTATTTTGGTTGGGCCTTAGTACAATTATCCAGAAGTTCTGGGGGTCAAAATCTAATTTTAAAAAGTTTCGGTCTGAATCGGTCCGGTTTTCATTAAACCAACCAGTTTGGTCAGTTTGACACGTGATGCTGACGTCATGATGATGTCAGCCCTAATGTTTTAAAATTTAAAACTAACGTGAAACGCCATCATTGCAATAATGCGGTGGCCCTCCCATCTCTTTACACGTGTCCTGAGTCAACTCATCTAACTCGGTTTTAAAAACAACGAGTCGACTCAACATCGTCTTCCCCATCAATCCACAACTGTTGCCCTAATTTCTACGTTCCATTTCTTCCATTTTCATGCGTTTTGGCTCAATGAAATCCCACTATTTTTAATCTAAATCATTCCTGAGACAGTAAGGATCATTTTGGCATTCATTTTAGAGCTTGAACCGAGCTCATTCGTTCGGTCAAAAATTTGATAACCGAACCAGTAATTCCATAGTAAACCCTTGTTCGTCACCATTTTGAATGGTGTTTGGTTCTGTGTGATCCCCATGGAATGGGGATTCAATCCCTATTCTCAAAATTCATTTTGGTGGTCGATTTTTAAGATAGGTCTTCAAGACCCGAATCTGGAACTCATGTTTTCATAGTCATTTCTTTGGCCTTGTGATCACGCGTTGGGTTTATTAGAACCCTTATGGTCTCTACTTGAAGCCTCATTACACAATTCTTGGTTTGGTTGCCATGGGTTCAAACTTGCTTCAAGCAAGGTCCTCCCATGGCTATCTTTCTGGGTTTGATATTTTTGGGTGTTTTCATGACGTGATTTCATGCTTATTCATATCTTAAACACATATTAAACATCACACGTATATAAATAAACTTAAAACAGTTCATATCTATGTAAGATTTTAGAGAGAGAAATGATAATTTTCATGAGTTCACACTTGTTTGTGGTGATTCTTTTTGAACTCTTCCACTTCTGATCCTTCCTTCTTCTTCTCAGAAACTCTTCTCCCTCTCCCTCTCTCCCTTCCTGTATAACCGAGTGGTCGTGTGGGTGTGTGTATACATGTGCATATGTGTATATAGGTGCATACACTTGATTATTTTCTGATTTCCCCACCAACTAGCTTAGCTTGTGGCAGCTTCTCTAATGAGTGCTGCCACTTCACTGTTTTGGGGCAGGCCATCTTGGTTGTGTGTGTGTGTGTGTGATGTTTTGTGTGTGTGGTGTTTTGTGTGTGTATATATATATATACACACACATATATATATATATAACACTCACACACTAACACACTTGGAGCCACACACCTCTCACCCAACACATTGTTCACACTTTAAATACACATAATATATATATATATACATATTGATACTGCACTTTTCGGCTACCAATAAATCTGGGCTCTGCGACCTGTAGAACACTCAAAAAGGAGGATCAGAGGACCACCGGATTGGCTCCAACGGTAGCCGCTCGATGCTTAAGTAAGTAAACGGAATTGAAAAGACTATATTGAAAGCCAAAGAATGAGCATGAAAATAAAGCGTACCTTTAGGGTTTAATTTATAGGTCGTGGCTTTCCTAAGTTGATTAGGATTTGGAGCCATGAAAGTAGGGATTTGATCACCGGAGATAGTAGTTTCCTTGTTGGATATTGTACCATAGATAGAGATGAACATGTATAACAGTTTCCTTGTCGAAGACTGTTTCCTTATTCCTTGCTCGACAACCGCTAAGGCGGTGACGAGCTCTAGAGTGTTGGTTTGGAGTCCTGTAATTAACTTCGTGATCCTTATCTGGATATGTATGTGCTCTGAAAGCATATGCTCGGCCACTTCCGATCGTTCAGCCTATCCTGAATGTCCGAGCGCTTAGCCACTGGTTGAGCGCCAGCTGGGTTAGCCGAGCATGAGCTGGACTTATAGGCATACGTGTCAAGTGCTGATAGGTTTTGCTCTTTTGTGGTATATCAGTTACTCCCCCCGCTCCCCAAGTCCTAGTTTGATGTTAACAAGCAACTAGGGCTAGGCCTTTTTCGGAGAGTCATGTATCCTGTCTGTTCGCCTTTCAAGACGACTGTTGGTGTGTCATTTATTGCGCAGCTGGAGATTGGGTTTTTTCAAGGCCATCATTGTACTGAACCGATGGTTGGGTTTCTCAAAGTCATCATTGTTCCGAACCGTCATGGCATTTGGGCTTTGGTGGGTCCCTTCTGATACTGCGCTTATAAATATAGGGAGAGATTTGAAATGACCTTTTCCCCATCATTTTCACTGTGCCAGAAGATCTTGTCCGCCATTGTTGGTTTGTGCGACTTCAAAGAATACTGGTTGTCTGAGGCTCTAATCTAGAACAGGTTCGACCGATCTTCCTCTTCTTTTGCTTCTTCCTCTTTAAGTTTGAGAGTAATGTCTATCCTCTTGAATCTTCAAATGCTAGTGAGGGGGTAGGAAATCCCTCAGAGATGGCTATGCCGCCTCATTTAGAGAATGTAGGTGGTCTTGCCACCGAAGATGTTGGGGAGAGGTTTGTTGAGCCTCCCCATAGTCCTGAGACTAGGATAGTCGATGCCTTCATAGAGCCCCGAGACAGGGCTAGGGAGACCTCTGGCAGGTCTTCCCGTAGAGAAGAGGGCGAAAGTACTGTTACCCAATGTCACATCCCGAGCCCCACCCTACGTGGATGTCGAGGACGTGATGCCAGTCAGCCGCCACACGACCAACCAAAGGCAAATTCTGAACTTACCGACGAATTGCATTCCGACTGTAGGGTTAGATGCAGTGGAATTTAAAACTTTTTGTCATGGGAATGCAACTCATTTATCCACCATAAGAATATGTACCACTGAGCAAGTCTAAAATCTGAATAGTTAACAATTCTAACCTCAGAGCATATCTATAATCAGACATATAACAGAGAGCATATCTAATATCTCTAGAGTACCATTTATTTCCATGAGCCATGTCTAGATATCAGTAAATTTAATCATATCATATGTAATCATGTCACTCACCAGAATAACCAGATTTGTTCCACTAGAATACAAGTCTTCCCAGATCAGTTCCATCAGATCCTTTACTTAGAATGTCACTCGGCTTATCCATGCCATACCATAGTGTCTTCTAATCTAATGAAGATAATTCCTGAAAAATGTTAGGATAAAGGGGTGAGCTTAAATAAGCCCAGTGAGTAACATAGGTTCCTTGTCATGGGTTTCAAATCCAGTTTATGCATATAAAGCACAGAGGTAGTTCAATCGCTTTAGAATAACATTTATAAATCCACTTGAAATGCAGTTTAAGTAGAATAAAACGAGACTAAACTAAATAGTACAAACAGATTAGAACAGAACAGATCATGACAAAACATAACTGAACAGAACCGAACAAAACCTAACATAACAAATCAGATCAAAACAGTAAACGATGTCAATATATCAATCAGAGACACAGGTATGTCATTAACAGAATAAAACATAACGGGATTGAGTGGAACAATACATCAATTAGAGACAAAGCATAACGGAGCGGAACATAATAGAACGGAGCGGAACAATATATCAATCAGAACAAAGGCATAACAGGACGGAACATAACGGAACTGAACGGAAACAATATCAGTCAGGAACAAAAGCATAACTTTAACGGAACGGAATAAGACAGGACTGAGCGGAACAATATGTCAGTCAAAGACAAAAGTATAACATCAACGGAACATAACGGAACTGAACGAAAATAATATCAATCAAGACAGGTATATCATTAATGGAACTGAACATAACGGAACTGAACGGAATCAATATATCAATCAAGACAGGTATATTATTAACGAAACTGAACATGACGGAACTGAACAGAAGCAATGTATCAAATCAAAGACAGATATATCATTAACGGAACGGAAAATGACGGAACTGAACGGAAGCAATGTATCAAATCAAAGGCAAGTATATCATTAACGGAATTGAACATGACGAAACTGAACGGAAGTAAGGTATCAAATCAAAGACAGGTATATCATTAACGGAACTGAACGGAAGCAATGTATCAAATCAAAGATAAGTATATCATTAACGGAACTGAACGGAACAATGTATCAAATCAAAGACAGGTATATCATTAACGGAACTGAACATGACGGAACTGAACGGAAGCAATGTATCAAATCAAAGACAGGTATATCATTAACAGAACTGAATATGACGAAACTGAACATGACGGAACTGAACGGAACAGGACAAACAAGATAGGACAAGACGCTAATTAGGCAGGACAAAACAAAATCATGCCACATGTAATGCAGTACAAAAGGTTGCAGTTAAAAATATGCATTTAGACAATATAACATACAAAAAGGTACAGTGCATCAAAATGTAGTATCTAGACAGTGTTAGAAGTTACTCATAAACTTTCGCTTATCCCCATGTACAGATAATCTAATAACCTCCAGATATTGTCTCAGGCATCTCCATGTACATCCTGAATAATCATCATCAATCACAGACAGATCAGAATTCATCCATTCAGGTCTTATTCGTCATCTTAGGTGTCTATCCGGTTACCTAAGATAGCCTAGTAGCCTATCGCCCTTCCATTGGGTCTCAATTGAGGCTATTTCATTCTTAAATTAGGCCTAGCAGTTATTAGGATTCTAATATAAGTCATTTAGACTTCAATCGTTATCAGTTAAGCACTTATTTAACCTTAGGGGTAAAATGGTCATTTTATCGTTCTTGCCCCGGACCCTGTCACGGTCCTCAGAATATCTCATATATCTTATATATGAAGTTCTAAGTCTTTTAGACTAAAACCGTTATCAGTTAAGTACTTATTTGACCTTAGGGGCAAAACGGACTAAGAAGGGGAAGGCGCCGTCCGAGCCGTCTGATGAGCCGGACTACCAAATTGCCAAGAAGGCTGTCATGACCTGAAACCCACCCTGTGCGGATCTCGCATCGCGACCGCCACCCTCAAGCCCGAGGACCCTTGGGCGAAGGCTCACATAAGCAGCAGTATCGAATAGATGTGCGACACGTGTTTGCGGAAGCGTGAAAAACTTTTTCTTTTCTTTTCTTATTTTTAAATTTTGCACATCCGTCCGGTACTGCCGCTCTACTCATATGCATACACATGGTTATACAATCAAAGCATAACTAAAATTTTAAATACTTAAATCATACAACCATCAACATTAATTACCCTGTAGGGTTTATACATATTGTCGTATTGTATCTTAAACATAAGTGCTAATAAACTCTACATAACTCCACAAAGGAACCATCTAATCATATCTCCATAAGCCGGCAGATCACCGTCTTCAAAACTCGACTGCTGTCAGTCACCTGAAAGGGGGATCCGAACAAAGTCCGGGTAAGCTAATCTAAGCTTGTGAGCAATTCCAACATTCGTCATGGGGTTTCAATCAATAGTGGTTTTAGCTCATAGAGGTTTATAAATCAATCACTGTCAGTTGTTCATATCTTTTGAACACAGAATATATGCATTCATAAAACTCATAGCTTTGAAACATTTAAAACATTCAAGTTAACATATGTTTTTTCATATAAAACTTGTAACTCTGAATACAAAATATATGCATTCCATAAAACTCATAACTCTGAAACATGTAAAGTGTTCAAGCTAAAAATGTGTTCTTCTTTAAATAGAGTATATGTGAACTCAAACATGTAAATATGAAAATGAGGATTAAAATCTGCTTTCATTTTCAAATATCTTTTCTTCTCACTTTTACTCTTGGAATCTGTTTCAAACCAGACTCCCGTTTTACTCTTGTCGAAATATCTCTTTGCCTGTGGGATTAGATCCTGCTACTAGGCATTTGACAATCCATTGAATTCCGTAGAACCCAAAAGCTTGTCGGCTCCACAGGATAATAGAGTCCCTTGCGAACTCCAATACCCTGTCTCGTGCTTATGCACAGTTATCTTGTATTTCAAGAAAACTACTTTTATCTCATGGCTTCTTCTCATAAATACTATTTAAGAGTATTCAAACACAAAGTATATAAATTTATAATAGAACTTTCAATTCTCAGAATACACGAATTCAAAATATATCTCAGAGATTTTGCAATTTAATAAAAACTCAAACATGCTAAGGCATATTTAAAGGAACTGTAAATAAATCTGTTATCTGAGTAGAGTAATTTAAAAACAGAAGGCGTATGAAAACTGAATTCGATATTCAAATACTTTTCATGACTTGAACTCAAAACTTCTTTGAAATCTGTGAAGTTAAATCTCCACTTCGAATGTAGGGTTACTCACTTTGGTCCTTTAGGGTTAGTGCTAATAATGCGCTTTCCCACTTTCCTTGTAGTTCCTAAGAACAATTCATAAACATCTCATCAACTTCACATGCATAGTAATATCATCTCGATATTTCTTAACTTATGCTTAAATCGTATTAGATCCTAAAACGATTTCATAATTTCATATGTACTTAACTTAACTTGTACTCTTAACCTATGACACAATTTAATGTGTTAGGAGTTTAATTCATTTCAATTTATACTCTTCTAGTAGCTTCATAAACTTTAATTTAAATTTATTTACTTCACATATTTACGTGTCGTGTCTTTTCGTAATTCATTTCCTCGTATACACTTTAGTATTTGTACTTTGGCATTACTTTAATTTATAGTCATCTGACAGATGCTATTCAACAAATTTTATGTCTTTTTACTTTTAGACATTTGTTTTGGTCTAATAGACCCTACTATTGAGTCCGGAGCGTCGAAGAAAGTCAGTTTAGGCTTTCCAAGAATTCAATTTGGACTTCTATATGTGAAAGGACAAAATGGTCATTTACCATTTTACGTGTCTCATTTTTCTATACTGCGTTTTGTAATTTGGACTCCATTATTGAGTCCGGGATGTCAAAGAAAGTCAATTTAGGCTTTCTTAGAATTTAATTCGACTTAGGACACGATAGGGCAAATTTGGAAATTTATACTTTAACGTGTCTAAATTTTTCGGAGTCCATCTCATGAAACGGTCCCCTCCATTAGATTCAGAATATTTAAAATAGTCAGAATCCGCTATTTACTTATTTAATTTGGACCTCGTTTGACTCATTTATGGGGCAGGGGCATTTTGGTCACTTTGACATTTTTACGTGTCTTAAATTTTTTGGGACCTTGTCTTGCGATGTGGACCTCACCATCGGACTCAGTAGGGTCGAAATAATAGGAATACATATATAACTTATCCCGTTTGGACATCGGGGCATTTCGTGAATATTTAATTAAATTAAATTTAGTAAGTATAATCTATATATATATATATATATTTCGGTGGCTAAATATGACCGGATGAAATGGGTGGCACACTGGCCAATGTGTCGCCTCCCACTCCCATAGTATACCACGTTCGAATCCTGTTAGGTGCAGTTGCACCTTTTTTATTTTTTTTTTGATTTTATTATATATATTATATATATATATATATATATATAACTTGCCCCTTATGGGACACACGCGCACGCGTCGCCGAGTGGAAAAGAGTGAGGCTTCCATGCGCGAGGGCCAAGGATCGAAACCCAGGAACCTCGGTTCCTTCCTTTCTTTTCAATTTTAAACATATATAACACACCAGCCCCGAAACGACGTCGTGGCCATAATGCGGTGGCAGTTCCGGATGCTGCCACATGTCCGAGTCAACCCATTCAACTAGAAAAAGACGACGAGTCGACTCAGTGTCGTCTTCCTACTCATCTCTATCACTGTTACCCTAAATACCGAAGTTAAAAACCTCCATTTTCGTGGAGTTTGGCTCGAGGATTCTTGGCTGTTTTCAAACAAAAATGTTTCTAGGGCATCATGGAAGAGTTTTGCATTGGTTTTAGAGTTTAAAATGAGTTCGTCAGTTCGGTTGAAAATATGATAACCGAACCTGTAATCCCATAGTAAACCCTCGTTTCTTCACCATTTTTAGTATGGTTTGGTTTTGTGTGACCCTCAAGGCATGGAGATTCAACCCTCATTCTCAAAAATAGGTTTAGAGGTTCATTTTGGAAGTCAGGTTCTAAACCCATGACCTGCAACCCTTATTTCCATGGTCACTTCCCAAGCTTTTTGATCGCGCAGTAGGTTATTTATAACCCTCATGGTCTCTACTTGAAGCCTCATTACAAAATTCTTGGTTTGGTTGCCATGGGTTCAGACCTGCTTCAAGCAAGGTCCTCCCATGGCCACCCCTTCTGGGTTTGTCATTTCTTAAGTGTTTTTCATGGAATTTTCATGCTTATCAAGCTTATAAACATATATCTAACATCATATAATTAAATATATCTTAAAAACAACTCATATTCAGGCTTAAATCTTAGAGAGAGAAAATGATAAACTTTCAAATTTCTCACCTTTTGTTGTGGTTTAAATCCCTTTCAGTCTCTGATTTCCTTCACTTCCCTTTCCTTAAGCTTCTTGGCTCCTTTCTGGTTCTCTTCTTTTAGAAACAAGCATGCTTTGGTTTTTAAAAGAAGAGAAACCGACCCTTCTCTCTCTTCTCTCTCTTTCTCTTTCTCCACCCGTAGCCCTACTTCTAGCCTACATTTTTCTGCTTTCTTTCCCATCTCATAACTTCCCTTTTTCTCTTGTTTGCTTTACATTTAATGTTGCATGATATTTGTATATATATATATATATATATGTATATTATATATGTTCACACACCAACACATGAGAACACACACTGCCGACACACACACACACTGTGCACTGTTCACATTACACACACACTTTTAGATATTTTGTATTCTCCTTTTTTATGCATATATACATGCATGCATACTTGGTTACATATACATATACATATACACATTACACTTTCCATGTAGTCTAATGTGTGTTTAAATTATTCAATTATAATTAAAATTAATTATTTCATATAAAAAAATTAATTATTTATTTACTCAATGAATTATTCTCTTTGAGTGTAAATGTTTTTACACTAATTTTCTTTAATCTCGTAATACGTGTCATATGACCCGGTATCCTGGGTTGGGATATTACAAAGGCCTTTGACCAAATATGGTCCTAGGGCCCTCATCGGTACAGGGGGGATAACCCTGCGAAACTGATGAATGAGATGATGAATCTCCAAATGAAGGTAACCTCTGAACCTTTTTCTAGTCTTTTCTTGCTTGCTTACTTGTTCAGCCTAACTTGTTTGCCTTGTGTTTTGCAGAGCATGCATAGTTTAGCTGCTCTGATGGTGACTTCTCTGAGCCTTGAGGAGGCTGATAAGCTGAAGGCCGAGCTGGATGAAGTGAGGCTGGAGCTTGGAACGGCTCAGTCCAAGGTTCATGCTGCCGAGGAGAATCTGAAGGAAGCTGGCACTAACCTTGCCGTGGCGGAGTCTGAAAGGGACATCTATGCTCGGCAGGTTGCAGGACTTCAGAGGGAGTTGGTCGACCTTCGAAGCACCTTTGATCAGAAGGTTCAGGAGGCAGTTGATCATGCCAAGACTGAGACTGAGACGGAATTGAGAGAGGAAGTTGACCAGATGGGGGACGAACTGATCCGGTTTGGTTTCGAGAGCTTTCGTTCTAGATTTCTTGCTAAGTTTCCAGATTTTGACGTGTCGTCAATTGTTGCTCCTAGAGCCACTTCATCTAGTGCTGGTCCGAGCAAAGAGGCCGTGACTACCGACCTTCCTTCGGCAGAGGATCCTGGCCCTTCCGATAAGGCTTGAGGCTTTATCAGCTTTACTTTTTTGTCTTGCCAACTTTTTGATGTAATAAATACCTTTTGATCAATAAAGTTGAATTTTCTTCAGATTCTTTTTGTGTTCTTGCTTTTTGCCAAATTTGTTGTGAGTATAGCTATTCTGAGCCCATTGCACGTCGGATCAGCTTTCCAATATTTTAACAGTTGCCTCCCGAGCTTCAACACTTGTAATAGAAGAGTGAATGTAGATTAATTTCGACTGTCTCATCATAATAAGATAAGAAAGCAAAGATAAATAGGAGCCCGATATTGATCTTGTATCACATAAAGTGGAAGTAAACTCTGCAGAGTTCTGAAGCAGATTGTTCTGAACCAAAGACTTGTGAAAATAACTAGGCAGCTTGTACCCATCATTCTGATGATTGAAACTCCTGTTTCTGAGCCCTTAGGATCAGGATATATCAGAGCTGTTGGCCTTTGTCATATGTGTGGCCTGTCAAAGAATAGATAAGACTGGGAGGTCTGTATATCGGATAGGAGGCTTATATACAAGACTTTGCTTATTTTATCATTTCAGAAGCTTCAGTACCGAGCTGCGGTTGTTAGTACAGGAAGACCCTGCACCCTGTCTTTTGGTATTCCAAAAGGCCGGTTTAATGCATCGTTTATTTATACGGTTGTCGTTTGGGTTTTCGAGGCCAACCTTTCTTTTAACCTTTGCGATGGTCCAGTTGGGTGGCTTTTAGACTTCAAGGGTCTATATATATGAGAAAGGGGGCATACGGTTGCGCCCAATCTTCTTGTTCCCAAATTATTCCCCCGTTAGAGAGAATTTAGATGTTGCTGGAAACTTGCCGTTCGCCCGGAGATGATTAACGATTCTCAGTCCGAGTTAGGAATGATTAAACTGTGGCCGAGAGTTAACCTTCCCCTTGATTCAGTCTCCAAGGAAGGATTAGAGGAGGCACAAGTCCTCTTGTCCATCTTGGCATCCAGTCGAGATTTCTTCGATTGGAGGTGGACCCTCCTTGATTCAACCGAGGCTTGGAGCATTGGTGATGAAGACGAAGGTGGGATGCCTCTTTCCCTTTGTGTCTTGGCAGAGACCCTTGCTCAAGCCGGCTGGGGTGTCATGCCGAATTTGAGGGAAACGAAAATGGAGAATGGAGGTCCCCTAAGACCTAGAGCCCTCATCATCCATTGGTATTGAGATTAGTGACAGTGATGATGAAATGGCCTGGGTGCTTCTTGATGCAGATTGGGGTTCAGGGTTCCTTCCTTTCAAATGGAAGCCCCATCCGAGGAAGAAAGCCATGATGTTGCAAAGCGTAGTGATGTATTTATTGTAGCTTTTCTGCACTTGTTTTATTTTTAGTCTTCTTGTACTGATGTAAAATTTTATGAATCATCAATAAAATTGAGTTCCTTCTTCTCAAATCTGATGTTCTTTCTGTTCGGATGTGCTCTTCTGGAGTTAAAAACACCTTCTCATGCACTTCTGATGAATAACTCTTCTGTATGTTCTAAGAGTAGATCAAAGAAACTTGTATAAAACTTGAAGTCTTGAACCAATGTACTTTAAGCCTGCTCGGTATCGTAGTATTCGTTGCTTGTTGGTACATAAGCTAAATAATCTAAGTATTAGCTTTAAGGTATTCCGATCTAGAAAACTTGTGTAGATAGTAGTTGGACTTTGGTTGAAGACGCTTGGAACTTTTGTCTTTAGATGGACTAGATCATAGAGTCTGTTTATCGAAGATGAACCAGGCTCGGAAGGCCTGTGCATTATAGATGGACCAGGTTCTGGAGGCCCGTGCATTAAAGAATGGACCAAGTATTAAGACTTGTACATTATAGATGGACCAGGCTCTAGAGGCCTGTGCATTAGAGATGGACCAAGCACTAAGGCTCGTGCATTATTGATGGACCAGGCTCTGGAGGCCTGTGCATTGAAAGATGGACCAAGCACTAAGGCTTGTGCATTATAGATGGACCAGGATCTGGAGGCTTGTGCATTAAAAAATGGACCAAGTACTAAGACTTGTGCATTATAGATGGAGCAGGCTCTGGAGGCCTGTGCATTAGATACGGACCAATTACTAAGACTCGTGCATTATAGATGGACCAGGCTCTGGAGGCCTGTGCATTAAAAGATGGACCAAGCACTAAGGCTTGTGCATTGTAGATGGACCAGGCTCTAGAGGCCTGTGCATTAAAAGATGGACCAAGCACTAAGGCTTGTGCATTGTAGATGGACCAGTCTCTGGAGGCCTGTGCATTAGATATGGACCAAGTACTAAGACTTGTGCATTATAGATGGACCAGGCTCTGGAGGCCTGTGCATTAGATATGGACCAAGTACTAAGACTTGTGCATTATAGATGGACCAGGCTCTGGAGGCCTGTGCATTAAAAGATGGACCAAGTACTAAGACTTGTGTATTATAGATGGACCAGGCTCTAGAGGCCTGTGCATTTAAAGACAAACATTCTATGGAGGTATTAAAAAGAAAGAAAACATCTCTATTGATAATACTTCCATAAATGTTCCACGTTCTATGGCCTAGGAATAGGCTTCCCAGTCATGTCTTCTAGCCAGTAGGTGGTAGGCCTAACAACCTTCGTCACTCTATAGGGGCCTTCCTAGTTCGGTGGCAATTTTCCCATAGTGGGATCCTTGGTGTTTGGAAAGACTCTTCTTAAGACAGTCTCCGACTTGAAAGCTGACCGTCTTGAGCCCCACCTTGGATTTGTTAACCATTCTTTACTGATAGGCTTCCATCCTGATGCTGGCTTGATCCCTTTTTTCTTCAAGCAGATCCAAATTTTCTGTTAGCTACTGATCATTGGATTCTTGCTCGAAGGCTTCAGTCCTCAGAGTTGGCATACCGATCTCAACCGGGATTACTGCTTCTGTACCATAGGCCAGTGAGAAGGGAGTTTTAGAGGTGGGAGTTCTTCTGGTTGTTCTGTAGGCCCAAAGAACTCTAGGGAGTTCCTCTACCCACTTTCCTTTGGCCTGCTCCAACCTTTTCTTTAATCCATCAAGTATCATTCGGTTGGTGACCTCTGCTTGCCCATTTGCTTGGGGATGGCCTAGAGAGGCAAAGTGTTGCCTAATGTTGAGATTTTCACAGAATTTCTTGAAGCCTTTAACAGTGAACTGTGTCCCATTGTCAAAGATGATCACACGTGGTATACCGAACCTGCAAACAATGTTCTTCCAGGTGAAGTTTTTAACTTCCTTCTCTGTGATGTGTGTTAGAGGTTTAGCTTCGGCCCATTTAGAGAAGTAATCAATGGCTACCAAAAGATACTTCTTGTTTGGTGGGGCTTTGGGTAATGGACCCACGATGTCTATCCCCTACTGAGCAAAGGGCCAAGGACTAGTAATCGGGATGAGCTCGTGATGAGGCTAGTGTTGATATGGGGCAAATCTTTGGCATTTGTCACACTTCTGGACATACTCCTTAACCTGCCTTAGCATGCTAGGCCAGTAATAGCCCTAAGTCAGAGCTCGGAGAGCTATCGTTCTGCCCCCATTATGATTCCCGTAAATACCCTAGTGTATTTCAGCCAAAACATATTGTGATTCTTCTAGAGCTAAGCATTTTAACAGAGGTTGAGAATAAGACCTTCTGTAAAGCTTGTTGTTCAGGATCAGGTACCGAGCCGCTCTGATTCGGATTCTCCTTGCTTTGTTTTTGTCTTCTGGGAGGAGTCCGGATTTTAGGTACTGAAGGATTGGGGTCATCCAGTTCTGGGGCTGTTCAGTAATTTGGGCAACTTGGGCTTCCTCTATGCTGGGTCCTGGTTGGTAGGAAATTTTTACTGTGGAGTTTGTTTTAGACTTTAGGCGGGATGCCATGTTTGCCAAAGCATCTGCTCTGCAGTTTTGGCTTCTTTCTATTTTCTGGATAGTGAACGTCTGGAAGGAGTGCTTCAGGTAGTTCACCAGTTCGGAGTACCGAAGCATCCTGTCATCTTTAATGGAGAATTCTCCCAGGACTTGGCTTACCACTAGTTGGGAATCTGAGAAGACTTTAAGGTTCTGAACCTCGTATTCCAAAGCCAACTTCATGCCTAGGATTAGGGCTTCGTATTCTGCTTCATTGTTGGAGGCTCTAAATCCCAAGCTGACTGCTTTTTCTAACGAGAACCCATTAGGGGACTGTAATACCAGGCCCACTCCTGAGCCCTGATCGGTTGACGACCCATCGATATAGAGCAGCCAAGTTCCTAAAGTTTCGATGAGCTATGCCTTGTCTTGAAGTGCCGGGGTGAACTCGGCAACGAAATCAGCCAAGGCCTGCCCTTTGATGGAGTTTCGTGGCACATATGATATGTCAAATTCCCCTAACTCCACAGACCACTTTACTAATCTTCCTGAAACCTCAGGCTTCCTCAATATTGACTTCAGAGGATAGGCGGTTGGGATTTCAATTGGATGAGCTTGGAAATAGGGCCGGAGCTTCCGAGCTGATATTACCAAAGCAAAGGCTAGCTTCTCAACCTCTGGGTATCTTTTTTCTGTGTCGAGTAGTGCCCTACTAACATAGAATATGGGCCTCTGTACTCTCTTGTCCTGTCTGACTAATTTTGAGCTGACCGCGTTTTCTGAGACTGCAAGGTACAGGAGTAACTTTTCCCCCTATACTGGTTTTGACAGAAGCTCTGGAGAGGCAAGATACTCCTTCAGTTCCTGAAAAGATTTTTCACATTCTTCCATCCATTGTAAAGCTTTGTTGCCCTTTAAAGCTTTGAAGAAGGGTAGGCAGCGATCAATGGATTTGGAGATAAATCTGCTTAGTGCCGCGATTCTGCCATTCAGCGCCTGAATGTCTTTTCTGGTTTTCGGTGACTTCAGTCCAATCAGAGCCTGGATCTGAGTGGGGTCTGCTTCGATACCCCTTTGAGAGACAATGTATCCCAAGAATTTTCCCTTCGTCACCCCGAAGGTACATTTTGGGGGATTGAGCTTCATCTTGTACTGTCTTAGGATATCGAAGGTCTGGGCTAAGTGCTGGAGGTGACTACCTTTCTGCAGACTTTTGACCATCATATCGTTGATGTATACCTCCATGGTATTGCCGAGCAGCGGGCTGAACATCTTGTTAACCAACAGCTGGTATGTGGCGCCAGCGTTCTTCAAACCGAAAGGCATTACTCTGTAGCAGTAGAGACCTCGTTCGGTTATGAAGGCTGTCTTCTTTTGGTCTGGAGGGTACATCTGAATTTGGTTATACCCAGAATAGGCATCCATAAAACTCATAAGCTCGTGCCCCGCGGTGGTGTCAACCAGTTGATCTATCCTTGGTAGTGGAAAGCTGTCTTTGGGGCACGCCTTATTGAGGTCTATATAATCAATGCAGACTCTTCACTTGCCATTTTTCCTTTTGACGAGAACAGTATTGGCTAGCCAGTCTAGGTAGAATACTTCACGTATCATCCTGGCTTCAAGCAGCCTCTGGACTTCCTCATTTATGATCTGATGCCATTTTGGAGCAATCGGCCTTCTCTTCTGTCTTACTGGTAGGTGATCTGGATCTACCATCAGCTTGTGAGTTATCAGATTTGGATCTATACCCTCCATGTCTTTGGTCTCCCACGCAAACATAGAGAGGTTGTCTTTTAGAAACTTGATTATTTTCTCTTGCTCAGCGCGTGTCAGGTCTGGGCCGATGTACAAATAGCGCCTCTCTGATTCTGAACTGACCAATACTTTGACAGGCTCGCCAATGGGTTTGGCCCTGCTGTCTCGTCCCCTTGGGCTGAGGGATTCTTCGATTCTGGAAGGGCAACTTTCCTCCTCGGGAGTGTGGGAGAGAACTGGATCTGCACAATCTCGGGTGTACTGTAATTGCTATTTGACAGTCTTCTCCTTAAGTGCAATGGCATGGCACTCTCGAGAAGTTGGTTGGCACCCTTTGATAGAATAAACATTCTGGTTGTGAATATACTTTAGACATTGATGGAGGGTCGAGGTGACCGCCCCTATCTGGTGCAACCATGGTCTCCCAATTATGACATTGTAGGGAGATTTCATATTCAACACCATGTACTCTGAGATGGTGGTTTTCTGCCCTTCACCTTCCCCCACAGTGGTGGGTAGGTCGATCCTTCCCAATGGGGTACTGAGATTACCGTCAAATGCTGCCATTACGGCAGTGGTAGGCTTGATGCTGTCGTGGTCCATTCCCATCTATTTGAGTGGCTCATGGAACAGTATATTGACAGAGCTGCCGGTGTCAACTAGGACTCTTCTGATCTCGAAGTTGGCAATTTTGAGAGTGATGACGAGGGCATCACTGTGAGGGTAGTGCACCCCTGCCAGGTCCTGTTCAGTGAATTGGATCTCCGGTGCTGGTCTGAGCCTCTTTTCAATGTTAGAGATTTGCAATACGTCTGGGGCAGCCCTGGCCTCCTGAGCATATCTCTTTCTTGCCCTGTTTGACATTCCTGTAATAGGGGAGTCGGCATAGAGGACGTAAATGACATGGTTGTTCTGCCTCTAAGGCTCGTTTCGTCCTTCCCTCTGCTCTTGCCTCTGGTCTGGCCGTTGTTGAGGCTTGTCTTCTTGGGGGTTCTGCCTTCCGTCCTGCTTGATGAACTCCCGAAGACGCCCCTTCTTTATGAGCTGCTCAATCTCATATCGAAGGGTTCTGCATGAGTTAGTCGTATGTCCATGATCTTTGTGGAAATTGCAGTACTTACTTTGGTCCTGAAGGTTGGGATCTCCTTTGATCGGTTTCGGCCATCTCAGGTTTTCCCAATCTCGGATCTGTCGAAGTACCTGGTTTGGTGTAGTGTTCAAAGAGGTGAAGTTAGTGAACTCCCTTGGTCCAGAATTATGAACAGCCCTGGGTGCTGTTCTCTTTTCTGGACTCCTGGCCCTCTTCTTGTTAGAGTCTCTTCTGTGGTCCTCCTTCTTATGATCCTCCCTCTTCAGATTATCTTTCTAGTTCTGCTCTTTGCCCTTCTGGGAGGTGCGGTTGGCTTCTTCCAAGTTGATGTACTTCCTGGCCCGGTCTATTAATGCTGCCATGTAGGCCGGAGGGCTTTTGGTCAATAAATCTCTGAAGCCACCGTGAGCAAGTCCAGCAGTTAAGGCATCTACAAGGAATGTTGGGCTGCAGTCGGTGATCTCCGTGAGTTCGGCATTAAAGCGTGCAATGTAGGCTCTGAGGGACTCCTTCTTAGTCTGCTTGACATTTAACAAGAATTCTGGTCCCCTTCTGAGCCTTCTGCTAGTCATAAATCTGTCCAGGAATTGCCTACCGAGCTCATAGAAGCCAGTAATTGAGTTCGGAGTGAGGTGGTGGAACCATTTCAGAGCAATTCCCTTCAAGCTGGTAATGAAAGTTCGGCACATAAAAGCATCAGAGGCCCCGTGGAGGGCCATCGTATGCTGGTAGTGCGAGAGATGATCTCCTGGGTCTCCAGCCCCATCGTACAGGGTGAACTTTGGCACCATGAACTTCTTGGGCCTTTCTTCTATCATAATGGCATGAGTGAATGGGGTGGCAAGTCTTCCGAGCAGCCTGGCCAACTCATCCTGCTCTGGAGGGTTCTGGGCACCTCTTAAAGCTACTGTTCAGTCCATAGATTCGGAAATTTCTTCGACCCTCTGTGGGTCTCTGAATCGGACCTCTTGTGAACCTTGTCTTACAGCCTCGGCTTCAGGGTAGTCGAGCTGAGTACGTCCCTCGGACGGAAGAGGGTTCCTAATTGGAAGGATTGGTGCTGCTTGGGGATGAGGATCCTGTAGTGCCGGATGTGCTCCCGAAGCCCTTGGAGTTGGGGCTCTAGTAGTGCTCCGGTAATGGACGTCAAGGACGAAGGCTGATGTTCCCCAGCCTGGGGCTGCTGACGGCTATGGATCTCTGCCAACGCGAGCAACACCCTAGGGGTGCCCAGGCTGGTTATTTGGAGCCTGCTCATGGGGCTCTTCATTCTCAGTGGTAATAGGGGGTTGTGTTCCCGCAGCAATGTTGACCGGCAGGTTAGGAGGACTCGTCCCTTGATTCTGTGTGAGCGGTGCCAGTGTTCTAGATATGGCAAGCAACTGTTCCTGCACCAGTTCGTTGTGTCGTTTGATTGATTCGATCTCTTGTCGCATGGGATCAACCGTTGGCCCCCTTGCTCGTGGAGCAGGCGGCCGACGTTGAGAGCTTTGCGGATTTTGAGTATTCTGTCGTGGTTGGAGATTTGGGGCCATGGTTTTTCGGTGAGGAAAAAGATATGTTTGTGAATAGAGCACTTGGAGATTAGTAGTTCCCACAGACGGCGCCAAACTGCTGCTACACTTTTCGGCTCGCAATAAATCTGGGCTCTACGACCTGTAGAACACTCAAAAAGGAGGATCAGAGGACCACTGGATTGGCTCTGGTTGTAGCCGCTCCGATGCTTAAGTAAGTATACGGAATTAAAAAGACTGTATTGAAAGCCACAGAATGAGCATGAAAATAAAGCGTACCTTTAGGGTTTAATTTATAGGCCGTGGCTTTCCTAAGTTGATTAGGATTTGGAGCCATGAAAGTAGGGATTTGATCATCGGAGATAGTAGTTTCCTTGTTGGATATTGCACCATAGATAGAGATGAACATGTATAGCAGTTTCCTTATTCCCTGTGCGGCAGCCGCTAAAGCAGTGACGAGCTCTTGAGTGTTGGTCTGGAGTCTTGTAATTAACTCCGTGATCCTTATCCGGATATGTATGTGTTTTGGAGGCATCTGCTCGGCCACTTCCGATCTTTCAGCCTATCCTAAATGTCCGAGCGCTTAGCCACTGGTTGAGCGCGAGTTGGGTTAGCCAAGCGTGAGCTGGACTTATAGGCGTACGTGTCAAGTGCTGATTGGTCTTGCTCTTTTGTGGTATATCATATATATATATATATATATATATATTTAATTTTTCTTATACACATGCATGTATGCTTACAACATACATGCATACATAATACACCTTTAGTGTGTGTATGTCATCATATTTTCTGTAATACCCCGACCCAAAATATCGGGTCATATGACACGTATACCGAGATGGGTCGGCTGAGTAGTACAACCTGAGCTGTTTAAAGCTCTGCGCCAGTGCATCAAGTGGAACTATTCGATTTCGGACTAGTAATGGACTATTTAGAACAATCAGTGCCGGGTAATACCCGAGCACCTCAAGACCCAGCACCGTAATACGTGCACTCGCGCATTTCAATGCACAACCATATTTCATAAACATGTAGTATGCCGAAAATGAGTGTATATGTGCGTTGTTATAAATATATTAATATGCATATATATGGAAATATATATACTCGAATAAGAGAGTATAGTATACACACATAGAAAGGTGTATTGTGTGCATGTATGTATAAGAACAAGTATGTATACATGTGTGTGTATATATATATATATATATATATAATAAAGCAATTAAATAAATATATATATATATATGTAAATATCTTGTGTGTGTAAGTGTGAACAGGGTGTGTGTGTGTGTTCACATGTGAGTGAGTGTGTGTGTGTGTGTATATAATATACATATATGCTACAAATGTCCTCCCAAATTTAATGCAAAGTAGAAAAGAGAAAAAAACAAAATTTATGAGATGGGAAAGGGAGTTATTGAGAAGAGAAAGATGCAGGCTAGAAGTAGGGCTACGAATGGAGAGAGAGAGAGAGAGAGAGAGAGAGGTCAGTTGCTCTCTTTAAAAACAAAGCATGCAAAGCATGCTTGCTTCATATGAAAGAAATCAAAAGAGGGAGCAACTGAGGAGGATAGAAGGAGGATCAGAAGTAGAAGGGAGAGTTCACTGTAAATAGGTAAAAATCCAAAATTTTATGTTTTTCTCTCTCTAGGATTTAAACATGAATATGAGACTGTTTTTTAGTTGTTTATGGACATATAATGTCTAGAACATATTCTAACAAGGATAAGCATGAAATTTAGTCTTGAAACACTCAGAAAAACACCAACCCAGAAGCAACTGCCATTGAAGACCCTTCCTAAAGTAGGTCTGAACCAATGTTCACCAAAACGGTTTTGGCTTACCAAGACTTCAAACAAGGACTAAGAGGGTTTTAAAAACCCTAGTACGCGATCATAAAACCCAAGAAATAGCCTCCATAACACGAGTTACAAGTTACGGGTTTGAAACCCAACCCTTTAAAACTCAGTTTAAATCAACATATATGAATGAAAACTAAATCCCCATGAAGAGAGGATCAAAAGGGAACAAACCCCAAGGGTTTTGGCTCAGAAATGAACATTTACGACCGAATTACAGTTCAGATTATCAAGGTTGAAACCGAGCAAATACGTTCGATTTGAACTCCAAAATGAATGCCAAACCGATCGTTCATACTTTAGAAACATGTTAGGATTAAAACAGTGAGAAAACGATGAGTAAAAAGTCACGAAATTGAAGGAAATGGAAACCTGTAACTAGGGTTACAGTGGGGGTCGAAGTGGGGAAGAAGACAATGAGTCAACTCGGTTTTAAAAAACCAGGTTGAGTCGACTCAAACACGTGGCAGCATCTGGGCTTGCCACTGAATAAATGGAACGACGGCGTTTCAATATGTTTTTAAATTTTAAATAAACGATAGGGCTGACGTCATCATGACGTCAACAACACGTATAAAAAATGGCTAAACCGGTTGGTTTACGACCAGACCAGACCAGTTCACTTAGGGTTGGACCGAACCCACTAGTTCTTTATATTATTTAAAATTAAATAAACCAAACTTTTCCCTATTTGCGGATTGACCCTAGAATTTCTGAAAAGCCCTACTGTGGCCCAACTGAGAGAAAATTCATTCAATTACGTCCCTGGAAAAATAATTAAATAATTAAATAATTATTTAATTATTTTAATAAATAAGAAAAAATTACTATTTTACCCCTGAGTCATAAATGGGGCAAATAAGGTCCAAATCAAACATATGAATAGTGAATTTTTACTATTTAGGATATTCTAAAGCCAATGGTGGGGTCCATTGTACGAGATGAGACCCCAAAAAATAAAGACACGTAAAGGGATAAAATGACCAAAATACCCTTGGTGCCCCTAAAGCCAAATAAAAATCAGGGAAGGTCTAAATTGACTTTCTTTGACATTTCAGACTCAATAATGGGGTCCAAATTATGAAACGAAGTACGGAAAAATATGACACGTAAATAGGTAAATGAGCATTTTGCCCTTTTACATACAAAAGTCCAAATTAAATTCTAGGAAAGCCTAAATCGACTTTCTTCGACGCTCCGGACTCAATGGTAGAGTCTGTTCGACCAAAAGAAATGTCTAAAATAAAAAGACATAAAATTTGATGAATAGCATCTGTCAGATGACTGTAAATTGAAATATTGCCGAAATATTAAACTAAGGCAAGTACGAGGAAATGAATTACGAAAAGACACGACACGTAAACATGTCAAGTAAATAAATTTAATTTAAAGTTAATGGAGCTACCAGAAGAGTATAAATTGAAATAAATTAAATTACTAACACATATAATTGTGTAATAGGTTAAGAGTACCAATTAAGTTAAGTACATATGAATTTATGAAATCGTTTTAGGATCTAATACGATTTAAGCATAGGTTACGGAACATCGAAATGATATTACAATGAATGTGAAGTTGATGAGATATTTATGGATTGTTCTTAAGAACTACAAGGAAGTGGGAAAGCGCATTATTAGCACTAACCCTAAAGGATCGAGGTGAGTAACCTTGTGTTTGAAGTGGAGATTTAACTCCATATATTTGAAGAAGTTTTAAGTTCAAGTTATGTGAAGCATTTAAATATCAAATTCAGTATCATATGATTCCTGTTTTAAAATATTTTCTGCTTTCATAAACTGTATTGTGACATGCTGGGTGATTGGTCTGAATCACGGTTTTCCTTTTTAATTATGTTTCAGCATGTCTAGGTTTAAAATGCTAAATTTTCATAAATGTTCTGAATTTGATTATTCCAAATATTGAAGTTCTATTGCAGAAGTTATATATATTTCATGTTTTAAATATTCATTAAAAATATCTATTGAAAAAGCCATGTGATAAGTTATATATATGTTTCATGTTTTAAATATTCACGAAAAATATCTATTGAAGAAGCCATGTGACAAATGTTTTATAAGATAAATGGTGTTTAAAGCACCCCCTCTATGACGGTTGAAATCCTTCGGGATTCAACAGCAAATGCTCGGTAGCAGGATCTAATCCCCCAGGCAAATATAATCAACAGCATTGACAATAAAATGAGAGTCTAGTTCGAAACAAATTCCACCTAATTAAAGAGAAAAGATGACAAATGTTTTTGGAAATGGAAGCAGGTTTTACCCCCATTTTCCAATGCATGTTTATATGTTTTGAAGTAACGCTTTTGGAAATGGAAGCAGGTTTTTACCCCCATTTTATTATACGTGTTTATATGCTTTTAAATTGCATATGCTCTACTTGAAGAAATGCGTATTTAGCTTGAATACTTTAAATGTTTCAAAGCTATCTGTTTTAAGAATGCATATACTCTGTTTTCTAAAATGTACGAGCAATTGGTAGTGAGTATTTTATAAACTCTCATGTGCCACTACCAGTTGAAAACCCCATGACGAATGCAGGAATTACTCACAAGCTTAGATTAGTTTACCCGGATTTTTATTCGGACCCCCCTTTCAGGTGATTGATGGCAAATTGATTTTGAAGACAAAGATGATGAGCCTAGTTCTTTTGGGAAGACGTGCTTAAGTAGATCCTTTTTGGGAAATCATATGAACTCTAGTAGCATATTTTGTATTAGCAGACAATGTAAGGTTATGTATTAAGCCCCTCGGGGTAATGGATATGTAATGTTATTAAAATATTTAAGCTTTTAGTTATGCTCTGAATGTATAATCATGTGTACCGCAATGTGAAGAGCGGCAGTACCGGACGGATGTGCAAATTTTAAAATGAGAAAAGAAAAGAAAAAAAGTTTTTCACGCTTCCACAACCACATGACGCACATCTATTCGATACCGCTGCAGATGCGAGCCTTGTCCCGAGGCCTTCGGGTCTTGGGACAACGGTCGCGACTCGAGATCCGCAAAGGGTGGATTTCGGGTCGTGACATTTTCTATTAGTTATATCTAACAATTAATTCCTTATATTTAATTAATTAATTATGTTAAATTAATTAATTTTTCTCAATAATTTTTCATAACCTCGTCATGCGTGCCCAAATCTCATACTAGTATCAATAACTGGCAGTTGACGTGAAAATCTACAATTACTATGGAACTAACCGAAATAGGTTGGTGGTTGCAATGAAAGTGATGTACAATCGTCCTGGGTTTTCAGGACTTCTACTAAAAGTCCACATGTCGGGGTCGAAACCGACCCCGTTACTTAAGGTCTCGATCACCAATTCATAACCCACGACTCGATGATCCCATATTCAGGTCAGGGTGTTACACATATACATTACATGTATATATATATATATATATATATTACACACACACACACATTGCTGCACACATATACATATTATATATATTCATTACACTCACATACGCACACACACCTATATACTTCACACATTTTATATATATATATATATATACTTATGATATCTATGTGTATATATATATATATATATACTTGTCATATATATACATTTATACAAACCTCTATATATGTATACATTCATATACATTTATCGCTCGTACGAGTGTTATTCGAATACTCGGGGCTTTTCGAAGTCCAATCCCAGACTATAGATTCAATCTCAAAAATGAACCCTAATGTTTCGATGTTACAAAAATTTGCTCGAGTGATTTTGGGTCGGAGTCTTACAACTATCACGTACAAACGCTTTCAAAAGCTTAAGCCTCCTTCGTTTAAAGGCACCACAGATAAGACAGAGGTAGAAGAATGGATATTGGAGATGGAGAAGATATTTAGAGTACTGCCCTGTACAAAAGAACAAAAGGTTGCATTTCCAACGTTCGCATTCAAGGGTGCCGCTTATCGATAGTGGTTGCTACAGCTAGAGAAAGAGCCTAATATGGTTTGGACATAGTTCTTACAAGTCTTTTATGAGAACTATTTCCTTGCATCAGACAGAGACCAGAAGGTTGCCGAATTTTTAGTCCTAAAGCAAGAAAATATGACAGTTATAGAGTATGAACTCAAATTTACTAAGCTGGCTAATTTTGCCCCTCATGTGATACGTACAGAGAGTTAAAAGCCCATAAGTTTGAGGGTGGCCTGCACTGGGAGATAAAAGGGAATGTGGAGGCACTCCGCCTACCCATCTATGTTGATGTGGTGGACAGAGAAAAATTTTTTGAAAGAGAAATCCCAGCGCAAGGGAAAGTTTAAGAAGAGATTGAGTGAAGAACAGAACAAGGAGCCAGTCTCAAAGAGGACCAGAGCAGGGACAAGTGTTGGGTCAATCACAAGAAAGGGAGGAAATACCGAGATGAGTAATAATACCCAACCCTACTCCATATGCCATAAAATTTATAGAGGCCCATGTCATCGAGGCACTGGGGCATGCTACAAGTGTGGCGAGAAGGGCCATTTCATCAAAGATTGTCCAATGCTCAATTCTAAGGACACAAACACTCCTGCACTAGCAAGACTGTTCAGAAATCAGGAGTAAAAAATAGTGACCAACGGAGGCCAAGACGAGTGTACTCATTGATTCCACGAGAGGATTCGCCTATCACCTCGGCCCTCCCAGGTATTTCAGCTCCTTGAATTTGAATACTGAAAGAATTATGCTTAATGATATATAAGTGCTTGGGTTATAAAACTATGTGATGACACCATAAGACTTAATGATGTAGAAAATAATGACGAGAAATCGAGACGACCTCGGAGAATGTTATAGAACCCTAAACATGAATGTTTGAGTTTTGAGGACAAAACTCTTTGAAGGATTGGAGAATATAACATCCCGATCTGATTGTCGGAAATTAAGTCACTAATTTAAATATTAAAGACTTTAAGGAATAACATGACAATTGTGAAAATTAGACCAAGAAAAAAAAGGCCATAAAATAACAAAGCATAAGTGAAAATACAAGTGCAAGAGAGGAAAAGTGGAAATAAAGCAAAAGGAGGGAAATAGAATAATGCCAAACAAGGCATAATGAGAAAAAGGTTTGACAAAGGGCCAAAAGTGTTGGCCAAGGGATTTGATCCCAAGACCAAAAAGTAGGAACGACTTATGTCTAAAAAAAATAAGTCAACTTGGCTAAAGCACATTTGTAATATGTATCCCACCAAATATACATATATGCTCAAATAAACACTAATTTCTGCGCACTCAAAATTGAGATGACAGCATATCATTGGACCCCTCCTACATCACTATTATTTTATGCGAATATAGATATATATATATATAATATAATATATAAGAGGATAATTATTATATATATATATATCAGTGACAAGTGTTATCTGTATTCAAGACATGTGTGAGTGTTGTGTTTATATGTATCTATGAACAGACTTTGTGCATATGCGGATGTGTAGAGAGAGAATGTGAGAAAGAGAGAATGTGAGAATGCGGATGAACAGACTTTGTCCAGGGTTTGGCAGATGTAATACCCCGACCCAAAAATACGGGGTCATAAGACACGTATTACGAGATTAAGAAAAATTAGTGTAAAGATTTTTACACTCGAGAAAATAATTAATTAATTAATTAAATATATGAAATATTTATATTTAATTATAATTAAATATTGTAGCACACATTACACTTACATGGGAGATGTATTGTATGTATGTATATGTGATCAAGCATGTATGCATGTAAGTATATAAATAAATTAAATGTGTGTATATATATATATATATATGAAAAAAAAAATCCTAAAGGTGTATTGTGTGTGTGTAGTCAAGTGTGTATATATATATATATATACATGCACATGTGTATACATAAGTATAAATGTATATATATATATAAGACACAAAAAATATCTTTGTGTGTGTAAGTATACAAGCAGTGGGTGTGTGTGTGTGTTCACATGTAAGTTAGTGTGTGTGTGTGTGTGTGTATAATATACATATAAACTACAAATAACCCTCCCCCCATTAATGCAAACTGAAAAGAAAAAAGAGAAATTGATGAGATGGGATAGGAAGTTGAAACTAGGAACAGGAGTAAGGTTGAATCGTGTAGAGAGAGAGAGAATGGAGGAGAGAGAGAGGTCGGTTGGATCTCTATAAGAGCAAATGCATACACTGCATGTTTGCTCTGTAAAGAAGAGATCAAGAAGCTAAGGAAAATAGAAGGAGAATCGGAAGTAGAAGGGAGAGAGAGACCACTGTAAACAAGTAAAAATCCAAATTTTTATGTTTTTCTCTCTCTAGAATTTTCCTGCGTATGGATTATTTTGAGCAATTATTTTGTACATATAATGCTTAGAACATGTTTAAATGATGAACAAGTATGAAATCTAGCCTCGAAAACACTTAAGAAATGGAAACCCGCGATCAAACGCCATTGAAGACCTTGCTTACAGCAGGTCTGAATCGATCACCACCAAACCAAGATTTGGTTTCTGAGACTAAAACTAGACCCTACAAGCATGCTAGAAACCTATGACCGCGATCATAAAACCTAAGAAACGACCTCCATAAATCGAGTTGCAGGTTACGGGTTTGAAACCCAATCCCTTCAACTCAGTGTTAAATCGATATTTAAGAATGGGGAATGAAACCCCATGAAAAATGAATCACAATAGAACAAACCTCAAAGGTTTTGGCTCAGAAATGAGCATTTACGATCGATTTACAGGTTTGATTATCAAACTTTCAAATGAGCAAACAGAACCTTTTTGATTCCTCAAATGAATGCTAAAATGTTCCTTGATGACTCAGAAATGATTTACCAAGAAAATAGTAGGGTTTGAGTTGGCCAAAATTCACGAAATTAAAGAAAATGGAAAACTGTAACTAGGGCAACGTAAGGGAAGAAGGGAAGAAGAAGATGAACAGTAACGGTTCGGGTCGGAACCCAACCCATCGCATAAAACGGTTAAGTAGGACGGTGTCGTTTTGGGTTATGTTTTAAATTTATAAACCATTAGGGATGACGTCATCATGATGTCAGCATCATGCAATTAACCCAACCAGACCGAATTGGTTCAGTTGAAACTGGACTGGTTCACTTGAAATGTAACTGAACCCATTGGTTCAGTCCGGAAGTTTGCAAAATTATATTTTTGACCCCAGAACTTCTAGAAAATTGTACTGTGGCCCAAATTTTGAGAACTTTATTCAATTACACCCCTAGAAAAAATAATTTAATAATTAAATTAAAAAGTAAAATTACTATTTTGCCCTTAGGTCATAAATAAAGCAAATGAAGTCCAAATTTAACATATGAATAGTGTATCTTGACTATTTAGAATATTCTGAGACCAATGGTGAGGTCCGTTTTGAGAAATGGGACCCTAAAAAATAAAGACACGTAAAGGGGTAAAATGACCAAATTACCCTTGGTACCCCTAAAGCCAAATTGAAACTAGAGAAGGTCTAAATTGACTTTCTTCGACATTCTGGACTCAATGGTGAGGTCCAAATTACAAAACGAAGTACGAAAAAACATGACACGTAAATAGGTAAAATGACCATTTTGCCCTTTTCATACAAAAGTCCGAATTAAATTCTAGGAAAGCCTAAACTGACTTTCTTCGACGTTCCAGACTCAATGGTAGAGTCTATTCGACCAAAAGAAATGTCTAAAATAAAAGACATAAAATTTGATGAATAGAATCTGTCAGATGACTATAAACTAGAATATCGCCGAAGTACTAAACTAAGACACATACGAGGAAATAAGATACGAAAAGACACGACACGTAAACATGTGAAGTAAATAAAATTTATTTTCCTAACACGTTAAATTGTGTTTTAGGCCAAAATTCAAGTAAGCAAAAATGGATAGGAAACATGAGAAATTTTCAATTATGACAAAGGCTCAAAGAGCAACTGACAAGAAACAACAAGGCTTCATGAATGAGTTGCTATAGCAACTCAAGGTAGTCCAAAGGCACATAAGGATCGCTAAAACAACCGAAGTCGTTTTGGTTAGACCATTTATGTACAAGACCCCAACCAAGGCACTACTGGCCGAAGAAAAAATTAAGAAACAAGAAGACACCGAAACCCTGAGTGAATGGCTCCAGAGGTAAGATTTAAAGTACGTGATACAATTATAATTAGGCTGATTTCCTTGTTAGGCCTACACAGTCTAAGGATAGGTTTAAATCCCGAGTCGATTTAAATGTATATGAAGTTTATGAGATTCTCCTAAACTATTTTAGGTTGAGAAAAAAAGGAAAGGGAAAGGCACATCAATAGTGCCAACCCAGGAGTATAAGGTGAGTAACCCTGTATTTGAAATGGAGATTTAACTCCATGGATTTGAAAAGGTTTTAAGTTCAAAAGATATGAAGTATTTGAATTCCAAATTCAGTATATTACATGATTTCAGTTTTAAATTATTTCTGTTCTTATAAACCCTATTGTGACATTCTCAGTAAATGTTTTCTTTATAGTTTTCTTAAAAATATGTTTTCAGCATGTCTAAGTTAAAATACAAATCTTGTTAAATATTCTGAGTTTGCCTATTTCAAGTGTACGAATGTTTATCACGAAGTTATGAATGTTATGTTTTAAAGTGCTAACGAGAAATAGCTATTTGACATACTCATGTGTTAAATGTATTTTAAATGCAAGATAAATGGTGCATAAGCACTTAGACAGGATTTTGAGTTTTCAGTTGCCTTATAAAATAGGTAGGATTTTGGGTTCCCCGGAATTCAATTGCCCTGTAAAATGCCAGGTAGCAGGATCTAATCCCTCAAGCATAAGATATCTTCACTTATAAGCAAAATAGGAGTCTGGTTCGAAACGGATTCCACTAATGGAAGAGATAAGATGACAAATGAGTTTGAAAATGGAAGCAGGTTTTAGCCCCGCTTTCACTATGCATATGTTTCGAGTTTTATACTCTATTTAAGAAGTACAAGACTAGCTTGAATACTTTAAACGTTTCAAGTTTTATGTTTTAAAAGAATACATATATATGATGTTATGTTTGAAAATGGAAGTAGGTTTTATCCTCATTTTCATTATGCATATGAAATGTTTTGAAGTTATATGTACATGCTTTAGCTTGAACATTTAAATTGTTTCAAAGTTATATGTTAAAGGAATGCATATATTCTGTGTTCAAAGTGTACAAACAATTGGTAGTGATTGTTTACAAACTCTTATGTTCTAAAACACTACTAATTGAAACCCCATGACGAATGCTGGAATTACTCACAAGCTTAGATTAGCTTATCCGAATTTTTATTCGGACCCCACTTTCAGGTGATTAGCGGCAGCTTGATTTAAAGACAATGATGATGAATCTGCCATTTTTGGGAAGCTACGTTTAAATAGTTTCTTTTTGAAACCTGTGAACATTATTAGTATATTTTGTATTAGTAAACAGTACAAGGTATGTATTAAGCCCTCAGGGCAATGACATGTAATATTCTAAAGTCTTTAAGTTTTTAGTTATACTCTGAATGTTAAATCATGTATGCTATGTAAAGAGCGACAGTACCGAACGGATGTGCGTAAATTAAAAATGAGAAAAGAAAAGAAAAAGTTTTTCACGCTTCCGCAATCACATGTCACACATCTATCCGATACCGCTGCTTATACGAGCCTTCGCCCTAAGGTCCTCGGCCCTAAGGGTGGCGGTCGCGATGCGAGATCCGCACAGGGTGGGTTTCTGGTCGTGACAGTAGACCCTCGGTCTTTTGGGGCCCGGTATCCCCCCCTTAACCTCAATGCATATAAAATGCCCTCATAACTCAATACATAAAAATGCCATCATTGCCATATGTCTGTTCATGAACTCAACCCGTAGATCCTGTCAACTCAGAAAGCATCAAATCAATATTGTGACTGAGCACAAATCTGGCGTTCATCATAAATCATGATTATTTGTGATTCCATAAGAAGTGTATAAAAATGAAATATCGTGCAATGAACACATAACAGTAGGCCTTTCAAGGCTTAGTACAAGATAACAAACAATGATATAGTAGTCAATAAACATCCATAAGATAGAACAATATCACATGTGGAAACAATAAATATGTGGTACGTACAAGAGTACAAAATTGGCAATAATAGAATGAACGTGACTTGGAAGACCACATGTAAGAGATTTGGGTTTACTTACCTTATCAGTGCGTCCTAGTATTCCGTGACTTTTCCTTTTCCCTTCGAGTTCCCTATAATTCAGTAAACATATGTCTCAATTCTAATGTTATTTATCAAATTTTATGCTTCGTTACTATAAGTATCTCTTTTACTAATTTAGACTCTACTATTGAGTCCGGAATGTTGAAAAAAGTCAGTTTAGGCTTTCACGGTTTCCAATTTAGACTTCTATACTAATAAGGGCATAATGGTCATTTCGTACTTTTACGTGTCTCTATTTTTTAGGACCTATTTTCACAAATTAGATCTCACCGTTGAGTCTAGAATGCTTGAAATAATAAAGATTCACTATTCATTTATTTTAATCGGAGTTCGTTTGACTCGCTTTGACTTAGGGGCATTTTGGTCATTTTGGCATTTCTACAGGTATTTTATTTTTTGGGACTCCATCTCATGAAACGAACCTCACCATTGGTTTTAGAATATCCGAGATAGTAAGAAAACACTACTTATTTGTTATCTTCGAATTTTGGATCAATTAATAACACTCATCATTATTTAATTTATTTATTTCATTATTAAATTTAAATACCAAAATGTATATATATTAAAGGGAAATGGATCACATGTGCCATAGTGGCACAGTGGTCCTCAGCTCAGTGATTAAAACCCCACATGACCCTAGGTTCCGGTTTCAATTCGTAGGGGCAACAGCCCCCCATATTTTTTTTCTCTATTTCACTAAAACAAATAGTGGATTGCTGTTTAAACCAAAGATAGGATAACCCTATTCCCAAACAGTGTATCAAATAAACTTGCAATTCTAGAACCCAAACAGGTCATATCCCATTTAAATTAAAACAAAATGACACAGTATGACTAAGTCTTACATACGGGTGGGTCGAGTCTCACCTGAACCCGAACCAAGCCTTGACCCAAGATCTGATTCCCTGTTCTTCTTCTCCGATTCTCCGATCATCTCCCCCAGCGACAGTGACTCACTGACGGTGATTTTATCGAATTTTCTAAATGGGGTTTTATTTTATTTTCAAAGGGGATCTCATATCCATGTTTTAAAATGGATTTGGTAGGGTTTTGGGCCGTCAACCACACCATGGCAGTGGCTTCTTCGGCAAGAAGCATTTTTTCGGCGAGGGAATTTTTCCTTATTTCTTACCATTTGGAACACTGATTTTTCCCATGTTTCCTCCTTCTCCTTCTTGCACCCTAATGCAATATTTTCCCATCCTCAAAAGCAAGGAATTCACATAAAATTTTAGGGCACCGAAACCTGCAACTTGTAGTTTCTTGCCTTTTTCTCCATGGTTTTCTCTCCTATTTCTTCCTGCATGCTCCATTTGATCTCTAGTTCATAGCCCTAGCTTTTTGAGCAAGTTCTATCATTCTTTGAACAACACCCAAAACAAAATTACAGAAACGCTAAACTTAGCTTAGTTGCACTGTATCACCCTTCCCTTCTTCCTCTTTCTCTTCTTTTCTTCTTCTATTCTTTTCCTAAAGCATGTAAAGACATGCTACTGTTTATATGTAACAGCCACACCTCTCTCTCTCTCTCTCTCTCTCCCCCTTTTTTCTTTCCTTTCATCCCTCCTCCTTTAACCTTCCCTTTTTTTTGTTTTTGTAACCTCCCCTTCCCCCTCCTTTAATTTTTTCCTTAAATTTTGGTAGGTTACATATATATTCATTACACCACATATATATATATATATATTACATCTATATACTAACATGCACGGTTATATATATATATATATATATATCCATATATATCTAGGTATTTAACATTTTATATATATATAGTTGTATATATATATTTATACATGGTTATATAGTAATATATATATATATATATTTTATAATTCATACATATGTATTTATGTATAATTATATATATATATATAATTTTATGTATTTATGTATACACACCTATATATGGATACATATCAATATACATACACGTACACGTACATTGACGCTCGCTCGTGGCTTACTCGTGTACTACCCAGGCATCGATTGTTCATGTAACTATTCAAATTCAAAAACTGTCCATTCTATTCGATACCATCACATAAAGCCCTAACGGCTCAGGTTTACATGAGTCGCTCGGTTACAATTTGGGTCAGGGTATTACATCGCTGGCCGGCGGTGAATGTCACTCCCACCGGAATGCCGATAATCATATAAAAATCTCAGGGAGTAAGTGTAACCTCCCCGAAACGTAGATTGAACGTATTTGTAATTTCCCACCACAATTTATCCAAGGCATAAAGAACCTATCGGTCTCTATTAGCATGGAAAACACGGTCAAGAAATGGTGTAAAACCTTTCTAGGTGATATGACCCTTGCACTGTGGTGGCAAGTTGGCCCACCATTCGCTGATATCAGCCGCTGAGCCACGAGCACGAATCTCTAGCTCCTCCTACAAAGGAAATGATTGGAACAGTGTAAGAAACTCGTAATCATGCCAGATGTAACACCCTGACCCGAATTAAATGAAAATTTAGTCACTAATTTTTACTTAGTGACCTTAAAAGGAGTAATTAAGAGATTTAAACGGGAAATAGATAACGATTTCAAAATTATTCTGAGATCTTAAAATTAATGTCGACTTCGGGAAAAATAAAATACGACTACGACTTATAAAATAGGTACATGAAAGAGTAAATTTAGAATCACAAAGTGAAAAATAATGCAAAAAGATAAAACAGAATTCTGCGCGAGCCAAATAAGGCATAAGTCCAAATGATGGAAAAATACCCAAAAGTGAGGCCAAGGGGATTTGAACCCTTGACCAAGTAAGGCAAGACTTTAAGCACCCAAAAGGTTACCAAGTGGGCTGCCAACATCCTTGTGCCTAAATATACAACAGAATTCTACATAAGCCTAATTTTAGCTAAGCCCACCTCCCAAATTGGCCAACGGCCATACATGCAAACCCCTCATCATGAACTAAACCCCTCTACATCAGCCCACATCATCCCACATCAGCTCCTGCATCAACCTACATCATCACACATACAGCCCTACAAGTGTATACATATATGTATATGTATAGGTGTGTGTAACATCCCGACCCGGGATATGGTGTCACGACCCAAAACCCACCCTAAGCGGATTGCCGGATCGCGATCGCCGCCCCGAGACCCAAGGGTCCCGAGACAAGGCTTGCATATGCAACGGTATCGAATAGACGTGCGACATGCGTATTGCGGAAGCGTGAAAAACTTTTTCTTTTCTTTTCTTATTTAAATTTACGCACATCCGTCCGATACTGCCACTACATACATAGCATACATGGTTACACATTCAGGGTATAACTAAAACTTAAAAACTTATAACATTAATACAATACATGTTCAATTGCCCAGAGGGCTTAATACATATTCTTACATTATCTACTAATACAAATGTACTAATAGAGTTCATAGGTTCCTCAAGAGAAACTACTTAAACATATTTTCCCAAAATCAGCAGATTCATCATCAACGTCCTCAAGTCAAGACTACTGCTAATTACCTGAAAGGGGGGTCCGAACAAAGTCCGGGTAAGCTAATCTAAGCTTGTGAGCAATTCCAGTATTCGTCATGGGGTTTTCAATTAGCAGTGGTTTAGTACATAAGGGTTTGTAAAATAATCACCGCCAATTGTTCGTATACTTTGAATACAGAATATATGCATTCCTTAAATCATGTAGCTTGAAACATTTAAAGTATTCAAGCTAAACTTATACTTTGTCAAATAGAGTATATAACTCAAAACATATGCATTTCGTAAAACCATAGCTTTGAAACATTAAAGTATTCAAGCGACACTTATACTTCGTCAAATAGAGTATGTAACTCAAACATATGCATTTCGTAAAACAATAGCTTTGAAACATTAAAGTATTCAAGCTATACTTATACTCATGAACTTCAAAACATATAACATAACATGTATTTCTTAAATAGAGTATATAAAACTCAAACATATGCATATTGAAAATGAGAGTTAAAAACATGCTTTCATTTTCAAACCATTTGTCATCTTATCACTTCCATTAGTGGAATCCGTTTCGAACCGGAGTCCCATATTACTTATCTATGGAGATATCTCATCTGCCTGAGGGATTAGATCCTGCTTCCGGGCATTTTACAGGGCAATTGAGTTCCGTAAAACTCAAAATCCTGCCTATTTTACAGGGCAACTGAAAACTCAGAATCCTGTCTAAGTGCTTATGCACCATTCATCTTATAAAACTTTTATCATGTGACTTGTCTCATAGGTACTTTTCATACATTCGTATACTTGAAATAAGCAAATTCAGAATATTTAACAATAATTGCATTTTAACTAGACATGCTGAAAAATATTTGAAGGAAAAACTGTTGCGGAAACCAATCACTAAGCATGTCACAATAAATTTCTAAAACAGAACCATTAAAAACTGAATCATGTAAATACTGAATTTGAAACTTCAAATACTTCATATCTTATACTTAAAACCATTTTTAAATCATGGAGTCAAATCTCCAATTCAAACACAGGGTTACTCACCTTGATTCTTTAGGGTTAGTGCTAATAATGCGCTTTCCCACTTTTCTTGTAGTTCCTAAGAACAATTCATAAACATCTCATCAACTTCATATTCATCGTAATATCATTTCGATATTCCTTAACTTATGCTTAAATCGTAGTAGATCCTACAATGATTTCATAAATTCATATGTACTTAACGTAACTCGTATTCTTAACCTATGACACAATTTAATGTGTTAGAAATTGAATTTACTTCAATTTATACTCTTCTGGGAGTTCCATTAACTTTGAATTAAAGTTATTTACTTGACATGTTTACGTGTCGTGTCTTTTCGTATTTCATTTTCTCGTACACGCCTTAGTATTTGTACTTTGGCATTACTCTAATTTATAGTAATCTGCCAGATGCTATTCATCAAATTTTATGTCTTTTTATCTTAGACATTTCTTTAGGTCGAATAGACTCTACCATTGTGTCCGGAGTGTCGAAGAAAGTCGGTTTAGGCTTTCGTAACATTTAATTCGGACTGTTATATGAAAAAGGACAAAATAGTCATTTTATCGTTTTACGTGTCATATCTTTCCGTACTTCGTTTCGTAATTTGGACTCCATTTTTGAGTCCGGGATGTCAAAGAAAGTTAATTTAGACCTTCTCTGATTTCATTTTAGCTTTAGGGGTACCAGGGGTATTTTGGTCATTTTACCCCTTTACGTGTCTTTATTTTTCGGGACCCCGTCTCGTGTCGTGGACCTCACCATTGGACTCAGAAGGTCCAAGATAGTAAGAGTACACTAAGAACTTGTTAATTATTGGTCAAGGGGTATTTTGGTCATTTACCCCTTACGTGTATTTATTTTTTGGGCTCCGTCTTGTAAAACGGACCCTACCATTGATCTCAAAATGTCCAAAATAGTAAAAATACACTATTCATATGCTTAATTTGGACTTCGTTTACTCTATTTATGACCCAAGGGTAAAATAGTCATTTTACTTTATTTATTAAATAATTAAATTAATTATTTAATTATTTAATTATTTTTCCAGGGGTCTAAATGCATAAATTTTCCCTCAGTTGGGCCTCAGTATAATTTTCCTAAAGCCCAGGGGTCAATCCGTAAATATAGGAACTCATGGTTTATTTATTTTTAAATAAACTTGAAAACCAAAGGGTTTGGTTTAGTTGGAAGTGAACCGTCCGGTCTAGTCATAAACCAACCGGTTTAGCCGGTCTGCTTACATGTGGCTGACGTCATGATGACGTCAGCCCTAGATCTCATTTAACTTAACCGACATTCCAAAACGACGTCGTTGGATTTAATCGGTGGCAAGCCCAGAGGCTGCCACCTGTCCGAGTTGACTCAGCCCCATTTTTTAAAAACGAGTCAACCCGTCATCGTCTTCCCCAAGAGAACCCTACTGAAACCCTAATTTCCGAATCCATTTTCTTCTATTTCGTGACGTTTTACTCTTCTATTTTTTCTGCTTTCCTTCCCAATAACTTCCTAACATCTAAATACATGTTTTAGCATTGATTTGAAGCTTCGAATATGGCTCAAAGTTTCGGTTTTGGTTGCGATAGCTAAACCTGTGTTAGCCTCGGTTCATACTCGTTTCTTGACCATTTTCGATGAGGCTTGGCTTGTTTTGTTCCTCTACTTAAGAGGTTTCATATTCCGTTCATAAGGGTCGGTTAAATAGTGAGGTTCAAGGACTGGGTCTTGTAACCCGTACCTGCAACTCCATTTTTGGAAGGCTCTTGTTGGGATTTTTGATCGCGGCTAGGGTTTTTCATGACCCTCATGACTTCATCTTGGGGTCTTGGTAGGTTAGAACCTATTTGATTTCACCCATTTCAGACCTGCTTTCTTGAAGGTCATCCATGGCAGCCGATCTTGGACTTGTCATTTTTTTGTGTTTTTAAAGCTTAAAATCATGCTTGACATGCTTATATATATATATTAAACATCATGTATACATAAACAAGTTAAAACAACCTATCTTCATGCTTAACTTCTAGAGAGAGAAAATGGAGATTTTGAGTTTTCTCACCTTTGTGTTCACTGTTTTTCTCCTTCCTCACTTCTGATTCTTCCTCTAGTCTCCTTCTCTGTTTTCTTAAGTGGTCAATCATGTAAGACATGCATTGGTTTCTTTTTAAAGGAAAGAAACCGACCCTTCTCTCTCTTCACTTCCTCTCTCTCTCTCTACACGTTTGCAGCCCTCATTCTTGACCTTATCATCCATCTTACACTTCATTAATTCTGCTTTTTCTCTATTCAGCTTTCTCTTCAATTTTTGCAAGATATTTCATATATATATACATATAATATAATACACACACTTATATGTGAAGAAACACACACTAGCCGACACACACACACACACCTCTTCACACTTACTTTTAGATATTTTCACTTATATATATTTAATTTAATCATATACATACATGCATACTTACATGCTTCCATATACATACATGCATACATACATATATATATATAATAGTTTATTATACTTTATACTTTATACAATGTATCTAGGTATATATATACATAATATATACACATATACCCTCTTGTCCACTTATACATGCCTATATACACTTGATAGCATACACACATAATACACATAATGTGTGTATATGTGTGTTCATGTAACATAAATTTTAATAATAATTTTATTCACATATAATAAATTAATTAATTATTTAATTAATTAATCCTTTTTAATGTAAAATTTCTACATAATTTTCATTGCTTCGTAAGGCGTGCCATATGACCCGGTATCCCGGGTCGGGATATTACATATGGCATGTGTACAGAGGTATACTGTAATATCCCGACCCGGGATACGTCACGTGTACCGAGGTAAGTCGGTCAAATAATGTAACTTGAACGGTAAGATATGTATATCATGGTATTTCATGAAAATGAATGACTGAAAACTGTAAATGGTTGAAATGTATAACAAGTGCCGGGCAACACCCGAGCACCCCAGGACATTGCATCGTAATGCATGCACGCACGTATTTCCATGCATGCCCATGTTTCACGGACACGTAGTATACCAAAAATCAGTGTATGCATGCACTGTCATAAATGAATATATATGCACGTATATGGATATACTCTCACGTATAAGATATGTATTTTATATGTGTATAAATAACTACATATAGTATAATGTATATTCTGTATAAATATGTATATGTATACATAATATATGTATAAATATAAAGGGAAATATCAAAGAAAAGACAAAGGAAAATGAGGGGGGCTGCACATGCATAGTGACCCATGTATACATCACTGTGTGTGTGTGTGTGTGTGTGTCTCGGTTGGGTGAGGTGTGTGTGTGTGTGTGTGATGTGTATAATATAATATATATATATATATGTGTACATCACAAGTCTCCCAAGCTAATAAATGCAAAGTCGCATTTGGCAAAGGGAATACCAGAACCTAAGTCAAGAAAAGGGGCCATAGAAGGGGGAGTAACCGAGAGAGAGAGAAAGAGGGAGAGAGGCAGTGGAATCTCTCTCTTTATATAGGTATATACGGGAGTGAGTTGAAAGACAAAAAGGAAACTGAGACTGAGAGGAACATTGTCAAGGAACTCAGGAGCAGAAACAGAAGGGTTTGGAGGGTCACAGTGAGCAAGAACCGAAAACCCAGGTGAGTGTTTTAAGTTCTGTTTTTAGGATTTAAAGCATGATAGCTTGATCTAAAGCTAGGGTTCTCATAAGCATGAGTTAAGCTTTTAAATGCGAAAAAAATGATAGAAAAATATGCTAAAATGACTGAGAAATTCACAGTTGCAGGTTTGTAGAGAATAATCAGAACCTTAACATTTCACGCATTAAACTTTTTTTAAATGACCCAAGTATGACCCTATGTAGTGCAAAAAATGTTTAGGATGAAATTTGAGTGAAAACCATGACCTAAAAGTCACGAAAATGGAAATGAAGCTCTGACCGAAAAATCGGCCGGAGATATTTAAACCCATATTCGTGAAGATCAAGACGGTCTTGATCAAAACAGAGGATGGATTCATGATCCCCATGTGGTGGGGAGTAAAACGGCATTCAAAACGGGAGGAAAATTGGTCGGGAACCGGTGACAGTCGCCGGAGAAGACGACTGTTCACCACCGGAACTCTACCGGAGTAATGGGGAAGACGACCGTGAAGTCGTGAGGCTATCGGGTTAAAATTAAACCGGATCCGGGTTCGGATCGGATCGGGACTCGACCGGAAATGAAATGGGAAAATGAAACTCTGTCGTTTTTGTTTTATTAAAATGGAAATGGGCTGTTTGGTTACAGTGATAAGAAATGTGGAAATTGGGTTTGGGGTTATCCCAACCATGGATAGCATAGGAGAACTGGTTATCTTGTTCCGGTTCTCAAGATTTGACTGAACCGTTTGGTTCAGTAAGGGGGCAGACCGGTTTAGGGTTTCTGGTTGTGAACCAACTGGTTCAAACCGCAACTCTGAGAATTTGTAAACCGGCCCCAAATGTTTTAGAAAATCTCACTAAGGCCCAAACAGGAAAATTAATAAAATATTAATTTTTACAAAAATGCCCCTATTTCAAATATAGGTCAAACGAAGTCCAAACGATGCAAATGAATAGTCAAAAGTTATTATCTCAGACGTTCTGAGTCCAATGGTGGGGTCCGTTTTATGAGACGAAACCCCAAAGGATAAAATAACGTAAAAGTACAAAATGACCATTTTGCCCTTTTTAGTACAAAAGTCCAAATGAAATTCCGCGAAAGCCTAAACCGACTTTCTTCGGCATTCCGGACTCAATGGTAAGGTCTAAATTAGTGCTAGAGATACTTATGATAAAAAGACATAAAATTTGTTGAATAGCATTAATTCTAAGACGGATTTACTGATATATGGGGAATTCCAAAGGCAAGGCAAACTCACGGATTTCCTGATATAGAACTGCATTAAAGGTAAGTGGATCACTCTCTCTTACATGTGGTGTTTCCACAAGCCAAGTTTATTCTTTTACTGCCAAACTCGTACTCTTGAATGTATTGATATCCTTGTGTTCCACAATTCGATATTTTTCTATCTTGTGGACATTTGATTGACTAATGTATCATTGTTATCATGTTACACTGTGCCTTGAAAGTACCACATGTTATTGCTATCCACAATGTGATATTGTTCTATCTTGTGGACATTGATTGACTGCTATATCGTTGTTATCATGTTGAACCATGCCTTGGAAGGCCTACTGTTGTATCCTTATTAAATGAATGATATTCCATTTTTATATCCTATGGAATTACTTATGCTCATGGTATGTTTATGAACACGGGAGTTGTGCTTAGTCACAACACCCATCTGATGCTATCTGATTGACTGGGACCTACGGGTCAAGTCCGTGAACGGACAAATGACAATTCATTGGAATTCACTGGGGGGTATGCTGGGCCCCAAAAGATCGAGGGTCTGCCGAGCCCTGACACAGAATAACAGCATCTCTTATGATTGATAGAACTTGATTGTTGAATGGCACTATCCCTTATGATTCTTCAAGTCTCGAGGGACTTGCATTGATTGATTTGATTTTGATCGGTTCATTGTGGCAATACTTCATTGTTGTTATATTATCATTGAATTTCTTCATATTGATATTACACCCAATACTTTTGATTGTGTATTGTGATTACTGTTCATTGGCCCTCGTGGCAATTGTTTCCATTGGCCCTCGTGGCAATTATTTTCATTGGCTATCACGGCATCTTATTCTTATGATTGGCTATCATAATCTCATTCATGGATTTATTGATCATCGATACCAGTGTTGGATATCTGCATTTACTTACTGAGCTTTGTAGCTCATTCCACCCCACTTACCCCCATTTCAGGTGATGACGTTGCGAGACCCCAGTAGGAGTCTGAGAGCGTAGGGGGACATTTTGAAGTACTGTACCAGTCTATGTTAGTTCTCCCATGTATTCACCACCCCCGGTGCTGGTTACGTTTAGTTCTCATTTTGTCTTATGTAGAACTATGTCATGTATTTAATAGATTTCCGCTGTTTAAATTATTTAAAAGACTTCCGTTGGATTACTGTAATTGATAAAGACTTCCGCTATTCATTGTTTAAAATTTTTAGTACATTGCATATTAGTACTATGATACAGGAATGGCAAAAGTAGGGACGGCCTTCGGGTCGGCCCCGCGACAAGAGATCCGCATAGGGTGGGTTTCGGGTTGTGACAGCTCGGTATCAAAGCTTTAGGTTCGATTGTGAGTCATGGGAGACAGGACTAGAGTTAAGACTGTTAGATATGACTGACATTTTATATTTTACAATCATGGACAAATTGTCTTACACATTGACTGGTCATCTCACTGGTTATCTCATTGGTTATCTCACTGGTTATCTCACTGGTTATCTCATTAGTTATCTTCATTGGTTCTATTCACAGTCATGGTTAACACGAGGCAAGGTCCGTTACCTATGGATCGTTTAGGACAATTGGAAAGATTGATGCAGACTGTCATTGAAACTCTACCACGGATTCAGGCTAGTGCTAGCCAACCAGCACAGCCAGAACAACAGGAGCAGCCTGTCAACGCAGGCGGCAACATTGGGAATCGTCAAGGGAATGAACGGGATGCTGCATACCAATACGAACGATTCCAGAAAATGAAACCCCCGATGTTTGACGGTACAAATGGGGCCACGGCGGCCGAAGAATGGATGTTAGAAATGAACAGGGTTTTCGATATCCTGAATTGTACTGACGTCCAGAAAGTGGCTTATACCACGTATATGCTTAAGGGAATGGCACATAAGTGGTGCATAAATAAGAAGGCGAGGGAGCCAAACATGAACTGGCAACGATTTACTGTGATCTTCAATAAGAAATACTTCTCCCAGGAAGTACGGAACCGCAGAGTTGTCGAATTCATGGTACTGCAACAGGGGTCGATGACTGTGGAGCAATACGAGGCCACTTTTACTGAATTGGCCAGATTTTCCCCTGATGCTATCAGAACTGAGGATCTGAAGGCTCGTAAATTTGAGAAAGGATTGAGATGGTCTATCAAGGATAGACTAGTACCCCATCGACTGACTACTTACGATGATGTCGTAGAAACGGCTCGGATCATAAAAAGGAGTGGCGAGGAATTCGCCAAGAGGCGAGGGAACCAGAAACGTGGAGGCAACCAGAATAAGAGGCAAGGGCCTTCTACTTCAGGACATGGATCTACATTTACCAGACCTGGAGCTGCATCACAGGCGACAAGGTCCGGTCAGAAGAAACAGAGCAACACTAAAAAGGGGGCAGCCAAGTGCTCTCGTTGTAATAAGATCCACAAAGGCCAATGTCTCAAGGATAGCAGTGCTTGCTACTACTGTGGCCAAGAGGGACATTATGCGAGAGAATGCCCTCAAAAGGATCAGGCCACGCCCAGCACTACTTCGGTTAAAGCACCAACAACCGGAATAGCACCGCCTAGACCTCCAACCCAAAGAAGTGGACAAGGGAACGTCCAGCAGCAGGCAGGACGAGTTTTCTCCCTTTTACCAGGAGACGTGCAGGCTACAACCTCTGTAGTCACAGGTACTCTTTTAGTATGCTCACAGCCTGCTCATGTTTTATTTGACACTGGATCTACACATTCATTTGTATCCCCTACATATGCTGCTAGATTAAACCTTGTGATAGAACCCTTAGGGTATTTACTGAATGTTTCTATACCATCGGGGAAATCATTGTTGGGGGATACCATGTATAGGAATTGTGGGATACAGATTGGGGATACACACTTATTGGCTAACCTTATACCCTTGGAAATTTGTGGATTCGATGTTATCCTTGGAATGGATTGGCTGGCCGCCAATCACGCTATGATAGACTGTGTGGCCAAACGAGTTCTCATACAGAACCCCCAGTTTCCAACAGTTGACTTTGAGGGGACAGGGGTGGTTTCCCCACCCTACTTCATTTCCTCTATCCAGGCAAGGCTTCTGCTTCGCAAGGGATGTCACAGATTCTTATGTAGTGTTCAAGACACTGATTCCCAACAGCCTGAGTTAGAGAAGATCCCCATTGCTAGGGAATTTCCCGGAGTATTCTTGGATGATCTTCCAGGAATGCCCATAGACAGAGAGATCAAGTTTTGCATCGACGTATTGCCAGGCACTACATCGATATCCAAGACTCCATATAGGATGGCACCGACAGAGCTGAAGGAGCTGAAGCTCCAGTTGCAAGAATTATTGGACAAGGGTTTTATACGACCCAGCTCGTCACCATGGGGTGCGCCTGTATTGTTCGTAAAGAAAAATGATGGAACTATGAGACTGTGTATCGACTATCGTGAGTTGAACAAAGTTACCATCCGGAACAGATATCCACTGCCTAGAGTAGATGATTTGTTCGACCAATTGAAAAGGGCCTAGGTGTTCTCAAAGATCGACCTAAGGTCCGACTATCACTAGTTGAAGGTCAAACCCACTGACATTCAGAAGACAGCATTTAGGACACGGTATGGACACTACGAGTTCCTTATTATGCCATTTGGGGTGAACAATGCCCCAGCTGCATTCATGGACATGATGAACCGTGTGTTCAAGCCGTACTTGGATGACTTCGTGATTGTATTTATAGATGACATCTTGGTTTACTCTAAGAACCAGGAAGAACACGAGGTACATCTGAGGAGAGTCCTACAGAAGTTAGGGGAGCAGAAGTTATACGCCAAGTTGAAGAAATGTGAATTCTGGCTTCCTAGTATAGCATTTCTAAGACACGTGATCAGTAAAGAAGGAATCTCTATTGATTCCCAGAAGATCGAGGCAATCATGAATTGGCCTCAACCTACGAGTGTCACGGAAGTGCGAAGTTTCATGGGGTTAGCAGGCTACTATAGGAGATTTGTCAAAGACTTCTCCAAAATAGCTACGCCTATCACCAAACTGACCCGGAAAGGTGTTCCTTTTGTTTGGACAGAGGAACAAGAAAAGAGTTTCCAAGAGTTGAAGGAGCGTTTGGTTACAGCTCCTATATTAACAGTACTAGAAGGAACTGACGGTTTTGTGATTTACAGTGATGCCTCGTTCGAGGGCTTAGGGTGTGTGTTAATGCAGAACGGAAAAGTGGTAGCATATGCTTCACGATAGTTGAGACCCCATGAGGGGAACTACCCGACACACGATCTCGAGCTAGTCGCCATTGTCTTTGCCTTAAAGATATGGAGGCATTATTTATACGGGACCACGTGCAAAATCTTCACCGACCATAAGAGCCTCAAGTATCTGTTTACACAGAAGGAGCTCAATATGAGACAGCGCCGTTGGTTAGAATTGTTGAAGGACTACAAGGTCAGCATACAGTACCACCCAGAAAAGGCAAACGTGGTAGCTGACACTCTTAGTAGAAATTCATCAGGGAGTTTAGCTTGCCTGTTGACGACACAGACAAAGATACTGAGAGACTTGGAGGCTATGGAAATAGAGATAGTTCTGCCCAGCTCCGAGGCACTATGTGCCAACGTCACAGTTAGTTTGTCGATTGTGGACAAGATCAGGGGGCAGCAGACTCAGGATGAGAAGCTAGCTAAGCTTCTTCAAGGAATTGAGACAGGCATAGATTCCGAGTACTCAGTGAGAGATGGAATATTATATTATCAGGGTAGGATCTGCGTACCCGACGTGCCCGAAATCAGGAAAGAGATTCTTGATGAGGCACACAGTTCAAAACTTGCCTTACATCTAGGGGGCACCAAAATGTATCACAATGTTAAGGATACTTATTGGTGGTCTGGGATGAAACGTCACATAGCTGAGTACATAGCACGATGTGCCAAGTGCTAGCAAATTAAGGTAGAACATTCAGAAACCTGGAGGACTTCTGCAGTCACTGCCCATTCCTGAGTGGAAGTGGGAATACATCACGATGGACTTTGTGTCAGGATTGCCAAGGACAGTCAAGGGGAGTGATTCTATCTGGGTCATTGTAGACAGATTAACTAAGACAACTCATTTCCTGGCAACCGAGACGACACAATCTCTTCAGCGACTAGCCGAGTTATACATTAGAGAGATTGTTAGACTTCACGGAGTTCCAGTATCAATTGTTTCTGATAGGGACCCCCGGTTCGTATCACGATTCTAGGAAAGGACTACAACAAGCTATGGGCGCGGAACTGAGTCTTAGTACTGCGTATCACCCCGAGACCGACGGCCAGTCGGAAAGGACGATACAGACTTTAGAAGACTTACTAGGTTTCTGTGTCATAGACTTTGAAGGGAGTTGGGAAGATCAGTTGCCATTGGTGGAGTTCACGTACAATAATAGCTATCAAGCTAGTATTGGTATGGCGCCATATGAGGCATTGTACGGCAGGAAGTGCCGATCACCACTGTGTTGGACAGAGGTGGGAGAAAGGAAACTCTATGGGCCAAAGATAGTGGAACAGACCACAGGAAAAATACAACTGATCCGACAGCGTTTATTAGCAACTCAGAGTCGACAGAAAAGCTATGCGAATGTTCATCGACGAGACTTAGAGTTTGCAAAAGACGATTTTGTATACTTGAAAGTATCACCCATGAAAGGAGTAGTCAGGTTTGGCAAGAGAGGAAAGCTTGGTCCCAGATACATTGGGCCATTCAGGATCACGAAGAGGGTTGGACCCGTAGCTTACGAGCTTGCCTTAGCTTCAAAGTTAGCACATGTTCACAATGTGTTTCATGTCTCGATGCTAAGGAAGTGTATACAGAGTGAAGATCAAGTGATCGAGCACGAACCGTTAGACGTCCAGGAAAATCAGAGTTACATAGAGCATCCAGTTCAGATTTTGGATCGTCGAGATCAGGTACTACGGAACAAGACTATTTCGTTAGTCAAAGTTCTGTGGAGGAATCACCGGATGGAAGAGGCTACCTGGGAGCGAGAAGATGATATGCTGCGCCAAGTACCCACACTTATTTCCATAGTAGTACATGCTAAGTTTGGGGACAAACTTATTTTTAAGGGGGTAAGAATGTAATATCCCGACCCTGGGATACGTCACGTGTACCGAGGTAAGTTGGTCAAATAATGTAACTTGAACGGTAAGATATGTATATCATGGTATTTCATGGAAATGAATGACTAGAAACTGTAAATGGTTGAAATGTATAACAAGTGCCGGGCAACACCCGAGCACCCCAGGACAGTGCATCGTAACGCGTGCACGCACGTATTTCCATGCATGCCCATGTTTCACGGACACGTAGTATACCAAAAATTAGTGTATGCATGCACTGTCATAAATGAATATATATGCACGTATATGGATATACTCTCACGTATAAGATATGTATTTTATATGTGTATAAATAACTACATATAGTATAATGTATATTATGTATATATATATATATATATGTATATGTATACATAATACATGTATAAATATAAAGGGAAATATCAAAGAAAAGACAAAGGAAAAGGAGGGGGGCTGCACATGTATAGTGACCCATGTATACATCACTCTGTGTGTGTGTGTGTGTCTCAGGTTGGGTGAGGTGTGTGTGTGTGTGATGTGTATAATATAATATATATATATATATATGTGTGTGTGTGTACATCACAAGTCTCCCAAGCCAATAAATGCAAAGTTGCATTTGGCAGAGGGAATACCAGAACCTAAGTCAAGAAAAGGGGCCATAGAAGGGGGAGTAACCGAGAGAGAGAGAGAGAAAGAGGGAGAGAGGCGGTGGAATCTCTCTCTTTATATAGGTATATACGGGAGTGAGTTGAGAGACAAAAAGGAAACTAAGACTGAGAGGAACATTGTCAAGGAACTCAAGAGCAGAAACAGAAGGGTTTGGAGGGTCACAGTGAGCAAGAACCGAAAACCCAGGTGAGTGTTTTGAGTTCTGTTTTTAGGATTTAAAGCATGATAGCTTGATCTAAAGCTAGGGTTCTCATAAGCATGAGTTAAGCTTTTAAATGCAAAAAGAATGATAGAAAAATATGCTAAAATGACTGAGAAATTCACAGTTGCAGGTTTGTAGAGAATAATCGGAACCTTAACATTTCATGCATTAAACTTTGTTTAAATGACCCAAGTATGACCCTATGTAGTGCAGAAAATGTTTAGGATGAAATTTGAGTGAAAATCGTGACCTAAAAGTCACGAAAATGGAAATGAAGCTCTGATCGGAAAATCGGCCTGGAGATATTTAAACCCATATTCGTGAAGATCAAGACGGTCTTGATCAAAACGGAGGATGGATTCATGATCCCCATGTGGTGGGGAGTAAAACGGCATTCAAAACGGGAGGAAAATTGGTCGGGAACCGGTGACAGTCGCCGGAGAAGACGACTGTTCACCACCGGAACCCTACCGGAGTAATGGGGAAGACGACCGTGAAGTCGTGAGGCTATCGGGTTAAAATTAAACCGGATCCGGGTTCGAATCGGATCGGGACCCGACCGGAAATGAAATGGGAAAATGAAATTGTGTCGTTTTTGTTTTATTAAAATGGAAATGGGCTGTTTGGTTACAGTGATAAGAAATGTGGAAATTGGGTTTGGGGTTATCCCAACCATGGATAGCATAGGAGAACCTGGTTATCTTGTTCCGGTTCTCAAGATTTGATTGAACCGTTTGGTTCAGTAAGGGGGCAGACCGGTTTAGGGTTTCTGGTTGTGAACCAACTGGTTCAAACCGCAACTTTGAGAATTTGTAAACCGGCCCCAAATGTTTTAGAAAATCTCACTAAGGCCCAAACAGGAAAATTAATAAAATATTAATTTTTACAAAAATGCCCCTATTTCAAATATAGGTCAAACGAAGTCCAAACGATGCAAATGAATAGTCAAAAGTTATTATCTCGAACGTTCTGAGTCCAATGGTGGGGTCTGTTTTGCAAGACGAAACTCCGAAGGATAAAATAAAGTAAAAGTGCAAAATGACCATTTTGCCCTTTTTAGTACAAAAGTCCAAATGGAATTCCGCGAAAGCCTAAACCGACTTTCTTTGGCATTCCAGACTCAATGGTAAGGTCTAAATTAGTGCTAAAGATACTTATGATAGAATGACATAAAATTTGTTGAATAGCATTAATTCTAAGACGGATTTACTGATATATAGGGAATTCCAAAGGCAAGGCAAACTCACGGATTTCTTGATATAGAACTGCATTAGAGGTAAGTGGATCACTCTCTCTTACATGTGGTGTTTCCACAAGCCAATTTTATTCTTTTACTGCCAAACTCGTACTCTTGAATGTATTGATATCCTTGTGTTCCACAATTCGATATTTTTCTATCTTGTGGACATTTGATTGACTAATGTATCATTGTTATCATGTTACACTATGCCTTGAAAGTACCACATGTTATTGCTATCCACAATGTGATATTGTTCTATCTTGTGGACATTGATTGACTGCTATATCATTGTTATCATGTTGAACCATGCCTTGAAAGGCCTACTGTTGTATCCTTATTAAATGAATGATATTCCATTTTTATATCCTATGGACTTACTTATGCTCATGGTATGTTTATGAACACGGGAGTTGTGCTCAGTCACAACACCCATCTGATGCTATCTGATTGACTGGGACCTACGGGTCAAGTCCGTGAACGGACAAATGGCAATTCATTGGAATTCACTGGGGGGTATGTCGGGCCCCAAAAGATCGAGGGTCTGCCGAGCCCTGACACAGAATAACAGCATCTCTTATGACTGACAGAACTTGATTGTTGAATGGCACTATCCCTTATGATTCTTCAAGTCTCGAGGGACTTGCATTGATTGATTTGATTGTGATCGGTTCATTGTGGCAGTACTTCATTGTTGTTATATTATCATTGAATTTCTTCATATTGATATTACACCCAATACTTCTGATTGTGTATTGTGATTACTGTTCATTGGCCCTCTTGGCAATTGTTTTCATTGGCCCTCGTGGCAATTATTTTCATTGGCTATCACGGCATTTTATTCTTATGATTGGCTATCATAATCTCATTCATGGATTTATTGATCATCGATACCAGTGTTGGACATCTGCATTTACTTACTGAGCTTTGTAGCTCATTCCACCCCACTTACCCCCATTTCAGATGATGACGCTGCGAGACCCCAGTAGGAGTCTGAGAGCGTAGGGGGACATTTTGAAGTACTGTACCAGTCTATGTTAGTTCTCCCATCTATTCACCACCCCCGGGTGCTGGTTACATTTAGTTCTCATTTTGTCTTATGTAGAACTATGTCATGTATTTAACAGATTTTCGCTGTTTAAATTATTTAAAAGACTTCCGCTGGATTACTGTAATTGATAAAGACTTCCGCTGTTCATTGTTTAAAATTTTTAGTACATTGCATATTAGTACTATGATATAGGAATGGAAAAAGTAGGGCCGGCCTTCGGGTCGGCCCCGCGACACGAGATCCGCATAGGGTGGGTTTCGGGTCGTGACATACACCGGTAGAGTGAAATATCACTAGGCATAAACCGAGCTGTTAAGCTCTATATCATTGTATTCATTAGACTGAATGGATTGGAATGTGAATGATTTTTGGAGAATGGCTAGTGCCGAGCAACACCCGAGCAACCCAACATTAAATCTCGTAAAACATGCATGTACGCATTTCCATGCACGTGTACATTGCATGGATGCATAGTATATTATTATGTTAGAGTATATGTATGCTACTCAAAACAAGCAATCATGTATACGGAGTGGATGTATATGCTAATATATGAATATATATATATATATATGTGTATACATTGTATAATATATACGTATATTACTGCCTATATTTTAACTATCAAGAAAAGACAAAGGGGAAAGGGAGGGCTGCACCTACGTAGTGGACAGTGTGTGTGTGTGTGTGTGTATGTCACTAGGTGACTGTGTGTGCATCACTGTGTGTGTGTTGTGTGGCTGAGAGGAGGGCAGCAAGGCTGCTCACAGCCATACGTGTAAGTGTGCATGTGTGTGGTGTCCTCCATGGCTATAGGTGGCAAAAGCCACCGACTATGGAATTGGTTGAGAGGATTAAAGGGAAAGAAAGGCAGTAAGAGAGAAAGAGAGAGAGAGAGAGAGAGAGAGAGAGAGAGAGAGAGAGAGAGACCGAAGCATCACCAGAAAGAAAGGAGAGGAGAAGGTTGCCAAACCAGGTAACAAACTTAAGTTTCCTCATTCATTTTCACTCCTGAATAAGTTTCATACGGTTAGAACTATGGTTAAGTGTTTAAGTTTACAAACTTTGTAAGGAAACGGAATAAATCGTGAAGAACTGCTACTATTGGACTTGAACAACTGGGTCAGAATCAAGTTTAAACAAACATGTTCAAATGGTTAGGGTCCAAAACTGGACCTTATAAGGATCTCAAAAATCTAAAAATCAGACCCAAAATATTGAAGAGGAGAGAGAAATATGGAATTGCAGGTCACGGGTTGAATATGGAACTTCAATAATTGAGTTTAAATTCTAGTTTTGTGAATGGGATAGCAATCCTTAAGGTCCTACGGTCACAACAAACCAAAATTCATTGAAATTGGTTGGAAAATGAAGGCATACGACTTGATTATTCAGTCGGCCATTGAAGAGTGAAGCAAGCGTTTGAGCTTGTTTAAGGCCATGAAACAAATGCCAAAATGAGGAAAACCCCTCCAGAAATATAATAGAAACAAAAACAACATGAATCAATGGCCAAAAGATCACGAAATTAACTTTAGGAATTTCTGGGTTTATGGTTACTGTTCATCATCTTGGAGAAGACGATGAATAGTACCGAAAGTGGGTCGGGTTAATTTGAGTCTTGAACCAGGTTTGGGTCGCATCGGGTAGAGACCCGACCGGAATTAAATGGGGCATTGATACTGTGTCGTTTTGTACTGGAATTTAAATGATATTTGGGTGGTTGGTAACAGGGCTAATAAATTGAAATTGAGCTAGGGATTATCTACTCCGTGGATGGGATAGGAAAATTGGGTTATTGAACTCTGGTTTTCAGAGTATAGTGAACCGGTCGGTTCAGTGGGAAATTGAACCGGTTCTAGGGTTTAAGCAGTGAACCCACTGGTTCAGACCGGGACTATTGGAAATTATGAACTGGACCCTAGAAAGTTTGGGAAATCCCACTAAGGCCCAAACAGGAAAAATTAATAAATATTATTTAAAGGAAATTATGAAAATACCCCTACCTCAAAAGTAGGTCAAATGAAGTCCAAACGAGGAAAATGAATAGTCAAGTTTTATTATCTTCGGACATTTTGAATCTAATGGTGATGTCAAAATTATGAAAAGAGGTCCCGAAGAACAACAGACATGTAAAAGCGCAAAATGACTATTTTGCCTTTTCAATCTAGAAGTCCAAATGGAATTCCGCGAAAGCCTAAACTGACTTTCCTCGGCATTCCAGGACTCAATGGTAAAGTCTAAATTAGTAATCGAAATACTTATGATAGCAAGGCATAAAATTTGATGAATAGCATATATTCTGAAACGTATTTACTGATATATAAGGGAACTGGACAAGGAAAAGGCAAACCCTTTCTCTTCCATGTGGTATTTCCAAGCCAAGTTTATTCTCATTACTGCCAGACTTGAACGTAACTGATATTATTGTCTTCCATAATGTGATATTGTTCTATCTTGTGGACATTGATTGATTGTTATATCATTGTTATCATGTTGCACCATGCCTTGAAAGGCCTACTGCTATGTCTTTATTGAATATCTGATATTCCATTTTATACTTCTATGGAATCACTATAATCATGATATGTTATGAATACCGAATTTGTGCTCAGTCACAATATCCATCCGATGCTTTCTGACTTCATCGGAGACCTAAGGGTTGAGTCCGTGAACGGAATAAGTGGAAGGAATGAATTCCTCGTAGGCTTCCACCGGCAATTTCACTGACATTTCACTGACATTTTCACTGGCATATCCACTGGCATTCCACTGGCATTTTCACTAGCATTCTACAGAATGAAAGCATCTTTTAGTTGATTAATATGATTGCGATTGTTGAATGATACTGTGATATCCTGACCCGGGATACGACACATTTACCGAGGTAACTCAATTGAATAGCATAACCTGAGCGATTTTAAGCTCTATGTTAGGGTATTTCATGAAAATGAATAACTGTATAACCAGTGCCGGGTAACACCCGACCAACTCAGAACCTTACCTCGAAAAGCATGCATGCATGCAACCCATGCATGCATACGTACGTACACATGCATAGTTCACGAAATATTAGTGTATGTATACGTGACTAAAAATACAATTATACGTATTTATATGGTTATAAATACAATGTATAAAAAATATGTATTTTATATGTATATATATGTATAATGTAAATGTATCATATATATAAATGCAAGTAAGAAAAATTAAGATAAAGAAAAAAAGGAAGGGAAGCTTCCAAGCAAAATATCAGTGTGTGCATCACTATGTGTGTATGTGTGTTTGGGAACCACACCAACCGACTTGGTGAAGTGGTGTGTGTATATATGTAATATATGTATATATATATATGAGGGTACGTGGATGGAGGAGGAAAAATGGGCGGTTCTCTGCAGTCAAGACTGACTGCAAGAGAGAGAGAGAGAGAGAGATAAAGTAGAAAGAAGAGGGGCGGTGGTGTGTCGTGTAAGACATGCATATATATATATATATGAGTGGTATGTGAGAAGAAAGGAAAACAGAGAGAATTAAGGGCCGTGAACACTGTCTAAGGGTTGGAAAAAGTGTGGAGAAGAAACAGAAGTGAACCAAATAGAACCAGGAAAGGAAAGAAGAAGCAACAGGAAGAAATCCGAATTTTAAAAGGTAAGTGGGCTTGCTGCAGTTTTCAATTTAAAAGCATGATAGGTTATTTAAATAATAGGGTTCAAATCTGCATGATCTATAGGTTGTTTTGCAAAAAGAATCAGGTTAAATGGTGTAGAATCGAGAGAGAAATTCATAGTTGCAGGTTGTAGAGAATAATCGGACACTTTACATTTCATGCATTAAACCTTGTTTAAATGACCCAAGAATGATCCTTATACATGCAGAAATACACTAGAAGAATTATAAGGTCAAAACAATGGGTAAACAAACGTGAAATTGAGAAAATACAGTTGGCCGGAGCCACTGTTTTTCTCTATTTCGTGAGGAATCAGTGGGTTAAATTGAAAACCAAAAGTGGATTCGAGATCTCCATGGAAAAAGTAGAGAGAATTGCATTGAGCTAGGTCAAAAAACTGATCGGATTTAGGTTGCCGTCACCGGAGAAGGTGACGGAACCCTAATACAGGCTCACCGAAGCTTCGGGGAAGACGACCTGTGAAGTCGTGGGGCTATCGGGTTAAGACTAACCGGGTTTGGGTACGGATCGGGTCGGGACCCGACCGGAAATAAATGGGTAAGTGATACTGTGTCGTTTTGTTTTTAAATTTAAATGGATTAGGCTTGTTTGGTTACACAGGATAGGAAATGTTGAAATTGGGTTTGGGGTTATCTAAACCAAGGATGGGATAGGAAAACAGGGTTATTGAAATCCGGTTTTCAACATGAAGTGAACCGTTTGGTTTAGTAAGGGGGCAGACCGGTTTAGGGTTTCTGGTTCTGAACCAACTGGTTCAGACCGCAGGTTTTGGAAATTATGAACCGGCCCCAAATGTTTTGAGAAATCACACTAAGGCCCAAACAGGAAAATTAATAAAATATTAATTTTTACAAAAATGCCCCTATTTCAAATATGGGTCAAACAAAGTCCAAATGATACAAATGAATAGTCAAAACTTATTATCTCGGACTGTTCTGAGTCCAATGGTGGGGTCTGTTTTACGAGAAGGGACCCCGAAGGATAAAATACCGTAAAAGTGCAAAATGACCACTTTGCCCTTTTTAGTACAAAAGTCCAAATGGAATTCCGCGAAAGCCTAAACCGACTTTCTTCGACATTCCGAACTCAATGGTAAAGTCTAAAATAGTATTTGAAATACTTATGATAGAAAGGCATAAAATTTGATGAATAGCATTTATTCTGAAACGTATTCACTGATATATAGGAAACTCGAAAGGCAAGGGTACACTCACGGATTTCCTGATCTAGAATCACGATAGAGGTAAGTGGATCACTCTCTCTTACATGTGATGTTTCCACAAGCCAAGTTTATTCTTTACTGCCAAACTTGTACTCTTGAAAGTACTTCATGTTATTGCTATCCACAATGTGATATTGTTCTATCTTGTGGACATTGATTAACTATTGTACCATTGTTATCATGATTGAACCGTGCCTTGAAAGGCTTACTATTATGCTTTACTGTGTATATGATATTCCATTTTCATACTCCTATGGAATCACAAATGATCATGCTATGTTTATAAATGCTGGAATTGTGCTCAGTCACAATATCCATCCGATGTTTCTGTGACGAACTAGTCCGTGAACGGACGCAGTGGTAAAAGATGTGAGTTTACTGAGAGGTATGCCGGGCCTCGAAATACGAGAGGGACTGCCATCCCCTACTACATATTATAAGCATCTCGATTGGATTATTGTTATGGATATATTGTTGAATGGTTACTGTTTCTTATGGTTTATCTCATATTGTTCATTGGTTTGATTGTAATCGTTTTATTGTGGCAGTACTTTTATTGTGACAGGCTATTGTTGAGAAATCCTTATCATTGCTTATCTATTACTCCTGATTGTATATTGTGACCCCACTATTCATTGGCCATCATGGCAACCGTTCTCATTGGCTATCACAACATCTTACTTCTTATGATTGGCTATCATATTTTTATTCATGGATTCATGTTCTTTATAATCATCGATACCAGTGTCGGAGATCTGTTTTACTTACTGAGCTTCATAGCTCATTCCACCCCACTTACCCCCCATTTCAGGTGATGACGCTGCGAGACCCCAGTAGGAGTCTGAGAGCGTAGGGGGACATTTTGAAGTACTGTATCAGTCTATGTTAGTTCTCCCATGTATTCAACACCCCCGGGTGCTGGTTACGTTTAGTTCTCATTTTGTTTTATGTAGAACTATGTCATGTATTTAATAGACTTCCACTGTTTAAATTATTTAAAAGACTTCCGCTGGATTACTGTAATTGATAAAGACTTCCGCTGTTCAATGTTTAACATTTTTAGTACATTGCATATTAGTACTATGATACAGGAACAGAAAAAGTAGGGACGGCCTTTGGGTCGGCCCCGCGACACGAGATCCACATAGGGTGGGTTTCGGGTCGTGACAGATACTATTCCTTATGACTTATCTTACACTGAGAGGATATTCCTTATTGTTCTGATTGCGATCGATTTATTGTGGCAGTACCTTCATGTTGATGTATTATTATTGAGAGTTTCATATTGAAGTTATATCCATTACTCCTGATTGTATATTGTATCACCACTGTCCATTAGCCATTGTGGCAACTGTTCTCATTGGCTATTACAGCATCTCTTTTATCATATTCTTATACCAGTGTCGGAGATCTATTTTTACTTGCTGAGCTCTCGTAGCTCATTCCACCCTACTTACCCCCATTTCAAGTACTGACGCTGCAAGACCCCAGTAGGAATCTGAGAGCGTAGGAGGACATTTTGAGGAACTGTACCAGTCTATGTTTTAGTTCTCCCATGTATTCACCACCCACGGGTGCTGGTTACGTCTGGTTCTTATTTTGCTTATTGTAGAACCATATTATGTATTGTAAAGACCTCCGCTGATCATTGTATTGAATAGACTTCAGCTGACATTGTGTACTGAAAGACTTCCACTGATTATAGACATGATAAGACTTCCGCTGTTATTGTTTTAAGATTTTAGTACTTTGCATATTAGTACTGTGATACAAGAATGGAAAAAGTAGGGACGGCCTTAGGGTCGGCCCCGCGACATGAGATCCGCATAGTGTGCATATATTATATAGTGTGTGTGTGTGTGTGTGCATATATTATATATAGAAATTGTAATTCAATTTAACCAAAATGTGTGTTGTGTGTGATCAGAATAGTGTGTGTGTGTGTGTGTGTGTTTTGCGTACTGGATGTAGAGAGTCAAAAAGAGAGGCTAGAGAGAGAAAGAGAGACAATTGTGTGTGCATGTGTGTGTTGTGCTTGGAGGAATCAAAATCAAATAGAGGAGAAGGATGCAGAAGCTTGAGAAGCTCAGGAACCAAGTTCAAGAAGAGGAATAGGGACTGTTATGAAAGGTAACCCATGAACCGAGCTTTCTCTCTCTAGAATTCAAGTGTAAAAGTTACTGTTAAGGGTTGTATAGTGGTATATACTCACATGCAATAATGTTTATATGTTTAGTACATGGGAAAAATGAATTTTCATGGGCTGAATAGGCAGGAAACCTTAAGAAGAGGCCTGAACCACCATTGTTGGAAGCTTGAAAGTGGGTCTGAAACAAGTGAAACAAATCTTATCCTAGTAACTTGGGACTTGAACTAGGTTTTATAGGTAACCAGAATCCATGAGAATTGAACCATAAAACATGAAAGGAAAGAGAGGAATTTGGAGTTGCAGTCTCAAGTTCAAATTGGAACCCTTCTGATTAAGGCCTAAACTTTAGTTTTGTGAATGGGGCAGTGATATTTAGGACGGTGTGATCGCAATAAACCAAAAATTATAAAAAATGGTTAAGAAATAAGGATGTATGATCCGATTATTCAGTCGCCCATCAAAGCTTGGATCAAGCTTTTGAGCTTGTTTCAAGCCACGAAATGAATGTCAAAACACTTAAAAATCTTCTAGTAATGGTTTAGAGATGAAAACAGTGGAAATCCTCACGAATTTAGCTTTTAAGATTTTCAGTTTTAGGGTTACTGTTCATCGTCATGGGGAAGACGATGAACAGGTACCAGAAATGGGTCGAATCGGGTTTGGGTCGGGTCGGAACCTGATTGGATATAAGGGGCAAGTCGAACTACGTCGTTTTAGGGAAATGTTTTAAATTTTTAAATCAAATTAGGGCTGATGTCAGCACGACATCAGCGTGATGCAGTAGACTGGCTGAATCGGTTGGTTCAGCACAACTGAGACCGATTCACTTAAAGAACGAAACAAACCCTTCGGTTTAAATCCTATTTTGGCCCAATCCTTGGGATTTTTATGCAAATACACCCCTGAAAAAAAATAATAAAATAATTAATTAAATTACTTTATTAATTGGGTAAAATTACTATTTTATTCTTAGACACTAAATGACTCAAACGAAGCCCAAATTAAATAAATAAATAGTGTATTTCTACTATTTCGGACATTCTGGACTCAACAGTGGAGCCTGATTTGGAAAATTAAGTCCCAAAAAATAAAGACACGCAAATAATAAATGATTGTATTGCCCCTAATGATACCTAGGACCAAATAAAAATAAGATAGTTCAATTTAACTATGTCGGACATTTTGGACCTAATAGTGAGGTCCATTTTATGCACCGAAGACCCAAAAAGTTTAGCTATACCACACATGAAATTACCAAATTGCCCCTAATGTGCCCAAAGCTAAATAAAAAAGCGAGAAGGTCTAAATTGACTTTCTTCGACGCTCCAACGGTGAGGTCCAAAATACCAAAATAGATATTGAAAAATAAGTCACGTGAAAAATAACAATTTATTTAAAAGACCATTCCTAGGAAATTAGGATACGTTGGGTCTAAGATTAAATGAAGAGCATCAATTTAGAGATGATTTGAAGTAAATGAGGAATTAATTGAAGTCTTGATGAATTTGATTTTCTTAGGAATTTCAAAGGGAAAGGGAAAGCCCACCAGTAGTGCTGACCCAGGAGAACAAGGTGAGTAATCCTGTACTTTGAAGTGGAGGTTTTAAACTCTATGGATTCTGAAAAAGTTTAAGTTCAAATATTTTGAAGTGTTTTTATATCTGCTGTATTTCAAATTCTAAACTCTCTTATTTAAATGCTTTATATTCCAACGTTCTATCGAAATTATTTATAAATTCTAACATGGCATGCAAATTTGCTTCTTGATATTTCTCACAAATGATGCATTTATTTTTGGCATGTCCATGTAATTGTCAGTTTTATTAAATGCCTCTTGAATTAAATGTTTTTATTTTGTATATGCTTTAATAAATTCCTGTGTATCGTGATTTAAATTCTTGAAGCTCTTATGTTAAATGTTTCAAGTATTGTCCTCCAAATATTTAAAAACCCTGTTAAATTGTCCGTGTTTTGAATACACATGAAAATTCATTCTCTTATTAAAGCCATGTTTTTAATTGTACATGAAAAGCATTTATTGAAGAAGCCATTTTTTAAATGCTCATAAAGAGCATTTCATGAAGAAGCCATGTTTTTGTAAGATAATTGTGCATAAGCACCAAGTAATGATATTGGGATTCCTTCAGAACTCAATTGACATGAAGAATGCTTGGTAGCCGGATCTAATTCACCAGGCATGAGATATCTCCCGTGAAGTAAAAACTAGAATCTGGTTCAAAACAGGTTTTCACCTAATCAAAATGAAAAGATGACAAATGTTTTCAGAAATGATAGCAGGTCTTTAAACCCCCATTTATCTGAAACGGGTTTTTATATAACCCCAAGTTTTGAAGAAGAAGAAATTTACATCCTTTTGTTTTCATGGAAAGGATTTCAAATTATTTCCTTGGTCTTCAAATGGCCACTCTACACATGTTTATAAATTCTGTTGCATATTAAATGCTTTATTGAATGCTTTAAAAATGCATCATGCTACATGATTCGAAGATTCTCGTATTCTGCGATTATGAAGTACGTGCCTAGCTTGAATGCCTTGTATGCTTCATGCTATCTTTTTGAAGAATTCTATTTTCTGTATCTGAAGTATATGTACAATTGGTAGTGTATGTTTATATGAACCTTCTCTTATAACTAACTCACTACCAGTTGAAACCCATGACAAAGTACTGGAATTACTCATGGGCTTTTTAAAGCTCAGCTCATTCCCTAACATTTTTCAAGTGATGACGATGGATGGGAGCCTTGCCCAATTTGGGGATAGGAGATTGGCAGCTCCATTTTGATTAGGAATTTTGGAAGTATTAGGACCTATAGTTGGTCAAATTTTGTTGTTATAATTTTGGGACAAATATGTACTTAAGCCCCAAGGGGTAAACGGACATGTATTATGTAAAACTTTAAATTTTTATTATGCTCTGAATGTATATTATTTGTTTACCGCTCCGAAGAAGAAGAAGAAGAAGAAGAGACAGTATCGAGCGGGCGTGCGAAAAGAAAAAGTTTTTTTCACGCTTCCGCAATTTGCCAGTTCTGGCCCTACCGCACAGCCGTCCGGCATCGTTGCTCACGTGAAGCCTCACCCGACGGCACACGGGCCAAAGGGTGGTGGTCACAATTCAGGAATCTACACGTGCCTGGTTTTTGGGTCGTGACACCAAACCCGAAGCAAAAATTCAAGAAAACACCAAAAATAACAAAAAGATGCCATTAAGGCATTTTGTCAAGCGCGTGGTGTGCACTCTCCAAAGAGGCAAGTGGGTGAAGTGTCTATGCATGGCCAACCTCCATTTTTACATACAATTCACATACACAACATTTCATCCAACCAAGGGGTGGAATCAAAGCAAAAATGCCCAAAAATATTGGAAGAAAACACAAGAAATTCATACCTCTCTATTGTAGTAACGGTGAGACAAATGCCGAGTCGGTTCTTGAACCAAGCTCGTATCATTTCGAGGACTCTGAGGGGATTTATAACATTGAATATCCCCAAGCATCGGCCCGAGTGCCACAAAATCTTGATCCAAATCGAACATGGCATCCGAATTATCAAAACTTTTGCTTGCCATTTTCTTGAAAAATCCCGAATCTTCTTGAAATAATTGCGTTGTTTGAACTTCCCAAGGCTCGATCTAACCTCCAAAATCTTCAATAAAAGTCCTTACACAATTTGGCACAAGTTGGGTAAGGATGGGTAGAGAGAAAGTTATGAGAAATATGAGAAAAAATTAAAAAAATGCCACATTTAACAATCTGCCTGCGCCCAAGCCCCTAGTGCCGATCGGCACTCATGGGGGTTGATCGGCACACAAAGGGTGGAAACACCCCTACTATGTGCCTGATCAGCACAGAGTAGCTGGGCGGGCTCATTTCGACCTATTTTGTAATTTTGGCCCATTTTAGTATTTTTTGGCCCATTTTCGCTTATTTGGAGCCTAGTTTTGGTATTTTCAATCCATGAATGCCACAATTTCTTCACAAATTCATCATGACTCAATTCCAATCACAAATCAAACAGCTATATGATGATTTAATATAAAGGCCTAGCCTATTTAGTCAAAACTAGTCGATTTGTCTCATTTTTTCTTACACCAACCACATGGATGCCCCAAGAAACCGTATTCTCCCATTCAAATCTAACAAATGGAACATGAATCCACTCTTTCCTATAGAGTTACACAAAGCCTAGTCCTCTTGACGGGCTCGATCTAAGTCATCTCACTAATAAGATACACCCCCGTAAGTCAAAATCATTAGTGAATCTCAAAACCTTTTAGGATCACATTTCCTTTTAGGTAAGTCATCTATCAAAAAATTCCATCTCATGAGGGGCATAGCCATATCAAAGACGTATTAGGATCACATTTCCTTTTAGGTAAGCTTCTATCACAATATTCCATCTTATGAGGGGCGTAACCCCATGAAAGACTTATTAAGATCGCATTTCCTTATTGGTAAGCCATCTATCGCAATATTCCATCTCATGAGAGGCGTAACCCCATGAAAGACTTATTAGGATCGCATTTCCTTTTAAGTAAAGCCGTTTGAGGATGCAATTTCATAAAACCTGTTAGGATAGCATTCCTTCTCGGTCTTTTTTTCCATCATTCACGAACTACGTACAGTCTGATTCACCTCAGGGTGATACATAGGAATCTCATATAGAATGAGTCCGACCACATCAATTCAACAATCAAAGTCCCAAAATGGGTATCATTTTCTTGCATTGACGTTCACTTGCTTGCAAGCTCAACTAACGAGGGGCTATCTATAACACCTTGACCTAAACTACCAGGGAAATTTGGCTTGTCTTACGAGATTAGAATTTTATAGTTAATATAGACTATGAAAAATCGAGTGTTGGGTATAATACATAAGCAATGTACAGGCATACGCCATTATGAGAAAAACATATAAAAAAATTATATACCGGTATATGTGTGTATATATATATATAATTTCATTTTTTTGATGCTTTTTATATAGACATAACTTATATACACACTTTAATGTGTGTACATATCATATGCACATATATAATTAATATATATATATATGTGCATATGATATGTACACACATTAAAGTGTGTATATAAGTTATGTCTATATAAAAAGCATCAAAAAAATGAAATTATATATATATATACACACACATATATATAAGTAGGCTGATGTATATACATATATATATATAGGAAATAAAGAATACAGAATTGCAATGAGTCAGGGAGGACTGTCGGCCATGTGTGTGTGATTAGGTGTGTGTTAGTGTGTGTGTTTTAATATAAACTATATATAACACAAAATATCAACTAAACAATTAATGTAAAGCTGTGAGAAAAGAAAGAAGGCAGGAAGGAAGTCAGAAAAGGGAATAAAAGAAGGGAAAACCGTAGGCTGCAAGTGGGTAAGCAGGTGGTGGTTTTTACCTATATATGCAGTTGTTTAGGTTATGAAAATCCAAAACCAAAAGAAAGAAGGAAATCAAGAAGCTGAGGCCAAGAGGAGGAGTTAGAGGTTCTGAAATATAAGCCAAGAGGTTCGGAGAGATACTACAACCCAGAAATTGAGAAAATAAGGTGAGTTGTCAAGCTTCTGATTTTATGATTTCAAAGCATGATGCTAGGTTTTATTGATAGGGTCTGAATCAGTATGCAATAAGGAATTATTTGCAAAAAGAATGAATGAAAAAGAGTAAGAAATGAAAGAAATATAGCTAGTTGCAGGTTATGATGATAATTCAGTTTTTAGAATTTTCATGCTTTAAACTTCATTTAAATGATGAGGAACTAATCCTCAATGGTGCAGAAAATGATTTATAAATGAAATAAGTAAAAAACAATTAAGGAACAGGCACGAAATAGAGACAAACCAGTTGGCCGGAGCTATGGTTTCTTCTCTATTCGTGACAATCTAGTGACCTAAACCAAAAATTAAGTGTAGGAAAGGAAAGCTCAGTGAAAAACTAAAGAGAATCACATTGAGAAAGGGTTAAAACTGATCGAAAAAGGGTCGCCGGCGTCGAAGAAGACGCTGGAAACCCACCAGAACCCCACCGAAAAAACAAGACAGTGAATAGTGGGGTTTTGATACGGTGTCATATGGTGATATATTGGGATGATACTGCGTCGTTTAAGGGCTTGCTATTTTAAATATATATATATATATATATAGTATGTGTGTGTAATAGGGGCTGTTTGGCTATCGCGTTACGAAATTCAAATAGAGGGTACTGATCTGGGCAGGGTTATCCTATTCCTATCCTACCTTATATGTAACGACCCACTTCCACCCAGCACAATATTGTCCACTTTGGGCTACCTACGGCCTAGCCTGCACGGCTTTATTCTTCCTGGGCTTGCCCCAAGAAAAGGCCTTGTGCTAGGGAGAGCTGTAGCCTTACTTATGAACACTTTCACCCTTTCCTTCCCTAGGCGATGTGGGATGGCTGCCTCCTCTCCCCCTTTGGAACTGACGTCCACGGCAAGTGCTCCTTGGCCTGGCCACGCTGTCACATCCCGTACCCCACCCTACGCAAATGCTAAAGATGTGATTCCAGTTAGCCGCTTTGCCAATCTCCCGACTGACAATGCGACCAACCAAAGGCAACTTCTGAACTAAACGAATGAACTGCATTCCTAATGTAGGGTCAGAGCAGCGGAAATTAAAACATTTTCATCTCGAAAATACAACTCTTCTATAAATACCACAGAGGTATGTACCACAGAGCAAGTCTAAATCCAAACAACTGCTAACTGTAGCCACAAAGTGCGTCTATAACCAGTTATATAACACAGAGCATATCTAATCTCTCTAGAGTACCATTACCATGAGCCATGTCCCAATATATCTAGTGCATATCAAAGAACTAAATCATATTATATCACATTATGTTCACTCACCTGAATAGCCTGAGTCAATCCACAGAATCTAGTCTCCACAGATCAGTGCTAATCAGATCCTTGCTTGGGATGTCTCTTAAGCTACTACTATCATTTCACTGTGCCTTCTAGTCCAATGGAGATAATCTTGAAAAATGTTAGACAAATGGAATGAGCTTAAACAAGCTCAGTGAGTAACATAGGTTCCTGCCATGGGTTTCAAAACCCATTTATATATATATATATATATATATATATACATGCATGCTCAAATGCAGCTCAAGTAGAACAATGCAACTCAAGTAGGACAAATGCAGCTCAAATAGAACAAATGCAGCTCAAACAGATCAGGACAGAACGAATTGGAACAGAGTACCAATCAATTAAAGACGTATCAATGAATGTGCCTGAACTTCTCCCAGTTGCCCAAAGTGAGCCACTCGCGGGGGCCTCTACCCCTCTAGGATTAGATCAGAGCAGAACAGATCAAAATTGAGCGAGACAACAGACTGCCACTCAAGCAGATGAGCCCTTTTCCCAGCTGCCCCAAAGTGGGCCACTCGTCGAGGGCCTCTACCCCTCTGGGTCATGCTCATAAATAAAATCGCTCAATCCTATAGTGGGCCCAGAGTAAGACTCAACATAACAAAAGAAAATCAAACCAGACTCCAATAGCGTAGAACAAGTTAGGACAACAAACCCAAAATAGAATCAGAACAGGAGATAACAAAAGCAAAATAAGATGGAATCATGTAACATGTAATGTAGTGTAAAGAGTATGCATGAAAGCATATGCATTTAAAATAGTTTAGTGTATAAAACAGTTCAGCATATAAAGTAGTACAATATACAGAAAATATACACCAAGTCAGGAGTCCAAGTTGCTCACCTGGATATATGCTTATCTCCATTCACAGATATCCTTCAGATATGTCGTTAGCCACATCTATACATATCCTGGCACTATCCTTTTGATGGCCATCATAATTGATTCAACATCCAAAAGATCATCATATGCCTCAGATGTGAACATATCCAACATTTTTCTGGTTGCAGTCAACATCCAATTGACACTGCAATCATCATTTAACTCTCCGACTGACCTAGCAGGGTAGTTCCTCTTGTTTCTCCATTCTGAACCCCAACCATGTGAACTTTCAGCGAGATCTCTCTTTTCAGTGAAACGTTTCTGGTGATGTCACGCCCCGAATTCCAGCGAACCCGAGGCGCGAGTAACGAGACGAAAGGAAAATAAAATAATAAAGAAATAAAGGACAATCTAACGAATTTAACCCAAACTTACATTCATTTCCTTCAATGTACATCCTTATAAAGCACAGTCAATAAAAACATTCAACATGTCATTCAGGCTTAAGCCCTTATACAATATCAATACATCTCGAAATGTGCTCCCAAGGACCAAGATCGTTCTAAGCTCCTGTCTCCTTCCACTCTGCAAGACTCCCTCAAGTCTCGAGTGTCGGGAACGTCATCTGTGGGGAGTTATCCCACGTATGGGTCAGCTCAATTGCTGGTATGATATAATGCTAATGCAAGGAACAAAATTAAGGACGTGGCATGTGCAAATGTACAGTTATTTCTACATGTCATTCAATATCATTCATACAACGTACTAGCAATAATCTACACGTCATTCAACTCATTAATACAATTTGAGGCGTGGCATGTGCAAGTGTACAGTTATTTTTACATGTTATTCAATGTCATCTATGCAATGTAATAACAATAATCCACATGCCTTCCAAATCATCCATACCATGTAATAGCAATAATCCACATAACATCCAAGTTTTCTATACAATGTAGTGACAATGCCCATGAAACACCCACACAACTCAATGCCACAACCATGCCAACTCTATGCCACAACCATTTCAACTCTATGCCATGTCCATGTCTCATTTTTCGAAACACATCCGAGGGAAGCTGAGTACCATGTCTCGTCTTCAGAACACATCCGATGGAAGCTGAGTACCATGTCTCATTTTCGGAACACTATCCGATGGAAGCTGAGTACCATATCTCGTTTTCGGAACACATCCGATGGAAACTGAGCACCGTGCTTAGCACCACGTGCTCAACCCGCATTATACTTTCAATGCATTACACTATGCCAATATTCTTTGATTCCACCATGCAATAACACAATCTCAGATAAACAATTTACCAACACATGGAGCATGCTTCTAAACAAAGTATTCCACTTAAAGCAATCACAACATCTGAATAACAAAACCTTTTCCACATAAATGTATGCAATACATGATCAACGAAAATACATACTCAAGTCATGTGTTCATAATCTTAACAACTCCCCAAAAATATAAATCACGTACAACCCAACACATAGAATAAATCATATCTCCATGGAGCAGCAAGAAGTACATGAGTAACATAAACAATCAACTCAAGGTTTCTTTTTAAAGCAACTTTCCTTATGTGATTTTTCTGACATTAAACAAGTAAATATACGATTCAATCAATCAACATGCAAATCATTCCTAAACTTAATTCTACTCCTTACTTAGCACAATACACCATACCTGATAGGTCAGTCTCAACTCAGGAAGATGTACTCGTAGTGTAGCAGAACTACAGTGAAAATACAGAAGGTCAGACCAGCTCCTCCTTGCCTTTCCGTGTTCCTAAAATCATGAAATACAACTCAGTTCAATTGCTACTTGAATTATGCTATTCATCAAATTTTATGTCTTCATTTTATAAGTTTCTATTTTGCCAAATTAAACTCTACTGTTGAGTCCGGAACGTCAAAGAAAATAGGTTTAGGCTTTCGTGGAATTCAATTCGGACATCCGAGCATAAAAGGGCAAAACGGTCATTTTGCGCTTTTTACGGTCCTTACATCCTGAGACCTCTTTTCATAAATTGTACTCCACAGTTGAGTTCGGAATGGTCGAGATAATAAAATTTCGCTATTTTTTTACTTAATTCGGAGTTTGTTTGACTGTGTTTCAAATCAGGGACATTTTGATAATTTTAAATGTTACTACGGGTCTTTTATTTTTTGGGACCCCGTCTTGGAAAATGGACCTCACCATTGGCCTCGGAATGGTCGAGATAGTCAAAATACACTAATAACTTGTCCCATTTGGACTTCGGATTATTTTGGAATATTTAAATAATTTAATTAATTTAATTAATGAATTAATTAAATTAATATTTTATTCTGGTGGGTCAGTTCACAATTTCTCAAAAGCCTAGGGGGTCAAAGTGAAATTTTTGAAAGTTCTGGGTCAGATTTAATTTCCTAAAAGTTCAAGGGTAAATTTGTAATTTCAAATTCTCTTATTCTTAATTCGGATAGCAAAACAGTGGCTAATCCAAAACAGGGATAGGATATCCCTATTTTCAATTTAATTCCAATTTCAATTTCATAGCCCCATAATCAAACAACCCTCATCCTTATTTTAATTTAAAACTAGAGGCTGACACGTGGCAGGGGTGGGTCAGCCTTGACTTGACCCGAACCCAGACCCGACCCGAGACCCGAACCGGACCCGAGTGCACAGTGCCTTCTTCCCCGTTTTTCCGGTAGGGTTGCCCTAGGGTTCCGCCGTCCCTTCTGGCGACGGCAAATTTTTTTCGGCCAGTTTTTCAATGTTTTAAAATCCAATTCTCTCCTATTTTTCCCTTAGATTCCACCCCTAACCTTTTCTTTCATTTTCATCCACCAAATCATCATGAAATAGGGCAAACAGTGGCTCCGGCCAACTGATACGTTTTTCCGGCGAGTCGATTTTTATCAAATTTTCTTCATTGTTTCGGCCTAGTTTCTTTTCTAAATTGTTTCTGCACTTGTTAGGTTTACTTCTAAGCAAATTTTACTAAGCTTCATGCACAAAATATCAAGGAATCCGATTATCATCCTTGACCTGCAACTCCCCTTTTCTCTCTCATTCCTCAACCATTTTAATTTATTCTTTTTGCATTATTTCTTATTTTTCATACTCTACAAGCCCCTAACATTAAATCAATTTATCATGCTTGAAAACTGTAAAACAAAAACTGAACCCACTTACCTATTTTCTGAATTTTCTCCCTCCTGCTGTATGTTCTCTCTTTCTTCCCCCTTGCTTCTGATTTCCTCACTTGACCCACGGCTTTCCCTTACTTGGCCTCTTCTTCTTCTGTTTTCTTTTCTAATCCAAATTGTACACACATATGTAAACACATATATCACACTCTCTCTCCTCTCTCTCTCTCTCTACACGACTTGTCTGCACACACACACCCTCACAGTTCTGCACTCACGCAACACACACAAGCCATACATTTTCTCACCAACTACATTTATTGTATTTATATATATATATATATATATATGTGCACACACACATATACACATGTACACATGTGCACCACTGACCAAACCCACTTCTACACACAATAACCCATACCCTTTTCTGATTTCTTGGTGTGTTGCACACTCAACCCTCACACACACGGTCACACAATCCATAGCCCACTTGATATATATATATATATATATATATATATATATTAAAATGCATAAAACATATACATACTTATACACATGTTTACACATAACATACATACATATATACACAATATATAATTACATAATACATGCATCCATGCACCATTCACTATTCACACACACATCACTTGCACAACAAATATAACAATAATAGTAATAATAATAAATAAATAAATAAAAATTTTCATTTCAAAAAAAAAAAAAAAAATTTTAGGTCATTACTGGTGATCCCATTGAGACTCTACACTTTCACTCCAACTGCCAACCTTTGGAGAATTCGCAATCAAGTGTAATAAGCCCCTAATCATGTGTCTTACTCTGACCTTCAACCAGTTAGCCATCTCTCTCCTGAGGAACTACATTTGTTGCTCGACTAATTTTTTCTATACTGGACTTCTCAAACAATCCCTTTTAGTCTATCTCCATACCATAACATGACAACCCCAAAGCATCATTATCCAATGATCAATACGTAATTCATCCCTTACAGTAAACTACTTCCAGCAAGGAATTGGTATCGTTGTGCTGATTGGTGGTGAATGCCACAGCAACTCCATTGAATGATCCTACCTAATAACCTGCCTGTTCCTCTAAAGGGCCAAATCAACTTGAAAAGGATGCCCCAAAACACAAGAAGCTTCCTCTATGAACTTGCCGATCTTATGGACAACAAAACATCAGTTATGTCAAGACCATGGAAGAAATTAGCAACATTCGGTAAGTATGGTCCAAAGGTATCCAACATTTCCTGAATTGCAACCTTAAAATCTCCCTTCTCCATCACACGGCTAAAGGCATAACACAAGCTGCTGTAGTTGGCCAATTCTATGCAAGCTGCTCATTTCCAGCTTTGACAGCCATACCAGTAAGCGGCAAATCCATGAAACACCAACAGGAGCAACCACTTCATTGACAATATTAACTAATTTTGCTTCTCTATTGCCAACAGTAGCAAGGGTTGAGACCATTTTTTCTAGGTCTACTATTACAACTCGTAGCATTTGCACATGATGGGTTAACAGCAATTGGTGGACCAGATCTTCTGCTTGGAGATCGGTCTTCCTTCTTTCACCACCACTGTTGCTACTGCTGCCTCTTTCCTTACTGCCGGAACATTTCTGCTGTTGCTGGTTTCTTTCCTTGAATTGTAGAATTTGTGGCCACCCATATGCATCATAGAACCCATCCACTACTGTCGTAACATCGTCATCGCCCCCTATCGCAACTCCAGTAGCAACCCCTGTTCTCAATTGCAAGCGGTAGAAAAAGAGGAACCCCACAAACCGCAACATCCACACAATATAAATATATATATATATACATATATTTATATATATCCCTGCAACGAATCCCAAACAGAGGAACAATTGCCAAATCCGAGAATGGCAACAAATAAGCAATGCTCTGGCAGAGATTTCTCTCACCATAGATTTCCCTCCTACCGTAACTTCTCCCATTTCTGCACCGCTATACACATAGACACACACATATGGATACATAGATCACTCTACTGCCAACACCCACAACATCTGCTGTTCCTTTTTCAAACATGAAGAGAGGAATGAGAGAGCTCACTGTCTTGTTCCCTCACTCGCTAGACCCTTCTTCAACGACTGATTCGCATTGTTATCCTGATCCGATCCGCTCATTTTTTGGCTTCTTAAACTCATCCACGTTTGCTCGCAAATACATGATTTCCTCTGCTGCATCATCACATAAACACACACATACCACATATTCCCTGTACTCCTCACTGCTGCACCGCTACACAAACACGTTGCACCGCTACATACACATGTACATATACACACAACCTTACTGCACCGCTACTGCCACTACCGCCACTCTCTGCAAATTCCCCCAAAATATCACAAAAATTACAACATCCTATAGCTGCAGGTTCATTGCTAAACAGTAGCTCTGCTGCTACTTCATTTCCCTGCTGCCCTCTTCCTCTACAATTCCCTACACTGTTAGAGAATTCGGGAATTCTCTATATTTTTTTCCAAAAATTCTAGCAGCTTCTACCAGCTGCACCGCCACACATATATACTTATATGTATATCTAGAAGCTGCTCAATCAGCCTCTTTAGTCACTTGTTCAAGAGGTTTCTAGATTTCCCTCTTATATATAGATTATGCAAATAACTTGGCTGTTTCTCAATTGTTCCAGCAGCTTCGGCTGCTTATATATATAGCCACCCATCAACAGCTTCCATGGGAAGCTTCTAGGTCATAATATTCTATAATATATATTTATAATCTTATATATATACAATCTTATATATATCTATATATATATATATATCTATATATATATATATATTAAGTCTTGATATATTTTTATCATGTCATTTATACATTTAATAATCTATCCAAATATCTCATGTTGTGGCCCCACTTTTTCCTTCCAATAATTTCCTCTAGAATCTCCATGAAAATATATGTTTTTATTTCAAAATATTAAATTATCATAGGCCGATAAAACTGCCATAAAGCCGGGACTCGGTTCACTATTATTTATTTACTGCTTTTGAGTCATTGTTCATGTCTTATATTTTATTCATATTATCTGCATAATTAATTTCTTCGTATCTGTCCAATTTATCTATGTCAGCATTCAGTTGACCAGATTATCAATTACTTGAGCATATATATATTATTTTTATATCTGAAGGTCTTAAATCCCATTATGGCTTACCGTACGTCAAATAACCTTTTTTTATTAGGTCAGAATATATTCTGGGTCATGTCAAATTTTTAGGGTCCTACACATGCCACACTTTCCGGCTGGGTCAGGCTCTAATACCATCTGTCACGACCCGAGACCCACCCTATGCAAATCTCGTGTCGCGCACCCAATCCGACATTATTGTCGAACCAAAGGTCTCAACTTGCTACACCATCAGTGCTACTAACATGTAACAACTAAATAGCGGAAGACTGAAACAATTAAATAAATAAAAGCTGCATGCGATATATAAAATGTTCTCAAAATGCAGAATACAAAATTTCTTAATAAAAATATTCATCCCTAAGACGTGGATAACATGGGAGAGCTATAAGACTGTCTGTACTAAGTATTACACTGCAACTTCAAAAGTAAATGTCCACCTTCTAGCTATCAGGCTCTATGGTCTGTTCTCGAGATCTGTGCCTGTAAAATGTTGTGTAGTATCTGATGAGCTATGAAAACTCAGTAAGTAATCCTTTACTCTACCATGTGTACAAGGTATAAAAGAATGCTAGCCAGTCAATAAATATATAACTCAATATCAGATGATGGAAGTCAAATGATAAGGAAATGAATCTGCTATGCTAACAATGTCATACTACTACAGTCATGAGCTATATCAAGTATGAAATGTAAGCACTGTACTGAAAGCTGTAAAAATCTCATGATCATTCAATAATAATATAACATGATCAAGCTATGAATATCAACAATAAAGGATAGTGATATCAACTAAATCTGAGATGCACTGATACTGGTGGGGCCCGGCTACCCCCTGGGTGCCTAATGCACCAATCTAAAAATGTAAATCTACGTCCCATGCCTCACATAGCAACGTAATAATTGTTCCACTCAGCTGTATGAATACTGCTCTCCCTTGAGCTCGTATTCAGCTCCACTCGGAACCTGGACCCGAAGGTCATAAATAGCATCAGATGGAGGTGTGACTGAGCACAAATCCGGCACTAATAATATATCAGGATCATGCTATCTTCCACGAAGAGTATAGTGGAATCATAACTGATTCTAGGCAATCTATCGTAACAATAGTTTTTGAGGCTATGGTTACTAGACTATTTAAAATAAAACTATCTGGCCCTTGCGGCCCTAGGTACAAGTGTACAAAAAGAAAATTTGTGCACAAGTGTATAATTATGATCGAGATATATATGTAGAAATCAATAACTGTCTCCCACATAATAGGGCAATATCGATGTGGCTAAATAAACACTGGTATGTATGTATAGAATACAAAATGTAATATGTACAAGAACTATTGACATGGCTGGAAATGTAACACATGCAGAGATCAGATTTTACTTACCTCTTTCTATATCTGTTCTAGAAGGTCAAACCGCTTTCTCCTTTTCTCTAGGTGTTCCTATGATTCATAAAACTCATCTCAGTCTATATATATCCATATAACTCATGTTATTCATCAAATTTTATGTCTATTTACTGCTGATATCTCTTTTACTTAAATAAAATAGACTCTACCATTGAATCTGGAATGTCGAACAAAGTCCGTTTAGGCTTTAGCATGAATTCAATTCGGACTTCGGTACTAAAAAGGGCAAAACGGTCATTTTTTACTTTTACAATTTCTTACTTCTCGAGAGCTCTTTTCATAAATTGGACTCCACGGTTGAGTCTAAAATGCTCGAAATAATAAAAATTTACTATTCTTTTATTTTAATCGGAGTTCGTTTGACTACTGTTCGACTTAGGGGTATTTTGGTGATTTTTTCTTTAATTTAATTGTTATTTTATTACTTTGGTCAAAATGTAATTACTATAAGTTCTAGGTAAATTTTTGAATTTCACAATTTCTTATTCCAATTTAGAATAGCCAAACAATGGACATCTCCTAAACCTTGGATAAGCTATCCTTGTTCCTATTTTCAATTTAATTTCTATCTACTATTCTTGCATCCAAACAGTCCCAAATCCATATTTTTAAAATTTTAAAAATCATAAAATAGTTGGATCTAACCCATGGGTGGCTGGGCAGGTCAACCCGACCCAACCCATGGCCCAAAAACACAAAAAAAACCCAACACGCACGCTGCAGCATTTTTTCGACCAGCCATGCGCCAGTCATCTTCTCCAGCGATGGCGGCTGTTTTTCGCAAAACTTTCTGACATCCGACCACCTGGGTCATCTTCTAATCCTCATGGGCTTTCCATATCTACCCTCGAAATTCAGTTTCAGTCACCGAAAGGCCTTGGAAAATGGATTTGCAGCCAACTCCGGCAAGCTGTCCCAATTTTTCGGCAAACTGAATTTTCACTTTTTCATGGCTTTTTAGCCATTTTTTTGAGCCCAAATTTCACCTACAAGTTGCTGCACTTATGGGAAACAATTCCCAATTCGTAAAACAAGCTAAATTTGTTTATAAACCCAATGACCCGGAATTTGTCTTCAAACTTTAAATTGGTTTTTCTCACTCGTTTCTTCACCAAATGAGCTGCGGTTTCTTCCTAGATTCACCATTTTTCATGCTCTTTAAAACCATGTAATTATTTCTATGCTTTAAGAAATTCTACAAAAAAGCCATCAAATTTGAAACTTGAATATACAGTAAATTTCTCACATTTTTCTTTCTATTTCTCCTTCCTTTTTTTCTTCTGTTTCCTACTTCTGAACTTTCCAATTCTTTGCGGTTTATTTGGTTCCTAGTTTCTCAAAATTTCTTGACTTCTTATTCTATTTTTCTCTAACTCCCTTCACATGTTATATACTTACACACCAAGCACCGCCCCTCTCAGTTCTCTCTCTTTCCTCATTTTTCTCCTACTGTAATGCTACTCATGCACCTATGTATATACCACCTACTGCACTGACTTCCTTTCTCTATGTTCTTCTCCCTTTTTTTCTTCTCTTCCCATGATATTTCATACATATATATATATATATATATATATTATAATATACATATACACATACACATATCAACACACACTCGACAGCACATAGTGTGCTGCCAACACTAGCCCCTCACCATTCTCTCTCTCTACCCAGCCCTCTTTCTTGACTTTTCGTTTCTTTTCTTTTTCTCTTTTCTTTTCTACTTTTCCTTTCCTATTTTCTTTTCTTTCCTTTTGGTTTTCTTTTCTTTCTTTATTTATTTTTGTCCACCTTAACACACACCACACGCTGCCACACTCTTATCCAGCATACATTAATTCTCCTTTTCTTTTTATATTCTTTTTCTTTGCATGCATTATTAATATATACATATACACCATATCATATATTGTACATATATATTTATATATTCACATATATATTTATATATATACATATATATACTTACATTTTGACTCACACTAGTTACACACACTTCCTCACACTTGCATGCACTTGCTTTATATATAAATATATATATATATATATATATCTATATATATATATACACACACATTTATACTAACACATAGTTATATAGTACATATACATACTTAACTGTATATATATTTTTGTAATCATATTTATATATACATATATATATATATCATCTTATATATATATATATATATATATATATATATTCTTGTATTTATTAAAATACACTGTGCACGTATATCGAGGCATGTATTGGCTACGTGCACGATTCTCTGTACCGCTCGAGTTTTATCGTACGGTACTCCTAGGTACTCTGGATTGCTTGTAACTACTTCTCGTACATTTAAATATCATAACTGCTCTATTGGTGACTTTCACTGTTCGTCTCAAACTACGTGCCCATTATTGTATATTACTCATTGCGATGCTTCGGGTATATTTTGGGATATATTATTCTTGGTCTGTTTTTTGTCTCGATTTATTTTTGGAACTATGCTTTTGACTTTGTCAAATCTCGGTATTATTATTTGACTCTTTTAGGATATAATTGAATTTATTCTATTTCTTTGGAACTCATGTTCAGTTGCAACTAGGATTACACTACTCGACCTGACCTATCTCGATTTATGTGTACTCAACCGGGTCTACCTCGGTTTATGTGTCAAAATCTGGGTCAGGGTATTACATTATACACTGTTTGGCTTAGGATTTGTTAGAAAAAAAAATAGTAGGGGATGCTGCCCCTGCGGTTTGAACCCCGAACCAATACAAGAGAAGGTTTTTAACATGAATACATGGGCCACTGAGCCACTAAGGCCCATGTGACCATATACTGCTAAGATATAAATAAATTATGTAATTAGTTAATTAATTAATTAAATTAAATTAATTAACCCGTAGTCTAAAATTAGTAAATGATTAGTGTTTTCTTTATGTATTGGACATTCTAAAGCCAATGGTGAAGTCCATTTTACGATATGGGGCTCCAAAAAATAAAGACACGTAAAAAGTGTAAAATGACCATTTTACTTCTAGTGCCCTAAAGCCAAATAGAAATCCGAGAGGGTTTAAGTTGAATTTCTCCGACGTTTTGGACTCAATGGTGAGGTCCATATTATGAAAACAAGTAAGAAAAAATATGTGAAGTTATAAAAACAACCCCAAGATTTAATAAAGCTACCAAAAGAGTATACTAAAAAGGTATAAAGCCCCAAGATGGAAATTAGGATTTAACACGATCTAAGCATTAAGTTAAGAGCATCAATAGGTGATATTTGAAGTGAATATGAAGTTAATAGACACTTTATAAATTGTTCTTAGGGACTACAAAGGAAAGGGAAAGGCACATCATTAGCGCCAACCCCGAAGTTTAAAGGTGAGTAATCTTGTATTTGAAGTTAAGATTTAACTCCAAGAATTTGAAGAAGTTTTAAGTTCAAAAGATCTGAAGCATTTGAATTCTAAATTCAGTATTTACATGATGCCTGGTTTTAAGTATTTCTATTCTTATAAAACTCTATTGTGACGTGCTCAGTGAAGGGTTTCTACTACGGTTTCTCTTTAAAATATGTTTCAGAATGTCTAAGTTTAAAATGCCAAATCTTGTTAAAAATTCTGAATTTGCATATTCCAAGTATTTGAAGACTCTATCATGAAGCCATGAACACCATGTTTTGAATGCTTATAAAAGTATCCATTTGAAGAAGTCGTGTTTTAAATGTTTTGAAAACATTTATTTGAAGAAGTCATATTTTAAATGCTCATGAAAAGCATCCATTTGAAGAAGTTATGTTTTAAATAATTTTAAATGAAATTATAGGGAGGCCATGTTTTAATGCTTTTAAATAGCATCTACTTATAAATGTTTTATACCTCCTGTTGCCACTGGTAATGCAAGATAAAACGTGCATAAGCACTAAGATTGATTTTGGGTTTTTCGGAACTCAATTGACATGAAAAATGCCAAGTAGCAGGATCTAATCCCCCAGGCATGAGATTTCTCCACAGGAAGTAAGACTGGAATCTAGTTTGAAACAGATTTCTACCTAATCAAAGTGAAAAGATGAGACATTTAGAAATGATAGCAGATTTATCCCTCCATTCCTAAATGTACTATATATGTTGATTTCATGAACTAAAGTTTCCCTGTTTTCATAAGAAATGGGAGAAGGTTTTTCAAACCCCTTTCACATGAAGAAGTATTTGTTTTAAAGGAAATGAGCCGATTTTAAAATAAAGGGTCATTCCCAGAAGAAAGATTTTTATTCATCCTATTGAGAAGCAAAAGATTTAAACTCTTTGGTCACATTGACCACCATATATATATGTTTACAAGTTTACATTGCATATTGCATATCCCACTCGAGTGATTTAAACGCCCCGTGTTATATGTTTTGAAGATTCTTACACTTTTTATACGTGATGTCACGACCCGAAACCCACCCTGCGCGGATTACCGGATCGCGACCGCCGCCCCGAGACCCGAAGGCCTCGGAACAAGGCTCATACATAAGCAACAATATCAGACAGCGATGCGACCTGTGGTTGCAGAAGCGTGAAAAACTTTTTTTCTTTTCTTTTAAAATAAAACATCTGCCGCATATCCATCTGATACTGCCGCTCTTCTAGCGGTACACATAAAGATAATAATTAAAGCATAATAATATTAACTAAAGGTTCTACATAGTACATATCCATGTGCCCCTCGAGCTTAAGTACATCATTGCCCAAAATTTCCATTACAAAAGTTTGACTGATAATGGGTCCTACTACTACCAAAATATCTCCAAGGACCTATTGGAGTTGCCATTCATTGCTCCCCAAATTGAGCAAGTGTCCAACCTTGATCATCACCTGAAAAATGTTAGGGAGTGGAGTGAGCTTCGAAAAGCCCAATGAGTAATTCCTACATCTGTCATGGGTTTTCAATTGGTAGAGGTTTCGTACATGAGAGTTTATAAAATACTCAACTACCAATTGGTCGTATACTTGAACATAGAGAACATGCATTCTTAAAATATGTAGCTTTGAAACATTCAAGGTATTCAAGCTAGAATATATATCTCCACAAAAGAGTATGTGTATTTCAGAACTTAAAATCATGTAAACATGTATAGTGAAAATGGGGGATAAAACCTGCTTCCATTTCCAAAACCGTTGTCATATTTTCCCTCTAATTAGGTGGAATCTGTTTCGAACCAGACTCCCATTTTACGTATACGTGGAGATATCTCATTTGCCTGGGGGATTAGATCCTGCTACCAGACATTACATATGACAGGTCAATTGAGTTCCGTATGACCCAAAATCCTGACTATGTGTTGATGCACATGATAGGCCCATTGAGTTCCGTACAACTCACAACACTACATATGTGCTTATTATTTATCTTGCAAAACATTTGTCATATGACTTTTATATAAAAGCCTTTTATGAGTATTTAAAACATGTGACGTATAACTTTTGCAGTGATGCTTCAATACTTGCAGTAATCAAATTCAGGATGTTTGAAGAAAATCAGACATGCTAACTATTTTGAAAATAAAACATTTACGGATATAATATGTAAATAATCATGAAGCATGTCATGGCAGAATATTTAAGAAAACAGAAATCATGAATACTGAATTTGACATATCAATGCTGTAAATATTTGAACTAAAAAAACATCCGTTGAAATCCGTGGAGTTAAAGTCTCCACTTCAAATGTAAGATTACTCACCTTGGTCCTTTAGGGTTAGTGCTAATAATGCGCTTTCCCACTTCCTTTGTAGTTCCTAAGAACAATTCATAAATAACCTCATTAACTTCACATTCATTTCAAACATCTCCTACTGATGCTTCTTAGCTTATGCTTAGATCGTATTAGATCCTAACACGATTTCATAAGTTTCTTACGCACTCATTCTTAACCTATGACACATCTTAATGTATTAGGAATTAAGTTTATTTTATTTTATACTCTTCTGGGAGTTCCATTAACTTTAACTTAAAGTTATTTACTTCACATGATTACGTGTCGTGTGTTTTCGTATTTCTTTGCCTTAGTTTAGTACTTTGGCAATATTTTAGTTCATAGTCATCTAACAGATGCTATTCATCAAATTTTATGTATTTTTATTTTAGACATTTCTTTTGGTCGAATAGACTCTACCATTGAGTCCGGAGCGTCGAAGAAAGTTAGTTTAGGCTTTCTTAGAATTTAATTCGGCTTAGGACATGTTAGGGGTATTTTGGTAATTTATACCTTAATGTGTCTAAATTTTTCGGAGTCCCGTCTCGTAAAACGGACCCCACCATTAGATTCAGAATGTTCCAAATAGTCAAAATCTACTATTTATTTATTTCATTTGGACCTTGTTTGACTCATTTATGAGGCAGGGGTATTTTAGTCATTTTGACTTCTTTTTTTTTTTGGAGTCTTAAATTTTTCGGGACCTCATCTCATGTCGAGGACCTCACCAATGGGCTCAGAGGGTCCAAGATAGTAAGGTTACATATATAACTTGTAATTTTTGGACAACGGGCCATTTCGGAGTATTTAATTTAATTAATTTCATTTAATTAAATTAATCTTGATTAAGCATAATATATATATATATATATATATATTATTTTGTACATAATAGAACAGGTTGAATAGGATGGCACGTTGGCCAGCGTGCCATCTCCCTCCCCATACCACGCACGTTTGAATCTCACCAGGTGCGGTTGCACCTTTTAATTTTCGGATTTGATTTATTTGTATTATATATATATATATATATTGGTGCCACATAAGACACACGCAAGCGCGTGGCCAAGTGGTAAGGGAGGCTGTGTGGGCGCGTAGGTCAGGGGTTCGAACCCCACTGACCGAGATTTCCCTCTTTCCTTTTAAACTTAAACCGTTATATATATATATATATATATATATATATATATATATATAAGTATCAGGCCCCTAAACGACGTCGTCCCACTAATTCGGTGGCAAGCCCAGAGGCTACCACGCGTCCGAGTCGACTCGGTCAGAGCTTTAAAAACCGAGTTGACTCACTATCACCTTCTTCATTCGATCCATACGGTTGCCCTAGTTGCAGGTTTCCATTTTTTTCTATTTCGTGGATTTTGGCCAAGTTATTTGCTGCTGTTTTCAACCTAAAATGTTTCTAACATCTTAAGGATCATCTTGGCATTCATTTGGAGATTCGAATATAGCTCAAAAGCTCGGTTTAAGCCACGATAATCCGAACCTGTTCATGGGTCGTTCATGGTCATTTCTTCATCACTTTTAGTGAGGTTGGGCTTATTTTGATCCCCTCTTCATGAGGATTCAAATCCCATTCATAGATGTTGGTTTAAATGAGAGTTTAAGGTTTTGGGTTGTAAACCCGTAACCTGCAAGTTATGTTTTGAAGGCCATTTCTTGGGCTTTTTGATCGCGGTTACAGGTTTTTGGCATGTTTGTGGAGTCTACTTGAATCCTTGGTAACCCAAATTTGGTTTAGGGAAAGTTGGTTCAGACCTGCTTCAAGCAAGGTCATCCATGGCTGCCGTGTGTACGGCTGATGTTTCTGAGGTGTTTCTGGTGGAGATTTTCATGCTTTGTTCATGTCTATATACTTTAAACATCATATCTACAAAAATCAAAGGCTAAAACAACTCATACGTATAGGAATTCTAGAGAGAGAAATTCAAGTGTTTTGTGGGTTTACCTTGTTCCAAACTGTTTCTCTCTCCTTTGCTCCTTCCTTCCCACTTCTGAATGTCCTAGAAACTCCTTCAATCTCTCCCTCACTCTCGGATGGTTGTGTTTGTGTGTGTACAAGCACTATGCATATTGTATAAGGAGAGTGAATCATGGCAAATTCTGATTGCCCCTCCATTTGGGTTAGCCAATTTCAGGCTTCTTCATGAGTGGGTTTGAATTCCACTGTTGGGCAGGCCATGAGTGGCCAGTTGTGTGTGTGTGTGGTGTTTGACTCACATATATATATATGTATATATGGTTTAAACCTAATACATTTTGGGTAATACACACACCTCTCTTTGACACACACTCACCTCTGTACACTTTGGACAATAGCATGCCCTCTTAACCCATACATACATTTCATATTTTAACATACATGCATGCATGCATATACATACTCATATATATATATATATATATGTTCATGTATAATTATATATATATATTTAAGGTTATAATCATTTATATAGCATATATATATTCTTGCATTTAATTATATATATTAGTTGTTATAATAATATTTAAAATAATTAATTGCTTTAAAAATTAATTATTTTCTTAAATGTATCATCTTGGTACTAATCTTCGTATCCTCGTAATACGTGCCCAATTCTCATACTCGTATCAACAATCGGTAGTTGACGTGAAAATATAATTATCATAAAATCGACATGTTGGTGATTGCAACGAAAGTGATGTACAGTCGTCCTGACTTTTCAGGACATTTACTTAAAAGTTCGAGCGTCGGGGTCGACACCGACCTCGTTACTAAAGGCGTCGATTTCTAACTTTAACACAACAGCTTAATAGTCCCTAATTCGGGTCGGGGTATTACATTCTTTCCTCCTTAAAAGAGTTTTGTCCTCAAAACTCGAGGTGCCTTACTTTCGAGGTTCTCCTCTCTATTTCTTTTTCATAGTATCTATTTATCATGCTTATATTCAGATAGTCAATTTTAAATGACAAGTATATATATTTCAAAATTTAAAACTTTCGTAGTGTACCTAATTGATCATCAGGGTTTTGTGTTGTACCAGCAAATATATTATATACTCGCCCGTACCTCATGGGTTCCTTGTTCCCTCCAGGTTTCCTCGTATTTGTGGCTGGTGTTTGTGGAGTAGCCGATGATGCTACCGCGGTAGGCTCCTTAGCATTTGAATTCAGCGTTGGGCAATCTTTGATGCGATGCCCAGCCAGTCCGCATTTATAACAGACTCTTGTCCCTTGTCGGCAAGGTGCGAAATGCTTCTTTTGGCATGTTGGGCAGGTAGGGATGTCCACTGTCTTTTGACCAGTGCTACTACCTTCGTTAACAGAAGTCGCGCTCTTGGCCCCAGTCCTTGTCTTTTTCATTTGTTGAGGGTTGGGGCTAAATTGTTTCTTATCTTTCTTTTGGGATAAGGCAATCCCAGCTCTCTCAAAAATTTTAGCGCGATCCACCACTGCATTATACGTGGGAAGTTCGAAAGGTTCTAGTCGATATCTTATGCCATCCTTCAGGCCACTTTCAAATTTCCTAGCCTTTAGGTCTTCAGTCTGTACCATGTGGGGTGCGAACTGAGCTAACTTCATAAACTTGGTTTCATACTCGGCCACGGTCATTGTCCCCTGAGTTAGGATTGCAAATTCCGCAATCTTTTGATTCTTTAGTGATCTTGGAAAGTACTTATCATAAAACACCTCCAAGAACCTAGTCCAGGTCATCAGTGGTTCTCTCTCTTTTTCCAGAAGCCACCACTCATTAACTGCATCTTTAAAAGTAAAAGCAGCAAAAGAGACCTTTTGTTCTTCAGTGCATGGCATGACCGTGAAAATACGCTCCATTTCCTTAACCCAAGTTTCAGCGTCAATGGTGGTGTCAAGTCCGTCAAACCTGGGAGGTTTGAAACCTTGAAAGGTTTTATAATTCGCCGTGTTTATGGCATCCGTAGGTTGTCCCAGATTTTGTGGTGGTCCGGGATTCTGCACCGGTTGTGGTGCTCTACTCTGTGTTTGGATGTCGATTCATGTTCCGAGCCATTGCCTCTAAAATATGTTCGACTCGGTCTAATCGGTCACCCGAATTCCCCGTATCCCTTCTCGTGTTCACCATTTAGCTGAAAACATACAATAGTTAGTTTTCTAACACATTTTTATCACATAAGGTTTATATTTACTTACTTCATATTTTCAAGGTTTAATATTTTTATTACCCTTGATGTTTGTGGTGGAATTATAGTCCACATTTCTTCTTGTTTTCGTTTTGCTATACTTAATAACCTACGGGTCCCATACCCGTCTTCTTATCGTATCGTATACTTCTAATAACTTACTTACTCTAGTGCAGGTCCCATACCCTGCCTTTACATTACACTACATATCACGTATCCTTACATATCTCATTCATAAACTGCGAGTCCCATACCTCGCTTCACATATCTACTTCATATAATACGGGTCCCATACCCCGCCTTCTTATCGTATCGTATACTTCACATAATCTATTTCACACAACGCGAGTCCCATACCTCGCCTTCGTATCGTATCGCATACATTACATATCTTAGGTAGCCTAAGACGTACCTAGCTTACGGTTTTGTTCTAATCCTTCTACGGTCACTAAGTTTGTTCAAATAACCTAGTGCTCTGATACCACTCTGTCACGACCCGAAACTCACCCTCCGCGGATTACCGGATCGCGACTGCCGCCCCGAGACCCGAAGGCCTCGGAACAAGGCTCATACATAAGCAACAATATCAAACAGCGATGCGACCTGTGGTTACGGAAGCGTGAAAAACTTTTTTTCTTTTCTTTTAAAATAAAACATCTGCCGCATATCCATCTGATACTGCCGCTCTTCATAGCGGTACACATAAAGATAATAATCAGAGCATAATAATATTAACTAAAGGTTCTACATAGTACATATCCATGTGCCCCTCGGGCTTAAGTACATCATTGCCCAAAATTTTCATTACAAAAGTTTAATTGATAATGGGTCCTACTACTACCAAAATATCTCCAAGGACCTATTGGAGTTGCCATTCACTGCTCCCCAAATTGAGCAAGTGTCCAACCTTGATCATCACCTGAAAAATGTTAGGGAGTGGGGTGAGCTTCGAAAAGCCCAATGAGTAATTCCTACATCTGTCATGGGTTTTCAATTGGTAGAGGTTTCGTACATGAGAGTTTATAAAATACTCAACTACCAATTAGTCGTATACTTGAACATAGAGAACATGCATTCTTAAAATATGTAGCTTTGAAACATTCAAGGTATTCAAGCTAGAATATATATCTCCATAAAAGAGTATGTGTATTTCAGAACTTAAAATCATGTAAACATGTATAGTGAAAATGGGGGATAAAACCTGCTTCCATTTCCAAAACCGTTGTCATATTTTCCCTCTAATTAGGTGGAATCTGTTTCGAACCAGACTCCCATTTTACGTATACGTGGAGATATCTCATTTACTTGGGGGATTAGATCCTGCTACCAGACATTACACATGACAGGTCAATTGAGTTCCGTATGACCCAAAATCCTGACTATGTGTTGATGCACATGATAGGCCCATTGAGTTCCGTACAACTCACAACACTACCTATGTGCTTATTATTTATCTTGCAAAACATTTGTCATATGACTTTTATATAAAAGCCTTTTATGAGTATTTAAAACATGTGACGTATAACTTTTGCAGTGATGCTTCAATACTTGCAGTAATCAAATTCAGGATGTTTGAAGAAAATCAGACATGCTAACTATTTTGAAAAGAAAACATTTACGGATATAATATGTAAATAATCATGAAGCATGTCATGGCAGAATATTTAAGAAAACAGAAATCATGAATACCGAATTTGACATATCAATGCTGTAAATATTTGAACTAAAAAAACATCCGTTGAAATCCGTGGAGTTAAAGTCTCCACTTCAAATGTAAGATTACTCACCTTGGTCCTTTAGGGTTAGTGCTAATAATGCGCTTTCCCACTTCCTTTGTAGTTCCTAAGAACAATTCATAAATAACCTCATTAACTTCACATTCATTTCAAACATCTCCTACTGATGCTTCTTAGCTTATGCTTAGATCGTATTAGATCCTAACACGATTTCATAAGTTTCTTACGCACTCATTCTTAACCTATGACACATCTTAATGTATTAGGAATTAAGTTTATTTTATTTTATACTCTTCTGGGAGTTCCATTAACTTTAACTTAAAGTTATTTACTTCACATGATTACGTGTCGTGTGTTTTCGTATTTCTTTGCCTTAGTTTAGTACTTTGGCAATATTTCAGTTCATAGTCATCTAACAGATGCTATTCATCAAATTTTATGTATTTTTATTTTAGACATTTCTTTTAGTCGAATAGACTCTACCATTGAGTCCGGAGCGTCGAAGAAAGTCAGTTTAGGCTTTCTTAGAATTTAATTCGGCTTAGGACATGTTAGGGGATATTTTGGTAATTTATACCTTAACGTGTCTAAATTTTTCGGAGTCCCGTCTCGTGAAACGGACCCCACCATTAGATTCAGAATGTTCCAAATAGTCAAAATCTACTATTTATTTATTTCATTTGGACCTTGTTTGACTCATTTATGAGGCAGGATATTTTAGTCATTTTGACTTTTTTTTTTTTGGAGTCTTAAATTTTTCGGGACCTCATCTCATGTCGAGGACTTCACCAATGGGCTCAGAGGGTCCAAGATAGTAAGGTTACATATATAACTTGTAATTTTTGGACAACGGGCCATTTCGGAGTATTTAATTTAATTAATTTCATTTAATTAAATTAATCTTCATTAAGCATAATATATATATATATATATATTATTTTGTACATAATAGAACAGGTTGAATAGGATGGCACGCTGGCCAGCGTGCCATCTCCCTCCCCATACCACGCACGTTCGAATCTCACCAGGTGCGGTTGCACCTTTTAATTTTCGGATTTGATTTATTTGTATTATATATATATATTGGTGCCACATAAGACACACGCAAGCGCGTGGCCAAGTGGTAAGGGAGGCTGTGTGGGCGCGTAGGTCAGGGGTTCGAACCCCACTGACCGAGATTTCCCTTCTTTCCTTTTAAACTTAAACCGTTATATATATATATAAGTATCAGGCCCCTAAACGACGTCGTCCCACTAATTCGGTGGCAAGCCCAGAGGCTGCCACGCGTCCGAGTCGACTCGGTCAGAGCTTTTAAAACCGAGTTGACTCACTGTCACCTTCTTCATTCGATCCATACGGTTGCCCTAGTTGCAGGTTTCCATTTTTTTCTATTTCGTGGATTTTGGCCAAGTTATTTGCTGTTGTTTTCAACCTAAAATGTTTCTAACATCTTAAGGATCATCTTGGCATTCATTTGGAGATTCGAATGTAACTCAAAAGCTCAGTTTAAGCCACGATAATCCGAACCTGTTCATGGTCATTTCTTCATCATTTTTAGTGAGGTTGGGCTTATTTTGATCCCCTCTTCATGAGGATTCAAATCCCATTCATAGATGTTGGTTTAAATGAGAGTTTAAGGTTTTGGGTTATAAACCCGTAACCTGCAAGTTATGTTTTGAAGGCCATTTCTTGGGCTTTTTGATCACGGTTACAGGTTTTTGGCATGTTTGTGGAGTCTACTTGAATCCTTGGTAACCCAAATTTGGTTTAGGGAAAGTTGGTTCAGACCTGCTTCAAGCAAGGTCATCCATGACTGCCGTGTGTACGGCTGATGTTTCTGAGGTGTTTCTGGTTGAGATTTTCATGCTTTGTTCATGTCTATATACTTTAAACATCATATATACAAAAATCAAAGGCTAAAACAACTCATACGTATAGGAATTCTAGAGAGAGAAATTCAAGTGTTTTGTGGGTTTACCTTGTTCCAAACTGTTTCTCTCTCCTTTGCTCCTTGCTTCCCACTTCTGAATGTCCTAGAAACTCCTTCAATCTCTCCCTCACTCTCGGATGGTTGTGTTTGTGTGTGTACAAGCACCATGCATATTGTATAAGGAGAGTGAATCATGGCAAATTCTGATTGCCCCTCCATTTGGGTTAGCCAATTTCAGGCTTCTTCATGAGTGGGTCTGAATTCCACTGTTGGGCAGGCCATGAGTGGCCAGTTGTGTGTGTGTGTGGTGTTTGACTCACATATATATATATATATATGTATATATGGTTTAAACCTAATACACTTTGGGTAATACACACACCTCTCTTTGACACACACTCACCTTTGTACACTTTGGACAATAGCATGCCCTCTTAACCCATACATACATTTCATATTTTAACATACATGCATGCATGCATATACATACTCATATATATATATATATATATATGTTCATGTATAATTATATATATATATATATTTAAGGTTATAATCATTTATATAGTATATATATATTCTTGCATTTAATTATATATATTAGTTGTTATAATAATATTTAAAATAATTAATTACTTTAAAAATTAATTATTTTCTTAAATGTATCATCTTGGTACTAATCTTCGTATCCTCGTAATACGTGCCCAATTCTCATACTCGTATCAACAATCGGTAGTTGACGTGAAAATATAATTATCATAAAATCGACATGTTGGTGATTGCAACGAAAGTGATGTACAGTCGTCCTGACTTTTCAGGACATTTACTTAAAAGTTCGAGCGTCGGGGTCGACACCGACCTCGTTACTAAAGGCATCGATTTCTAACTTTAACACAACAGCTTAATAGTCCCTAATTCGGGTCGGGGTATTACACGTGAAATATCTGTTTTACTCGAATGCTTTAAATTGCTTCGTGTTATGTGTTTTGAAGTTTCCTTATACTCTATTTAAAGAAGTTCATGTTTAGCTTGAATATCTTGAATGTTTCAAAGCTATCTATTTAAAAGAATTCCTATATTCTTATTTAAAGTATGTGAACAATTGGTAGTGAACGTTTTATAAACTCTCTTATACTAACCACTACCAATTGAAAACCCATGACAAATGCTAAAATTACTCACAAGCTTAGTTTAGCTTACCCGGATTTATCCGACACATATACAGGTATCTGAAGGCACCCATGACTTTTTTTGGTGATGAAGATGGTTAGAACTTCGCCCATTTTGTGGAAGGGCGTAGGAAGCTCCTTACAGGATTAGCAGTTTTGGGAAGTACTAAGGACTTATAGTTAGTCACTTTTTGTTATAGAAGATGTTTAAATGTTATGTACTTAAGTCCCCTGAGGGACAACTGGATATGTATAATTTATAAAGTCTTCAAAGTTTTATTATGCTCTGAATGTACAATCATATGTACCGTTCTGAAGAGCGGCAGGACCGGGCATATGTGCAAAAAATTTAAAAGAAAAAAATAAAAGAAAAAATTTTTCACGCTTTCACAAACACAGGCCGCACCGCTGTTCGACACCGTTGCTTACATGAGCCTCGCTTGACAGCCCCCGGGCTGAAGGGTGGCGGTCGCAATTCGGGATCCACACAGGGTAGGTTTTTGGGTCGTGACAGAGTGGTATCAGAGCTTTAGGTTGACTTAAACAAACTTAGTGACACTAGAAGAATTAGAAACAGAACTATGAGTTAGGTAGGTTCTAGGCTACCTAAGATATTGAAAGATGGCAAATAAGCTATTAAGTAAAGCTTAGGTGAAGTACGTGATTTGATTTAAAGGCGGGGTATGGGACCCGCATTACATAAAGCAGATATGTGAAGTACATGATTTGATTTGAAGGCAGGGTGTGGGACCCGTATTACATGAAGTAGATATTAGAAGTACGTGATTTAATTTGAAGGCGGGGTATGGGACCCACATTACATGAAGTAAATATTAGAAGTACGTGATTTGATTTGAAGGTAGGGTATGGGACCCGCATTATATGAAATAAATATTAGAAGTACATGATTTGATTTGAAGGCAGGGTATGGGACCCGCGTTACATGAAGTAATATTTGAAGGATGTGACTTGATTTGAAGGTGGGGTATGGGACCCGTATTAGAGTAAAGTAAGTGATTAGAAGTACGTGTAAAATAAGAAGGCGAGGTATGGGACCTGTAGTTAAATAGAGGTAGTAAAATGAAGACGAGAAGTAAATGTGGGCTATAGAAACCACCACGGGAATTAGAAGAGGATAAATGAAAATTTTAAAACCTTAAATTATAAGTTAGGTAAGCATAACCTTAAGTGTTATAGAATATATTAACAACCAAGAAGAAAAGGGCGTAGAGTCTTAAAAGACCAAGAACTCTCTAGTTTTAAGGACAAAACTCTAATAAGGAGGGGAGAATGTAACACCCCGACCCAAATTACCCAGGCAATTTGGCTCGTGTTACGAGATTAAAATTTTATAGTTAATCTAGACTATGAAAAATCGAGTGTTGGGTATAACACAAAAGCAATGTACAAGCATACGCCATTACGAGAAAAACATATACAAAAATTATATACCGATATATGTGTATATGTATGTATGTATATATATATATATATATAAAAATTAATATATATATATATATGTGCATATGATATGTACATACATTAAAGTGTGTATATAAATTATGTCTATATAAAAGCATAAAAAAAATGAAGTTATATATATATATACATATATATAAGTAGGCTATTGTATATACATATATATATAGGAAATAAGGAATACATATTTGAAATGGGTGAGGGAGAACTGTCGGTCATGTGTGTGTGATTAAGTGTGTTTTATATAAATATATATAAATAACACAAAATATCAACTAAACAATTAATGTAAAACTGTGCGAAAAGAAAGAAGGCAAAAAGGAAGTCAGAAAATGGAAGAAAAGAAGGGAAAACCGTGGGCTACAAGTGGGTAAACAGATGGTGGTTTTTACCTATATACTGCGGTTGTTTAGGTTGAGAAAATCCAAAACCAAAAGAAAGAAGGAAATCAAGAAGATGAGGCCAAGAGGAGGAGTTAGAGGTTTTGAAATATAAGCCAACAGATTCGGAGAGATATTGTAACCCAGAAACTGAGAAAATAAGGTGAGTTGTCAAGCTTCTGATTTTATGATTCAAAGCATGATGCTAGGTTTTATTGATAGGGTCTGAATCAGCATGCAATAAGGAATTATTTGCAAAAAGAATTAATGAAAAAGAGTAAGAAATGAAAGAAATATAGCTAGTTGTAGGTTATGATGATAATTCAGTTTTTAGAATTTTCATGCTTTAAACTTCATTTAAATGGTGAGGAACTAATCCTCAATGGTGCAGAAAATGATTTATAAATGAAATAAGTAAAAAACAATTAAGGAACAGGCACGAAATAGAGAGAAACCAGTTGGCCGGAGCTATCGTTTCTTCTCTATTTGTGACGATCTAGTGACCTAAACTAAAAATTAAGTGTAGAAAAAGGAAAGCTCGTGAAAAACTAAAGAGAATCACATTGAGATAGGTTAAAAAGTGATCGAAAAAGGGTCACCGACGTCAGAGAAGACGCCGAAGACCCACCGGAACCCCACTGAAAAAATGAGGAAAGCAGTGAACAGTGGGGTTTTGATACGGTGTTGTATGGTGATATATTGGGATGATACTATGTCGTTTAAGGGCTTGCTATTTTAAATATATATATATATATATGTAATTGGGGCTGTTTGGCTACCAAGTTATGAAATTCAAATAGGGGTACTGATTTGGGCAACGTTATCCTATTCCTATCCTACCTTATATGTTGTTTGGCTGAGGATTTGTTAGAAAAAAAAATAGCAGGGGATGCTGCCCCCGCAGTTTGAACCCCGAACCAATACAAGAGAAGGTTTTTAACATGGATACATGGGCCACTGAGCCACTAAGTCCCATGTGACCATATACTGCTAAGATATAAAAAATTATGTAATTAGTTAATTAATTTATTTAAATAAATTAATTTAATTAAAGATAATTAACCTATAGTCCAAAATTAGTGAATGATTAGTGTTTTCTTTATGTATCGGACATTCTAAAGCCAATGGTGAAGTCTATTTTATGAGACGGGGCTCCAAAAATAAAGACATGTAAAAAGTGTAAAATGACCATTTTACCCCTAGTGCCCTAAAGCCAAATAAAGTCTGAGAGGGTCTAAGTTGATTTCTCCGACGTTCTGGACTCAATGGTGAGGTCTATATTATGAAAACAAGTAAAGAAAAATATGTGAAGTTATAAAAACAACCCCAAGATTTAATAATGCTACTAGAAAAGTATACTTAAAAGGTATAAAGCCCTAAGATGGAAATTAGGATTTAACACGATCTAAGCATAAGTTAAAAGCGTCAATAGGTGATATTTGAAGTGATTATGAAGTTAATAGACGCTTTATAAATTGTTCTTAAGGACTACAAAGGAAAGGAAAAGGCACATCATTAGCGCCAACCCCGAAGTTTAAAGGTGAGTAATCTTGTATTTGAAGTTGAGATTTAACTCCATGAATTTGAAGTTTTAAGTTCAAAGATCTGAAGTATTTGAATTCCAAATTCAGTATTTACATGATTCCTGTTTTTAAGTATTTATGTTCTTATAAAACCCTATTGTGACATGCTCAATGAATGGTTTTTACTACAGTTTCTCTTTAAAATATGTTTCAGCATGTCTAAGTTTAAAATGCCAAATCTTGTTAAAAATTCTGAATTTTCATATTCCAAGTATTTGAAGACCCTATCATGAAGCCATGAACACCATGTTTTGAATGCTCATAAAAGTATCCATTTGAAGAAGTCAGTGTTTTAAATGTTTTGAAAAACATTTGTTTGAAGAAGTCATATTTTAAATGCTCTTGAAAAGCATCCATTTGAAGAATTTAGTGTGTTAAATACTTTTAAATGCAACTATAGGGAGGCTATGTTTTAATGCTTTTAAATAGTATCTACTTGTAAATGTTTTATACCTCTTGTTGCCACTAGTAATGCAAGATAAAACGTGCATAAGCACTAAGACTGATTTTAGGTTCTTCGAAACTCAATTGACATAAAGAATGCCAGGTAGTAGGATCTAATCCCCAAGCATGAGATTTCTCCATAGGAAGTAAGACTGGAATCTAGTTCGAAACAGATTTTACCTAATCAAAGTGAAAAGATGAGACGTTTAGAAATGGTAGCAGGTTTATCCCTCCATTCCTAAATGTACTATATATGTTGATTTCATGAACTAAAGTTTTCATGTTTTCATAAGAAATGGTAGAAGGTTTTTCAAACCCCTTTCACATGAAGAAGTATTTGTTTTAAAGAAAATGACCCGATTTTAAAATAAAAGGTCATACCCTTATGTTTACAAGAAGAAAGATTTGTATTCATCCTATTGAGAAGCGTAGGAAGGCACCCATAACTCTCAGGTATCCGAAGGCACCCATGACTCTTTTTGGTGATGAAGATGGTTAGAGCTTTGCCCATTTTGTGGAAAGGCGTAGGAAACTCCTTACAAGATTAACAGTTTTGGGAAGTACTAAGGACTTACAGTTAGTCACTTTTTGTTATAGAAGATGTTTAAATGTTATGTACTTAAGTCCCCCTTGAGGGACAACTGGGTATGTATAATTTATAAAGTCTTAAAAGTTTATTTATGCTCTGAATGTATAATCATATGTACCGTTCTGAAGAGAGGCAGTACCGGACGGATGTGCAAAAAAATTTAAAAGAAGAAAATAAAAGAAAAAATTTTTCACGCTTCCGTAAACACAGGCAGCACAGCTGTCTGGCACCGTTGCTTACATGAGCCTTGCCTGACGGCCCCCGGGCCGAAAGGGTGGCGGTCGCGATTTGGGATCCACACAGGGTGGGTTTTCGGGTCGTGACACTATCTATAGATACGTTATTTTGAGACCCTTGATTGAATAATGTTGGTTTTTTCATTTTTGGCAAGCTGCTACAATATGTCCCATCTAGGGGTATTTTAGTAATTTCTCATTTCGCCCATAGATGGCATTTTGGTCATTTCACCCACAGATGGCATTTTGGTCATTTCACTCACAGAGGGCATTTTTGACATTTTGGTCATTTTATCTATAAAGGGCATTTTTGTCATTTTGCTCATAGAGGGCATTTCGGTTATTTTTCCCATAGAGGACATTTTCGACATTTTAGTCATTTTGTCCATAGAGGACATTTTGGTCATTTCGCCCAGAAAGGGCATTTCTATCATTTTCCCATAGAGGACATTTTTAACATTTGGTCATTTTGTCCATAAAGGGCATTTTAGTCATTTTTTTCATAGAGGCCATTTTCGTCATTTTTTCTATAGAGGGCATTTTTTATATTTTGGTCATTTTGTCTATATAAGGCATTTTGGTCATTTTTCTCATAGAAGGTATTTTCATCATTTTATCCATAGAGGGCATTTTTAACATTTTGGTCATAGAAGACATTTTGGTCATTTCGCACATAGAGGGCATTTTTGTCATTTTGCTTATAAAAGGCATTTTCGACATTTTGGTCATTATGCTCACTAAGGGCATTTTTGACATTTGACAAATTAGGACCCTTAAGGGTATTCTATTAATAATGCCCACTAAGGGCATTTTGGTCATTTCTAATGTTTCCCTACCCATTAGGGGTAGTTTGGTAAATACTAGAAGTTTCCCACTTTCTAGGGGTATATCTGTAATATTGATGCTATTTTTCCATTTGTAGGGCATTTTGGTAATTATAGAATATTCCTATCCCATATAGATTATTTTGGTCATTCATAGACATATATGTAATTCCTATGTCATTTTACACATATAGGGTTATTTTGGTAGTTTTGGTTCTTAGGGGCAATTTTGACTTTTCTATGTCTGAGTGTCATTTTTGTAATTTTCTTGTCCCTAAATTCTCTACCGAATTAAGGGCGATATAGTAAATATAGGCTTGTCTATCAAATACTTGCCAAATTCCCTTTTTTTCCTTCTTTCAAGGGATTTACACTAGTTTTGTGCACAATATAATAAATATATCTAATTGCTTGCTCATTAAGCATTAATCTTAGCCATTCATTTATAGGATTCGGTGTGAGCCTTTGGATCAAACCTCCTTACTTTTTTTTCTATAAATAAGACCCCTTAGCCACCATAATTCGGGGTTCAAAGATTCAAGGTTAAGAGATAGAGGATTCCACATTATAAGCCAAGTGTTGCAGCAATAATTCTTCTCTCTCTTCTATACTTCTTAAAGCCTTGTTCTATACAAGCAATAGTTCAAAACCATTGAAGACGAAGTTCCACACCATTGAAGATTCAATCCAAAGAGTTCAAGCTTAAGTCTTGTCTGATTCAACATAAATAATCAGGTACGCTCCCTAAAACCCTAATATTCTCTCTTTTCCTAATTTAATTTATCCTATCACTCTTGATAGAATAAATTGAATTAGAGAACTACATTAGCTCTGATTCCATTATCTGAATGGATACGTAGGACGCCTAATGGGCCCGAGTCTACTCTTTTCATTTAAGCTATTTACTTTTATGTCTTTTTCCCACATCCTATCTCTATCATTATAACCTTTTTATTATTTCATTCATGTCAATCTCTCTCTCTCTCTCTCTCTCTCTCTCTCTCTCTCTCTCTCTCTCCCTCCTATTCTTTTGGCTTATTTTACTTATTTGGTGGCTCTCCACTTATTTTTGGGCATGGGTTACTTATTTGTTAGATATATTTTTATTCGTTCATGTCATTATTGTCATTATCTCTTTCTATATACTCACTTATCATCTTATTTATGTCATGGAATATTAAGCCTTGTGGATGAACACTTAAGGCCAGTTCATTCAAACTGGGCGAGATGGGTGCCTAACCCCTTCCCATCTCATACCTTACCTCTCGGATTCAAATTTCTTTGGTTCATTGCAGATTAGTTTGGTTTTACTTTATTTTAACCTAAGTCAAAGGGTTTAGAATGTAAATAGAATCAAAGTAATGTAATTTCAGTTTTTCTTTACTATTCTTTTTACATGTATTCTTTATGGGTTGAATCAGGTTTTCTTGTTATTTAGCCTAAGACATGTTGGCGACTCCTTTGTGCATTCGTGTACACCCTAATCCGAAAAAAGGGCATGTTCCTCTCCCACTTTGAGGGAATGGACTTTAAAAGTCATGTCTATATTTTTCCAACACTTGTGCTCACACTATACTTCAAGTTCTAAAAGATCAAAAGATTTTAAAAATAGAAAACTATGAAAAATGAGCAAGAAAACCTTTTTTGTCAAAACTAGTTGACCAGTTTCAAGAACTAGTTGACTGACTCTTAAAACTTATTTTACACTAGACAAACTAGTCGACTAGTTTCTTGAACCAGTCGACTCAGTGACCATTTCATGTATATAACCTGAACACATTGTCCAAATCAGTCAACCTAAAGGAAGATTCAGTTGACTAACTTTTAAAGGCCAAAACAATATACATCAGAGCCAGTCAATTAATTATCCTTGAACACATGAACCTTAAACCCCCTAGACAAATTAGTTAAGCTGATTAGTCAACTGAATCTTGATCTAGTCGACTGATTGGTGAATTCGATTGACTGATTTTATCAATATGGCAATCCAAAAATCAAATTTTGAATAGATGAAAAATAGGGGAACGGATTTATTTTGAAATACAATGGCCATATTCATTTGAGATCTATAAATAAATGTTCTCTAAAGCATTTATTGATATCTCTTTACAAGCTTACACTTCTACATCTCTATTATTGACTTTAAATCTGGCCATTGAAATCCTAAAGCTAAAAGTTCTACTCATTTTAAATACCCTAAGCTTACACTTGAAAAATCTATAGAGAGTGAGAATTTATTGCAACAATTTACTATTAAAGAGAGTGTCTGTTGGTAAACAAACTTTGTATCTTCTCATTGCGATGAGATTTTTGTGTAGGTGCTACCCTTGTGAGGCAAAAAATGATTTTTTTTTTTTTTTTTGTTGTGAATAATTAGGAGCTCTTATTTTAAAGGTTTGTCCTCCACTTGCAAGGAGATCAAGATAGTAAAAAAACTCAAATGGGGATGCTCGAGTCGAGGACATAGGAAGTTTTTTAAATCTCGTAAAAATTGTTGTGTTTGTTTTCTATTTCTCTCTCTACTCTTTTATATACCTGTACATTTCTTGTATTCATTTTTAAAGTTTATAAAAATTGTCAATATATGTAAAATACCCTATTCACCCCTCTTCTAAGATAATATATAAGCAATATTTACTTCTCATTAAGTACAAGGAATATACCGACTAAGGTTTGCAAGACAAGACTCTTCCTCACAAATTTGTCTCCCACCTTGGGATATCTTTAACCCTATCAGTGCATAATAGATAGGCAGCATTCACATAGAAATAGCCCTGCAATTGACACCCTCAACTGCCCTAAGGTTTGCTAACACCAACTAGCATCAGCCATACAAGGCTTTGTAGTTAACAACACTAACTGCTAAGTGTGTTAGATCAACCAACCAATGCTACGCAAGACAATATAGTTAACAACCCTAACTTCTAAGTTTGTTGGACCAACTAGCAAATGCCATACTAGGCTATACAGTTGACAACCCCAACTGCTAGGTCTACGTTGTCACATCCCAAACCCCATCCTATGCGGATTAGGGATAATAACAGACTAATTACGCACCTTGCTAATATACTATCACTTTTGTAGCATATTAATGACGTGTCTAACCAAAGGCCTTGTTACATATCCAAGTAGATTGCATTCGGTCATATATAATCATGCAAGGGAATTTACGTTGGTAATTTTTTTTTTTTTTTTTGAATGCAATCACACTTGGTCGAGCATAAGTAAACATTACATCAGAGTTACAATCATATGAGCCCATCATTACATTACAATTGAATGTCTAAATTATTACATCAATAGTAAACATCATTCATATCCTTATCTTACTCTAAGTTGTTACATTAATCCAGTATCTGTCAGGCTAAGTTGATACCTCCATGATTGGGATACTAATTTTTTTCTAGATAGTCTTTACTTCTTATAAATTACTAGCATTTTAATCTGAAAAACTTTTAGTCATTCCTGAAAATATACATGATAAAACCCTATGAATTTCGTGAAAAGCTCGTGAGTAACATAAGTTCCGTGTCATGGGTTTCTGGAAACCCTTACATAATCTTTTATGGATAGCAGTTAAAAAGATCTGTAGTGAAAGTCGGTAGCATTCGTAAAAGATATACATATAACTAAGTTATAAGATATATAATAAATCATGCAGGTGCTTATGCGAGTCCGTTTTGTAAGATAAATCATGATAACATAAAATCTGTAGTTGAAAAATTCGGTGATAAAATAATACATACCAAACATCCATAAGCTTTGGCTTTTGGCACCATATGTTGTCATATAATGAACTTAAGTAATTTAGAGCTCTAGGATTATATGGGCCTTAATAGCTTAACCCCCTAACTGGCATAATTGTGTCATGAATAATAGATTAACCCCCCAACCAAGTATGACTGTGTGTCATGAATTAATAACATCTATAAGGCATGTAAATTGTCACGACCCGAAATCCACCCTGTACGGATCTAGCATCGCGACTCCGATCCGACCCAACGGCCGAACCCGACTTTTCCCTTTTCACTTTAACTCGACATTTATATGTGAGTTAGTTAACATGCAATCAGAATTTAAATATGTAATAGAAGACTTTATAAAATACACAATAATATAATACACAGTGGAAGACTTTATAAAATTTTACGTTGATAATACTAGAGTTCTTTAATTTTTACAGACCCAAAATTTCAAAATACGTTATCCCCAGGACGTGGAGTGATGGGAGAATATAGGACAAGCACTATACTTTACTACCAAAAACCCCTACAATGCATCATCTGCAATCACTCTACGCCTATTCGAAATTTCAACCCCTGCTTCAAGGTAGGGTGTCGTTACCTGCAAAATGTTGTGTAGTATCCGATGAGCTATGAAAACTCAGTAAGTAGTCCTTTACTCTATCAGGACAGGTCAACATATGGGGGTTCACATAACAAGATACACAGTTCATAGTAATACAATAACCAATCAAGATGATACAATATCAACAACGATAAGTCACATTACATAATAATCAACAGTAAGTCACATCATATGATGATGGCAATGACAATGATTTTACAATCAAATGCAATGATGTGTAGAATGATCCTATGTTCTGATATATATATATATATATATATATATATATATATATATACACGTAGAACTCAGCATGCCCTGTTGCAAACAGGTCTCACCACCTGACTTGCTCATGTATACCCAGTCTACCGTAGGACTCAGCATACCCTGTTGCAACCAGATCTCTCTATCTACCTTGCTCATGTATACACAGCCTACTCCCTTTAGTAGTGTCCAGCCATACCCTTTTGAAATCAGAAACTACCGTCTGACTTGCTCAAGTAGACCCGACCTACTTCCCATAACAATAGTGGATTGTAGTTATTTACTGATGTATGAAATAATCATAACTCTCGTTCAGAGTATAACATATGACGATGCAATATTCAGGAATCATAATTCAACAGTATAATAATCACATGCTCAAGACATAGCATTTGATTCAATAATCTTTACGAACTACAACAAGCGTCAATGTAATTCAATAACATTTGATGGCATAACACAATACAACAATAAAAAGCAACACATGCATAACACAGTTAGGTCTTTGCCACGTACAGAGATCAGATTTTACTTACCTTTCAATAAATCGAGAAGGTCAGATGTCCTTCTTTCCTTTTTGACGTCCCTCCATATAACGCTTATCTCCATTTTGACTTCCATTCACGTGAACTCAGTGAAATCTCTCTTTTCAGTGAAACGTTTCTAGTGGTCCCATTAAGATTGTACACCTTCACTCCAACCGTCAGCCTTTGGAGAATTTGCAGTCGAGTGTCACAAGCCCTAACCACGTGTCTTACTCCGGCCTTCAACCAGTTAGCCATCTCTCTCTTGAGGAACTACATTTGTTAGCCCAACTAATTTTCTATACCGAACTTCTCAACGGTCCCTTTAAGTCTACCCCCGTACCATAGCATGATACCACCAAACATCTGTTACACACCACATTATATGTACACATACATATAGTGATCTCCTGACCCCAATCCACCTGAATCAGCCACCAAGAACATTCTCCAACTTTCCACTCCGCACAACATAAGACTCAATTAAACTAAATAGCCAAGTTCGTGAAAACAAGCACATGCCTATGAAGCTCCCTGTTTCAACTAGAAGTGACAAAAACAGAGGAAGCCTCAATCTTCTTGTTCTGCACTACTGTTTAGAATCTTCCTTCTTCAGCCACAGCAGGCTTCCCAAATCCCCATTGCTGGCAACGGCTCTGTTGCTTTGTCATTGCCCAACACAGCCAGGTGATGCACCTATTAATCATGCGACTGAGGTTCCATGTACTCAAGCCATGTCCTCTTCCTCACTCGTAATAGAGACCATTGCCTCAGAGTTGCAGATCACTTCTAAGTCCTCTTCTGTACCGCTAGACACACAACCGCAACACACACACACACATCATCGTTGCTGCCAACCACTGCCAAAACCATTCAACAACACATTATAATCAACCACTGCACTTCTGTACAGTGAACTGCAACACTAAATCACACTAAAGTCCCTATTCAGAATTCAACTTCGAGCTTTCCTTTTCTCCAATTTCTTCACATGGTTGTATCCCTCAAGTTCTAAATACTCTCAGCCAAGCTCCATTGCACTGCCAGTTACCCAAAGAAATATCAGACCATATCCAAGTGCTGATTATTCAGGCATTGCTCTGTAATTCACCCACGGAACCCAATTTAAAAGATGAGCAAACCAACAACTGCAACTACAGAAAAATTCAACAAAATAGAAAATCAACACCTGACCAAACCTTGCGAGACAACCCGTCCCACAATCACTCACTCTTCTTCCCCAAACTGCAACGCTACGCAAACATATACACACACATATATCATTCGTCTTTTACAGCACTTTCTACAAATTTCCCCCGAGTTCTACATGATGTCTCAAACCGCTACTGGATTCGAGCACCCCCCCAGTCAGCGCGTCGCTCCTCCAGCTCAAGCGCCGCGGTCTCGTGGACCACTAGACAAACTTTTAGTCCAAGCGATACTGCCGCTTAGAGTGATTAATCAACCCCAAGCCTCCAACGACTCAGCTCCTGCGGCACCCAACTGCAATCCTTCTTGACGGTCAGGTCTCTCAGCCGCTTACTCCTTCCATGGCCAGCACCAGATCCAGACAATTTTGAACAACCGAACTCTCTATTTGGCCTTCTCGATCAATCTGCTCCATCCTGTATTTTCAAGGAGAACAGGGTAGGGGAGGCGGCGATGGAGGAGAGTCTCGGCGAGAGAAAGGCATGCACTTGAGAGTGCGCCGCTGCCTCCGTCACGGAGCAGCTTCGATGCAAAGAAGAACCCACAATCGCACTTTCTCTCTCTGGAGATCTGTTCATCGACGGAGCACCGCCCCTCGTATTTTCTTTACAATTTCCTACACTATTACACTATACATACTTAACACATAGATGTCCATGTGTCCCTCCTATTACATTGCCACACAGACACATACCTTTATATCCGTCCACCTGTTACGGCTTCACTATGCACTTGCCGCACCGCTTCACCTCTTCTTCTTTTTTTCTTTTGCTTTTTTTTTCCAGTTTCTACAAGAAGCTTCCCTTTTATTTAACTATATATATATATATATATATATATATATATTATTTTACCACTTTTCAGCCCCATGTTTTCAGCTTTCTCGGCTGCTTTTATATTCACATATATTTATAAGGTGCCAATAAATCTCCCATAAAATCGAGGTTCAGTGGTAGCATTCCATATTTTATCAGTTTTTGGATCCCATTCATGTCTCAGTATATTCATATTATTTCTCATATTTAATTCTTCATGTCGATCCATTTATCCATTTCGGCACTCGGTTGATCGGGTAATTAATTTCTCGAGCATCCACCATCTTTTGGTGACCTAGATTAAATCTCATCTTTTCTGATAATTTATCCCATCATGGCTTAATGTATTCTTTTTAAGGTCATTAATTATTAATTAGTGACTTGAATATCATTTAATCGGGTCGAGGTGTTACATAAATTTCATACTAAAACATGCTTACAAAACTTTATTAAGCTATCCATGTTATTTAAAACATTTAAAGAGATGTTACTTAAAAGTATGCAATTCAAACATTTAATGCAGTAGTAAGGAAAACGTCATAAAGCTGTAAAGAACTATATTTAACGAAACTTATCTTCATTTCAAGGTTTAAGGTTACTCACATGTGGTTCAGGGTCCACAATTACTTGCTAATTGACTTGCCTCTACAATCATCTTGTCTCATTTTCTCTTCTAGTGAACCTAAATCATGGATCAGAATACATCGATACTAGATCGGTATATATTTCAACTTAAATCTTTCTTACTTAATGCTCTTAGTCTTTTCTGAACTTAATCTTAATGTTTAGGATTCCTTTAGAGTCTCTATTTAGGGTTCTTGATACTTCCTAGTTCATCTTGTGGCTTACTGTAGCCCTTAGGGGTATTTTGATAATTTTTTCTGTGTCTTTTATTGTTTGGTATGTCGTTTTCCTATACAGACCTCTATTTTTGAGTCCAGAGGGTCCTTAATATGTTGGTAGAGGTCTCTTTATAACTTTTATACTCTTTTGGTAGCTTAATTAAGTCTTCGGGACGTGTTCCTCATTTATAAGTTTCTTTTAGAGTTTTACTTTTCAAATGGACATCACCGTTGGGTTCAGAATGTCGAAGATACTTAGTCTAGCCATTTTTTGGATATTAATTAGCCTTTTTGCTGCTTACTTTAGGTCTAGGGGCATTTTTTGTGATTTTATACTTTCATGTGGGACTATCTTCAGTTACCTGAATGTTCAATTTGACCTTACTGTTAGGTTCAAGGCATCCAACAATGTTGGGTATACCCCTTTTTAATTTTTTCCAATGAGTCTAGTAGCCTGTAAATCACTAAGGCAGTTTAGGAATTACACATTTCTATGTATCAGTATTTTTGGTACCTCCTTTAACAAAACGGACCCCACCGTTAAGTCTGGAACATCAAAAATTGTTAAAGTAGGTACCCTCGTAGTCATTAGGGTTCATTTGGTAGCTTAATTAATTGTGTAAGACTCATTTATAATTAGTCTAGTTTGTCTGTTCATATATTTCAGGGTCCACTTTCCTAAATTGGACCTTGTCATTGAGTCTAGAATGTCCAAAAATATTAAAAATATCTTTTCTTGCATTTTAATTGGCCTTCGTTAGGCCTAGGGATAAAATGGTAATTTTACCTAATTATAAAAGGGCATTAAAAATAATTTTAAATTATTTTTTTGGGCTCATCTATAATTTTCTTAAACTACTAGGGTTAAAATATAAATTAAAGAAGTTCCGGTTCATTACAAGTTGGCCCCAAACCTACCAATTTACTACTTTAAACAATGAACTCGTTTAGTGTGCCCATTAGTCGATTGACTTAGTTGTTTTCTAAGTGAACCGTAAAGAAAACCTTGAGAACCGATCGATCTGGTCTGGTTCACTGAGTCAAGCTTACGTCACCATAATGTCATCAAAATGACGCCATTACACTTAACCCCTTATAACAAAAACGATGGCGTTTCAGTTAATGTTATATCCATTTCACACTAGGTTGACCCGAACCCGTTAACAGCCCGACCCGATAGCTCGTACTGTTTATCATTTTTACCCAACTAGGGTTTACTGTTTATCTCGAACCTGTAAATTTCTAGGTCTTATTTGGTGCATTTCCAGACCACTTTTTGATCCATTTTTAATCCTAAACAGTTTCTGGGTCCTTAATCTATATTTCCTCATTCATTTGATGCCTCGAATCACAATAGAAAGAGTGATTCAAACCACCTACAATCGCAATTGCAAATCGCTCATATGAGCTCATTTCTTAACCAATTTGTACGCAGTTTGTTCCATTATGGTCCCTATAACATGTACTTTCATTTCTCATTCCCAAATTCTAGCTTAGTGCTTGATTTAAAAAAATATATTTCAACCTGCAACTCCCTATTTCTCTTCTATATTTTATCTATTTCTAGTAATTTCTCCTATTTTGTGATCTCTATGGAATTTATATTTAAGTCTCAAATAACAAAAATCAATTTCATTCAGTTTGATTTCTAGGTTGAATTCCAAGCTTTATCTATGGTGGTTGGTTCTGTTTTTACTATTCTAGTCATTCTTTCCTTCGTGAAATTAATCTAAATACATGCGGAAGCTCAAAGGAAATTAAAAAAAGAGTTCTTACCTTACGTTTTTCAAATTTGAAGAGTATCATTCTTCGCCCATTTTTTTTTATCTCTACGTGCAACATCTCTTATCTGTTTCACATCCATTTATCTCTTTTTTGTGATGGATTGTAACTATCTTGGTCTCAATCTCACACTTCTCTCCCAATTCACATTGCTTTTTCTTTTTTTCTCTTTTGGTTTTCTTTTCTTTTAACCACCAACCCTCTAATAGTTCTCCATCAAGCCATAACAAGTTAGGGCCAAATACTTAGGAGCTTTTTGCTTATTTACAACTTCCAACACACACACACACCTCACACACATACACATAACTGTGTGTATGTATATATATATATGTATAATTTTGTTCTCTTCATATATTTATATATACCTTATGTATATATTTTTTGTGTGTGTATATATATATATATTCATGTTAAAATATATACTTGTCTCACATATTTTACCCTTTACGCCCATAACGTGATGGCTACATTTCATGTGTATGCCTTTAGTAGCCTATTAATGTGTAGTCTCCCAATGTAATTGGGTCGAGGTGTTACATATGTTGTCACCACTTACAGCACACTACATATTCCTTTAGACAAACTCCCAGCAACTGCTTGCTATGTTTTCTTCAGTCATAAAGTGCCACTAAGGCACAAAGCAGTTATCCCACAATCATCGCCTTGTGGTTAGCCATAGAGAGAGCCACAATGCATAAACTGTTATCATTGTTTGTCCTTTGACATCCTTTTCTTGTGTCAGCCCACAACCTGTCACGACCTGAAACACACCCTATGCAGATCTCGTATCGCGGGGCCGACCCTGTGGTTGTCCCTACTTTTTCCTTTCTTTGTATCAATGACAACAATATATAATGTAAAACTTAAAGAGTAAATCAGCGAAAGTCTTAATACAAAATATTGTTCGACAATATTAAATATAAACCGACATAAAACTTAACATAGCATCACCCTTAGGTAGTGAGTATATGAGAGAGCTACATCACTTTTAACATTTTCCTTAAACTGTCCCCCTATGCTTTTGGACTCCTACTGTGGTCTTGCAGCATCCTTACCTGAAAATAAGTAAATTGGGATGTGCCAACAAAGCTCAGTAAGTAAATTCTCATCTCTGACACGGGTTAGGGTTAACATAGAAAGAATATGAATTCATAAAGGTGAACATGATACCAAATCATGAAATCAGATGTTGTGATAATCAATAAAGGTAAAATGCCACAATGGCCAATGAATAGTAGGTCAAAATGATCGATCATGAATAATGGGTATAACATGAACATGGAAAAGCTCAATAGAAATCAGTCAACATAAAAGTACTGCCACAATAAATCAGTAACCATCAATTATAATCAATAAGTGAACTGTCAACATAGAATTATTCATAAGGAATGACAACATCCTATAAATCCAATAACGTAAACATATCAGTCAAACATAAGTGATGCATTTACTATGTTCAGGGTTTGGCAGACCTTTGGTCTTTTGGGGCCCAACATATCCCCCTTAACCTCAATGCATATAAAATGCCCTTATAACTCAACGCATAAAAATGCCATCATTGCCATATGTCCGTTCACGGACTGACCCGTAGGTCCTATCAACTCAAAAAGCATCAGATGGATATTGTGATTGAGCACAGATCCGACATTCATAGTAAAACATGACTATACGTAATTCCCTAAAAAGTGTATAACCATAGAATATCATGCAATGAACACATAATAGTAGGCCTTTCAAGGCACAGTACAATATAACAATCACGATATAGTAGTCAATAAACATCCACAAGATAAAACTATATCACATTATGGAACAATAAACATTTGGTACGTTCAAGAGTACAAAATTAGCAGTAATAGAATGAATGTGGCTTGGAAGACCACATGTAAAAGATAGGAGTTTACTTACTGAGCTTTGTTAGCTCACCCCAACTTACTTATTTTTCAGGTAAGGATGTTGCAGGACCATAATAGGAGTCCAAGAGCATAAGGGGATAGTTTGAGGATTATGTTAGAAGTAATGTAGTTCTCCCATGTATTCACCACCTAAGGTGAGGTTATTTCGGTTCTTGTTTTGGTATTGTCGAACCATTTGATGTATTTAGGACTTCCGCTGATTTATTGTTTAAGTTTTACATTATATATTGTTGTCATTTATACAAAGAAAAAAAAAGTAAAGACGGCCACAAGGTCGACCTCGCGATACGAGATCCGCATAGGGTGGGTTTCGGGTGGTGGCAGCTTGGTATCAGAGCCAGGTTTTAGTGAGTTATGGGAGATAGGATTAGAGTATTAGAAGTGTTAAAGTCTAAGAGTTAAACGATAGATAACACTAACATTACTAAGATAGACTTTTATGTGAACATTGACTGTTATTTTACGTGTACATTGACTGATTATCTTTTACAGAAAAGGTTAACACCAGGAATACGCTGATAGCCAGAAATCAGTTGACAAAGATGGATCAAATAGATCAATTGAACAAAATAGAATGCTTTATGAAAAGATTCATCAAGGCTTTACCTAGAATCAAGCCCCAGTGGTTGACCATTTACAATGAAGTAGTGGCACCAACAAGGACCAGAAAACGGGGCGGGAAGGAATTTCCCAAAAAATGATCAATTAGGACGATGGAGGCATAATTAAATGCCCCAAATACCTAAAAGTCCACCAAGGATAATGTCCCAAAAACACCACCGGGAGATGATTAGGCTACTGTACCAGTAGTCGCACATATTTTTCAGTTATTGCAACTTGCCATATATTTTTCAGTTATTGCAACTTGCCATATAATGTTCGATCATACAGAACAGCCACAAGCCTTCAGGGTATTCTCATATATGTCTATCATACAGAGCAGCCACAAGCCTTCAGGGCATTCTTATTTATATATCATTCAGAGCCGATAAACTCGGTCATACAGTACAGATGAAGCCTTCAAGGCATTCTCATATATACATCTTCCAGACCTTCCGTTCTGGACAATATTTATTCAACACTTCATATGGATCCAATCTTATGGTTTCCTTAACAACTATCAAGCGAGGAATAAGGAAACGGTCTTCAATGCGGAAACTACTATTTATTATTATCTCCATCTACGACTTAAGGATCCAGAAGGTAACTACAATCTCCGATGATCATATCCCTATATTCATGGCATCGAATCCTAATTAACTTAGGAAAGCCATGGCTTATATATTAAACCCTAGAGGTACGCTTTTACTTTCATGCTCATTCTTTGGCTTTCAATATAGTCTTTCAATTCCCTTACTTACTTAAGCATCGGAGCGGCTACCGCTGGAGCCAATCCGGTGGTCCTTTGATCATCTCTCTGAGTGTTCTACAGGTCACGGAGCCCTCACGTGTTGCGAGTCAAAAAGTGCAGCATCAGTTTGGCGCCGTCTGTGGAAAACGACTAATCTCCAAAGTGCTCTACTCATAAAACTCATCTTTTTCCCCACCGGAAAACCATGGCACCAAATCTCCGACCACGACAGAATGCTCAGAATGCGCAAAACACTCAACGTCAGCCGCCTGCTCCCCGCACAAGGGGGCCAGCGCCAATCCCATGTGACAAGAGATCGAAGCCATAAAACGACACAATGAACTGGTGCAGGAACAGCTGCTTACCATCACTAGAACGCTGGCGACACTTACACAGAACCAAGAGATGGGTTCTCCTAGCCCGCTGGTCAACTTCGCTGCAGGGACGCAACCTCCTGTTGCTACAGAGAACGCCGAACCCCATGCGCAGGCTCCAACTAACCTGCCTGGGCACCCCTCCGGCGTTGCTCGCGCTGGTCGAGATCCACAACCATCAACGGTTCCTGGCTGGGGAACATCCGCTTTCATTCCCGACGTGCATTACCGAAGCACTACTCGAGCCCCAACTCCTAGGGTTTCGGAAGCACCGCCGGCACCGCAAGAACTTTATCATGCAGCACCAGTCCCTCCGGTTCGGATTCCTCCTCCGTCTGAAGGGCGTAATCAACCCTACTACCTTGAAGCCGAGGCTGTCAGACAGGGTTCACAAGATGTCAGAGTCAAAGACCCGCGGAGGGTAGAGGAAATTGCCGAGTCAATAGACCGGACAGTCACCATGAGGGGACCTCAGCACCCTCCAGAACAAGACGAACTGGCCAGGCTACTCGGAAGACTGGCCACTCCGTTCACTCACGCTATCATGTCAGAAGAGAGGCCCAGAAAGTTCATGGTGCCCAAGTTCACTCTCTATGACGGATCTGGAGATCCAGGAGATCACCTTTCTCATTACCAGCATACGATGGCCCTTCACGGAGCTTCGGATGCTTTCATGTGCCGGACGTTCATCACCAGCTTAAAGGGAACTGCTCTGAAGTGGTTCCACAACCTCCTCCCGAACTCCGTTACCAGCTTCTACGAGCTCGGTAGGCAGTTCTTGGACAGGTTTATGACCAGCAGGAGGCTCAGAAGGGGGCCAGAATTCCTGCTGAATGTAAAGCAGACTAGGGAGGAATCCCTCCGAGCCTACATTGCACGCTTCAACACCGAACTCACTGAGATCACGGATTGTAGCCCGAAATTCCTCGTAGCAGCCCTTACGGCCGGGCTTGCCCAAGGTGGGTTCAGAGATTCCTTGACAAAGAGCCCTCTAGCCGATATGGAGGCACTAATGGATCGGGCCAGAAAATATATCAACCTGGAAGAGGCCAACCACTCAGCCCAGAAGGGCAAGGATCAGACCCAGAGGGATAATCCGAAGCGGGAGGATCACAAGAAGGAGGATCACAGAAGAGACTCCAACAAAAAGAGGGCCAGGAGCCCAGAGAAGAGAACAGCTCCCAGAGCTGCGTACAACTCCGCACCAAGGGAGTTCACCAACTTCACTCCCCTGAACACCACTCCGAACCAGGTACTCCGGCAGATCAGAGATCGGGAAAACCTAAGGTGGCCAGAGCCAATCAAGGGAGATCCCAGCCTGCGGGACCAAAGTAAGTATTGTAATTTCCATAAAGATCATGGACATACAACTAACTCTTGCAGGACCCTCCGATATGAGATAGAGCAGCTCATAAAGAAGGGACGTCTTCAGGAGTTCGTCAAGCAGGACGGACGACAGAACCCCCAAGAGGACAAGCCTCAACAGCGGCCAGATCAAAGGCCCGAACAGAGGCAGGAGCAGAGGGAAGGACGAAACGAGCCTCAGAGGCAGAACAATCACGTCATCTACGTCCTCCATGCTGACTCCCCTGTTACAGGAATGTCCAACAGGGCAAGAAAGAGATATGCTCAAGAGGCCAGAACCGCCCCAAACGTCCTGTAGATCTCCAACGTCGAAAAGAGGCTCAAGCCAAGGCCGGAGATCCAGTTCACCGAGCAAGATCTAGCAGGGGTACACTGCCCTCACAGTGATGCCCTCGTTATTACCCTCAGAATCGCCAATTTCGAGACCAGAAGAGTCCTGGTTGACACTGGCAGCTCAGTCAACATTCTGTTCCATGAACCGCTTAAACAGATGGGCATAGACCAGGACAACGTCAAGCCCACCACTACCGTGATGGCAGCTTTTGATGGCAACCTCAGCACCCCACTAGGGAGAGTTGACCTTCCTACCACTGTAGGAGAAGGTGAAGGGCAGAAGACCACCATCACAGAATACATGGTGCTGAACATGAAGTCTCCCTACAACGTCATAATCGGGAGACCCTGGTTGCATCAGATAGGGGCAGTCACTTCGACCCTTCATCAGTGTCTGAAGTACGTCCACAACCAGAGCGTACACTCGGTCCGAGGATGTCAGCCAACCTCCCGAGAGTGTCACACTATTGCCCTCAAAGATAAAGCTCCGAAATAGCAATTACAGTACACTCGGGACTGTGCAGATCCGGTCTTCACTCACACTCCCGAGGTGGAAGATTGCCCCTCCAGCGTTGAAGAACCCCTGAGTCCAAGGGGACGTGACAGCCGAGCCAAACCTGTTGGCGTGCCCATTAAAATACTAGTCAGTTCAGAAGCAGAGGGGCGTTACTTGTACATCGGCCCAGACCTTACACATACCGAGCAGGAAAAGATAGTCAGGTTTCTGAAAAACAACCTCTCTATCTTTGCTTGGGAGACCAGGGACACGGAGGGAATAGATCCTAATCTAATAACTCACAAACTGATGGTAGATCCGGATCACCCCCTAGTCAGACAAAAGAGAAGGCCGATTGCTCCTGATCGGCATCGGATTATAAACGAAGAAGTCCAGAGGCTGCTGGACGCCAGGATGATACGGGAAGTTTTCTATCCCGAGTGGCTAGCCAACACCGTGCTTGTTAAGAAGAAGAACAGCAAGTGGAGAGTCTGTGTTGACTATACAGACCTCAACAAAGCATGCCCCAAAGACAGCTTTCCACTGCCGAGAATAGACCAATTGGTTGACGCCACTGCAGGGCATGAACTTATGAGTTTTATGGACGCATACTCTGGATACAACCAGATCCAGATGTACCCTCCAGATCAAGAGAAGACTGCCTTCATAACCGAAAGAGGACTCTACTGCTACAGAGTGATGCCTTTCGGTTTGAAGAATGCTGGAGCCACTTATCAGCGGTTGGTGAACAAGATGTTTAGCCCACTACTCGGTAGCACCATGGAGGTTTACATCGACGACATGCTGGTAAAGAGCCTTCAGAAAGACAGTCACCTCCAGCACTTGGCCCAGACCTTCGATATCCTCAGACAACACAGGATGAAGCTCAACCCCTCGAAATGTACCTTCGGAGTTACGAAGGGAAAATTCTTGGGATACATCGTCTCTCAAAGAGGTATCGAAGCAGATCCCACTCAGATCCAAGCCCTGATTGGGCTGAAGTCACCAAGAACCAGAAAGGAGATTCAAGCACTGAACGGCAGAATTGCAGCACTGAGCAGATTTATATCCAAGTCCACCGACCGCTGCCTACCTTTCTTCAAAGTTCTGAAGGGCGGCAAGACTTTGCAATGGACAGAAGAATGCAAGCAGTCCTTTCAAGAACTGAAGGAGTATCTAGCTTCTCCAGAGCTCCTGTCAAAACCAGTACAAGGAGAAAAGCTGCTCCTGTACCTTGCAGTCTCCGAGAACGCGGTCAGTTCCGCACTAATTAGACAAGACAGAGGAGTACAGAGGCCTATATTCTACGTCAGTAGGGCACTACTTGACACGGAGAAAAGATACCCAGAAATAGAGAAGTTGGCCTATGCCTTGGTTATATCAGCTCGGAAGCTTCGACCTTATTTCCAGGCCCATCCAATCGAGATCCCAACTGCCTATCCCCTGAAGTCAGTACTGAGGAAACCTGAAGTATCGGGAAGATTGGTAAAGTGGTCTGTGGAGCTAGGGGAGTTCGACATAGCATATGTACCCCGGAACTCCATCAAAGGGCAGGCCTTAGCCGACTTCGTAGCCGAGCTCACCCCGGCACTTCAGATCAAAGCACAAGTCACCGAGACTTTGGGAACCTGGCTGCTGTACATTGATGGATCGTCAACCGATCAAGGATCAGGGGTAGGTCTGGTGCTACAGTCCCCCGATGGGCTCACATCAGAAAAAGCAGTCAGCCTGGGATTCAGAGCTTCTAATAATGAAGCCGAATATGAAGCCCTAATCTTAGGGATGAAACTTGCCTTGGAATGCGAGGCTCAGAACCTCGATGTCTTCTCTGACTCCCAACTGGTAATAAGCCAGGTCTTGGGAGAATTTTCCATCAAAGATGACAGGATGCTTCGGTATTACGAACTGGTGAGCCACTTGAAGAATTCCTTCCAGACGTTTACCATCCAGAAAATTGAGAGAAGCCAGAATTGCAGAGCAGATGCTCTAGCTAACATGGCCTCCCGCCTCAAATCTGAAGCAGACTCCACAATTAAAATCTCTTTTCAGCCAGGATCCAGCATCGAGGAAGCACAAGTCGTTCAAATTGACGAACAGCCCTAGAACTGGATGACCCCGATCCTCCAGTATCTAAGGTCCGGTCTCCTCCCAGAGGACAAAAACAAAGCCAGGAGAATCTGAATCAGAGCGGCTCGGTACCTGATCCTGAACAACAAGCTTTACAGAAGGTCGTATTCTCAACCTCTGCTAAAATGCTTAGCCCCAGACGAATCACAGTATGTCTTGGTTGAAATACATGAGGGAATCTGCGGGAATCATAATGGGGACAGAACTATAGCCCACCGAGCTCTATCGCAGGGCTACTACTGGCCCGGCATGTTGAAGCAGGCTAAAGAATATGTTCGGAAGTGCGACAAGTGCCAGAGATTCGCCCCGTACCAACATCAGCCTCAGCACGAGCTTATCCCGATTCCTAGTCCCTGGCCCTTTGCTCAATGGGGAATGGACATTGTGGGCCCGTTACCACGAGCACCTCCAAACAGGAAGTACCTCTTGGTGGCCATCGACTACTTCTCTAAATGGGCCGAAGCCGAGCCTTTAACGCATATTACAGAAAAGGAAATCGAAAGCTTCACCTGGAAGAACATTGTCTGCAGGTTTGGCATACCACGTGTAATTATCTCGGACAATGGGACACAATTCACTGGTAAAGGCTTCAAGGCATTCTGCGAAAATCTCAACATCAGGCAGCACTTTGCCTCTCCAGGCCATCCGCAAGCAAACGGGCAAGCAGAGGTCACCAACCGAACAATCCTTGACGGGTTAAAGAAGAGGTTAGAACAGGCCAAAGGAAAATGGGCAGAAGAACTCCCTGGAGTCCTTTGGGCCTACAGAACAACCAGAAGAACTCCCACCTCTGAAACTCCCTTCTCACTAGCCTATGGAACAGAAGCAGTAATTCCGGTTGAGATCGGTATGCCAACTCTGAGGACTGAGGCCTTCGAGCAAGAATCCAATGATCAGCAGCTGATGGAAAACTTGGATTTGCTCGAAGAAAGAAGGGATCAAGCCAGCATCAGGATGGAAGCTTATCAGCAGAGAATGGTCAACAAATCCAAGGTAGGACTCAAGACAGTCAACTTTCAAGTTGGAGACTTCGTCTTAAGAAGAGTCTTTCAAAACACCAAGGATCCCACCATGGGAAAGTTGTCACCAAACTGGGAAGGCCCCTACAAAGTAACAAAGGTCGTTCGACCTACCATTTACTGGCTTGAAGACATGACTGGGAAACCTGTTCCTAGGCCATGGAACGTAGAACACTTGCGGAAGTATTATCAATGAAGATTTCTTTTTACTTCCATAAACGGTCCATCTATTAATGCACAAGTCTTATGACTTGGTCCATCAATTAATGCACAGGCCTCCAGAGCCTGGTCCATAATGTACGAGTTTTCACTCGGTCCATCTATTAATGCACAAGTCTTATGACTTGGTCCATCAATTAATGCACAGGCCTTCAGAGCCTGGTCCATAATGTACGAGTTTTCACTCGGTCCATCTATTAATGCACAAGTCTTATGACTTGGTCCATCAATTAATGCACAGGCCTCCAGAGCCTGGTCCATAATGTACGAGTTTTCACTCGGTCCATCTATTAATGCACAAGTCTTATGACTTGGTCCATCTATCAATGCACAGGCCTCCAGAGCCTGGTCCATAATGTACGAGTTTTCACTCGGTCCATCTATTAATGCACAAGTCTTATGACTTGGTCCATCTGTTAATGCATAGGCCTCCAGAGCCTGGTCCATAATGTACGAGTTTTTACTCGGTCCATTTATAAATGCACAAGCCTTCAGAGCTTGGTCCATATTATACAGATCTTAAATACTTGGTTTATTCTCTAGATACGCAGGCCTACAGAGCCTGGATTACTCTTATATACAGGCCTTCCGAGCATGGTCTGTCTCCAATCTACAGATTCTATGATTCAGCCCATCCACAGACAGAAGTGCCGGGCATCTACAAACTAAAGTTTCCTAGATCGGAACACCTTAGATCTGACACTTATAATTATTTGGTTTGTCTGTCAAACAAACGAGTACTATGGTTCCGACCAGGGGTAAAAGTACTTCGATTCAGGCATTTTTTCTAAGTTTCTTTGATTTATTCTCAGAACAATCAGAAATGCACAAGAAAGTGTTTAAGCTACAAAAGAGCACATTCACAGAAAACATCAGATCTGAGAAGAAGAAATCTAATTTTATTGATAATTCAGAAGATTTACATCAGTACAAAGACACCACTACGAAGCTATTACAGAAGCTATTACAGAAGCTACGCTTGGCAACATAACGACTCTTCTCTTGGGATGATAAAGGGGCACAGGAGCCAAACTTCCATTACCACCGCTGTCAGGCTCCATTTGAGAGGAAGGAGCCCTGAACCCCAGTCTGCATCAAGAAGTGCCCAGGCCATTTCATCATCACTATCACTGGTCTCATGACCAACGGACGATGAGGGCTCTGGGCCTCAGGAGACTTTTCATTCTCCACCTTTGTAATCGGTATAACGCCCCAGCCAATTGAAGCAAGGGTTCCTGCCAAGTCACAAAGGGGAGGAGGCGGCCCCCATTCATCTCCCTCAGAGCAGTTGTCACTGCCAAGTTACAAGAGGGAGGAGGCAACCCATCTTCAATCTTCTTCTTCACACCATCTGTTTCACCCCAACCACTTGGAGCGAGGGTCTCTGACAGGGCATAAGGAAGAGGAGGCAACTCGCCTTCATCTTCATCACCAACGCTCCAGGCCTCGGTTGAATCAGGGAGGGGCCACCACCAATCGGAGACATCTCGACCGGATGCCAGAGGAAACAAGAAAACTTGTGCCTCATTCGAACCTTCCTTGGAGACTGAAAATAAGGGAAATTTAACTCTCAGCCACAGTTTAATTATTCCTAACTAAGGCAAGGAATCATCCATCATCTTTGGACGAGTGGAAAAAACTCCGACAGCATATAAAGATCTCTCTTACGAACGATTCGGGGAGCGAAAGGGTTGAACGCAAGCGTATGCCCTCGTTTTCATATATATAGACACTGGAAGACCAAAGGCCACCCAGTTGAACCGTCACAACGGTTAAGCGAAGTGCTAGCTTCGAAATCCCAAACGACGGAGGTGCAATAAATGGAGTATTAAACCACCCTCTCGGGAGAAGCAAAAGGCAGAGCCATACACGTAATACACAGGCTTTTAATCTTTTCCACGTATATGACGTGACGGTTTCTCCATGTCATTAACGCTTAGAGGGCCACGTGTACAACAGAGGTCCATCAACTATAACGTGTCGTGATTTCTAACAGGTCTAGAGGCAGAAGTTCTGATCAACCAAACTACAATCACAAGGTATCCGCTTATTATTATGTCTCCAGATTCAGAACGGTCAGCTTTGAGATACTTCAAAAAAGAAGTCTCCAATTACTGACCTAAGACAAGTAAAGAAGATCGGAACACAGCTACCTACAGAGGAAAATCTAATCTGGCATACTCTTAACTACAAAGCAAGCACAGAAATTGATCAGTTCAACAAATTGGCAAACAAAACGGAGTCAACGCAGCCACGGAAAAGTTGAGCCTCACCCCTTGGCCCAGTGGTTCGAGGGAATGTGGAAGGTTGACCCTCGAAGTTCTTGAATTCCCATCCTCCTTTAATAAAGAAGTACCATTTTTTCCAAGTCTTGTTGGAGGAGGGCACAGAAGTAAGGGGTCTGAACCCACTATCGAAAGACATATAAAAAAGACCCTCCGCCTTTTGAAATTTTAGATCCATATTGCTACGAATCAAGTCAAGGGACACCTCGACATTATTCATATGCCCTAACACAATAAAGCTCAACAGATGTCTCCAACTGTTAAGGTTCAAGTCTGCGGGGCAAAGATCAAACCAGCAAAAGAATTGTTTTATTATATCAGGAAAGGGGAGTGTAAGACCCATTTCAAACCAGGCCAGATAGGCACAGATTTCCCCCTCTCTAACATCGCCCGGGCGATCCTGAGAATCTGGGACCCTGAAAGTTACATTATTGGGAAGTTTGAACTTCACCCATAACTCCTTCAACATACTTTCAGTAATTACACTCTCACCCTCCTCTCTGTGACCAGATTGACCAGAAGTCTCACCAGCCCTATTCGGGGGCTCATCAAAAGCATCAACAATCCTAACCCCCGGACTAGAGGGAGGATCTACTAGCCTATTTTCATCAACGCTCACCAATTGCATTTGAGGATCGGTCTCTGAAGGACTTCCCAAACCAGAGTGTGATTCTAAGCCAGACATGGCGAACAAGAGAAAGAAATGAAATAAATGAGAAGGAGTGTAGAAGGAGACTAAAAGTCGAACCTGAGATCAGTAAAGGATTATGAACACCGGGTAACCTCCAAACTTCAGGATATGTCAAATGGCGGTCTGGTACTGTAGAAGTAAACGCAGAAGAAAGGTATGAAAGACCTTTCCCTCTCTTTATATACACATTCGAAATATGAGCCTTCCAAGACGAGTCGACACAACGGTTGAGAGTAATGATGAATTCTCAAGTATCGGCTGCGCAATAAATGACGTGTTAAACCGACGTCTTGAGAGATGGGAAAGCAAAACGTATGACTCTTCACAAAACCCTCAACCCTAGTTAAAACCCTAGCTTTTAACAAGGGCTCGGGGGGGGGGGGGAGTAGCTGATATACCACAAACAGACACACCAATCACTTTGAGACACGTGTGCCCACTGAGTTAACAAATCTCGGTCCTACAGAGCTGACAATTTCGATCATACAGAACAGCCACAAGCCTTCAGGGTATTCTCATATATGTCTATCATACAGAGCAGCCACAAGCCTTCAGGGCATTCTTATTTATATATCATTCAGAGCCGATAAACTCGGTCATACAGTACAGATGAAGCCTTCAAGGCATTCTCATATATACATCTTCCAGACCTTCCGTTCTGGACAATATTTATTCAACACTTCATATGGATCCAATCTTATGGTTTCCTTAACAACTGTCAAGCGGGGAATAAGGAAACGGTCTTCAATGCGGAAACTACTATTTATTATTATCTCCATCTACGACTCAAGGATCCAGAAGGTAACTACAATCTCTGATGATCATATACCTATATTCATGGCATCGAATCCTAATTAACTTAGGAAAGCCACGGCTTATATATTAAACCCTAGAGGTACGCTTTTACTTTCATGCTCATTCTTTGGCTTTCAATACAGTCTTTCAATTCCCTTACTTACTTAAGCATCGGAGCGGCTACCGCCGGAGCCAATCCGGTGGTCCTCTGATCATCTCTCTGAGTGTTTTACAGGTCACGGAGCCCTCACGTGTTGCGAGTCAAAAAGTGCAGCATCAGGAGGTTATGTTGAAATTTTATGAAAAATTAAAAGACTTGTTAAGTGTGTAAAACACCCTTTAAATAGGTGGGAAAGATGTCAAAAAATGGGGGTTTAGAAACCTTGGAGAAGTAGGCTAAAAATGGAAGAAAAGTGGCTTGAAAAACTTGGGAAAACAATTTGGAAAACAGAGAATATTGGCTGTTGGACAGAGAAATTCAGCCGCAGCCATGAACAGTAATTCTGCAGAAAAAACCAAATTTTTGCTCTCTGTTGCTACAGTAAACGAGCCATGACAGCCCTCAGCCACCCAACCGCGCACACGCCCTGGGCGCGTGCTGCGCTTGCCCGCCTGCCTGTCGCGCGCTGTTGCTTGCCTATGCACGTGCCATTGCAGCCTTGCTGCCTTGTCATGACACAGCCTCTGACACCCCCCGACACCTGCCCCTTTGGCCACCTTTTTAAGCCATATTTGGGCACTTTTTTGGACCATGTTTGGGCACCCTATTGGGCCATGTTTGGCCAACCTTTGGGCCATGTTTGGCCACCCTTTTGGGATATTTTTGGTCACCTTTTTGGGCCATTTTTGGCCCCCCTTATTGACCTATGTTTGGCCACTCGTATGGGCCATGTTTGGCCACTTCCTTAGATGGATTTTGGTAGGCCTTTTGACTTATTCTTGGCCCATGTCTTAGGACATTTGGGGCCCATTTGGGCATTTTTTTCAAGACAATTTTAGAGATGTTTTGGGGCTGTTTGGAAGCCATTTTTGAACATGACTTAGACCTATTTTGAATAGTGATTTTCGGAGATATTTAATTGGCATTAGAAGGCCATTTTAGTTAAGTCCAATAACAAGTTTTTATTTCAAATCTTGGGAGAAACATGGAGGAACAAGTGCATAATCAACTGAATCCATTAAATTGTCTTTTATTTCCTTTTCTTAAATTCATTTCACTCACTCCCTAGGTTTGTGGAAATTCAAGGCATGACACATAAAGCATATGAGGTACAGATCATAAGTACACGGTTATTAACCGATAAGATACCCTTGAAGAAACTAAGAATTCGATGATTTAAATGGTTAAATGATCGGTAACTTTTGGAGGACAATACCTTGTTTAAATACTAAGGTTAATAGTCTTTAGGAAAGACTATGCTATGATTGACTTTGATGTTTCTTGGACGATTGAGATGATCAAAGGAATACTGACTTTTGGGAGACAATAGTGTGTTTAAGGGCAAAGGTTAAGAATTCTTGTGAAGAATCGTACTAGTGTCGAGGTTGATGACTCTTAAGTCATTAAATTGTGAATTGATCAATGAATTTGAAGAAACTATCATTTGAACAAGGGCAACGATTAATACACTTTGGAAGATATAAGGTGACATAGAGTTGGGATTGTGAAATCTAGGAAAGTCGTTGGAATTAACAAAAAATCTATATGAAAGATGTTCTGAGGAAGACTTAATGAATAGTAACGTGAGGAGTTTGAGACTCTAGATGGATTGATGACATATCAGATATATGAGGATTCTTGAGTGAGTCATAGAGGGTAAGGACAAATGGATCATTGGGAGGCAAATACTAATTGAATGAGACTACCAAGTGAACATTATGCAATGTGATGGTTCTAAAAGGAAATTGGCATGTGATGAATGATCATTGGGACAAATTCAATGGATCTTATTGATCTAGGTGACAAGTACTTTATTAAGTTAGCTAAATCTATTTCAAAAGATAAATGATTGATGACTCTGAATGACTTTTGAGGATTAACGTAATCTAACAATTAAAGAGACGAAAATTGTGTCATAGTGTCTAGAAAAATTGGTGAGGACAACGACTGTGCTAAAGTGATACATAATTCTTTGAGATACTACGAGGACAATTAAGATTGAGGTAGGAAGTAAAAATAACTGAATTGTGAAACTAAGGAAGTTGAGAAATTCCATGGTGGGAAAAAAGTGACATAATCTTAATAAACTTTGAATGTCAAATGTAACGATAAAATAATGGGATGACAAATTGATGTGAACAGTCCTAAAATATGATATGAAGTCACAGAATGTACAAAGAACTCCTATACGGTTGAATAAGTTCTTGAAAGAACAAATTTGTAAAAGTTGAATAATGACGGGGGAGAGAAATGTAACTGATGCTGCACTTTTTGGCTCGCAATAAGTGAGGGCTCCGTGACCTGTAGAACACTCAGAAAGACGATCAGAGGTCCACCGAATTGGCTCCGGCGGTAGCCGCTCCGATGCTTAAGTAAGTAAAAAGAATTGAAAGACTGTATTGAAAGCCAAAGAATGAGCATCCAAAATAAAGCGTACCTTTAGGGTTTAATTTATAGACTGTGGCCTTCCTAATTTGATTAGGATTCTACTCCATGAGTATAGGGATTTGATCATCGGAGATTGCAGTTACCTTGTGGAGTATTGCCTAGAGATAACCATAAATGGTAGTTCCCTTGTTGAAGACTGTTTCCTTGTTGAAGACTGCTTCCTTATTCCCTGCTCGGCATCCGCTAAGGCGGTGACGAGGTCTAGAGTGTCGGTCTGGATCTTGTGATAAGTTCTGAGACCCTTGCCCGGATATATGTGCTCTGAAGGCATATGTTTGGTCACTTCCGACCTTTTGTGCTGATCTGGATGCTTGAGCTTTTAGTCATTAGCTGAATGAGAACCGTGTTGGCCGAGTATGAGTTGGATTATGGTCATACATGTCACGTGCTGATTGGCCTGCTCTTTATGGTATATCAGTTACTCCCCCCCCAAGTCCTAGTTTGATGCTAGCAAGCAACTAGGGCTAAGCCTTTTTCGGAGAGTCATGTGTCCTGCCTGTTCGCCTTCCAAGGCAACTGTTGGGGCGCCATTTATTGCACAGCCGGAGATTAGGTCTTTTCAAGGTCATTATTTGTACTGGCCGATAGTTGGGTTTCCCGAAATCATCATTGTTCCGAACCGTCATGGCGTTTGGACTTGGTGGGTCCTTTCTGATACTGTGCTTATAAATACGGGGTAAGATTTTGAAATAACCTTTCCCTATCATTTTCACTGTGCTAGAAGACTTCACCGCCATTGTTAGTCTGTGCGACCTTGAAGAATACCGATTTCCCTGAGTCTAGAACAGGTTCGACTGATTTTTTCTCTTCTCTTGCTTCTTTCTTCTTAAATTCGGGAATAATGTCTGCTCCTTTTGAGTCCCCACTTGTAAGCGAGGGAGTAGGAAATCCTTCTGAGATGGCTGTATCGTCTCATGTGGAAGACGTAGATAACCTTGCTCCCGAAGATATTGTGGAGAGACCTGTTGGACCTCCTCGTAGTCCTGGGGTTAGGATAGTTGACGCCTTTAAAGAGCCCTGAGACAGGGCTGGGGAGACCTCTGGTAGGTCTTCCCATAGAGAAGAGGGTGAGAGTGCTGTTACTCAGAGCCTTCTGGACGAGTGGAGGGTAAAATACCATTTTCCCTCAAATGTGACCTGTCAGAGTTCCAGGCCCCATGGATCGTCCCCAAAATGTTGAAACCAGGGAGATTTGTGTTTACCTTGCTTAGGTTCGAAATGGGCTTGAGACTCCCATTGCTGGATTTAATCAGGCAATTCTTTTGTTGGTACAAGCTCTGTCCTGCCGACCTGAATCTCAATAGCTGGCGGCAGCTTCTAGGGTTCATAGTATTGGGACACCAAAACAAGGTGGATGTGTCCCTGGACTTAATCCGTAGCAATATGGATCTGAAGTTCAAACAGGCAGAAGGCCTTTTCTATATGTCCTTCGAGAAAGGGTTCCGACCCCTGTCCCTCCGTTCCTACTTCCAACAAAACGTGGAAGAAGTGGTACTTCTTCGTCGGAGGAGGATGGGAGCATGAAGACTTCCAGAAAGGAGAGGCCTCGCCATTCCCTCGTGCTACGGGTCATAAGGGTGAGGCTTATTCCCTTAGGTTTGCTTTAGTTTTGTTTATGCCTTCAGAACTGATAAACTGATATATCATTCCTTACTTCTGTGCAGTCAAAAGTGCTTGGAAGAGGCCCGATTTTACTAAAGCGCTGCGAGATCAGTACCGAGTGCTGCTTTCAACTTCTAACCGGGCTCATTCTGTTATTGTAACTCCGGAGAACTTGATGGCTGCCTGTGCTGCAGAGCTTAAAAAGAGGCTGACATCGAAATGGGCGGTGCCGGAGGCCCAAGTGGTAGGAGAGGCTTCCTCCCGAGCTGAGTCTGATGCCCCCCTTGAAGTAAAAAGGAGGAGGTTGATTTCTGGCTCTCCCGAGCCAGCCCTTGCCGAAGCTGAGAAGGAGGCCGACCCTGCCGTTCTTGTTTCGGCTGCTCCTCTTGCTCCTTCCAGTCCGAGCAGAAGGACTAGGAAGGGGAAAGCACCTGTCGTACCGTCCGAGCCGTTTGATGAGCCAGACTATCAAATTGCCAAGAAGGCATTTGACCAGATATGGGCTCGGGGCCCTCACCGATACAGAGGGAACGACCCCTCAAAGTTGATGACTAAGATGATGAATCTCCAGATGAAGGTAACTTCTGAAGCTTTTCTTGACTTTTTTATTTGTTTATTTGTTCAATCTAAATTGTCTGTCTTGCCTTGTGCAGAGCATGCATAGTTTAGCTGCTCTGATGGTGACCCCTATGGGCCTTGAGGAGGCTGAGAAGCTGAAGGCTGAAGTGGAAGAGATGAGGCTGGAGCTTGGGACAGCCCGATCCAAGGTTCAGACCGTTGAGGAGGGTCTGAAGGAAGCTACCACCAACCTTACCGTGGCAAAGTCTGAGAGGGACATATATGCTCAGCAGGTTGAGGGGCTTCAGGCGGAGTTGGTTGAGCTTCGGGGTTCCTTTAATTAGAAGGTTCAGGAGGTAGCTGATCAAGCCAAGGTTGAGGCTGAGATGGAATTGAAAGGTGAAGTTGAACAGATGGGTGATGACCTGATCCAGTTTGGCTTTGAAAGCTTCCGAACTAGATTTCAGGTTCAGTTCCCAGGTTTCGACGTGTCGTCAATCGTTCCTCCTGAGCCTGCCTCGTCTGGTCCTGACCCGTACAAGACGGCTGGGGCTACTGCTCTTAACTTGGAAGAGGATCCTGGGCCCTTCTGACAAGGCTTGAGGCTTTATGGGCTTTTTGATTTCTTTTTTTTTTTTTTGATGTAATGGATGTATATTTCTGATCAGTAAAATTGACTTTCCTTCATATTCTTCTTGTGTTCTTTCCTCCTGTGCAATTTTATCGTTAAGTGTAGCTGTTCTGAGCCTCTTGCATGTTAGATCAACCGTCCAGTAGTCGATAGTTACCTTCCGAGCTTTGATACTTGCAATTTGAATAATAAATATAGATTAACTTCAACTGTCTCATCATAATGAGATAAGAAAGCAAACATAATCAGATAGATAGAGCCCAATAGAGTGGGCGTAAATTTTCGTAGATCTCTGAGATAGACTGCTCTGAATCAAGAGCTCGTGAAGATAATTAGGGAGCTTGTGCTTGTCATTATGATGCTCGGCATGCTGTTTTCGAGTACTCAGGATCAGGATATGTCCAAGCTGTTTTGGCCTTTGTTATATGACTGGCCTGTCATAAAATAGTTAAGACTGTAAGTTCTGAATCTTGGATAGGAGGCCTGTACATTTAGACGTTGTCCCCCTCTCTTTATCAATTCAGAAGCTCCAGTGCTGGACTATGATTTTCGTTCATAGAGCTCTGTACCCTGTCTCTTGGTATATCGAAGAGGCACATTTAATGCACTATTTATTTATTCGATTGCCGTTTGGGATTTCGAGGCCAATCTCTTTTTCACCTGTTGCAACGGTTCAGTTGGGTGGCTTTTGGACTTCAAGGGTCTATATATATGGAAACGAGGGCATTCGGTTGCATTCAACCCTTTTATTCTCAAACTGTTTCCTTATAGGAGAGACTTTAGATGCTGCCGAAATTTTGTCACTCGCCCAGAAATGATGGATGGTTCTTTGTCTGAGTTAGGAATGATTAGACTGTGGCCGAGATTTAACCTTCCCCCTTTTTCAGTCTCCAAGGAAGGATTAAAGGATGCACAAGTCTTCTTGTCTCCTCTGGCATTCAGTCGAGATTCCTCCGATTGGTGGTGTTCCCTCCCTGATTCAACCGAGGCTTGGAGCGCCGGTGACGAAGACGCAAGTGGGGTGCCTCCTCTTCTTTATGTTTCATCAGAGACCCCTGCTCCAATCAGTTGGGGTGTAACAACTGACATGAGGAAGACGAATGGCGGTCCCTTGAGACCCAGAGCCCTCATCCTCCGTTGGTCGTGAGATCAATGATAGTGATGATGAAATGGCCTGGGTGCTCCTTGATGCGGATTGGGGTTCAGGATTCGTTTTTTCAAATGGAGCCGGTGACGGCGGTAATGGAAGTCTTGGATCCTGTGCCCCTTTATCATCCGAGGAAGAAAGCCATGCAAGTTATAGCCTCTATAGTAGCTTCTGTAATAGCTTATGTAATGGTCTCTGTATTGTAGCCTCTGTTTTATTTCCAGTTTCTGTGCTTCTCATGTACTTCTGATATATGAATGTTCTAAGAATAAATCAAAGAAACTTAGAAGAATGCTTGAATCAAAGTACTTCACTCCTAATCGGTATTATAGTACTTGTTGCTTGTTTGACAGATAAGCCAAATAATATACATATTAGATCTGAGGTATTCCGATCTAGGAAACTTTAGTTTTGTAGATGTTCGGAACTTCTGTCTTTGGATGGACTGGTTCATAGAATCTGTGTTTTAAAGATAGACCAGGCTGAAGAGACCTGTGTATTATAAATGGACCAAGTCCTAAGACTTGTGCATTATAAATGGACCAAGTACGAGGACTTGTTCATTATGGACCAGGCTCTAGGAGGCCTGTGCATTATAGATGGACCAAGCTCTGAGACTTGTACATTATGGACCAGGCTCTGGGGGCCTGTGCATTATAGATAGGACCAAGTCCTAAGCCTTGTGCATTGTAGATGGACCGAGTGTAAAAGCTCGTACATTATGGATCAGGCTCTGGAGGCTTGTGCATTTGTAGATGGACCGAGTAAAAAAGCTCGTACATTATGGACCAAGCTCTGGAGGCCTATGCATTTATAGATGGACCGAGTATAAAAGCTCGTACATTATGGACCAGGCTCTGGAGGCCTGTGCATTTATAGATGGACCGAGTGTAAAAACTCATACATTATGGACCAGGCTCTGAAGGCCCGTGCACTTATAGATGGACCGAGTATAAAAGCTCGTACATTATGAACCAGGCTCTGGAGGCCCGTGCATTTATAGATGGACCGAGTGTAAAAACTCGTACATTATGGACCAGGCTCTGGAGGCCCATGCATTTATAGATGGACCGAGTGTAAAAACTCGTACATTATGGACCAGGCTCTGGAGGCCCATGCACTTATAGATGGACCGAGTATAAAAGCTCGTACATTATGGACCAGGCTCTGGAGGCCTGTGCATTTATAGATGAATATTCTGTGGAAGTAAAAGAAACATCTCTACTGATAATACTTCCGTAAGTGTTCCACGTTCCATGGCCTAGGAACAGGCTTCCCAGTCATGTCTTTTAGCCAGTAGGTAGTAGGCCGAACAACCTTTGTTACTTTGTAGGGGCCTTCCCAGTTTGGTGACAACTTTTCCATAGTGGGATCCTTGGTGTTTTGAAAGACTCTTCTTAAGACATAGTCTCCGACTTGAAAGCTGACTGTCTTGAGTCCTACCTTGGATTTGTCGACCATTCTCTGTTGATAGGCTTCCATCCTGATGCTGGCTTGATCCCTTCTCTCTTCGAGCAAATCCAAGTTTTCCATCAGCTGTTGATCGTTGGATTCTTGCTCAAAGGCTTCTGTTCTCAGGGTTGGCATACCGATCTCAACCGAATTACTGCTTCTGTCCCATAGGCTAGTGAGAAGGGAGTCTCGGAGGTGGGAGTTCTTCTGGTCGTTCTGTAGGCCCAAAGGACTCCGGGGAGTTCTTCTGCCCACTTTCCTTTGGCCTGCTCCAACCTTTTCTTTAACCCATCAAGGATTGTTCGGTTGGTGACCTCCGCTTGCCCATTTACTTGTGGATGGCCTGGAGAGGTGAAGTGCTGCCTAATGTTGAGATTTTCGTAGAATGCCTTGAAGCCTTTACCAGTGAATTGTGTCCCATTGTCGGAGATAATTACACAGTGGTATGCCGAACCTGCACACAATGTTCTTCCAAGGTGAAGCTCTCAACTTCCTTTTCTATGATATGTGTCAGAGGTTCGGCTTCGGCCCATTTAGAGAAGTAGTCGATGGCCACCAAGAGATATTTCCTGTTTGGAGGTGCCCTTGGTAATGGACCCACAATGTCCATCCCCCACTGAGCAAAGGGCCAAGGACTAAGAATCGGGATAAGCTCATGATGAGGCTGATGTTGGTACGGGGCAAATCTCTAGCATTTGTCGCACTTCTGAACATATTCCTTAGCCTGTTTCAACATGCCAGACCAGTAATAGCCCTGCGATAGAGCTCGGTGGGTTATAGTTCTGCCCCCATTATGATTCCCGCAAATTCCTTCGTGTATTTCAGCCAAGACATATTGTGACTCGTCTGGAGCTAAGCATTTTAACAGAGGTTGAGAATACGACCTTCTGTAAAGCTTGTTGTTTAGGATCAGGTACTAAGCTACTCTGATTTGGATTCTTCTGGCTTTGTTTTTGTCCTCTAGGAGGAGCCCGGATCTTAGATACTAGAGGATTGGGGTCATCCTAGTTCTGGGGCTATTCATCAATTTGAGCAATTTGGGCTTCCTCAATGCTGGATCCCGACTGAAAGGAGATTTTAATTGTGGAGTTTGCTTCAGACTTGAGACGGGAGGCCATGATAGCCAGAGCATCTGCTCTGCAATTCTGGCTTCTCTCAATTTTCTGGATAGTAAATGTTTGGAAGGAATGCTTCAAGTGGTTCACCAGTTCGGAGTACCAGAGCATCCTATCATCTTTAATGGCAAATTCTCCCAAGACTTGGCTCACCACCAGTTGGGAGTCAGAGAAGACATCGAGACTTCTGAGCCTCGCATTCCAAGGCGAGCTTCATGCCTAAGATTAGGGCTTCATATTCGGCTTCATTATTAGAAGCTTTGAATCCCAGGCTGACTGCTTTTTCTGATGTGAGCCCATCAGGAGACTATAGTACCAGGCCTACCCCTGAACCTTGATCGGTTGACGATCCATCAATGTATAGCAGCCAGGTTCCCAAAATTTCAGTGAGTTGCGCTTTGTTCTGAAGTGCTGGGGTGAACTCTGCAACGAAATCAGCTAAAGCCTACCCTTTGATGGAATTTCGGGGTATATATGATATGTTCGAACTCCCCTAGCTCCACAGACCACTTCACCAATCTTCCCGATACCTCAGGTTTCCTCAGTATTGACTTCAGAGGATAGGCAGTTGGGATCTCGATTGGATGGGCTTGGAAATAAGGTCGAAGCTTCCGAGCTGATATGACCAAGGCATAGGCCAGTTTCTCTACTTCTGGGTATCTCTTTTCCGTGTCAAGTAGTGCCCTACTGACGTAGAATATAGGCCTCTATACTCCTCTGTCCTGTCTGATCAATGCGGAACTGACCGCGTTTTCGGAAACTGCAAGGTACAGGAGCAGCTTTTCTTCCTTGTGCTGGTTTTGACAGGAGCTCTAGAGAGGCTAGATACTCCTTTAGTTCTTGAAAGTATTTCTCGCATTCTTCCGTCCACTGCAGAGCTTTGCTGCCCTTTAGAGCCTTGAAGAAAGGCAGGCAACGATCGGTGGATTTGGATATAAATCTGCTCAGTGCCGCAATTCTGCCATTCAGTGCCTGAATTTCCTTTTTGGTCCTTGGTGAGGTCAGTCCAATTAGAGCTTGGATCTGAGTGGGGTCTGCTTCGATACCCCTCTGAAGAGACAATGTATCCCAAGAATTTTCCCTTCGTAACTCCGAAGGTACATTTCGAGGGATTGAGCTTCATCTTGTGCTGTCTGAGGATATCGAAGGTCTGGGCTAAGTGCTGGAGGTGACTGCCTTTCTGAAGACTCTTTACCAGCATGTCGTCGATGTATACCTCCATGGTGCTGTCGAGCAGTGGGCTGAACATCTTGTTCACCAACCGCTGATAAGTAGCTCCAGCATTCTTCAACCCGAAAGGCATTACTTTGTAGCAGTAGAGCCCTCGTTCGGTTATAAAGGCTGTCTTCTCTTGGTCTGGAGGGTACATCTGGATCTGGTTGTACCCAGAATAGGCGTCCATGAAACTCATAAGCTCATGCCCTGTAGTGGCGTCAACCAGTTGGTCTATTCTTGGCAGTGGAAAGCTGTCATTGGGGCATGCCTGGTTGAGGTCTGTATAATCAACGCAGACTCTCCACTTGCCATTTTTCTTCTTAACAAGCACGGTGTTGGCTAGCCACTCAGGATAGAATACCTCTCGTATCATCCTGGCGTCCATCAGTCTTTGGACTTCTTCATTTATAATCCGATACCGTTCAGGAGCAATCGGTCTTCTCTTCTGTCTGACTGGTGGGTGATCCGGATCCACCATCAGCTTGTGAGTTATAAGAGTGGGATCTATTCCCTCCATGTCTTTGGTCTCCCAAGCAAAGATAGAGAGGTTGTTTTTCAAGAACCTGACTATCTTTTCCTGCTCGGTGTGCGTTAGGTCTAGGGCCGATAGTACAAATAACACCATTCTGCTTCTGAACTGACCAATACTTTAATGGGCTCCCCAACAGGTTTGGCTCGGCTGTCGCTGTCCCCTTGGGCTCAGGGGTTCTTCAATGTTGGATGGGCAATCCTCTACCTCGGGAGAGTGAGTGAGAACCGGATCTGCACAGTCTCGAGTGTACTGTAATTGCTATTTAGGAGCTCTCTCCTTGAGGGCAATAGCTGTGGCACTCTCGGGAGGTTGGCTGACACCCTCTGACCGAGTAGACGCTCTAGTTATGGACGTATTTCAGACACTGATGGAGGGTCGAAGTGACTGCTCCTATCTGATGCAGCCAGGGTCTCCCGATTATGACGTTGTAGGGAGATTTCATGTTTAACACCATGTACTCTGAGATGGTGGTCTTCTGCCCTTTGCCCTCTCCTACGGTGGTAGGAAGGTTGACTCTACCCAAAGGGGTACTGAGGTTACCATCAAAAGCTGCCATCACAGCAGTGGTGGGCTTGACGTTGTCATGGTCTATCCCCATCTGTTTAAGTGGCTCATAGAACAATATGTTGACGGAGCTGCCAGTATCGACCAGGACTCTCCGGGTCTCGAAGTTGGCGATTCTGAGGGTGATAACAAGGGCATCACTATGAGGGCAATGTACCCCTGCTAGATCTTGCTCAGTGAATTGAATCTCCGGTGCTGGCTTGAGCCTCTTTTCTACGTTGGAAATCTGTAATACGTTCGGGGCAACTCTGGCCTCCCGAGCATATCTCTTTCTTGCCCTGTTGGACATTCCTATGATAGGGGAGTCAGCATGGAGGACTGTAGATAACATGGTTGTTCTGCCTCTGAGGCTCGTTTCGTCCTTCCCTCTGCTCCTGCCTCTGCTCGGGCCTTTGATCTGGCCGTTGTTGAGGCTTGTCATCTTGGGGGTTCTGCCTTCCGTCAGGCTTGACGAACTCCTGAAGACGCCCCTTCTTTATGAGCTGCTCTATCTCATACCGGAGGGTCCTGCATGTGTTAGTTGTATGTCCATGATCTTTATGGAAATTATAATACTTACTTTGGTCCCGTAGGCTGGGGTCTCCTTTGATTGGTTCCTGGCCACCTCAGGTTCTCCCGATCTCGGATCTGCCGGAGTACCTGGTTCGGTGTGGTGTTTAAAGGAGTGAAGTTGGTGAACTCCCTTGGTCCGGAGTTGTACACAGCTTGGGGTGCTGCTCTCTTCTCTGGGCTCCTGGCCCTCTTTTTGTTGGAGTCTCTTCTGTGATCCTCATTCTTGTGGTCCTCCCTCTTCGGATTGTCCCTCTGGGTCTGATCTTTGCCCTTCTGGGATGTGCGGTTGGCTTCTTCCAGGTTGATGTACTTTCTGGCCCGATCCATTAATGCCGCCATATCGGCTGGAGGGCTCTTTGTTAAGGAATCTCTGAATCCACCTTGGGCAAGCCCAGCAGTCAGGGCTGCTACAAGGAATTTCGGGTTGCAGTCAGTGATCTCCGTGAGTTCGGTATTGAAGCGCGCGATGTAGGCTCTAGGGATTCCTCCCTAGTCTGTTTGATATTTAGCAGGAACTTTGGACCCCTTCTGAGCCTCCTGCTGGTCATAAACCTGTCCAAGAACTGTCTACCAAGCTCGTAGAAGCTGGTAATTGAGTTTGGAGGGAGGTTGTGGAACCACTTCAGAGTAGTTCCCTTCAAGCTGGTGATGAAGGTTCGGCACATGAAAGCATCAGAGGCTCCGTGAAGGGCCATCGTATGCTGATAGTGCGAGAGATGATCCCCTAGATCTCCAGATCCATCATATAGGGTGAACTTGGGCACCATGAACTTTCTGGGCCTCTCTTCTGACATGATGGTGTGAGTGAATGGAGTGGCTAATCTTTCGAGCAGCCTGGCCAACTCGTCTTGTTCTAGAGGGTTCTGAGGTCCTCTCAGGGCGATTGTTCGGTCCATAGATTCGGCAATTTCCTCTACCCTCCGCGGGTCCTTGATTCTGACATCTTGCGAACCTTGCCCGACAGCCTCGGCTTCAGGGTAGTAGGGTTGAGCACGCCCTTCGGACAGGAGGAGGATTTCGAACAAGAGGGATTGGTGCTAAATGGGGATGAGGCTCCTGCGGTGCCGGATGTGCTCCCGAGGCCCTTGGAGTTGGGGCCCGAGTAGTACTCCGGTAATGGACGTTAGGAACGAAGGCTGATGTTCCCCAGCCTGGAGCTGACGGTTGTGGATCTCTGCCAACACGGGCAACGCTCGGTGGGTGCCCAGGCTAGTTAGCTGGAGCCTGCTCATAGGGTTCTTCATTCTCCGTGGCAACAGGAGGTTGCGTTCCTGCGGCGAAGTTGACCGGCGGGTTAGGAGAACCCGCTGCTTGGTTTTGTGTGAGTGTTGCCAGCGTTCTAGTGATGGCAAGCAACTGTTCTTGAACCAGTTCATTGTGTCATTTGATCGATTCGATCTCTTGTCGCATGGGGTTAACCGCTGGTCCCTTTGTACGAGGAGCAGGCGGTTGACGCTGAGAGTTTTGCGAATTCTGAGTATTCTGTCGTGGTCGGAGATTTGGTGCCATGGTTTTCCGGTGAGGAAAGAGATGGATTTATGAATAGAGCACTTGGAGATTAGTCATTCCCACAGACGGCGCCAAACTGATGCTGCACTTTTCAGCTCGCAATAAGTGAGGGCTCCGTGACCTGTAGAACACTCAGAAAGACGATCAGAGGTCCACCGGATTGGCTCCGGCGGTAGCTGCTCCGATGCTTAAGTAAGTAAAAAGAATTGAAAGACTGTATTGAAAGCCAAAGAATGAGCATCCAAAATAAAGCGTACCTTTAGGGTTTAATTTATAGACCGTGGCCTTCCTAATTTGATTAGGATTCTACTCCATGAGTATAGGGATTTGATCATCGGAGATTGTAGTTACCTTGTGGAGTATTGCCTAGAGATAACCATAGATGGTAGTTCCCTTGTTGAAGACTGTTTCCTTATTGAAGACTGCTTCCTTATTCCCTGCTCGGCATCCGCTAAGGCGGTGACGAGGTCTGGAGTGTTGGTCTGGATCTTGGGATAAGTTCTGAGACCCTTGCCCGGATATATGTGCTCTGAAGGCATATGTTTGGTCACTTCCGACCTTTTGTGCTGATCTGGATGCTTGAGCTTTTAGTCATTAGCTGAATGAGAACCGTGTTGGCCGAGTATGAGTTGGATTATGGTCATACGTGTCACGTGCTGATTGGCCTGCTCTTTATGGTATATCAGTAACATATGAGGAAAAATTGAATATGATGACGAGCATAAGGAATGAGACATTTGAACAACCTTTCTGAGCAAGGGTAAGTGAAACCAAAATAATGGTTATAAATTGAAAAAGTCATAAGACTTTAAGATGTGAACTGATCAAATGATGTAGAAAATTCAAGGTAAACTAAATATGATAACACCATTAAGAACACTTTCGAAGTAGACTGTCATATGAAGAATCAGTGGCTAGGGTAAAAGACTACCCTAAAATCCTCTAAGTATATGTACCATACTTTAATCCATGAAGGAATGAGAAATCAAAATCTGTGAAAAGCTCGATTGTGAGCAAGAAATAAAAAGCCTTCGTACAAGCCTATAGTGTGAAAAAATGGAGGAACTGATTTCCTCAACCTATCTAAATCATAAAAGGATGAACACAAATTTGAAAACAAAGGTAGGAATTGTCACGACTTGAAACCCACCCTGTGCGGATTCCCGAATCGCGACCACCACCCTCAGGTCCGGGGACCTTAGGGCGAAGGCTCACATAAGCAGCGGTATCGAATAGATGTGCGATATGCGTTTGCAGAAGCGTGAAAAAAATTTTCTTTTCTTTTCTTGTTTTTAATTTATGCACATCCGTCCGATACTGCCACTCTTTACATTGCGGTACACATGATTATACATTTAGAGCATAATATAACTTAAAGACTTTATAAATACAAACGTATTCAATTGCCCCGTGGGGCTTATACATAACAGGGTACCACTTTACTAATACAAGATTTCGTACTTAAACTTCGTAGTGCTAGACAAAAGAACTACTTGAACATAACTTCCAAAAATGGCAGACTTCATCATCATCGTCCTCAAAATCAATACTGCCGTAAATCACCTGAAAGGGGGGTCCGAATAAAAATTCGGGTAAGCTAATTTAAGCTTGTGAGTAATTCCAGCATTCGTCATGGGGTTTCAATTAGCAGTGGTTTAATTAGTACATAAGAGTTTGTAAAACATTCACTGCCAATTGCTCGTCTACTTGAACATAGAACATATGCATTTCTTGAAACAGATAGCTTTGAAACATTTAAAGTATTCAAGCTAAACTCGTACTTCGTCAAATAGAGTATATAACTCGAAACATATGCATTTCATAAAACAGATAGCTTTAAAACATTAAAAGTATTCAAGCTAAACTCGTACTTCGTCAATAAAGTATATAAACTTTAAAACACATAAATATGTACTGTGAAAATGAGGGTAAAACCTGCTTCCATTTTCAATACATTTTCTTATCACTTTTCATTAATAGAATCCGTTTCGAACAGATTTCATAAAACAGATTCACACTTTACGTCTCGTGAAGATATCTTATGCCTGGGGGATTAGATCCTCCTACCTGGCATCTTTGACAGTCAAATGAGCTCCGTACAACTCAAAATCCTGTCAGATTTTGGATTATTTTAATTCCGAAGAAACCCATAAAATTCGTGGTACTTATGCATAACTTCTCTTATCTTCAAATACATTTAGCACATGACTTCTTCAAATAAGTACTTTTCATAAAAACATCATATGCGTAATTTCATAATCAATCCTTTACACACTTGATATAAACAAATTCAGAACACTTTACATAATTTTTGCATTTAAAACTTTAGGCATGCTGAAACATATTTTAAGAAAACTGTGGTAGAACCCATTCACTGAGCATGTCATAACAGAGTTCATAAGAAACGAACAATTTAAAACTGAATCATGTAAATACTAAATTTGGAAATTCAAACACTTCATATCTTTGAACTTAAAATCTTTTCAAATCCATGGAGTTAAATCTCCACTTCAAAACAGGGTTACTCACCTTATACTTTTGGGTTGACGCTATTGATGTGCCTTTCCCTTTCCTTTGTAGTTCCTAAGAATAATTCATAAGTAGTCTCATTAACTTCATAGTCACTAGAATACCACCTATTGGTGATCTTAACTTATGCTTAGATCGTAATTAAATTCTCCTTTTAATCTTAAGTGTTATCTCTTAACGTATACTCTTCTGGTAGCTTTATTCACTTTTAGGGTCGCTTTCTTAACTTCACATATTTACGTGTCAGATTTTTTCATACTTTATTTCCAAACACGGACCTCACTGTTGAGTCCAGAACGTTGAAGAAAGTCAATTCAGACCTTCTCGGCTTTTAATTTGGCTTTGGACATGTCGAGGGCAATTTGGGTAATTTACATTTTACCGTGTCCTAATTTTTGGAGTCCCGTCTCGTGAAACGGACCCCTCCATTGGGTTTAGAACGTCCAAATAGTCAAAATCCACTATTGGTTTACTTTATTTGGACTTCGTTTGCTCCATTTATGGCCAGGGGTATTAATGAAATATTTTTCATTTAAATATTATTTTAATTTAATATTAAATTATTTTGGTTGGGCCACAGTAGGATTTGCCAGAATTTCAGGGGTTAAAATCCAATTCCTCAAACTTTCAGATTGAACCAATGGGTTCAGTTTCATGTTAAATGAACCGGTCCGGTTGTAACTAAACCAACTGGTTTGATTCGGTTTAACACGTAATGCTGACGTCATGATGACGTCAGCCCTCAATTTTAAATTTAAATCTAATCTTCATTAAAATGACATAGTTTGACCCGAACCCTTATTAAAACATCGGGTCAGGACCCGACCCGAGGTCCGACCCATGACCCGACACTATTCATCGTCTTCCCCCAATCACCCTTACTATAGCCCTAATTTCTAGGTATATTTCCTTCCAATTTCGTGAATTTTGCACCACTAAAACTCTCTGTTTTTCTGTCTAAACCATTTCTAATACATCAAGGAACGGTTTGGCATCGGTTTGGGTTTCTAATTTGGACTCATAGTCGTGATTTGGAAAACGATACTCAAACCTGCAACTTGGTCCTACAGACCCATTTTTGAGTCAAATTTTATGGGGTTTCTTCTGGGATGGTCTATTTCTCATGGGGTTCCCGTTCCTATCTTCAAAAGTGGGTTTAGAAGTCTAGAATAAAAACTAGGTTTCATGACCGAAACCTGCAACTCATGTTTTAGGGTTTATTCTTTTAGGTTTTCGATCGTGGACTAGTGGTTTAGAAACACTATTGAGGTCTAGTTGAAGTCCCAATACACCAATTTAGGTTTGGTTTTGATAATTTCAGACCTGCACCAGAGTTCCTGATTTTTTTTTTTGTTTTCTGTTCATCTGTGACTTGAATTTCTCACTCGATACTTCATGATTTTCAGTCTTAATTTTTGCAAAATAAAGCTCATACTAGGTAATTTAAAACCCTATACTTGCATGCTTTAAATCCAAAACGTAATAGAATATAATTCAACCGGAATTTACCTGTTTGACTATTTTCCAGAAATTTTTCTTCTTTAGTTCCTTTCCTTCCTTCTTTAGTCTCTCTCTTTTTCTCACTTCACCTCTCCTTCCTCTTAAATCTCTTCCTAAACCGACCTTGAGGTCGGCAACTGTAATATCCCGACCCGGGATACCGGGTCACATGACACGTACTACGAGGGAAGAAAATCATATATATATAATTAATTAATTATTACATTAATTAATTAATTATAAGACTTGATATATAAATATATGTATTAATTAAATGTATATATATGTATATATATATATATATTAAATGAAAGAAATATGAAAAAGTAAAAAGTTAAAAAGGGTGAATAGTATGTGAATGTGTGTGTGTGTGTCGGCTGGTGTGTGTGTGTGTCTTGTATATATAAGTATATGTATATAATATGTATAAATATCTTATGGAAATTAAATGCAAAGTTGAAAAAGAAAAAGTAGAATTTATGGGATGGGAAGTCTAGTGTAGGGCTATGAATCAGAGAGAGAGAGAGAGAGAGAGAGAGAGAGGTTGGAGGAGAGAGAAGGGTCGGTCACCTTCTCTATAAAGGCCAAGCATGCAAATCATGCTTCCTTCTTGCAAAAGAAACCAAAGGAAAAGGAAGAAGGGAGAATAGAGAGAGAATTGGAAGTAGAACAAGGAAGGGATCAAGCATAAACAGGTAAAGTTCCAAATTTTTACATTTTTCTCTCTCTAAATTTCAAGCATGAAAGTAGGTTAGTTTTAAGTTGTTTAGGTGCATATGATGTTTAACACTTATTTAGACCTGTTTAAACGTAAGATTTAAGCTTAAAAACACCTAAAAACATGAAACCCATAAGCATCCTCCATTGATGACCTTGCATGAAGCAGGTCTGATCCGAGAGAAACCAAACTTGGTTTGGTGTATAAGGACCTCAAGTAGCCCACACAAACATGTTAAAAACGTGTGACCGCGACCAAAAATCATGAACAAAGGCCCTCAAATGTCAAGATGCAGGTTACGGGTTCACACCCCAAACCTCTAAACTTATGATTTAAGCCATCTCTTTAAATGAAGACTGAATCCCCATGAAGAGGGGATCACAGCAAGCCAAACCTCATCAAAAATGGTTAAGAAACGAGCATGAACAACCGAAATAACAGTTCGGGTTATCCACTTCAAGACCGAACATATGTGAGGGTTTTAAACTCCAAAACGAATGCCAATCTACTCGTTTATCTCTTAGGGATAAGTTGGGACCAAAACAGTGGAGGTTGGCTGAGTAAAAATGCACGAAATAAGAAGAAAAGGATTTCGGGTATTAGGGTTTTTCAGTCAGTCGCTTGGGGAAGACGACGAGTCGACTCGCGAACCATTTAAAACGGTGGGTGGACTCGGGACAGGTGGCAGCCTTGGGGCTTGCCACCGAGTAAATGGGGCGACGTCGTTTTGGGCTAGGGTATGTATATATATATGCGGTTGAGTTTTAAAGGAAAAAGGAAGAAAATGCGGTCGGTGGGGTTCGAACCCCTGACCTCACGCGCCCCACGCGTGTTTTTCCACTCGGCCACGCGTATACGTGTGACCAATTACGAACGCAATAAATATATATATATATATATATATATTATATTTAATTAAATCCGAAAATAAAAAAGGTGCAATTGCACCTTACAGGATTCGAACGTGGGATGTATGGGGAGGGAGGTGACACGCTGGCCAGCGTGCCACCCTATTCAACCTGTTCCTTATTCCCCTTAAATAATATATATATATTACATGTTATGATTTAATTTAATTAAATAAAATTAATTAAATTAATTACTCCGAAATGGGCCGTTGTCCAAAAATTACAAGTTATATATGTAACCTTACTATCTTGGACCCCTTAAGCCCATTGGTGAGGTCCACGACATGAGATGAGGTCCCGAAAAATTTGAGACCCCTAAAAAATGTCAAAATGACCAAAATACCCCTGCCCCATAAACAAGTCAAACAAAGTCCAAATTTAATAAATGAATAGTGTATCCTTACTATTTCGGATATTTTGAAGCCAATGGTAGGGTCCGTTTTACGAGACGAGGCCTGAAAAATAAAGTCACGTGAGGGGTAAATGACCAAAATACCCCTTGACCAAAATTGACAAGTTATTAATGTATTCTTACTATTTTGGACCTTCTGAGTCCAATGGTGAGGTCCACGACACGAGACGGGGTCCCGAAAAATAAAGACACGTAAAAGGGTAAAAAGACCAAAATACCCCTGGTACCCCTAAAGCCAAAATGAAATCAGAGAAGGTCTAAGTTAACTTTCTTTGACATCCCGGACTCAAAAATGGAGTCCAAATTATGAAATGAAGTACGAAAAGATATGACACGTAAAGCGATAAAATGACCATTTTGTCCTTTTACATATAAAAGTCTGAATTAAATATTAGGGAAGCCTAAACCGACTTTCTTAGACACTCCGGACTCAATGGTAGAGTCTATTCGACCTAAAGAAATGTCTAAAATGAAAAGACATAAAATTTGATGAATAGCATCTGTTAGATGACTATGAACTGAAATGTTGCCAAAGAACTAAACTGAGGCAAATACGAGAAATGAAATACGATAAGACACGACACGTAAACATGTTAAATAAATAACCTTAAGTTAAAGTTAATGGAACTCCCAGAAGAGTATCATTGTAGAAATCTATTTTTCTTGACACGGTAAATTGTGTTTTTAAACAGAGAATTAACTAAACACAAAAATGAGCCAAGAACGGGAAGTCACTCCTATGATGACAAGGGCCCAACTAGCAAAGGATCCCAAGCAAAAAGTGTTCCGGGAGAAACTGGAAAAACAGCTCCAGCTGATTCAAAATCGCATTCGGATTTCTAAAATGAACGAAGTATGCTGTGTAAGCCCCTTTATTTATAAGACAATAAATAGAGCAGGACTAAAAGTACAAGGTGAGTAACCCTGTGTTTGAATTGGAAATTTGACTCCATGATTTAAAAAGGGTTTTAAGTATAAGATATGAAGTATTTGAAGTTTCAAATTCAGTATTTACATGATTCAGTTTTTAATTGTTCTGTTTTAGAAATTCATTGTGACATGCTTAGTGATTAGTTTCTGCAACAGTTTTTCCTTCAAATACTTTTCAGCATGTCTAGTTAAAATGCAATTATTGTTAAATATTCTGAATTTGTTTATTTCAAGTATACGAATGTTTATTACGAATTTATGAAAAGTATCTATGAGACAAGTCACATGATAAATGTTTTATAAGATGAATGGTGCATAAGCACTTAGACAGGATTCTGAGTTTTCAGTTGCCCTGTAAAATAGGCAGGATTTTGGGTTTTACGGAACTCAATTGCCCTGTAAAATGCCCGGTAGCAGGATCTAATCCCTCAGGCAGATGAGATATCTCCATAGATAAGTAATATGGGACTCTGGTTCGAAACAGATTCCACTAATGGAAGTGAAAAGATGACAAATGATTTGAAAATGAAAGCATGTTTTTACTCTCATTTTCAATATGCATATGTTTGAGTTTTATATACTCTGTTTAAGAAATACATGATATGTTATACGTTTTAAAGTTCATATGTATAAGTTTAGCTTGAATGTTTTAAATATTTCAAAGCTACATGTTTTAAGGAATGCATATATTCTGTATTCAATTATACGAACAATTGGCGGTGACTATTTTACAAACTCTTATGTACTAAACCACTGCTAATTGAAAACCCCATGACGAATACTGGAATTGCTCACAAGCTTAGATTAGCTTACCCGGACTTTGTTCGGACCCCCCTTTCAGGTAATTAGCAGCAGTCTTGACTTAAGGACGACGATGACGAATCTGCTGATTTTGGGAAGATATGGTTAAATAGTTTCTTTTGATAAGTCTATGAACTCTAATAGTACTTTTGTATTAGTAGACATAGTAAGGACATGTAAAAGCCCTCTGGGCAAATCGAACATGTATTGTAATTAATGTTATAAGTTTTTAAGTTTTTAGTTATACTATGAATGTGTAACCATGTATGCTATGTATGGAGCAGCAGTACCGAACGGATGTGCATAATTTAAAAATGAGAAAAGAAAAGAAAAAGTTTTTCACGCTTCCGCAAAACGTATGTTGCACATCTATTCGATACCGCTGCATATGCGAGCCTTGTCTCGGGGCCCTCAGGTCTCGGGGCGGCGATCGCGATCCGGTAATCCACTTAGGGTGGGTTTCGGGTCGTGACAACAACCATTGCCACCTGTTGGCGTTAGTGTTTGCATGGCACACATGACTTGGCTGCCACCTCCCTTTTCATCATTTCTTGCATATGCAGCTCACATGGAGGAGACATGGAGAGCAGTGCCCACCGCTTCCCTCTCTCCTCTCTCCTTAATCCTATTACATACTTCTTTTCTTCATTTCTTGCTCTTAGTTTATATACTTTAATACATATACTTATATGTAATTATATGATATATAATACACCTTTACATAAATTTGGCTAGTCACCACTTAACTTACCATAACACATTCATGTGTACATATATACTTAAATATATATATTTCATAAATTCTTGTATATAAATATATTTTTCTACTTATATATTCATGTACATACTTTGGTTATACTCACTGATGGTCACAATCAATGTGTGTATTTAACATGTATTTAGCATGTTTTTTTATATTCACTTTGTTGACCTTCTCGACGTAACAATCTCTTTTTCATGTCTTGATTCAAGGTTGGCGATTAGAGTGAAAGTATGCAGTCTGAATGGGATCAATGGAAACAGGTTGGTGATTGCAATGAAAGTGATGTACAGTCGTCCTGGTTTCCCTGGACTTTTACTGAAAGCTTCACGTATCTATATTGTAATCCAACCTCGTTACTTAAGGTCTCGGTCACTAATGATGCTTCGTTGGGTCAGGGTGTTACAGGAATGCTAATGAGTAGTACAAAAAATAATGAAATAATACAAAAATGAAATGAAAAGAGGATTGATAAATCTTCAAGAAATGGACACTTGATTGAGAAATCACAAATGAAAATAAATCTGAGGTCACTCGTGTATGAGAAAAATATTGTAAGTAAAGAGAATAGAGTAAACCGTCCTAGCACGAGCCAAAAGATGTTCATGAATACAAAAGCGAATATGATGCTGAAAATACTAAAGGAAAATACGATAATGGTCGTAATAAAAAAAAGTTTGATACACCAAAAAAGAAACTTAAATGGGTGACGTTGCAAACCTCGCAACTGAACGCATGTAGTAAATCTGATACGGAACTTGTGACAAAAAAAAAATGGGAGGAGAAATTTGAAGGACAGTAGTGTTTAAGTTTCGGACATATGAAAATTCAAACATTTTCTTACAGATTATTATCCTAAGCCTTCATATGAATTCAAGTGGTATTGTCACGACTCGAAACCCACCCTATGCGGATTACTGGATCGCGACCGCCGCCCCGAGACCCGAAGGCCTCGGAACAAGGCTCATACATAAGCAACAATATCAGACAGCGATGCGACCTGTGGTTGCGGAAGCGTGAAAAACTTTTTTTTTCTTTTCTTTTAAAATAAAACATCTGCCGCATATCCGTCTGATACTGCCGCTCTTCATAGCGGTACACATAAAGATAATAATCAGAGCATAATAATATTAACTAAAGATTTTTACATAGTACATATCCAAGTGCCCCTCGGGCTTAAGTACATAATTGTCCATAATTGTCCAAAAATTTCAACTACAAAAGCTTAACCAGTGATGGGTCCTAATACTACCAAAATATCTCCAAGAACCTACTGGAGTTGCCATTCATTGCTCCCCAAATTGAGCAAGTGTCCAACCTTGATCATCACCTGAAAAATGTTAGGGAGTGGGGTGAGCTTCGAAAAGCCCAATGAGTAATTCCTACATCTGTCATAGGTTTTCAATTGGTAGAGGTTTCGTACATGAGAGTTTATAAAATACTCAACTACCAATTGGTCCTTTACTTGAACATAGAGGACATGCATTCTTAAAATGTATAGCTTTGAAACATTCAAGGTAGTCAAGCTAGAACATGTATTTCCATAAAAGATCATGTGTATTTCGGAACATGTAACTTAAAATCATGTAAACATGCATAGTGAAAATGGGGGTAAAACCTGCTTCCATTTCCAAAATCGTATGTCATATTTTCTCTTTAATTAGGTGGAATCTGTTTCGAACCAGACTCCCGTTTTACGTATACGTGGAGATATCTCATTTGCCTGGGGGATTAGATCCTGCTACCGGGCATTTCACATGATAGATCCGCAGGGTTCAGTACGACCCTACTCACTACCTATGTGATGATGCACATGATAGGTCCGTTGAGTTCCGTACAACTCACAACACTACCTATGTGCTTATTATTTATCTTGCAAAACATTTGTCATATGACTTTTATATAAAAGCCTTTTATGAGTATTTAAAACATGTGACGTATAACTTTTGCAGTGAGGCTTCAATACTTGCAGTAATCAAATTCAGAATGTTTGAGGAAATCAGACATGCTAACTATTTTGAAAAGGAAAAAATTACGGATATAATATGTAAATAATCGTGAAGCATGTCATGGCAGAATATTTAAGAAAATAGGAATCATGAATACTGAATTTGATATATCAATGCTGTAAATATTTTGAACTTAAAAACATCCGTTGAAATCCGTGGAGTTAAAGCCTCCACTTCAAATGCAAGATTACTCACCTCGGTCCTTTAGGGTTAGCTCTACAGAGGCGCCTTCCCTTTACCTTTTTCTTTCCTTAGCCTATCAAGATTTATGAAGATTCCATAAATTTCATATGTGCTAAATCAACTTCATAACTCACTAAGTGTAGACTGTGAGAAGCCTAAATTCTTATACCGGTCCGACTTATAGTTGTATTATAGATCTAGTAACTTATGTACTTAATGATAATAATATTACCTGCGACGCCATTCGGCTAAGGTTTCTATGTTCTCTCTTTCCTCTTCCAATTTCCTTTTTTCCTCCTCCTTTTTCTTAGCTTCTGCCACCATTGCCTTGGTGGGTGATTTGAAAATGAAGGGGCTCACCGAGACAACTTCTGTCGCCTTGGCTATTCTGACGAACCTGTCGATCACTCTCTGACGATGCAACAGTTCTTGCATGAAGGCCTATTGTTTTGGGTCTTTAGCCCTTTGGGCCTTGGTCATGATCGTGTACTTTGGTCGTTGTTCTTCCATAATTATCACCTAAGATCAATTTATGAGTTAGAAATTCTGTTTTAAGGTTGATGTGTTGTCGTGTCTTTTCGTAATTCACGTCCTCGTATACGCCGTAGATTAGTACGTTGGCATTACCTCAATTTATAGTCATTTGACAGATTCTATTCATCAAATTTTATGTCTTTTATTTTAGACATTTTTTTTGGTCGAATAGACTCTACCATTGAGTCCGGAGCGTCGAAGAAAGTCAGTTTAGGCTTTCGTAGAATTTAATTTGGCTTAGGACATGTTAGGGGTATTTTGGTAATTTATACCTTAACGTGTCTAAATTTTTTAGAGTCCCGCCTCGTGAAACGGACCCTACCATTGGCTTCAGAATATTTGAAATAGTTAGAATCCACTATTTAATTATTTTATTTGGACTTCGTTTGACTTATTTATGGGGCAGGGGCATTTTGGTTATTTTGACATTTTTAGGGGTCTTTAATTTTTCGGGACCTCATTTCATGTCACAGACCGCACCAATGGACTCAGAAGGCCTGAGACAGTAGGAATACATATATAACTCATCTCATTTGGACACCGGGCCATTTTGGAGTATTTAATTTAATTAATTTCATTTAATTAAATTAAATTAATAGGTATAATATATATATATATATATTTTATGTGGGATTAGTGACAGGTTGAATAGGGTGGCACGCTGGCCAGCGTGTCACCTCCCTCCCCATATATCCGAGTTCGAGTCCCACCAAGTGCAATGCACCTTTTTATTTTCGGTTTTTAATTATATGTATAATATATATATTTCGTTCGCATATATGGCACACGCGAGTGCGTGGCCGAGTGGAAGGAATGCGTGTGGGCGCGTGAGGTCAGGGGTTCGAACCCCACTGACCGAGATTCCCCCCCTTTTCTTTTAAAACTTAACCGTATACATATATATATATATATACCTAAGCCCTAAACGACGTCGCCCCACTAATTCGGTGGCAAGCCCAGAGGCTGCCACGCGTCCGAGTTGACTCACTGTCACCTTCTTCATTCGACCCCTGCTGTTGCCCTAATTTCTGCGTTTCATTTTTTTCTATTTCGTGGATTTTGGCCGATTATTTTCTTACTGTTTCTTCTCCAAAATGTTTCTAAAACATCATGGAGTGTTTTGGCATTCATTTGAGGGATCAAAAGGGTCTCATTAGCTCGGTTGAAGGTTGGATAATCCGAACTGTAAATCGTTGGTTCATGCTCATTTTTTCATCATTTTTAGTGAGGTTGGGCTTATTTTGATCCCCTCTTCATGAGGATTCAATTCCCATTCATACTTGTCGATTTAGATGAGAGTTTAAAGGTTTGGGTTCCAAACCCGTAACCTGCAACTCGGTTGTTGAGGGTCAGTTCTTGAGTTTTGTGATCGCGTAGTAGGGTTCTTAGAACCCTCATGGCCTCAGTTTGAAGTCTTGATAAGCCAAAATGGAATTGGTAAACGTGGGTTCAGACCTGCTTGAGCAAGGTCCATCCATGGCTGCCTTATGTACGGCTGATGTTTCTAAGGTGTTTTAGGTCGAGATTTTCATGCCTAATTCATGTATATTCATCCTAATCATCATATATACTAAATCAAAGGCTAAAATAGATTCATACGTAGGTAAATTCTAGAGAGAGAAATTCAAGTGTTTTGTGGGTTTACCTTGTTCCAAACTGTTTCTCTCTCCTTTGCTCCTTGCTTCCCACTTCTGAATGTCCTAGAATCTCCTTCAATCTCTCCCTCACTCTCGAATGGTTGTGTGTGTGTGTGTACAAGCACCATGCATATTGTATAAAGAGAGTGAATCATGGCAAATCTGATTGCCCCTCCATTTGGGTTAGCCAATTTCAGGCTTCTTCATGAGTGGGTCTGAATTGCCACTGTTGGGCAGGCCATTGAGTGGCCGGTTGTGTGTGTGTGTGGTGTTTGACTTACATATATATATATATATGTATATATACATGGTTCAACCCTAATACCCTTGGATAATACCCACACCTCTCTTTGACACACACTTACTTTTGTACACTTTGGACAATAGTATGCCCTCTTATTCCATATATAATATTTCATATATACATATTTTAACATACATGCATACATGCATACATGCATACACACACTCATATATATATATATTCATGTATAATTATATATATATTTAAGGTTATAATCATTTATATAGTATATATATTTTTGCATTTAATTATATATATTAGTTGTTACAATTTTATTTAAAATAATTAATTACGTTAAAAATTAATTATTTTCTTAAATGTATCATCTTGGTACTAATCTTCGTATCCTCGTAATATGTGTCACATTACCCGACATTCTTGGGTCGGGGTATTACAGGTATGATGTGAATCTATCAAGAACTCTATCCTTAGTAAAACTTAAAGTATTGGAATGAGAAGCCAAAACACTCTAAACGATAGAAGTAGTGTAGTCAAGTTACACCGTTGACTTCCTATGACCACTACCAAAGAAATGGATAGAAAAGAAAAAATAAGGTACTAGATACCATTACTTGGCATATGATGCGTCATACGATGCCAACGAAAGTTGAGAGACTATAAACAGTAAAATAATCACGACTTAATATCAAATGAGATGAACTGTACACCAATTATTACCAATTATTAGTAATTCTCAAGAAAATACCTCCCATGCTCGTACTATCCACTTGGCCACATCCTTCCAGTGGCAATGCCGCCAAGTCATGGAAGTTAGGGTCTAACACCTAATTTGTCTGCCGTTTGGGAGATCAGTGGCCACAACGGCAAGCACATCTTACTGAAAAATTCTTCGTTACTACCGTTGGGAATACCATATACTGGGGCCCCAGTATTTGAAGTTTGTCAAGGCTTCACAAACCTTGACCTTTCCTTCTCGCTCATCTTAGTCATAATCGTCGCCCTCTTTCCAGAAGGCAAAAGTGTTGAATCTCTGGCGAGGCCAAAGAAATCTGTGGAGGGCTACTCAGAAATTTCTTACGATGGATCCAAGAAACCCTCACTCTTTTCCTCAATGGAAAATTTTCTGCAACAACATCAAGGTCCGTGTCTCATTGACTTTGCTTTCTTCGTATATAGACATATAATATATATGCACACGCTCTCGTCTTTTCATTTTTCTTTCAAGGCCAATTTTTCATTGTCTCATCTATCTCTGTTTCACAGTTCTGGATAATCAATAATCGCACACTCTTCGATTTGCTGGGTCTTTCTCCAGGTACTTGTTGAGAATTCTAAATTCACTCTTTTTGCTCTTATGGAAAATGTTTCTGGAGGACTGTTTTATATATTTTTTGGTGGAACTGAATGAAGCTTAGACCTCCGTACGGTATGGTTGCCCGGAAAGTTGAGGGGGATGATAACGAAATTTGAGGTCTTTTGCTGTTTAGTTCCACACTACCAAAAAACCACACAACTTAGTTGAATAATTGTTGATTTTTCAACTTTTTTTTAAAATTCCTTGTAAATGATAGTTTTTCCTCTTTTTTTCCCCCCTTTCCTTTTGCTTTTCGTGGAGTTCCTCAGAGAGAACGGATCATGAGTGAATTTATTATTTTCTAAATTCTTTACCTTTTTCAGTATAATTTGCCTATTTCTTATGATAATCTGTCTCAGTTGATGGTTTTCAAGAAGTTCTGATACGCAAGGTCAGAATAATTAGTTAATTGAGGAAAAGAACTCATTTGACTCATCCTTCTGAAGTTCTTCTCCGTTTTCACTCTCTGGAACTTGTGATCCTGAACATTAAGAAGGGTTTTTCTCTCTCATGAGTTTGTCATGATCTCTGTAATTTTGGTTTTGATCTTCCTTAGCAATTCCATACAATTGGGGACACACACACACACACACGTGTGTGTGTGTGTGTGTGTGTGTGTCTCATACACAACTTTAACAAGCATTAATAAAAGGAATAAAACTAATGTAAAAATTATTTGGTTTTTATGCTAATGACTTAATCCACCGACAAACCAATCTTACTACTTGCACTATGAAGATTCATTCTATGATGCATATTAGGTACCCTATATATTTTCTTTTCAAGACTTTGATTATCAAAGATAATTGTGGTCAAATTGATGTGAACCTGTAAGATCGAGATTCCTTTAACCCACAATCAAATTGAAACTTACCCAAGAAAGTCAAGAATCAAGTCAAGATGATCTAGACCCGTTGAAAACTTGTTTCAAGAACCCAGATTTGATGAAAACGCCACAAAGGGTATGCCTTTGATAAGTTCGTAGTTCATTCAAGAACAAGAAGAGAAAACTGAAAAGTTCTCTATGGAGAAAGCTTCATTCAAGTTCGTAGCTTCCAAATTATGGCTACAAGTTCTTTTTAAAACCCTAGGGCTGAATAAGGCCTACATTAAATAAAAGACACGGGCTGAACATCTTCAGGCCCAAAACGTCCTAAACTACCGACTAAAACTAATAAAAAAAATCCACTAACTGAGTTAAATAGGCCCAAATGCCTACAACTATAAAAACATAAAATAGGCCCACACGCCTATACTTAACGAAATAAAAAGTCAATACGAAACCACTAGGTTATGCCACCACCCTTTGTAGCTTGTATCACATGGACTAAAGCTGGTTTCTTTCAAGCCTATCGTGAATGTTGGAGACTTGCTCGATAACTCGGCCCAAGTGGATTGCACCAATCCTTGCATTGCTTCCTTGATCTTCTTAGCTCTCGACCTTGTGATTGGCCTATCTGGAACTTGTAAAGGATCTTTAAGACTCGGTCCGCCATGGTGCCCATCATTCCCCCTCTCCTCGAAAGGATTCGACCTCGAATCGTCACCTGCATCAAAGGGAGAAAGATCAGAAGCATTGAAAGTAGCAGAGACATTATACTCACCTGGAAGATCCACTTTATAAGTATTATCATTAATTTTCTCAAGGATTTGGAAAGGTCCATCTCCTCGAGGGTGCAATTTAGTTCTTCTATGAGCTGGGAATCTTTCTTTGCGCATGTGAACCCAAACCCAATCTCCAGGTTCGAAGATGACACGCCGTTGCCCTTTATTGGCTTGGGAAGCAAACTTTTCATTCTTCTGTGCAATTTGAAGCTGTACCCTTTCGTGAATTGACTTCACCAATTCGGCCTTCATGTGTCCATCCAAGCTACTCCTGTCATCAATAGGTGAAGGTATCAAATCTAAAGGAGTAAGTGGATTAAAACCATAAACAATTTCAAAGGGCGAATAAGAAGTAGTAGTATGCATAGTCCTATTATATGCAAACTCTATAAATGGCAAACAGTCCTTCCAAGTTTTTAAATTCTTTTGAATGATAGTGCGTAAGAGTTGAGTTAGAGTCCTGTTGACTACTTCTGTCTATCCGTCAGTCTGTGGATGACAAGTAGTGGAAAATAAAAGCGTGGTACCTAATTTTTCCCACAAAACCTTCCAAAGGTAGCTAAGGAACTTAACATCCCTATCAAAAACAAAACTCCTAGGTACACCATGGAGTCGCACTATTTCCTTGAAAAACAAATTAGCTATGTTTGTGGCATCATCTGTTTTATGGCATGGAATGAAATGTGCCGTTTTACTAAATTTGTCCACTACCACAAAAATAGAATCTCTACCCTTTTTTGTCCTAGGTAGCCCCAAAACAAAGTCTATAGATATGTCTACCCATGGCTCACTAGGAACGGGTAAGGGTGTATTCAACCCATGTGGTAAAACCTTAGATTTGGCATTTTTACATGTGATGCACCTACCACATATTCGAGTGACACTTCTTCTCATTCTAGGCCAAAAGAAATGTTCATGTAAAATTTCTAAGGTTTTTCTAACACCATGGAGTGCTCCATTAATCCTCCACCATGTGCCTCACGCACCAATAATTCACGCATTGAATAATTTGGCACACACAATTTGCTTTCGTTAAATAAATAGCCATTATGCTTGTAAAACTTACTTAATGCCGCTTTTCCACACGCTATATACACATCAGAAAAATCAATGTTATTGGCATGCATGTCTTTCACATATTCAAACCCAAACATTTTAGCACTCATAGAAGTAAGAAGTACATATCTCCGTGATAAAGTATCAGCAACAATGTTCTCTTTACCTTGCTTGTAATGGATGACATAAGAAAAGGTCTCGATGTATTCCATCCATCTAGCATGTCTCTTATTTAATTTACCTTGACCCTTGAGATGCTTCAATGATTCATGATCGGTGTGGATTACAAACTCCTTAGGCCAAAGGTAGTGCTGCCACGTCTCTAGAGCGTGAACAAGAGCATAAAGTTCTTCGTCATAAGTGGGGTAATTTAGGACCGCCCCACTTAGCTTCTCGTTGAAAAAGGCGATGGGTCGCCTATCTTGCATCAAAACGGCTCCAATTCCTATTCCCGAGGCATCACATTCAATCTCAAAAGTTTTGTTAAAATCAGGTAATGCTAACACAGGTGCAGAACATAATCTTTCTTTAATAATAGCAAATGCATTCGCTTGTTCAATCCCCTAATGAAATCCAACATTCTTTTTAACTATTTCAGTGAGTGGTGCAGCAAGGGTGCTAAAATCCTTAACAAAACGCCTATAAAAACTAGCTAAACCATGAAAGCTTCTTACCTCAGTGATGCCTTTAGGCGTTGGCCACTCCTTATGGCCTTGCCTTTCTCTTCATCCACCTCAATACCTTTTGTACTAACAACATAACCAAGAAAAACAATTTTTTCTATACAAAAGGTACATTTCTTAAAATTAGCATACAACTTTTCACATCTTAACACATCGAACACACATCTCAAATGCTCAATATGTTCATCTAAGTTCTTGTTGTACACTAGGATATCATCAAAGTACACGATATGGAAGTCCTTGGGATAGATATATTTGCATTTTGTACATTGCGTGAATACCTCCGAATTTGTTGTTGGGATGCTCTTACTCCTTTAGAAAAGGATTAAAATAGGGCTCCCAAGGATTGGAATCTCTCTCCCTCTTCCTATTTTCCCATTGGGGTGGAGCATTGAGGTAAGGAAGGGAAGGAGGGTTATTCCGAAGGCCCTACATTGTGCTCATATTCTAGATAGGCCACATGACACACATGAGGAATTTTATATTTTTGATTTCTTTGTGAAAGAGATATTTTGTTGAGTTGAGTCTGAGTGTTCTGTTAAGTGTAGAATCTCCTTATAAATGCATAATGTGTATTATTCAAAAAGGTTGACTTATAAAAAAAAATAAAACTATTAAAAACTTTTTTTTTTTCCAAATCAATAGACAGTGAGGGTAATGGCAAAAAATTGAATTAGTTATCAAACCAATCTATTAAAAACTAACTATCCCATCCTTTCAAGATGTTCATACTCTCTGATCCTGGTGTTGTATCTATTTCCCACGTGCATTCTTCATATCGCAGCTAGTTTAGAAGGAAAACTGTAGCAGAGAAGATATACACTTTTTTTTTTTGGGTGAAATCATCTACTTAATTTGTAGTATGAGTTTATTCGTTTTTTTTTTCTGCTAAATCACTATGCACCCCAACATTCTTGAAGGCTAAAACAGCCATCCAAATTTTCTTAGCATTGGTGGCCTCTGCCCTCATCTAAGTCAACTCAAAGAGATTAGGAAATTTCATTTTCCACTACCAATTGGATTTTTGAAACCATTGAGTTCCTTTAGGGAAAAATGAGTTCCTTTCATGTTTAACTAGTGTAGAGTATGGGGCATCAACTTGTGGAAAGAGTGTGTGACCAGTGGACCATGGTTCCCTTCAAATGCGCTTTCTTTTTAATGTAATTAGATAATGTACCAACCATGCCTGCAACTGAAAATTTGTTAACAGACTGAACGCATTTACTTGATTCAGCTTTTGATTCCATATGAATTTGCAACTCAGGCTTACCATCAAATTGGTAAAATAAGGAATGTTGGTGGTCATTGCTTATTTCTACGTCAAATTACTTTATCTACTAATAAAAGCTAAATCTAACTTTTCACATTTGTTTTATATATTGAAGAATGAATTTGATTTCAAACAAGGCTAAATCACTGCCTCGAAGGAGTCTTTCTCTCCAATCATGCTTCCCAGAAACGAGATCCACCGGGGCTTCCGGTTGCAAGTCTCCTGAGGACAATGATATAAGCATAAGCATTGAACACTATGATGATGACATATGTCATGAAGAGAATACCTGGCTGAACAATTTTGACCATGGAACAGCAGGTTCCTCTAGGGTTAAGTTGCCTGTTGCATCCACATTACCACCAGAAGTAACCAACCGATGTTCATCAACCTCCAATATTCAGAGCTCTCCTCAACTGCTTCAAACTGTTTCAAACTCGACCACCGCTCTCGAAATGATAGGAAGTGATGCCCAAGTGTTTTTGAATACATGTATAAGGCAACTTAGTCCTGGCTATTCTTCAATTAGTCAAAGTGCTAACTTTGATGGAAAACTAACTACACAAGAGGCAGATGGATTTGCAAGTTTTCCACTAGCAACAGTGCCATATTCAGGTGCAATTTCTGGTAAGTTCTTTCTTTGGTGATTTTGGACCTTTGCATAACATAATAAAATTTCTTTGTGCAAACCTCAATTTAGAAAAATTGAATTATTAATATGGTTTTACGTGCTACTGAAGTCAAATAATAAGATATATGATAACCTAGTTTAATGTTGTGATGAGATGGCAACACTCAGAAGAGTGATTTTGGACATGTGCGTGCGCTGACACACATCACACACAAAATCGTATAAGCACATGTATACTTGGGTATATGTGTTTACAGTTGTACAAGCACATGCATACCCAAAGTGATTGCACATTGTGATATACAAGTGATTGTCACATGTTTTACCCGTATTATTATTCTTTTTTTTTGTTGCTTCATGGCATTTTTTTTTCAAGATTGTTATATATATTTTTTTGATAAGTTCTTTGAAGATTGTTATGTTGATAATATCTGTCAATTTTTCGGAGGAATAGAGCTGTATAGATTTCAATACAAGGATCAAAATTTCATTTCTTTTTCATTAAAATGGCTGAAATGTTTTTGTTTATCAGTGAACCGAATCGAAACACTAGTAGACTACATAAATTCACATGTTTCTAAGGAAATAAAGTTGTTTACGTGGAAACATACCGAAGCTAATGGAAACATACCGAAATAGTGGAAAGATTTTTTTCGTATCAACAATAATTCAAGAAGTTAGTAAAATATAATATCTATTTGTTTTTCAAATAAAGGATGAGATTAAAGGATTAAGATCCAAATTACAAAAAATATTTCTATTTGTTTTCCAAAAATAGTAGACTAGGAAAAGTAAAAGTACTTAACTCAACAAAGCCTTATTCCAATTAATTGGGGTCGGCTACATGAATCTTATTTTGTTATTCTTCTCACAAGAGAAAGTAAAAGTATTGGAAATAAAATTAAGATAAACAATTTATTTTAATATTTAGTTACTAATTATAATAAGTTTAAATTGCTATTTGTTTTACTTATTATTGTACATGTAACTTGTGTCAATTGTCTAATTCGTGGATATTACATTGCATATATCTATTATTTTATGATATTATATTGTATTTAATTATAATAATTTTATATATTTTATAACAAATATATAATAATTTCATACGGCTTTAAAATTAACTCTAATTTTTTTATAATAGTTTCTAATTAGTAAAGATTTATTTCATTATTTTGTATTAATAACTAATTTATATTTACGTTTATTTTTTCAATTTCATCATAGTATTTTCTTATGTGGATGTTCATGTTTCTTAAAACATTTCCAACTAATTAACTATAATATTTATCTTCACACATTCATATATTTTAATTTATTTTTCAAGTGTTTCTACACATTTTAATTTTTTCATCGTTTGCACTATATTTCCAAAATGTTTCTGTTTTTTGGGTGATCGAAATAACACTACGAAACTTTTGTTCCTTGCTTCAATATCATTAACACTTGGTCCAAATCTGGCACCAGATTGTCATGCCCACAGATTTAGTTTATGCAAGAAAAGGAAGAGGGAGGCATCACAGGCTGATATAACAAAATCCATCTCGACAGTCATAACGATTGATCTTAACTTTTTCTTTAAGGTTGAACTTGATGACATGTATAACTTGGGAATTTGTAGGAAACTTGAAAAAAAAGGATCAATTTGATTTACCAATCATGGGTTATGTTAGAATTTAGTGGCAGCACTGTGACAAGTTAGCTTAGTGGTCTTATTCGGTAAGCTTAACAAAGTTTGATAGTTACCCTAGGTTTCAAGTACAAATATTTGACAATTATTGTGAGGTCTTGCCTGAAGTTTCCTAGGTCTATGACTCAATTTACCATTCATTTATTTAAGTAGTTGTTTTATTTTCAACACTTTGAAATAGTCTTTTGTGCTCTCTGTTGAGGGTCAAAAACTTAATGACCTTGGTTTGTCAATTGATTTAGTTTAAATATAATTATGAGTCTAACCCTCCCCAGTAGTAGGGGCCTCGTGCACTGGGATTACCTTTTTTAGTCTAACTTATGAATGGAAGTATATCTTTCAAAATGCAATAGTAGTTACGTTTGAGAAAAAAGGAAAGTGTAGAACTTGTCAGTTATGCATTAAATAATTGCTACAGATGTTCTTTGCTTGTTTGTTATTTTTCTTTCTGCCCTATTCTTGTTTTATAAAGCAAACTGAAAAAATGAAACGCAAAAATGTCATTCATTTAATAGATAGGGAAGAGACTAGCGAGATGACTTAAGAATGAGGATGATCAAATCTACATGTACTGGAGTGTTTTGGTGTATTGTCATGCTCAAAGCCTTCAGAGTGAGCCTTTTATTCCAGACTTACTAACATTCAATACAAGCCCAAATTCACATCAGCGATTTGATGCTTGAACTTTTGCAGGGGAGATAAGAGCCAGTGGACTTAGAACATATGTTATCCTCTATCTTGCTGCCCTAAAAGGTGACTGGGAAAAGGCTAAAGAGTTTCTTGATTCACATCCAGAATCATTGTGTGCTAGGATCACAAGGGGTTCAGAAACTGCTCTTCATATTGCTGCTGGGGCAAGACATACAAGGTTTGTAGAAGAGCTAGTGAATTTGATGAAACCGGATGACTTGGCACTGCAGAACAAGGTAGGAAACACGGCCCTTTGTTTTGCTGCTGCATCTGGAATTACAAGGATTGCTCAAGTGATGGTGCTAAAGAATAAAAATTTGCCATTGATTAGAGGTAGTAAAGGAGCATTGCCACTGTACATGGCTGCTTTATTAGGCCACAAAGACATGGTCTTGTATCTTTACTCTATGATTGAAGGAGATTTAGAAAAAGAGGATCGCATTGGGTTACTTATTGCTGCTATGACAGCCAATCTATTTGGTTAGTAACCTTTTAACCATGTTTATTGGAGAGATGTTTAGTTATTGGAATTATATTAATATATGATCATCCATGTCAGTCTTTTACTTCAAATATATAATTCATTTCCTTAGTCAATACACGGTGTTTGTTTAATGTTGGTTTATGTTTTGAAAATAACAGTTACCCCTTTTGTGCATTATCAACTTTGGTTAATTATATTTTTCAAAAGAAATTGTTAGAAATAATGACAATCTTTTGTGAATTGGCTAGATGTAGCCTTGGACATGATTCAACGCCACCCTGAATTAGCTATAGCGCGGGATGGTAATGGAGACACAGCACTACATGTTTTGGCTAGAAAGCCTGCAGCATTTTCCAGTGGAAATCAGCTTGGAATCTGGCAGAGGTGCATCTACTCATGTTAGTAACTGCATTCTTGACTGTTTTTCATTATTTGGAAACTTGTCTTGGTTGTTATAGAGGGTGTGAGCTTCTTTTGTTAACTTTTGTTTGGGTACTTGAACAATATTTGATATATATATATATATTATGTGTGTGTGTATATATACATGTATATACACACACACACGCATATCTATAGGTGGATTTTTGTTGAAGGGCCGTAGACCCAGGTCCACGCATCCACGACCCCATTTTTCTCATCATGATGCAAGTAATATGGGAGATTATCCAGATATACAACAATAAGTGGAAGCAATAGCATACTTACCTTCAACCATACAGTCTAAGTGTTTTTTTAGCATGATTCAATATTTATTATCTAGTCTTGAACAATCACGAACAACCTGCATGACTCTTACACGATTCTTGTATGGTGAGCGAAGGATTAGGGTTTACTGCCTACTCTAAGTGTTAACATAATGGTAGTCACATGCTTAATTATAGAACAATTGAATAACTCTATAAACTCTGTAAGATTCTAGGGTTGTGTGTGTTCGTCTATTGATGTATATGTGATATGAATAAGAAAGACACAATATATAGCCTAGATTAGGAAACCAATTGACCAATCAAAATCCATGTGTGTGCAGACATGCGATTCGACGGACAAGCCACCGTTCGGACGTGATGTCTACATTTGGACTATTAAGGTTTTGTTACCAATTTACAAGATTACAAACTCCGTTGTGTGCAAAGGATGACCAAAAAAGGTCCACTATTCGAACGTTTAATAGACACATTCGAATAGTCAAGCCACTGTTTTTGGCTCTCTGTTTCAAACTACCCTGTACAATGGTCTATAGGAATCTAAGGGTCAACTATTTACATTCCTCAGGTCTTTCTAACCTATAGTCAAAACTAAAAATCCTAAGGGTATGTGCAAGATTAAATGCAACCCTTACACGGACTAACAATGAAAGATTAAATGCATACTCTAACTAATATATGCAATGATGTTGTTTGTGTTCATACCTTTCTTGGTAAAGTAATTATGAAATCTTCGTGTGTTGACGAAATGTTTCATATTCAGAATCACACTTTGTAATTCAGTCTAGTTTGTTTTGAAGTCTTAACTGGTATAGAAAGACTGCTTTAAGACTAAACTAGCTTAACAATTATAGATTCATAAGGTCTTTGATTAAATTGCCAATATACAAGTAACTGAGGGAAACATTTTTCATAATTTATGAAACAATTTTTGCTCCCCGTCTTCTTACCAGCTTGTCCAATCTTCTCCTTGAATTGTCCAATCCGCTTTATCCACCAGCTTTTGCCAACTAGCCACACAATACTATAGTCACGATCACCTTGATCTATTTATGCCAAAGTCTGCAAGCCCATGCAATGATTTCTATATGGAAGACACTATGTGCTTCCCAAGTACTTACTAGGAACACTTCCTAACACTTATAAGCCATATAACAAGATACGGAAACCTCGTCTCTAGAAGGGCGTTATTATATGAAATTCCATGAAATTTTTTTCATGTTAAATGTTTAGGTGTGAAATCGTATTTTTCCTTTTATTTTAAGGTGTCTTTAGCAATATTGAAAATATATGTATGGTTAAACCTTTTGTGAAACACTTATAGACATACTTAAGAAAAAAAGACATGATAACAAAGGAAATTATATGAATTGAGGGACATGGATACTATAATGTCATCCCCAATTCAAATCGAAGTCTAGGAAATAGGGAAAACCAAAGAAAGGAGGGGCGATGGATATGAAGGAATTAGACCTATTAGTTTGGTTGGAGAGGGTTTACAAGTTAGTGGAAAAGGTGCTATCCCATCGCTTAAGGGGGTTTTGGGGAGGTTAATCTTGGATAGTTAGCATGCTTTCCTTAGATGTAGACCAATTCTTGACGCAGTCTTGTTTGCTAACGAGTGTGCACGGAAAAGAAGTGTAGTGAAAGGTCTTGTGTGTAAGCTGGATCTTGAAAAGGCCCACGATCATGTCAATTTGGGGGGTGGGGGTCCTTCTCTACATGCTTGGAAGGATAGGGTTTGGTGAGAAGTGGCCAAGGTGGATAGAAATGTACATATCTCTTACTTGGTGCTTGCAAATGGATTTACTATAGGGGTCTTATACAAGGGGATCTCCTTTCCCCCTTTCTTTTTGTGATAGTTGTGGAGGGAGTGGTGGAGGAAGGTTCATTGTCGGGGTTTGAGGTAGGGACCAGCTAGGTGCTAGGTTGGAGGTATCCCATTTGCTATTTGCAGACAATATATTGATTCTTTTGTGGGGTGGAAGATAATTAGTTATGGTACTTGAGGAGTGTATTTCTATGCTTTGAAGCAGTATTAGGATTGAGGGTGAATTTAGGTAAGAGTAAACTAATCCAAGTTGGTGATGTGAGAGAGCTGGAGGAGCTAGCATGGAATTTGGGTTGTAAGGTGGGTTCCTTTCCCTCCACTTATTTGGGATTGCCACTATTTGCTTCATCAAGGTCAGAAGCAAAATGGGATCTGAGTTTAGAAAGATTTTATAAAAGGTTGGCCAATTGGAAGAGATAATATTTATCAAAGGGGGCACTCATCAATAGTACATTGGGAAGCCTTCCTACTAATTCCATCCAAGCATTAGTGGAGTAGAAATTGAACAAAATGCAAAAGGACTTCATGTAGGGGAGGAAGAAAGAACAGAAGGATACTCATTTAGTTAATTGAGATAGAGTGAGATACCCAATTAAGGGTGGGGGTTTGAAAGTTAAGAATTTAAGGGTTTTCAATAGATCCCTCCTTGGGAAGTGGTTATGGCGTTTTGTGGAAGATCCAAATGCTGGATGGAAAAATGTTGTTGAAGCCAGATTTGGTAGTGGGGAAGGAGGAAGGTGCTCAAAAGAGGTCGATGCCCCTATGGTGTGGGTCTTTGAAAATCTATTAAGAAATGGTGCGGAGGAACTCTTCAAGTATACCATCCTTGTGGTGGGAAATGGAAGGAAAATTAAATTTTGGGGGGTATAAATGGTGTGTAGATTCTTTTTTGGAGCAAAGGTTTCCTAACCTCTTTCAAATGTCTTTTAATCGGGCAGACCTTATAGATCACTATCTAGAGTTTAATGGCAATGATTTTGCTTGGGTGCCACATTTTCATAGATATTTCTATGATTGGGAAGTGGATGAGCCTGCAAGTTTAATGTCTATTCTTCAAAATATTTGGGTAGTTAGGGAGAAAGAAGACTCTCTCCTTTGGCAGGGGGGTTGTCGGGGAAAGTTTTCGATGAAGTCCTTCTATTTGCATATTTGCGAAGATGGGATGAAGGATTTTTTCCTTGGAAAGCTATTTGGTGAGCCAAAGCTCCTACATGAGTAGCATTCTTCACGTGGACCGTGGCATGGGGGAATATTTTGAGATAAGACAATTTGCAGGCTTTCATGTGGCAAATAGGTGTTCTTTGTGCCAAGAGGGAGACGAATCCATTAATCACATGTTCATTCATTACATTGTAGCTTTTGATTTATGGATGCTTCTCTTTTCACTCTTCGGTTGTTATTGGGTGCTGCCTAGGGGGTGGTGGATTTGTTGAAGATGTGGCAAGGGACCGGGTTACTAGTAGTGTGAGGAAGGTGTGGAGATTAGTTCCTCTTTGTATTTTTTGGTGTACGTGGAAGGAGAGAAATCGTAAGATTTTTTAAGGGGAGATAATTCCCCTTAGTTTCTTAAAAGATTGGTTATTGAAATTATTATACTTTTGGGTTATAGAAGCTTACCCTAATTGTATTAATACTTCTGTAGATTTTTTGGGGGGGGTTTAAACCTTTTTATGTAAGCTCCCCTTTTCTATTGTAAGTATTTTGCCCATCTCCAGTGCTTGTTAATGAAAATACTTTTTACTTGTCAATATATATATATATATATATATATATATATAGAGAGAGAGAGAGAGAGAGAGAGAGAGAAACCAAAAATCAAGAGTGGATGCTGAAAAAGGAACTCCCATGAAGGTCTTCCGATGTCGAGGACCATGTCGGGATGATGCTGTGTAATCAGAGCTTTCCCTTTGTTGATCTGCTTTTGGCACTGAAGAGAGTGTCACTCATCTAGACTTGCATGTTTTCAACTCATGTAAAACATTTCATAGGAATAAAATCCATAAATTGTTTCTAGGCTACTATAAATAAAAATTATATAAAAAATATTTATCCAATTTTATGGTACATTAAACACAAGAAAATAAAGAAAATGATTTTCAAAAAATATTTTACGCCAAAACAAACACATTTCTCAAGAATGCTTGCTTATCTATGCTATTTGCCAATAGATACATAAGAGAGACCTTTCCCTAACAAAGGTGATTCCAAAACCTAAAAACCTTCGATTCCCCATTTTAAACCCAATTTTCTTCCCAAAAGTCTTCCAGAATTTTAGAAAACCATTACACAATAGCTTTGTCGCACCTCCTTTGTCCACCATTCCCCACTATCAAATCCATGCTTCAAACTAGCACATTTTTCCACAGTCAATCCCCCTTCCTTCGGTCCATTATCACTTACGTGAAAGTCTTGATCCATTAACTCTGATGATCTTAAACCCAATCTACAACCCTTCAAAGGAAACCTTCAAAGGATTAGAAACTGTATATGCTGAAGTTTCAACTCTATGTTATATTTATTTTAGACGGCTTTATCCTGAATTTGAAGTGTTTTCATGCATCATTGGTCTCTTTTTTTTTTTTCTTTTTTTAAGATAAGCATCATTGGTCTTTTACTTGTACAAGTTAATTTAAACATGATATTGAGAAATGGGATGAGTTATTTCAGTTATTGGTAGCTTTCTTATCAGATGCTTCAAATTGTTAGCGTGATCCCCTTATATATGTTGGATCACATCCTCGAGTCAGGATTCCATTCACAATTATGATTATTTGTAGGGATTTTATGCCGGACCTGCAGTATTTGTTTTACAGGACAAGCCTTCGTTATCTCACACTATATATTGATGTAGCATGATATTTGAATTCTTCTCACATACGCAGGTCTTCAGCTGGAGCTACCAAGCAACTCCCTCTATTCTTACACACGACACGGCGAACAAGCACACTCACTCTTACATGGTGCTCTCTCTCTCTCTCTATATATATATATGTGTGTGTGTGTGTGTGTATCTGGTTACCAAATACTACGAGTTTATGCAATTGTCATTTTTTTCCACTTGTTGAGACATTGATGTTTTATTATTTGTGAAGACTTACTTGTTTTTCTTGAGGGACCAGGGTGTTGGGTACACAGTGTGTAAAAAATCTAGACGGGGAGATGGCCATAAATGTACAAATTTGTCACACAAGTTTTCCTTTGTGTGTACACTTGGAAGGACAATAACTTGTGATAAAATAAACTTCATAATGGATTTCATAAGAAACAGGTGCAACTGTCTTCTTGTTTAGCATACTCTTGAATCAAATAATGGTGTGCCACATGTATCTTATCAGTTATCAGAAAAACCTGTTCATCACATCTATCATGGACAAGAAGTGTCCTTGAGTTTCAATCATAGGGTCGGACCCATCTCTAAATTTCTATTTTAAGCTGATAATTGGCAGACTTTCAAAACTGAGAAAGTGAGAATTTCTGTTATGTGAAGCAGAATTTGATCGCTTTATAGTTTATCTCCTTCATAGGTATTCCCTACTATACTCCTAGCATTTGGGTAAGTTCAATTCACTCATGTATATATGCTCAAATACCCATTTGTTGGGAAAGTAATAACAGTATAAAAATTCTTGCTCTAATTTATTAAAACCTAGAAAAAATCTAGATTTTTTTTTTGTTGGGGGCGGGGTGGAATAATCGTGTTTATTGTATTATATACCAAAAATAGAAGTTTTGTACAGATTACAAAGAGGGGACAAACTCCTCTGAACAAATGATGTCATCATCCAAGGCTATATAAAGAGTTAAAACTTAGCAGCAACTACAAACACACAACCCACTGTAGGTGAACAGTACCTACACCAGGCTCAATGCAGGTTTAGAACCACACACTACTCTCCTCGACACCCTCTTTGCTGTCTTCTGATAATCTAATCTTGCTATTTTGACCCTGCTAATGTTTGAAATATACTCAGCCATTCTCAGATTCATTCACTCCCCAAATTTCATGTGTTAAGGATCTCTGTCAATTCAAAAATCCAGGATTTGAATTGATGTCCTTTCATTGATTCCTCCTAATTTGCATTCATTTATCCTAAAGATTTTATTTCAATTGGAATTTGGTTATCCTCCATGTATGAGGATCCCCACTAAGCATCCACGGCTGAATGGTTAAAGCGCTCAACTCATAATTGGGGAATTCGTAGGTCCCTTTTAACCGCTCCATCTCCGCCAGCTGCCAATATTTCTTTTCTATTGGTGTCAATTTGACTACTAAATATTTGTATGTGCTGGAACGGGAGAAAAATATTATCAAAATGTTTAAACTCATAAATTTTAGTTGGAGTTGCAATTAATCAAAGAGTAAGGTCCTGTTTGGTTACCAACTCCAAACCAATTTAAATTTTTTTTTTCAAAAACTTGTTTGGCTAAAACAATTTTGAAACCCATTCTATCTTTTCCAACTTTTTGAAACAAGCAACTTTTTAAAATTTTTGATTTGACAATGATATTAATATATATTATATTTATAAAATATTATATTATAATATATATTATACATATAAAATATTATTTTATAATATGCCAAACTTATGATATATAACTTTAATTTTAAAAAATATTATATAATTTAATAATTAATATATGTTATATTAATGAATCGAATTTGTTAAATCTTGTTATTTTTATTAAATTAATTATTAAATTTGAATAAAATTAAATTTTTTAAATCATATTTAAGTAAATGTATTAAATTCCGATCACATTTTTAAGAATATTAAAAATTATGAAAATAAAGATCATGTAATAAAAATCATGTAAGCCATGCCTTTTATTGGATGACCCTTTCCTATAAAAAAAAATAATAATAATTAAGGCTTACCAGTATATAATAATAATTTTGAAAAAATAAAAAAATTTGAATGGACTAATGGACTAAGCACGCGGCAGGAAACGAAAAATATATCCGTTAGCTTGGCTTGTCAATGGATCAATGTTGGATGTTTACCTGATAGTAATTTAGATAAATTTTTTAAAAAATTTTGTAATTAATTTTTTAAAAATTATAAAAAAGTATTTCGATATGATAATTTAAATTTTAAAAAATAAAATAAAAATTAATTTCAAAACACATATCCTGTAATTTGAAATTAAAAATCTTATTTTAAAAACATAACCAAACATAACTTACTTTTTTATCTTTTTTCAAATTAATCAATCCAAACAATGGTTCAAATTCCAAGAAATTACTTAAAAACACTCCTCAAAAAAAATTTCTTAAAACTCTAACTCTAAAAACTATCCAGACAAAGCCTAAAACTTCCCAAATTTTAATCTTCAACCATCCACTGCTTCATTCTCTTATGGTCTGCCTGAACAAGCTCTTGAATTTGAATGGTTCCATTCATAGTATACATAGCATTTTAATATAGAAATCTATCATATTGAATAGAGCCACTTACAAAAATAGAAAACATCATCATATTTCTTCCTATGTGTTGACAAATCCCTATTTGATTCTGTTGACTCGGTAAACAGGAAATTTATTTTCTCTTTAAAACTGAGATTGTATAGCCTGTAAACTTTGATTTTTTTTTCTTTTATAACTGTTGTTAATTAGGCCCTAATCTCTAGAGATTGTTTCCTGATTTCATGTAGATTTAGTTTCCTAAAATAGTGGCCATTGTACTCTATATATTTTGTATTTTTTCCTCAGTTAAAAAATAAGAAAGATATCTGTCTATATGGTATCAGAGCCCTAGCTTTTTTTTTGCTCCCGTTTCTTCTTCTATTCTGGGAATTTTTTTTCTGCACAACCTTCATTGTTGATTGCAGAATATCTCTATTGTCTTCAAATACTTTAATCTCTGTCCCGAAAAATCTCACAATGTCTGTCACATCCGAAACCACTGTTCCAACCAACATCGAGTCAAATCAATCTGTCCAGACCTCACATGGTGAATATCATAACCTACAACCATCATACTCAATGGAAGAAATTATCTGGTATGGTCCCAATGGGTAAGGATGTATTTGAAGGGTAAGGGACAACTCAACCACCTGATTGGTCCTGTGCCGAGTTAAGATGATCCAAAGTTCGAGGCTTGGGACGTGGAAGACTCCTTAATTGTCATGGCTCTGGATTTCAATGCAACTAGAAGTAAGTGGAACCTGCATGTTTTTGACAATTGCCAGAGAAATATGGGACACCGTGAAGCAGACCTACTCCAAAGTTAAGGATGCAGCCTTGGTTTATGAAACTAAAACCAAGATTCACTCAACAAAACAAGGTACAAAGTCTGTTACCGAGTACTATAATACTTTGAAAGGCTTATGGCTTGAACTCGATTACTATCAAAATATTAAGATGAAGTGCAATGATGATGCCGCTATGATGTTAAAATTTGTGGAAAGCGAAAGAATTTATGAGTTCTTGGCTGGACTCAATGTGGAATTTGATCAAATTCGGGTGTAAGTACTTGGAAAAGAAGCTTTACCTCCTTTGAATGAGGTATTTTCTATCATTCACACTGAAGAGGGAAGGAGAACCGTGATGTTGGACACTCCTATGCCCTGGCTGTGGTTAAGCCACCATCTCCAAACAAATTCAAAGGCCTGAACTCAAACAATGAGAGCAAAGGGAAAATGTACAGGCCACCAATCAAAAAAGAGGACCTTGGGTGCAACTATTGGAAGAAACCAAGGCATACTAAGGAGATGTGTTGGAAATTGAAGGGAAAAACACCATCTGGCAAAAACACCACCACCCAACAGCGATATGCTCCATGGGGCAGCTAAGCAAACATTGGCCTTGTTGATGATAAACCTATCTAAGACTCAACTAGTAGCAGCTCGGAGATGGGTGAACTAAATAAGGAGGAAATTGAGAAACTCCGGAGCCTCCTCACTTCACTTGACAAACTGGTTGGCTCATGTTCATTGGCACACTCAGGTAAGTATTCCTTATCTCAAGCCCTTAGTGTCTCAAAGGATTGTACTTTGCATGAAACTTGGGTAATTGACTCAGGTGCCACAGATCACATGACCAACTCGTCATACCGTTTCACAACATATACCCCATGCCCTGGAAACCAAAAAATCCGTATTGCTGATGGAACTCTTGCATCTGTGGTAGGAAAAGGAACCATCAATCTTACACCTTCTCTTGCTTTGAAATCTGTTCTTCATGTGCCTAAACTTTCTGTAAATCTTTTATCTATACATCAGATTACAAAAGACCTAAACTGTAAAGTGACATTTTTTCCCAATCATTGTGTCTTTCAAGAACCGGTTGTGGGGAGGACGATTGGGCTTGCTAAAGAGAAGGAAGGACTCTACTTTCTAGATACCTGTGGTGGCAAGGGTAGTGGCCGTCTATCTTGATCTCATTTCTTAGAAAAATTCTCGCCAAATAAAGCACAAATTTGGCTTTATCACTATTGTTTAGGGCATCCTTCTTTCTCTGTATTAAAGACTATGTTTCCTGTTTTATTTTATAATTTGGATGCTAAGTTTTTTCATTGTGAAGTGTGTCAAGTTTGCCAAACATCATCGTGTCTCATTTCCATTTAGTGATAATAAATCTTTATATCCTTTCTCTTTGATTCATACTGATGTGTGGGGGCCTTCTAGGATTCCAAATATTAGTGGAGCTCACTAGTTTATTTCTTTCATTGATGACTGTACTCGTTTTACTTGATTGTTTCTTATGAAAAACAAATCTGACGTTAGTTCTATATTCCCTATGTTTCTTAAAATGATTCAAAATCAGTTTGGTGTTCAGATTAAAAATATTAAATTAGACAACGGGAAAGAATACTTTAACTAGTTTCTATCACCGTTTTTCCAAAGGGAAGGGATAATATACCAATCATCATGTACAAATACTCCACAACAGAATGGGGTTGCAGAACGAAAACATCGTCATCTTCTTGAAACAACCCGAGCCCTTTTATTTGAGAAACAAGTGCCTAAATCCTATTGGGGGGAAGCCGTGTTGACTGCAAGGTCATCTCATAAATCGTCTACTTTCAAGAGTATTGGGTAATAAAACTCCAAGTCAGTGTCCTTTCACAATTCTATCCTGAATTCAATAAGTCTACCCAATTATCACCAAGAATATTCGGTTGTATCTCCTATGTTCACATTTATGCACAAAACCGGGGTAAATTGGATCCTAGAGCCCTTAAATGTGTCTTCCTTGGTTATTCCTCAACCAAAAAGGGGTATAAATGCTATCATCCCAGTTCAAAAAAATTCTTTCTCTAAAGATATTACCTTCACTGAAAACATGTCATTTTTTGGTGAAACTTATCTCCAAGGGGAGCATTATCAGAAGATAAGTTTAATTTCAATATCTGTTTTGATAATCTTGACATTTTAGCTCCTAAAATACTCATTCCTTCTGCTGGTTCTCTTTCTCTAGCAGAAACATCTGGTTCTCTTTCTCCAGCAGAAACATCCTTGTCTCCAGCTGAAACCGAAAAAACTCCTGATGAGAAAGCAAGTAGTGATGGTACTACCTTGCCATTACAAGTGTATTCAAGAAGGAAAAAGTTTGAACCTGAACTGGTGCAAGCCCAAGAAGCCGAACCTATAACAGGTACTGAAAATCTTTCTCCACCTCAAAATCCTCTTTTTACATATCTTGATATACCAATTGCCCTTAGGAAAGAAGCACGAAAATGCACTCAACACCCCATAGCAAACTTTATCTCCTTTGATAGACTTTCTCCACTACATAAAGCATTTCTCATAGATTTGCAGACCATTAAAATTTCACAAACAGTCTAAGAGGCATTTAGGGATGAGAAATGGAAAAAAATCAAGAGTGAGGAAATGAGAGCTCTAGAAAAAAATAAGAGATGGCATATAGTTGAGTTACCAAAAGGGAAGAAACTGATAGGGTGTAAATGGGTGTTTACTGTGAAGTATAAAGCTGATGGAACCTCGAAGAGATATAAAGCTAGACTTGTGGCCAAAGGCTACACTTAGACATATGGAGTAGACTATCAGGAGACATTTGCCCTAGTTGCAAAAATGAACACTATTAGAGTACTATTATCTTTAGCAGCTAACCTTGGGTGGTCCTTTCAGTAATTTGATGTTAAGAATGCGTTTCTGCATGGTGATTTAGAGGAAGAAGTCTACATGGAGGCACCTCCGGGTTTCACTGAAAACTTTAGAGACAATAATGTGTGTAGGTTGAAGAAAGCCTTATATGGGTTAAAACAGTCCCCCAAAGCATGGTTTGGGAGATTTACCAGTGCAATGAAGAACATAGATTTCAAGCAGAGCCAGGTGACCATACACTCTTCATCAAATGATCGAAAATTGGTAAAATTTCAGTCTTGATTGTTTATGTTGATGACATTATTGTAACTGGAGATGACTTTGGAGAAATTGAGAAACTCAGGAAGCATTTGGCCAAAGAATTTGAAATAAAAGAATTGGAAAAACTAAAATATTTCTTGAGAATTGAAGTAGCATACTCTAGAAATGGCATCTTTATTTTCTGACAGAAATATATCCTTGATCTCCTTAAGGAAACAGGTATGCTTGGCTGTAAGCCCTCAGACTCCTATTGAGCAGAATCACAAACTAGGAGAAGCTGCAGATGACATGATAGTAGATATGGGGAGATATCAAAGGTTAGTGGGAAACTCATTTACTTGCCCCACACAAGACCTGACATTGCCTATGCCGTGAGTGTAGTCAGCTAGTTCATGCACTCTTCGAAGGATTCCCACTTGGAAGCTGTTCACCGAATCCTACAATACTTGAAATCTACTCCTGGGAAAGGCATCCTCTTCAAGAATAATGGGGAACTAAGCCTAGAAGTCTACACGAACGCAGATTGGGTTGGATCGGTAGTGAACCGTAGGTCAACATTTGGTTATTATACCTTCTTAGGAGGACATTTGGTGACTTGGAGAAGCAAAAAACAGGTCGTGGTGGCTAGATCAAGCGTTGAAGCAGAATTCAGAGCTATGGCACATGGAATTTGTGAACTCTTGTGGCTAAAGTTATTTGGAAGACTTAGGAGTCAAGTGGGAAGGAAGCATGAATCTGTATTACGACAACAAGTCAGCAATTAATATAGCTCACAATCCAGTACAACATGACTATACAAAACACGTGGAAGTAGATCGACACTTCATCAAAGAGAACCTAGATAGTGCCTAAATTTGTACTCCCTATGTCTCAATGAATGGGCAACTTGCGGATATCCTCACTAAAGGACTACCGAGTCACTTATTTCAACATATTATAAGCAAGTTGGGAATGGACAACATCTATTTACCATCTTGAGGGGGAGTGTTGACAAATCCCTATTTGATTCGGTTGACTCGGTAAACAGGGAATTTATTTCCCTTTAAAACTGAGATTGTACAGCCAGTAAACTTAATTTTTTTTTCTTTTATAATTGCTGTTAATTAGGTCCTAATCTCTAGAGATTGTTTCCTGATATCATGTAGATTTAGCTTTCCTAAAATAGTGGCCATTGTATTCTATATATTTTGTATTTTTTCCTCAGTTAAAATATAAGAAAGATATCTATCTATACTATGTAATCATTTTAAGTTTCCTTAAAATGACTAAATTCATGATTTTAGACATTATTTTGTTATGGCAATCAATTTTCAAATGAATCAAATCTAGATCATGAATTTCTATAGCAAAATTGAATGGGATCTTTCAAAGGGCCAAAGTTTCCATTGGATCTATGTCTTCTTCCTCATCCTATTGTGATGCCCTTGGGCAATTTAGATCCATTAAGGGTTGATGTTTCTAAAATTTGCTCAACAACTCCAAGAAATTTGCAAGTCTATATGATAAGCATCAAATTGGGATCATCATTTGTGATCTAATTCTTTCTTGATGAAAAGGAAGCAATTGTTTTTTTCCTTTTGTTCCTTTTATTTCAAAAACAAGATCCTTTTCCTCAATAAAATTGGTTCCAGCCATGAATAAAGCTGACAGATTTGTGGCATACTTATGCCAGCTTGTTAGATATGCGGAATTTGAATTTATGATTCTGTTATTACAAACAATCGAGACCTTAGAAGAATTAAAAGTGCTTTTTCTCATATGGTGATTCGCAATGAATATTAGGTTGAGTTCAATTGTAATTCCTTGTTTCATCAAGATTTATGTAACTGTGAAAAGAACATAAAGTGGCAAAAAATAGAAAGTATGTTGATGCAGTGCATGTGGAGACGGCCTTTTTGCAGGTAATTCCACATCCTAGGAAGTCCAAGTCGAGAAGTCACTTTAGTTGGATCTGCTTTAAATCAGCTTGCGTGGTCCTTTCTCTGTTTGACTAACAAATCAATTTTTCTTCTTCGTACATAGAGAATTGAAATTAATTTGCTGCTGTTGTGCAATAGTTTATGAGGGAAAAATTTTGAGTGGAAATTTTTTTCCCTGCTTGCTGACTGCTTTTAACTACATGAATGAACTGATGGGTCACAATTTGTCAGCTGACCAAAAATGTTCTTGACCAATTTTGACTCTTCAAATTAAGAGAGAGATTTTATCAACTTATCATATAATTTTATGCTGAAGATTGATTATATTCAGTACATTCTTAACTCAATCACTGCCTGGTTCTTAGTTTACATGGTTGTGATGATATTTGTTCCTACTCTTACATTTGAGTCAATGCTTCTGTAGGCAAATCCCCCCCCCCCCCCCCCCCCCTTGTTTTTTTTTTTTTTTTTCTTCCAAAAACAAATATTATGAATTTTCATTTATTTTCTCTTATTCAGATGCATCTGGTTTCTTAATGTCTCCAGTGGCCTTTGGTGCAGTGGTTCCCAACTTGAAACTACTACTTTGGAAAGTCCCTAAATTTCTAGGTATGCAACATGACTACCATTTCCCTTGCTTCACGAACTTAGCTTGACCTGATACTTCATGCAGTGCCAGGTTTCAAGGTAATCTACGACAAAAAGTTGATGCATATCCAGGCACTGGAACTGGTGAAGCAACTGTGGGATAAGGTTCTGTTACTAGATGATTCAAAGATTAGAGAGTTAATCAGGATTCCTTCCCGATTATTATTTACAGCTGCAGAACTGGGAATTGTGGAGTTCATAATCGTTCTTATTCAGTCATATCCTGATCTTATTTGGAAAGTTGATGATAAAAGTCGAAGCATATTTCATGTTGCAGTGGCACATCGTCAGGAAAAGATATTTAACCTCATATATGAGATAGGAGCTCATAAGGATTTGATTGCAGCTTATAAAGATGAAAACAATAATAACATGTTGCATTTGGCTGGAAAGCTAGCACCTTCAAAGCGACTGAAAACTGATTCTGGTGCAGCCCTGCAATTGCGACGAGAGTTGCTATGGTTCAAGGTTAATTTCACCTATGCACACGGCAGTTCACATCTTTTTACTTTGAAGAAAAAGAGAAAATTCTAACCAAAAATAGCTAACTTTTTTTTTCTTTGAAATATAATTTCTCAATTGAACAAATTTTTCTGAGGGAGAATAATAACTAAAAATTGAACTGAAAATAAAATTCGCTACCGTCAAAATGGTTTAAGAAAGTAGTGATCTTGTTCACAGAAAATTGTTAGCTTCCTGTTCTCAACTATAGTATCTCCTTGTGATTGCAGGAAGTAGAAAAGATTGTCCAGCCTCTATATGCAGAAATGAAAGACTCTGAGGGGAGGACGCCCCAGATTCTATTTACGGAGGAGCACAAGGGTTTAGTGCGTGAAGGGGAGAAGTGGATGAAGGATACTGCATCTTCATGCATGGTTGTCGCAACACTAATTGCTACCGTGATGTTTGCTGCTGCCTTCACTGTACCAGGTGGGAACAATAATGAAACAGGCAGTCCTATTTTTATATCAAAAAGATCCTTCATGGTTTTTGCCATTTCAGATGCACTAGCATTGGTATCATCTGCCACTTCGGTACTGATGTTCTTGTCCATTCTCACATCACGCTATGCTGAGGAGGATTTTCTTGATTCATTACCTAACAGGTTAATAATAGGGCTTGCAACCCTCTTCATCTCAATTGCCACCATGATGATATCTTTTTGTGCCACCCTTTTTATTGTTCTTGGCGAGGGAGTGGAATGGGTTGGGATTCCATTGGTTTTAGTTGCATGTATTCCTGTATCCTTGTTTGCTTTGTTACAATTTCCCCTTTTTGTTGATATGGCGGGTCATACTTATAGGTCTAGCTTCCTCTTCCGTCCAAGAAATCATTTATTGGGCTAGATAATTAGAGAACATTATTGACTTAGATGACCATTGAAGAAGTTAGATACACCTCCACATTTTAGGGTATTGTTTGTATTCAGGTGGAATAGAGGTAGTTTCAATTCATGTAGGGTTCAATTTTTTTATTTTTAAAAATTACCTATGCTCAAGACTTGTATTGTCGTTTTAAGTAAATACTTTTTTGTTAGTGTCTATATCAATATCATTATGGTAAACAATGTTAGTGCAATTTTACTGTTGAAGTTAACTCCCACAAGAGCAAACTATCTTTTTCCCATTGGGAACTGAGGGGACAGTTTGAATGTTGTAACAGAAGTATTTAGTTAAGAGTTATATATTTGATTGATTTGAGGTATTAGTAGTGGGATGGAGATTAGAATTTGTTATAAGATCCATGGCAACCATATAACGACACTTATTGAAATCAAGTTCTAATAAAGAATGTTTAGTTGGTTTCTTAGAAAAGCCAAGTTCTTGTTTTGTTTGATATATCAGGAATTGATGGCATATCTACCAATTGAGGAAAAAAGTTTAGAATGTCTAGCAATTGAAAGAGACAAAGGTCTCTAGCAATTTTACGTAAGCTGGCCTATCCGAGATGGAAATATCCAAATGATGGGAGGGGGTTTATTTCCAATGATGTGGTAAAATTACATTAATTATTGATTTAAAATATTATTAATAATACAATGTCACATCATTTCTGTTTGAGTTTGCCCTCAATTGAAGAAGCGAAGAGAGTTCTGAGACCCAAAAAAAAAAAAAAAAAACTAGGTGATTGAACGTCAACTAGTAATGCATTGATTGGTGGTCACTTGTATGATGCTGCAACATGAAAGGGCTTGAACATTGACAAGTTTTTTCACACCCCATGTCCCAAAGAAACAAAAGATTCTTGAAGAAATTACAATCATTTTAGTTATTGTCATGATCTGAAACTCATCCTATGCAAATCTCATGTCGCGGGGTCGACCTAATGGTCGTCCTTACTTTTTTTATTTTTTGTATCCATGACAACAATAAATAATGTAAATTTAAATAGTAAATTAGCATAAGTTTAATACAAATATTGTTTAACAACTGAAAAATGTAAACTGACATAAACTTAAACATAATGCCACTCTTAGGTGGTGAGTACATGGGAGAAACTACATCATTCTATAATAGTCCTCAACTGTCTCCTTATGCTCCTGAACTCATATTGTGGTTCTATAGCATTCTCACCTGAAAAAAATAAGTAAGTGGGGTGAGCTAACAAAGCTCAGTAAGTAAAAGCCCATCTCTGACACGAGTTAAGGTTAACATAGAAAAATATGAACTCATAGGGTGAATATGATAGCCAATCATGAAATCAGTTGCAGTGAACGGTAAAATGCTACAATGGCCAATGAACAGTAAGTCACAATAAGCACGTATGAGTAATGGAATAGCATGAACATAGAAAAACTCAATAATAACAGTCAACATTAGAATACTGCCTACAATAAATCGGTCATAATCAAGTCCAATAAATGACGGAACTGTCAACATAAAATTATTTATAGAGAAATGACAACATTGTATGGATCCAATAAACGTAAACATATCAGTCAATCATAAGTGATGCATTTACTCTGTTCAGGCTTTGGCAGACCCTCGGTCTTTTGGGGCCCGGCATACCCCCCTTAACCTCAATGCATATAAAATGTCCCTTATAACTCAATGCGTAAAAATTCCATCATTGCTATATGTCCGTTCACGGACTCGACCTGTAGGTCCTGTCAACTCAGATAGCATATGATGGATATTGTGACTGAGCACAAATCCGGCATTCATAATAAATTCATGATTCTTTTGTGATTTCATAAGAAGTGCATAGAAAGGGATTATCATGCAATGGATATATAACAGTAGGCCTTCCAAGGCACAATACAACATAGCGATCATGATGAAGCGGTCAATAAACATCCACAAGATAGGACAATATCAATTGTGAAACAATAACAGTTGGTATGTATGCGAGTACAAAAGTTGGCAGCAATAGAAGGAATGTGGCTTGGAAGACCAAATGTAAGAGATAGGATTTACTTACCTTTAATCCGTATGATCTAATTTAGTACTCCGTAATTTTCTCCTTTCCCTTTGACTTGCTTATACATCAATAAACATGTCTCAGTTTTAATGTCATTTATCAAATTGTACACCTCATTACTCTAAGTATCTCTTTTACTAATTTAGACTTTATCATTAAGTCTGGAATGTCGAAGAAAGTCAGTTTAGGCTTTCACGATTTTTAATTTGGACTTCTATATCGAAAAGGGAAAAATGGTCATTTTACATGTCTCTATTTTTCGTGACCTATTTTCATAAATCGGACTTCACCGTTGAGTCCAAAAGGTTTGAAATAATAAAAATTCATTATTTACTTAGTTTAATCGGAATCCGTTTAACTCACATTTGACTTAGGGGCATTTTGGTTATTTGGCATGTCTACGGGTATTTTATTTTTTGAGACTCCGTCTCGTGAAACAGACCTCACCATTGGGTCCAAAAGGTCCAAAATAGTAAATTTACACTATTGTCATTACTCAATTAGACATCGGGAACTAATTAAATTAATAATTAAATTAATTAATTTAAGTAATGAATTATATATATATATATATATATATATCCTTTGCATATTTGACCACACGTGCCCTTGTGGCATGGTGGTGGGCTACCTTGCCATAAGTGCTTCATGTCCGTAAGCACTGGGGTTCGAAACCCCTTGGTTGCACTGTTCACCTTTTTTTTAAAAAATAAAATAAGAAAATAACCCATCAGCCCCAACAGTGTTGGGTCATCACTGCGCCTGGGTGGGTTCTGACCTAACCCGAGGCCTGACCCGGACCCATGACCTGACAGTCCCCCTGTCCCCCACGATTTTTCGGCGGCCCTCCAGTCACCTTCTCCGGTGTTGGTGGCCGAAAAATTTTTCCAAAATTTTTTTTCTTTTTCTTGCAGTTTTTCATTGCTTTTCATTTCTAATCTATTCTAACATATTTTCAACACATTCTAACATGATTTTAAGCATTTAAAACCGAACAAAACAACCCAAAAACTCCCCATTCAATTTTTCGATCATGCATGATATCTACCCCATTTCTCAACCGTTTCTTTCGCGGTTTCTTCCTAAATTCCTATTTTTCTCCCTAGAACAACATTCTACTATCATAAACAAGCTTTGAGGAATTCTACATAAAAGCCAAAAAATTTACAAAGAGGAAAAACACTGTGAGTTACCTTCTGCGCCCCCCTTTCTTACTTCCTCTTCTCCTTCTTTCCTCCTGGTTCTCTTCTGCACTCCCAACCCTTCTCAGCTTCCTTCTATTTTTTTTTTCTTTCACGCATACAAAGCATGCTTAGTTTTATAACTGTTCCTCCATTCACTCTTTCTTTCTCTCTATCTCTCTCATTGACTTTTCCTTTTTCTACTTTTGTAACCCCACTCCCCTCCCTTAATGTGGAGGTTACAAATATATATATATATATACACACACACACACACATATACAGCCTACGATATATATATATATATATATATTATAATTAGTACATGTATATATGTATAGTTATATATACATATATCATGAATTTTTCTTTCATTTTTTATTTTTATTTTATTTTTAGTTCGATATTTGTTCATGGCTTGTTCGGATATCGCCCGACATCATCCGTACATTCAAAACTATTGAGATTCCAAAGCCGTTCATTTCATTCTATATCATTACATAAAGCCCTATCGGCTTGGGTTTACATGATTCGCTCAATTACAATTTGTGTCAAGGTATTACAGTTATCCTCTTTACAACTTTTTGGTCGCGGAACACTGGTTTTGTGACCCTCATGGGATCTAGTTTAATTCTCAATACACAAAATAAGGTTTCGTGCAAGTTGGTTCAGATCCAAGCTTAAAGTTGTTTATCAATGGCGGATTTTATGATCCTTACTGTTTAAGGCTCTTCTAGGTCTTATTCTCACTCCCCAATCATAATATAATATTAATACGAGTTAGCATGCATTTTAGCTCCATTAAACATCATGTTAATAGTAAGATTTTCTTAGAGAGAGAGAGAATTCATTTTCTGGGTTTTACCTCCAACAGTGAAGCTTCCCTCTCTTTGGGTTTGATCCTGATCCTTTTAAGCTCCTTGGGTTTAGTTTAGGTTTGCATGCAAGCTTTCTCTCTCCTTTTCCTTCTTTTTCCTTCTTCTTCTTTTTCTTTCTCTCTCTTTCTCTCTCTCTAGCCGAAACACATAAGGTCTGTTGATTTGAAATACACCACCTCATACACGCAGTACATAATCTGATGTATATGTATAAGGTACGTTTCTTGCATGAAATCTTATTGGTTAGGGTGAGGGTGCAATGGGGTGTTACCATTTGTCTCTTTTTTTTTTTTTGTGAATTTTCCACCATATTTTATGGGTTGTATATATATCATGTGACTGATATAGTATAAAAGTGCTTATAGCCTGGTGACTATAGCCTGATGACTATCCTTCTTGTATAAGTTCTTCCTTATTTTCTTGGTCTTGGGTTCAAGACTTTGTAGGAGCTTTTTTAAGCCATTTTTCTATTTTTTCTTTTTTACATATGCATCATATTGCATTTTAGAGTATTCTATTCACTCTCAAAGTTTCTTATAATTTTTGCAATGCTTCTTGATTAAACATACTTTATTCATGTATCACTAGTCTTACCTTAGTAATACCAATCGTAATTTGTTATCAAGTTACGACCTTTGCTATTAAATCAAACTCTTAAAATTGGTTGTCTCCAATTCATAGCTAATTGCTCTCATTTATACATTGGTGTCCCTATTTATGGACTATTAGTCTAAGTAGAATTGCTCATGATTATTAAGCAAATTATCTTATGATAACCATCATTATCCTTAATTGCCCTACTTAATTGGGTCGGGACGTTACTTCTCGCCCCCTAAAAAAGAGTTTTGTCTTCAAAACTCGGACATTCGTATTTAGAAAGCTCTATTCTCTTTTCATGTTAATTTCGTTATCCTGATTTCTTTTAACTTGTCCTTTGGGCATATTACTGGTATCTAGGACATTGTGTCCTTAAATAAGAAAATCTTTTAAACAAGATTTACAATTCTTTCGTACTCTTTTTTGTTTAATTCAATAGTGGTCTTGTAAGTCAAGGTTTGACTTTTTAACTTCTACGCTCAGTGCCTCAAAACTTTAAACTCAAAGTCTCCAAATTCTTGTATTAGTATTTCAGTGCTTGTTTCTTTTGTCTTGGGACCTGTGGTTATGGGTCCGCTATACTTCCATTGCTTGCTCGAAGTCATCTCTTTAATATCTTGATTATTTCTCACTTTTTCGTATTTTGAATAGTTTAACGTCTAGTCGTCATATTAATCTTATCTGGCACTAAGTTATAATCACATTACTATTCGTGGTTTCCTAACTTCTGTTAGTATTGTATGGCGTATTGCATGGCAGGTGGAGGTATCTGGTACCTTGATCTTTTCTTATCTTTTGGTTGTTTTAGTAGTAGTCTAAAAATTCAATGGTGTAACTAGACTATACCACTTTCATTATTTGGAGAGTACTGAATTTCTTTATTCAAGTACTTCAGTCTTCATTAAGGACGAAGTCCGTGATTGATTCACACAATTTTACTTTCCTTTCAATTTCTTTTTGGTTGCAAATCTTTCCTCGAATTCACTACACATGTTCAGTTGCATGATTGCAACATCATTCACTTAAGTCTCTTTTTGTCCATTTGATTTTATTTGGCTATTATAAGCATCGTACTTCCTTTCTGTATTCGTGAGTATCATTTGGTTCTTGCAAGATGGTTTACTCGTGTGCCCTTTGCATTACAACCTTTAATGCAAGGGTAACTTTCAGTTTATTCATAATATCCGTTTGTGATTCTTAGTAACATGCCCATTTTTGTGGGTCATTGAAGTCGAAGATTAGTTAATCCCTTTCGTCTCGTTTTTGTACTAACTTGTTGGCATACTTGCCTTTGTTTCGAATTCGTATGCATTCATTCTCATAAATTAGAAAGGTTAAGGAAATTAGTTCCTCAATTTCTTCCAAATTATCAGTTGGTACGAATACCTTTTATTTCCCGTTCATGATTGAGCTTTGCATAGACTTTGATTTCCCATTCCTATATGGGTTGAAGTATAGTATACTCAATTCATTTCTTCTTTAAGTTTTGGTGGACTTATTAAAGATTATTAGGGTAGTCTTTTACCCTAGTTACTAACTCTTTATATAAAAATCTACTTTTGAAAGTACTTTTAACTATGATATTGTATTTGGTTCACTTTGAACCTTCCACATCAATTTTGAACAATTCAAATCTCAAAGTCCTACGACTTTTTCCAGTAATAGTCAATAATTTTTTATATTTCCATTACTTTTGCACAAAAGGTTACTCAAATATCTTGTTCCTCATACTTATTGTCATATTCGGTTCATCATCGCATTACGTTTCCTCAGTCGTTATTCATTTTTGACAGATTTGTTCTCTTAGAGAACTTATTTAACTGTACATGAATTACCTTGTTTGTTTTGTAGCTCCGAAGTCATATAGTGATGTGATTAGTCTCATCTGTTATTAAAGATTTAATAGCATACTAGCACTTATTCATTCGCAAGTATTGCTATCCATAATTTTTGTCCATTCTGTCACGACCCGAGACCCACCCTATGCGGATCTCGTGTCGCGCACCCGATCCGACTCTATTGTCGAATCAAGGGTCTCAACTTGCTACACAATCAGTGCTACTAACATGAAACAACTAAATAGCAGAAGACTTGAACAATAAATAAATAAAAGCTGCATGTGATATATATATAGGTTCTCAAAATGTGGAATACAAAATTTCTTAATACAACTGTTTCGTCCCCAAGACGTGGGTAACATGGGAGAGCTACAAGACTGTCCGTACTAAATATTATATTACAACTTCAAAAGAAATCTCCATCTCTAGCTATTAGGCTCTACTGTTTGTTCTCGATCTCTATGCCTGAAATAGTCAAAAAGTAGTGTAACACCCCGACCCAATGACGTGTCATAACGAATACGAATGTGAATATCGATATGCCAACTTTCAGTAATTAGGCAGATTAAGAATAATAATAATAATAATAATATTACTATATGAAAAATAAAGAAAATAAAGAAAATATATATAATAATACTATATGTAAAAGACATAAAATAAAATATAATATTACTAATAAGATTAAAATAACATAAAATATATATATACACATACATCTAAACTTACAAGTATATAAGTATAGGTATATATGTACGGCTGTATGTATATTTATATGTATATATGTAGCTATGTAGGATGGAATTTAGGAATTTGGGAGAGAGAATTAGTGCTGCCTTGGTGGTCTCTATTAAGCTGAATGATGAAGAACTATGGGCAGCTAGTAGCTGACATCTAATTGCATTAGGAGCTTTTGGAGGCTTGTTAGTGGTGGCATAATGATGGCAGATAATAAAGGAGGGTATGGCTGCCATGTGAAGGAGAGAATGGAGGCTGTGAGGTGGTCTCCATGCACAGTTTTAAACCAGCAGGTGGCAAATCCAAGCTTCAAGGACACTGCATGCAACATACGTGTTGCTTAATGCAGCAAAATATATAAGTTTACGGGTCTCTGAATATGAGAGTTAGAAGAGAATTAGAAGCTGAGAAGGAGAGAAACTAATAGGAACTGGAGCAGCAAGAATCTGGGGAAAATCAGTCCAAACAGGTAAATTGTAGGTCGAATTCCATTTAATTTGTTTTGATTTAAAAGCATGCAATACTAGAGCCTTATTGTATATACTGTAAGCTTTGCTTTACGAAAGAAACGAAGGAAAATTGTGAAGAATCAAGTGAGAATTTTAGAATTTCAGTTTGAAGAAAAACTTAAAAAAATATCATAGCAGGTCTGAAATTAGTTGAACCGAACCTAAAGTGGTGTATTACGGCTTAAACTAGACCTCAGTAAGAGTCCTAAAACACTAGCCCGCAACCTCAAACCTAAAGGAACAGACCCCAAATAGTTAATTGTAGGTTTCGGTCTCAAAATCCAACTTTAGTTTTAAACGCTTAAGCTTGATTTGAAAAGTAGGGACTGAAACCATACACTGTAGGGAGCACGCAGCAACAAACCTCATTAAAAATGGTGATGAAATGAAAGTTTACTAAAGAGTTGCAGGTTCGGGTGTTCAGGGCTAGACCGAACGATTGGGTTGGTTTTAGAATATCAAACGAATGCCAAAATCCTCTATGAAGTCTCAGAAACATTTTAGACTAAAAACAGTAAGAAATCCTTGGGCAAAACCTCACGAAATCACTAAAGAAGATTTGCAGAAATTAGGGCTACAGTAGGAGTGAAACGGTGGGGAAGACGATGTACAATTCGGGTTACGGGTCGGTTCTCGGATCGGGTCCTGACCAATGTGTAATACGGGTTCGGGTTACCCAGAACTACGCCGTTTCATTAAAGCCTTAATTAAATGAGATTAGGGCTGACGTCATCATGACGTCAGCAGGTCTAAACCGGATTCAGTCGCCGGGTTCAATCAGAACCGAACTGGTTCATTTAGTTTGGGACTAAACCGGCTGGTTCAAACCGAGAGTTTAAATAATTACCTTCTGACCCCAGAATTGTTACGAAATTTCACTGTGGCCCAACCTAAAACAAATTAATATTAATTTAATAATATTTAAGTAACAGAAATTACAAAATTGCCCCTAGTTCAAAAACTAGTCAAAGGAAGTCCAAATAAAGTAAATAAATAGTGTATTTTAACTATTTTGGATGTTCTGAACTCAATGGCAGGGTCCGTTTTACTGAGACGGGACTCTGAAAGATTAGTACACATTAAAGTGTAAATTACCAAATTACCCTTAATGTATCCGAGGTCAAATTAAAAGCCAAGAAAGTCTAAATTGACTTTCTTCGACGTTCCGAATCCAACGGTGAGGTTCATAACACCGAAATAAGTACTAAAAAATAAGTCACGTGAAAAATAAAACTCATTAAGTCACCACGAGTTGACCGATAAGACCAATCCTAGGAAGTTAGGATATGTCAGGCCTAAAATTAAATGAAAGAGCATGAATAAGTAATAATTTAAGGTAATGTGAAGTTGACGAGTTCCTTATGATTTTCTTAGGAGCTACAAAGGGAGGGGAAAGGCCCACCAGTAGTACAAACCTAGGGAATCAAGGTGAGTAACCCTACATTTGAAGTGGAGGTTTTAACTCCACGGATTTGAAATGTTTTAACCTTCAAAATGTGAAGCATTGAATGTTAAATTCCATATTTCATGATTCTTGCTGGAAATATTCCGTTCTTATAAATCTTATGGTGACATGCTCAATGAATGATTTCTATTACTATCTTCTTTAAAAGTACTTACCATGTCTACGTATTCTGAAGTTCTTACTCCAAATATGTGAAGATTTTATTATGAAGTCAAATCATCTTTTAAATACTCTTGAAAAGTATTTATTTAAAGAAGCCATATGACAAATGTTTTGCCAGATAATAATAAGCACAGAGGTAGAGTTGTGGGTTCTACGGAACATTTCGGACCTATCATGTGCATTGACACTTGTAAGCACAGAGGTAGAGTTGTGGGTTCTACGGAACACTTCGGACCTATCATGTGTATATGCCTGGTAGCAGGATCTGATCCCACAAGCAATGAGATATCTCCACGTATACTGTAAAACGGGAGTCTGGTTCGAAACAGATTCCACCTAATGAAAGTGAAAAGATGACAAATGTTTTGGAAATGGAAGCAGGTTTTACCCCCATTTTCATTATGCATGTTATGTGTTTTGAAAGTAATGTTCTTAAAAATGGAAGAAGGCTTTGACCCCCAATTTTACTATGCATGCTTACATGCTTTGAAATGCATATACTCTATTTGAAGAAATGTTTATTTAGCTTGAATACTTTAAATGTTTCAAAGCTATCCTTATGAAAAGTGCATGTACTCTATGTTCAAATGTACGAACAGTTGGTAGTGTGTATTTTATAAACTCTCATGTGCGAAACCACTGCCAATTGAAAACCCATGACAGATGCAGGAATTACTCATTGGGCTTTTCGAAGCTCACCCCATTCCCTAAATTTTTACAGGTAATGATGATGACTGGGAGCCTTGCTCCATCTTGGGATGACGACTAGTGGCTCCATATAAATAGGAACTTTTGAAGATACTAGAACTTGTAATAGGTTAGATTTTGATGTACTAGGACCCATAGTTGGTCGAACTTTTGGATGTAAAATATTTTGGAGATTTTTTACTTAAACCCGAGGGGCAACCGGATATGTTATGTAAGTATATAAAACCTTAAGTTTTAGTATGCTCTGTTTATTATTATATGTACCGCTATGAAGAGTGGCAATATCAGGTGGATGTGTGACAGACTTTAAAAAGAAAAGAAAAAGTTTTTCACGCTTCCGCAATCACAGGTCGCACAGTCGTCTGATATTGTTGCTTATGTAAGCCTTGCCCTAAAGTCTCGACTGAAGGGTGGCGGTCGCGATACGGAATCCGCACAAGGTGGGTTTCGGGTCGTGACAAGTAGTATCTGTTCTAAGCTATGAAAACTCAGTAAGTAATATTCCTTTACTCTGCCATGTATACAGGTCATTCTCATAGGCCAATGTAAGCTAGTTGCTGAGATCATAAGTTTTGCCACTCGAGGCCTATGTACAGAGCGTGCAGAAATCATGATCAAGATATATAACAGTCAATAAACATTTTTCACAAGATAGAGCAATATCAATGTGGACTCAATAAATGTTCTGGCATGTATGGAGTACAATAGATAATATAAGAAAAACTATTGACATAGCTGGCAATGTAACACATGCAGAGATCATACATTTACTTACCTCTTAACCCGTTTTCATTTTTTCACAATAAAATCAAGTCACTGTTCCTTTCTCTTTGAAATCCCTATTCATCAATAGATAGTATATCTCAGTTTACCTTTTCATAATTTATGTTATTCATCAAATTTTATGCCTCTTTGCTATTAGTTTCTCTTTTACTAAAATAGACTCTACTACTGAATCCGGAACGTCGAAGAAAGTCGGTTTAAGCTTTCGCAGGAACTTAATTTGGACATCTGTGTTAAAAAGGGCAAAATGGTCATTTTGTATTTTTACGTGTCTTTTATTTTTTGGGACCCTGTCTCACGACATGGACCTCACCATTGGTCTTAGAAGGTCCAAGATAGTCAAAATATACTAATAACTTGTTTAACTTGGACTTCGGACTATTTTACTATATTTAAATTAATTAATTTAATTTAATTTATTTAATATTATAATTATATAATATATATTAATTTAGGCGAAACAGGAAGCACGGGCTTGCCTGTCCAACTGGTTCAGTCTTAGCTTATCCTTAAATGGGTTTAGGGTTCAAATCTCAGGGGCTGTGCCCCTTTTATTATTTTTTTCCATTGAAATTTATATTATATATATATATATATTTATGCGTTTAAGTAACCATGGGCTTGCTTGTCCCAGTGAATTGAGATGTTCCTTCCCTCATCTCGGTCCCCCGTTCGAGACATGGGAACAGCAGTTCCCCCTTTTTCCCTTTTTTTTTTTTCTTAAACCATTGGGCCCAAACAATGGACAAGGCCTGAAATCGGGGATAGGCTATCCTATCCCTATTCTGTATAACTAATTAAACTCCTTAGCCAAACCACCAAATAGAACCAATTTGTTTTTAAATTAAAACAACCCAACTTGAAACGACGCAGCTTCAGGTTAAATGAACCCCAAACGACGTCGCACCCTTATACCCTGTTCACCATCCTCTTCGTTTTTTCGGTGAGGGTCATTAGGTTTCCGTCATCACTTCCGGCGATGGTCAACTAATTTCGGTCATTTTTTAATGTTTTTCAAATGTCATTTTTGTAATAGCCCAAAAATTCGACATGAACCAAGACTGTACCTCGATTTAATAAAAAATAAATTACGTGACGATAACGATTCGAAATAGCCCAAAGTACGGTGAGCCATGATTGAATTAATTATTAGAAAATATAAAATTAATTCAGGACCATTGAAAATAACAAATGCTCGGGAAATTAATTAACCTAGCCAATTGAGTGCCGAAACGGATAAATGGAATTGATACAGAAAAATTTATCATGCGAATAAAATACATAAAATATAAGATACGAACGGTGACTTAAAATTTGTAAAATAAATATTAATAATACCGAGTCTCGGTTTTATGCCAAATTAGACGGCGTCCCATAATTTAATATTTTGGAATAGGAAATAGTACATACATAAAATATATAGAAATTATACTTTATATAATTGTAATAAAATGATCAAAGACACTAACTCTAAGAAGATATATAAAATATATGGAAGTATATTTTATATATTAAAACAATAAAGGGAGAGTGGTAGATTCTAGAATAAAGAAATATATATATATATATATATATATATACACACACACACACACACAAAAGCAGGAAGACAGAAGTGGAAGAAGCGTGAAGCTTCTAGATATCTCGAGAAAAAGGGAGAAAAATGGAGAAAGAGAGGAAGTCGGTGAGAACAGGGCATGTAATAAATATATATATATATATATATATATATATATATATATATAGACAGTAGCTTGGAGGGAATGCCTTGAAGCTTCCATATATATATATATGTGGTTGTGTAGCGGCGCAGGAGGGACGGAAGTGCAGCAGAAAGAGAGCTGCAGCAGCAGCAGTGCGGTAGCGCCTGCCTTTCAATTTGATGGGCTAGTTCATGTTCATTTCAGATCTGACACAGCAAATTTTTATATCTAAATTTGGGATTTTTATGTGGTTTTAGCGATGCTGTTACTGTTTGTTTTGGTTGGTAAGAAAACAGAGGAACGGAAGAGCAGAAGTGGGAGAAGCTGCAGCAGGTCAGTATGGATATGGGTATGTGTGATGGTGCTGGATATAAATCTGTTGCGCAGTGGTTTATTATGGAATTCAAGTATTGAAGCTGGCTGTTCGGGCTTGAAGCAGATTGATAAAAGCAGCAGGTATATGTAGGTGTATATGGGCAGCGTGCAGCACGTATATATGTGTGTATGCGTGTAATGGTGTAGGAGGTATATGTGTGTATGTTGTGTGGCAGTGCAGAAGAGGGATTGAAGTGGAGAAAAAAAAGAAAAAAAAAAGAGAGAGTAACTGCCGCAGTGCTCTAACAGCAGTAGCAGCGTGTTGGTGAAGGAGAACCCGTGGGAGACTAGGTTGGTGAACCTGTCCTGAGTAACCCACTGACAGTGATTAGATCAATGAAAACAGATTTTTGAGCAATATGTAAATATATTGTGTTGTTGGTAGTGGTGCTAAAAATTGGAGGATTTCTAAACAGTAGTGCAGAGTAGGAGAATGAGGTTTCCTCTGTTTCTGCCACTCCCAGTTTAAAGCAGTGGATGACATCAGGTGGATTGGGCAATTCAGGAGTTAGTAAAGCTGCATTGAACCTGATTGTTGGCAAGGAAATTAGTTGAAATGGCAGAAGAAGAAAGAAAGCTTCAAGAAGTGAGCTGCGATCAAGGTAAGACTTATGTGCTCTATTTTTCTGTATTGCCTACAAACTCTTCTCTTTCTGTTGTGGAATTTTGTTAATGGTTGGTAGACTGTTGGTATTAATTGGGTAGTATCTGATATATTTATGAACAGAAGAGGAACTTATTAGGGGTGTTGTTTGTATTTCTAATTGTTGAACTTAAAGGGCTGTCTGACATTATACTGGTGTGCTGTTGGGTTTTCTCGTAATTGTTGCGTACAATGGATTTGTTTAGGAATATCAGGAGTCAGGACTGGCTAGGGCAATGATACTGAAGTATTACATCACATAATTTTTTGAATTAAATTAGAATATTTTAGATAAAGGAAACAAGGAATCTCAAACAATTGTATAGCTCTTTTACATAAAAGTATACAAAGTCATGTCTAATAAATTTGGGGAAATTCCTTAGTAATAAGTGTAAATCTTGTGGTATTGAATTATCCTGTGTGTCTTCAAGTGGTCTTAAGGAAATGGTAGCTATTGATTGGATGCTGAAATTGGTGACAAGAATTATGTCCAATGGCAGTTTCTCAAGATAGCCTTACTAAAGGAGTCTTGACATTAAATTTCAATATAATTGATGATACCTCGACCTAGTATCTTCCTGGAGTTATCTAGCTAGTTAGCAAGAGAATTATACAATTAACTCCATTATTTATATACTTTGTAAGCTTGAATTTGTATAAATGAAGTCTAAATGATTTAGATTATAAGTATGGAAGCTACTAAAGTAAATTAGAGAATATAATAGCTTCGGTTGAAACTCAATGAGTGGGTAATAGGCAAAGGACTTAATTAAGTGATCCGATAGACGCCTAAGATGATGAATAATACATGAATGGTTAAATTCTGATCTGTCTGTAATTAATGATGATTATTCAGGATGATGATTATTGAGGATATGCATGGAGGTACCTAACGCATCTGGGGAATATCTGTGAATGGAGATAAGCATAAGTTTGTGAGTAACTCGGACTCTTGACTTGGTGTATATTTTCTGTACTACCTAAACTTGTATACTGTACTGCTTTATATGCTGAACTGTTTTATACACCGTACTGTTTTAATGCATACTCTTTTCATTGCATTACATGTGGCATTATCCTATCTTGCTTCTTGATATCTACTGTTCTGATTTTGTTGGAGTCTGTTGTTCTAACTTGTCTACGCTATTGGAGTCTGATTTGTGTTTATCTTGTCATGTGAGTCTTGGGCCCACGGGATTGAGTATATCAGTAGATGGATAGCTGGCTCTGTGGGACACCCAGAACTCAGCATCCGCTCAATCCTATCTATTCTGCTTTGATACAGACCCCAACGGGTAGTGTGCTGTGGGGACGCGGGCCTCCATGTGTGGGGTGGCTGACTGAACGGATTATCTTGTGTGGCATCCCACACTGCCTGGGGAAGGTTCAGGCACTTTGAGCTTGTATCCGTTCGATTTGAGCTTTATCTGTTCTACTTGAGTTGCATTGTTCTATCTAAGTTACATTTGAGCATGCATATATATATATATATATGAATTGGTTTTGAAACCCATGGCAAGAACTTATGTTACTCACTGAGCTTGTTTAAGCTCATTCCATTTATTTAACATTTTTCAGGATATAACTCCATTGGACTAGTAGGTATAAGGAGATGATACTAGTAGACTGTGAGGCGTTTCAAGTACGGATCTGATGGCATGGATTTGTGGAGACTTGGGTTCTAATGGATTGATTCTGGCTATTCAGGTGAGCGTGATGATATAGTTGACTTTATTCATATATAATAGATGAGTAGGAACATGGCTCATGGTAATGGTACTCTAGATGAATTTGATATGCTCTGTGTTATATATCTGTTATAGATGTGCTCTGTGGTTAGAGTTATTAGCTGTTTGGTTATAGACTTGCTCTGTGGTACATACTTATGTGGTATATAGTTGAGTTGTATTCCCGAGATAAAAAGGTTTTAAATTCCGCTGTTCTGACCCTACATTTGGAATGCAATTCATTGTAAGGTTCAGAAGATTGCCTTTGGTTGGTCGCATTGTCGGTCGGAGACTGGCAAGGCAGCTAACTGGCATCACATCTTCAGCATCTGCGTAGGGTGGGGTGTGGGATGTGACAATTTTCTTCTATTTCCTATGTAGATCTCATTTCTAATATTTGTTTTCAATTTCTTTCACTAAATCCCCCCACGAAATGGCCAAAAATATTGGCTCTGGCCGACTGAAAGTTTCCATTTTTGAAGCTTTTTTTGCACTGTTTTAATCTAACTAAAACCCTAATTTGTTTCTACACCACTGAGGATCAGTTCCTCATGGTTGAATCCAAGGTTTAAACATAAATTTACATAGATAATTTCTTTCTCCTTTAACTTGCAACTGCTAATTTCTAACTTAATTCTTGATTCAACTTGCAATTTCTGCCATTTTTCATACTCTATCAGACCCTATCATCAAGAAAACCTTTCATGCTTTAAAAACTAAAACAGAACTTTACGTGACATACCTATTTTTCTAGTTTATTTGTATAGTTTCCTTCCTCTTCTCCTTATTCCTTCTTGGTTCAATTTCTGAGCTTTCTCTCTACTCTACAGCTTCTCCCACTTGATCTTTTCTTTTTGACTTCCTATCTAATCACACACGCACATATATAGCTAAACTCAACCGCCTTAAATCTCTCTCTCTCTCTCTCCCACTTGATGCAGCCTTCCTTAACTTCCTTTTTCTTTCCTTTTCTTTTTCTGTTCTCTTTCCTTTCATTATATATATTTATATACATATATAACATATAATATATAATATATAAACACACACTTCACACACTTCACACACACACACTTAGCTGACACTCTAATCACACAAACACACTCACCTCTACACATGTTGTACTTGCAGCTTCCTCTTCTTTTCTTATACTTGTATATTAATATACATATATATATATATATAATATACTAAAATATACATATACACATGTATAAATACATAACTCATACATATTTTATACATATATATACTCATATATTCACGTATATACTAGTTTCTAAGTACGTATACATACCCTGATGTTTAATGGGCTATGCATGTGTGTGTACGTATGCATGCATGGAAAAACGTGCGTGCATGCATTACGAGGCATGGTTCTGGGTTGCTCGAGCTGACTGTATAACTGACACTATTCATATACCAAAATCATACAGTATATATGATATACTAATATGGAGCCTAAACAGCTCGGGTTACAACTAATAGTACACTACTCGACCCAATTTACCTCGGTTTACGTGCTAACCTGGGTCAGGGTATTACATTGTTACCCCCTTAAAAATAAGTTTGTCCTCAAACTTAGTATTTCTAACTCTGGTGGATCCCGTGATTTTTCTAACATCGTGGTATAACTTGAACATGTGTTTACATTAACTAGAAAAAAAATTTTCTACTGAGAATCAAGTTTTATAGTTACATCAAATCAAGTTTTACAGTCACATCAGATCATTGTTCTATTTTTTATAAAATTTTCAAATGCATTTTGAAACCTTCACGTGAATCCCATTTTGAAATTTCCACTTTTAAGCATGCACTCGGTATTTGTAATTCACATATTCTATATATATGAATCCTAAGTCTTTTACTAGCACTAGAACTGTTAGCATACGACCTAGGGGTTCTGTTTCTACGTTCACACTCTTAACAGTATTCATGAAGTCATTATTCAACGTATAGAGTCTAAGATCAACAATATATGGATAGGTCAAATATAACTAGGAGAGTACCTATAGTAGCTTGAAAATTTCCTAACATAAAAGAGAAAACCCTCCTTGAGCACTATTGCCCATCATTTCGAGGCTGGGGTCTCATCACTAGGGCTGATGTGGTAGGCGTGGTGCTAACTACGGTTTTGTTGGCCTGGGGACACTCTCTCGCGAAGTGTCCACTTTTCCCGCAAAAGTAGCAGAAATCGGTATTCCGATGGCATCATCCGTTATAGACTTTCTAGTAGGTAAGACATCTAGCTATGTCCTCAGCATGAGAATTGGCTCTCTCTTGGCTGGGTTCTATGCTCTATGATTCGGCTCTAGGCCTGGAAATGAGGATCCGTGGGTTCTGCTCTGACCTTCTCCGGACATCTGACTTGCCTTCCTCTTAACATGTTTTTCTCCACTCTGCTCAAGAAGTTTGGCTGTGCTCACCACTTTGTCATAAGTGTCTAACTGCAGGGGTTTAACCCCGTCCCTGATGTTCCATCGCGGACCGCCCTCAAACTTGTGAGCTCTCTCGTGCTCGTCCTCTAAGATGGCAGGAGAAAATCTAACCAACTGTGTAAATCTGGCCTTATACTCCTCCATCGTCGAGTTCCCTTGCTATAGCACAAAGAAATTCGCGACTCTCTGATCTTTGACTTCCATGGGGAAGTACTTCTGGTTGAAGGCCACAGTGAATCGCTCTCGTGTCATCTGAGGCTCTCTGGCCTTCACTAGTAGCCACCACTCTTGAGCCATCCCTCTGAAAGTGAAAGTAGCAAAGGTTACCTTCTGTACCTCGGTACAATCCATGATCTCAAAGATCCTCTCCATCTCGAGCCTCCACTCTTCAACTGAAGTAGGGCCCCTGGTACCGTCGAATGTAGAGGGTCATAGTGCCTAAAATTGCTTATAAAGATAAGCCTAACCCCTCTCGTTCTCTTAACGCACTATGTTTATTATGGGTGGTGTATGTCGCTCTGGTCTAGCTAGAGTGTTAGGACCTGTCTGATTCTGAGACGCATTCTAAATAAGCCTCTCTACCAGTCGCTTTAACCGTGCCATGTTGGCGTTAGCCTCCTCTAATGGTGTAGTAGTATGAGTGTTCACCATTTTCTGTAATTTAGTTAAAAATCAGTTTCATATTTTTAGAGTCTAATATCGTATGTCAGTTCCTATCTACTGGCTCTACTTGGACATTTGTAATACTAGTACCTTAGTCTTATCTCCCATGAACCACTGTGTAACCTAGGATGCTCTGATACCAAGCTGTCACGACCCGAGACCCACCCTATGCCGATCTCGTGTCGCGCACCCGATCCGACTCTGCTGTCGAATCAAGGGTCTCAACTTGCTACACAATCAGTGCTACTAACATGCAACAACTAAATAACGAAATACGTAAACAATAAATAAATAAAAGCTACATGTGATATGTATAGGTTTTCAAAATACAGAATACAAAATTTCTTAATACAATTGTTCATCCCCAAGACGTGGTAACATGGGAGAGCTACAAGACTGTCCGTACTAAATATTACATTACAACTTCAAAAGAAATGTCCATCTCTAGCTATCAGGCTCTACTGTCTATTCTCGATCTCTATGCTTGAAATAGTAAAAAAGTAGTACCTATTCTGAGCTATGAAAACTTAGTAAGTAATACTCCTTTACTCTGCCATGTGTACAGGTCAATATAGAAAAACATAATCCATAAAGAACTAGGATAATGCAATATGCTAGCCAGTTAAGGAATATAGAACTCAATATCAGATGATAGGAACTCAAATGATAAAGTAATGAAATTTGTTCTGCTAACAATATCATACTGCTACAGTCATGAGCTGTCTCAAGTATAAATTGTATACACTCAATAAAAAGTTGTGAAATCTCATGATCATTCATAATGAAATAATATGATCAAGCTATGAAAGTCAATAATAGATAATGATAACAACAAAGGTGGATGCACTTTAACTTGGGGCCCGACATACCCCTTAATCTCTTTTTGTTCCCTTTTTCCCCGATCTTTCAGCCAAGCACTAACCCGTCGGTTCAGTACTCGCCTCGCAGATCCCACTTTAATTGCCACATTTGATTCCATTTTTTCGGCCCGTAGGTCTAGAAAACATCAGATGGAGTTTGTGACTGAGCACAAATCCGGTTACAATATAATATATTGAGATTATGCTAAATCCCATAAACAGTAAATGCAATAACACTATCTCAGTAGCGAAAAGAAACTGTTGCCTAAACAAGCCAATATAAGCTGGGCTGTTGAGATCATAAGTCTTGCCCCTCGAGGCCTATGTACAGAGCGTACAGAAATCATGATCAAGATATATAACAGTCAATAAACATTTTTCACAATATAGAGCAATATCAATGTGGACTCAATAAATGTTCTGGCATGTATGGAGTACAATAGATAATATAAGAAAAACAGTTGACATGACTGGGAATGTAACACATGCAGAGATTAGACATTTACTTACCTTTTAACCCGTTTTCGTTCTTTCACAATAAAATCAAGTCACTGTTCCTTCCTCTTTGAAATCCCTATTCATCAATAGATAGTATATCTCAGTTTACCTTTTCATAATTTATGTTATTCATCAAATTTTTTGTCTCTTTACTATTGGTTTATCTTTTACTAAAATAGACTCTACTATTGAATCCGGAATGTCGAATAAAATCAGTTTAAGCTTTCGCGGAACTCAATTTGAACATCTATGTTAAAACAGGCAAAATGGTTCATTTTGCATTTTTACAGTGTCTTTTATTTTTCGGGACCCTGTCTTGCGACATGGACCTCACCATTGGTCTTAGAAGGTCCAAGATAGTCAAAATATACTAATAACTTATTTAATTTGGACTTCAGACTATTTTACTATATTTAAATTAATTAATTAAATTTAATTTATTTAATATTCTAATTATATAATATATATTAATTTAGGCGAAACAGGAAGCACAGGCTTGCCTGTCCAATTGGTTCGGTCTTAGCTCATCCTTCAACGGGTTTAGGGTTCGAATCTCAAGGGCTGTGTCCCTTTTATTATTTTTTTCCATTAAAATTTATATTATATTATATATATATATATATTTATGCGTTTAAGTAACCACTGGCTTGCCTATCCCAGTGGATTGAGATGCTCCTTCCCTCCTCTCGGTCCCCTATTCGAAACATGGGAATAGCAGTTCCCTTTTTTTCCCTTTTCTCTTTTTTTTTTCTTAAATCGTTGGGCCCAAACAACGGACAAGGCCTGAAATCAGGGATAGGCTATCCTATCCCTATTCTGTATAACTAATTAAACTCCTTAACCTAACCACCACATAGACCCAATTCATCTTTAAATTAAAACAACCCAACTTGAACCGATGCAGCTTTAGGTTAAATGAACCCCGAACGACGTTGCACCCCTATACCCTGCTCACCATCCTCTTCGTTTTTTTGGTGAGGGTCATTAGGTTTCCGTCGCCACTTCCGGCGACGGTCAACTAATTTCGGTCATTTTTTTAATGTTTTTCAAATGTCATTTTCTTCTATTTCCTATGTAGATCTCATTTCTAATATTTGTTTTCAATTTCTTTCACTAAATCCCCATGAAATGGCCAAGAACCGTGGCTCCGGCCAACTGAAAGTTTCCATTTTTGAAGCTTTTCTTGCACTATTTTAATCTAACTAAAACCCTAATTTGTTTCTGCACCACTAAGGATCAGTTCATTATGGTTGAATCTAAGGTTTAAACATAAATTTTCGTAGATAATTTCTTTCTCCTTTTAACCTGCATCTGCTGATTTCTAACTTAATTCTTGACCATTTTTATTGATTCAACTTGCAATTTCTGCCATTTTTCATACTCTATCAGACCCTATCATCAAGCAAACCTTTCCTATTTTCTGGTTTATTGGTACAGTTTCCTTCCTCTTCTCCTTATTCCTTTTTGGTTCAATTTCTAAGCTTTCTTTCTACTCTACAACTTCTCCCACTTGATCTTTTCTTTTCCGATTTCCTATCTAATCACACACGCATATATATAGCTAAACCCAACTGCCTTAAATCTCTCTCTCTCTCTCTCTCTCTCTCTACTCTCTCTCTCTCTCTCTCCCACTTGATGCAACCTTCCTTGACTTCCTTTTTCTTTCCTTTTCTTTTTCTGTTCTCTTTCCTTTCATTAGTGTATGATATTTATATACATCTATAACATATAATATATAAACACACACTTCACACAGCCCAACACACACACTTAGCCGACACTCTAATCACAAAAACACACACACCTCTGCATATGCTGCACTTGCAGCTTCCCTTTCTTTTCTTTCTTTTTCTTTTCTTATACTTGTATATAAATATACATATATATATATATAATATACATATATATATATATATAATATACTAAAATTTATATATACACATGTATAAATACATAACTCATACATATTTTATACATATATATACTCATATATTCACGTATATACTAGTTTCTAAGTACGTATGCATACCCTGATGTTTAATGGGCTATGCATGTGTGTGTACGTATGCATGCAGTGGAAATACGTGTGTGAACGCATTACGAGGCATGGTTCTGGGTTGCTTGGGCGTTGACCGGCACTGACTATATAAATGACACTATTCATATACCAAAACCGTATAGTACATATGATATAATAATATGGAGCTTAAACAACTCAGGTTACAACTAATAGTACACTACTCGACCCGATCTATCTCGGTTTACGTGTTAACCTGGGTCAGGGTATTACACATTCTATACTTCATATCAGATCTCAAAATTGCTCAAGGCAATTAGTCATCTCATTGTCATTGTCATTCTATTTGACACTCAAAGTTCATCAAAACCAAGTAAGGTTATCCAATCGTGGAAGTTCTCAACTTCCTTAGTATCACAAATTTAGTTATTCTCACTTTCTTCCACAAGTACAATTATTCTTATGGTACCTTAAAGAATTATGTACCCCTTTACTATAGCCATTGTCCTCATAAGCTTTTCTAGGATTTTTACTACAAGTTCAGTCTTTTCGATCATTAGATCACATTAACCCTCAAAAGCTCTTCGGAATTATTTATCACTTACCTTTTGTAATAAATTTAGCTAACTCGATAGAGTATTGCCCACAATTGGGTCTTTTTTTCACTTAGATCAATAAGGTTCATTGAATTCCCCAATGATCATTAATCATGTGTCAGTTTTCTTTTTAGAACCATCATATTTCATGAAGCTAACTTCGACAGTCTCGCTTAATCGGTAATTGCCTCTTGAGGCTTTATTTGTCTCTACCCTATCAAGGTCTATCCATGACTCATTCAAGAGTCCTCACATTTATGATATATCATAATTTCATCCGGCATCTCAAACTTCTCATGTCACTATCCTTTAAGTCTTCTACAAATTATCTCTTTTATAGTTGTGTTGTCAGATAAACTAACTTTCCCAAAATTTCACAATTCTAACTTTGTCACTCTATGTCTTTCAAAAGAGTATTAACCGTTGCCCTTGTTCGGACTATAATTTCTCAAAAATTCATTAATCATTTCACAACTTAATTGTTCAAGAGTCATCAACATTAATACTGGTATAATCCTTCCCAAGAATCATTAATTCTTGCTCTTAAGCATACTATTGTCTTCCAAAATTTACTATTCATTTGATCACCTCAATCGTCCAAGAATCATCAAAATCTGTCATAGTATGGTTTTTCCCAAAGACCTTTTAACTTATGCACTTAAACATACTAACCGTCTTTCAAAAATCACTGATCATTCAATCATCTTAATCATCCAATAGTCACCAAGTTCAATGTTGGTATGATCTTCCCCAAAGATAATGAACCTTTTGCTCTGATAACACTCTATCACAACCCCGAACCCACCCTATGCAAATTAAGGGTCGGTAACCGACATTGTCACCCAAACAGGCCGTACAAAATTAAATAAATTGCACGAGATAGTAAAAACTTTTCTTTTATTTTATCAAGCGCAGAAGCTACACATGCAACTCATCTGATATCCAAATTAACTTTAACAATCATCAATAAGATTATCTCCAAGTACAATTTCCATCATCGTTAATCACTATGCCAGCCTAATAACATTTTTAGTGTCACTACGTCATAATATTTAACATTAATAACAACCTTACAGGATATATATTCAAATTATGACTCAGAGCTATACATCGTCAAAGTTGCCCACAAGCATACCACTAGCTCAATTAGTCACCGTCACCGCCTTTCCTTCTATATTGTGTTACCTGAAAAATTGTTATAATTCTGGGGTGAGCCAACTTAAGCTAAGTAAGTAAACCCTTCACCTTACCATGGGTTAAACAAGGGTGTATAACAAAAGAATAATCATAGGATTTCAAGCTCAAAGGGATCGGCCATCAGGCCAAAATAACACAGTTCACAAAGATGTTACGATTGCAATAGGAATGATTGAACAAGTCAACAAACACAAATTTATCAACATATAATGTTTAGCTGCCCAAATAGGGATTCAAATCGAATATAAAAGATAGGTCTCATAGGCGTATTTGTAATACCCTGACCTAGAATATGGCACGTAAACTGAGGTAGACCCAGTCGAGTACACGTAAACTAAGATAGGTTGGGTAGAGTAGTGCAGTACCAGTTGTAACCGAACATGAGTTTCGAATAAAATAGAATAATTCCAATTAAGTTCAAAGAGTCAAATAATAATACCGAGCTTTGACCAAGTAATGAACATAGTATCAAAGGTAAACCCAAACCGATTCAGACCAAGAATAGTAGACCCCACAATATTCCGAGCTATTATGACGAGTAATATACAGTGACGGGTAAGAATACCGAGACAAAAAGTAGAAATCCATAATCTCAAGAAATCACGAGATTAAGAAAAGGCAAGTACGAACTAGACCGAGCCGATAAATATAATGCCAAAAGAAACTCGAGCTATCAAGTAGGTTATGTATTGTAATAAGCACGTAATTCGAGACAGATAGTGAGAGTCATAAATTTAGTAATATACAGTTTAAAAATACGAGAAGTAAATTATAAGTAACCTAGAGTACCCCAGGACTAACCGTACGATAAAAACTCGAGCAGTACTGGAGAATCGTGTATGTAGGCCAGTACATGCCTCGATATACGTGCATAGTACATTTTAATAAATACAAGAATATATATATATATATATATATATGAGATAATATATATGTGTGTATATATAAATATAATTATAAAAATATATATACAAGTATAAATATATATACGGTTATGTATGTATATGTATTTGATAAATATATGTATTAGTATGAATGTGTGTATATATATATATATAATGAAATTTATTATATATATAAAAGCATGCAAATGCATGCAAGTAAAAAGAAAAAGAAAAAGAAAAGATGGGTTGGCAGGTGAGAGTGAGTGGGAAGGTGTGTGTAGCATGTGCTGTGTGTGTGTGGTGTGTGTTTAAAGTGAACAAGAAGCAGGGAAAAGAAAACAGAAAAGAGAAAGTAGAAAACAAAGTAAAAAAGGGGATCAGTGCATGCGTGAACAGTGTGTGTGTGTGTGTGCTGGCAAGAGGGTGTCGGCAGAATAGGTTAAAAGTGTGTGTGGTGTGTGGTTGTAATATATAATATAGTGTATACATAATACCAAGTGAAGTAGCAAGCAGGAAAGAGAAAAGAAAATGGAAAAAGGAAAAGAAAAGATCAAGAAGAAAAGTCAATTAAAGGGGCGTTACAGCCGAAGCTGTTGAAAGAGAGATTTAAAGACAGAAAAAGCGGTGTAGCAAGGAAATATGTATAAATATTTATGTGTGTGTGCGGTGGTGCAGTAGGTTGGATATATATAGGTGTAGGTGTAGAGTTGCAGCAAAGGAAAATAGGGGAAAAATTTGAGAAAAGAGAGAGTGAGAAGAGAGAGCAGTAGAGAGAGAGAGAGAGAGAGAGAGAGAGAGAGATTTGTGCAGCAGAAGCTGCTAGATTTTGTGGGAAAATTTGGAGGAAATTGAGAAAAACAGAGAGAGGGAAGGTCGGTGCAGCAGGTCGGTATCAATACATATATGTGCGTGTGTGTTTGTGTGATGGTGCAACAGGCGGCAAACTGGATGGATTTGCAAGACTTGAAGTGGCAGCTGTGAACTGATCTTGATGGATAGATAGAAGCAACTAGAGTTCTGGGTGAAAAAGGGAGCTGTCAAGTGAGGGAAATTGGAGAGGAAGGTTTTGGGGGAAATAGTTTGCTGCAAGGGGAATTAGCAGTTCATGGCAGCGGCAGTTGTAGCCGTGGCTGCAGCTGCTACAGGCAGTGCGGAGTGAGACAGCGTTGCAGCAGTATAGAGGAAATGGAAGATTGAAGTAGTTGCCTTTAGGATCCAAAAATGGAGCAAATGACCAGTAAAGGGATTAGGTCTTTAGTATAGCAGGTATGTTAATTTATTTTGTCTTAATGCTATTGGGTCTGTTGGTAGGGTGGCCTGTTTGATGAGGATAGAATTAAAAGAGATGGTCTTAAAGGAGAATTGGGTTGTTGAAGGTTTTTGTTAGAAGTAGTTACTGCTAGGGGAATTTAACGGTGTAGGGCAGCAGCAGTTGTAGTCGTGGCTGCAACTGCTACAGGGAGTGGGGGTTTAGCCACCGTTGTGGGATGTCATGTAATGGTTTTAAGCTTGAGACATGCAGCTGGGCATGGTTCAGAGGTTGGTTGTTAGTTGTGTAATGTTTTGGCTTTTTATTGGAAAATAAGAGTGGCATTCGGGGATCAAGAAGGGGGAAATTGCTGTTATAATTTGGAAGAGTTAGACCTTCAGTATATTATCGAACTAGGAGCAATTGTTAAATGATAATGTTGCGGTTGCCTATTGTGACTTCAAAATTGACATTGAGTTTTTGAACTGAGATTAAATTTTAAGCTATGGAAGATTTGAGAGATATGATGTTATGTGATTGTGGCCCCAGTATCCGAAATACAGTAGCTGGTATTGGTGGAGGGATTTGTGTAAGCAACAGTTGCCATGACAGTCAACTGTGTAGGTGGTAGTTCCAGCTGGGCTTTAGGGGTGGCCTGGGTGGAAGGCTACCCAATTGGAGGCCGAAACAAGATATGATTGGGGGCTTGTGACACTCGACTACAGCCAGACAAAGGTTAGACTTAATTATTGTTCAGTTATTTCAAATTAGAATAGAAATTTATGAAATTAGAAATTGTACCCAGAATTTATGATTAATTGTGAATTGACCCCAAGTAATAAAATGATATTTAATTTAAAGGAAAAATTATCAAAATGACCCTAAGTCGAAAACTAATCAAACGAACTCTGATTAAATAAAAGAATAGTGATTTTTTATTATTTCGAGCATTCCGGAGTCAACTGTGGAGTCCGATTTGCAGAAGAGGTCTCAAGAAGTAAGAACCCGTAAAGTGCAAATTGATCGTTTTGCCCTTTTTAGTACAGAAGTTTGAATTGAATTCCGCGAAAGCGTAAACCGACTTTGTTCGATAGTTCCGGATTCAATAGTTGAGTCTATTTAAGTAAAAGAGATACCAATATTAAAGAGACATAAAATTTGATTAATAGCATGAATTGTATAGATATATATAGACTTAGATGAGTTTCTTGAATCATGGGAACACCAAGAGAAAAGGACAAGGCGGTTTGACCTTCTAGACTGATATAGAAAGAGGTAAGTAAAATTCCGATCTCTGCATGTGTTACTTCCAAGCCATGTCATTAGTTCCTTGTACATATTGCTATTTGTATTCTACATATACCAGTATTTATTTAGCCACATTAATATTGCCCTATCATGTGGGAACCAATTATTGATTGCTATATATATCTTGATCATGATTGTACACTTGTGCACATATTCATTTTTGTACACCTGTACCTAGGGCCGCGAGGACCAGACAGTTTTAATAGCCTTGAAAACTATTGTTACGTCAGATTGCCTAAAATCAGTTATGATTCCACTATACTCTTCGTGGAAGATAGCATGATCCCGATATATTATTAGTGCCGGATTTGTGCTTAGTCATATTTTCATTCTGATGCCATTTATGACCTTCGGGTCCAAGTTTCAAGTGGAACATACTACGTTGCTATGTGAGGCATGAGACATAGAGTTACACTGTACACAGAGCAGTATTCATACAGCCCGAGCGGATCTGAACACTAGCTCAAGGGGATTTTCGGGCCCCACTAGTGCATCTCAGTTTTAGTTGATATCACTATCTTTATTGTTGATATTCATTGGTTGATCATGTTATATTATTATTGAATGATTATGAGATTTTGTAGCTTTTAGTTGAGTGCTTACACTTTATACTTGATATAGCTCATGATTGTAGCAGTATGACATGTTAGCATAGCATATTCATTTCCTTATCATTTGACTTCTATCATCTGATATTGAGTATATATATTCATTAATTGGCTAGTACTCTTTTATACCCTTGTACACATGGCAGAGTAAAGGACTACTTACTGAGTTTTCATAGCTCAGAACAGATACTACTTTTTGACTATTTCAGGCACAGAGATCGAGGATAAACAATAGAGCTTGATAGTTAGAGGTGGACATTACTTTTGAAGTTACAAGTGTAATACTTAGTACAGATAGTCTTATAGCTCTCCCATGTTATCTACGTCTTGGGGATGAACAGTTGTATTAAGTAATTTTGTATTCCGTATTTTGAGAACATTAAATATATCACATGTGGCTTTTATTTATTTATTTAAAATCTTCCGTTATTTAGTTGTTGCACGTTAGTAGCACTGATTATGTAGCAAGTTGAGATCAGGTCCGAGTTCGGCACCTAGAGTCGGGCCGGGGCACTCGCAATTCGAGATCCGCACAGTGTGGGTCTCGGGTTGTGATAGCTTGGTATCAGAGCATCCTAGGTGGCACAGTAGTTCATGGGAGATAAGACTAAGGTGCTAGTATTACAAATGTCTAAGTAGAGTCAGTCAATAGACAGGATCTGACGTGATAGATAGACTATTATATAAATGTTGACCGTTGATCTTTTATAACGAGTAATTTTGGGAGATGATCAGGCTACTGTACTAGTAGTTGTAGGTACTTTTCTAGTTAGTTATAGCTTGCCCATATGCTAGCTTTATTTATTGATTATGCTTTTTGCATTCACTATTAGATTGAATTAGAAATTGAACTACTAGTTGAACATAGAAACAGAACTCCTAAGTTATATGTTAACTATTCAATTTCTATCCAGAGAATGATTGACGATAGATGTTATGCATGAAACAAGTAGAGTGAGTAACATAGATATACGAGAATTAGAACGACATGCTGTTATCTCGTAGAAATTTAAAGGCATTGATAAGTTAAAAGATAAAGTGATTGATAAACTTCAAGGAGCAATAACAGATATGAATGCAAAGATTTATAATCTTTAGAATGAACTACATACTGTTATAGATATAAATGATTACTTGATAAACGAGATAGAATGAATAGCGACTCTTGGAAGAGTCATTATCAATGAATGTTATACATTGGGGAAATCATTAGAAATGAGTGTTACACATTGGAGACATCATTAGGAAAGAATGATATACACAGAATATAAGAGGTACAGATCATAAGTGTACATTTCTTAGCTGATCTATGAAAGAAATTGACGATTTAAAAATAATTAAATGATTTGTGATCACTAGAAGATGAAAGCAAGTTAAGAGACTAAGGGTTAACTAGTTATGGGAAAGAAACTATATGTTATGATAGAAGTTGATGATTTTGAACAACTAAGATGAGTAAGTAAATAATGATCTTAAGAATAATAGTTCACTTATGGATAATTTATGAGAATTCTTGAGATTATGACACTGAAAATACTGAAGGAGACTTTGATAAATGATATAAACAGATGAACGAAGCTTGAGTAGACGATAGTAGTTATATTCAAGAAGACTTGGAAGGTATCATAGTGATATTGAAATTAATAATCCTTTATGATTTTACTATCTTATGGAAGCATGTACTTGATATCTATTGAGTTACAGTCTATATTGAGGGAACTGTTGAGAATTGAATTACTATATCTAGAGTAGGAAATTGATCTTTATAGTTAGATGATTGTCTTATATTGCGAGAATTAGTGAAAGTTGAATTACGTTCCATAATGAATGAGGGAAACAGTTAGTTCACATTGAAAGATAAAAGGTAACACAGAGTTAGAAAATGTGTCGGTTTGAACAGAATGGGATTTGACAGTAATATCTAAATGGAATGGTAATACCCTGGAAAGATAGTAGAATTAATAGTGACATCTAGATAGAACAGTAACACCTTGAAAGGCAGTATGTGTGATAGGTAACATCTAAGTAGAATACTTATATTCTGAAAGGTAATGAAGATAGCAATAAATCAAGATAAGAGAGTTAGTCTAAAGGAAACTTAAATAGGTAAGTACAAGGGAGTTGATATCCTAAATAAATTGATGATGTACCAGAAATGTGAAACGTTTTGAGTAAGTTATAGATAAACCCTGATAAGATAAAAGATGAATAGAGTTTTGAAGACAAGTACTAAATAAGCGAGATTGTTAGACTTTGACATTATGAAATGTGATGATTTTAACAAGAGGCTAATATATGATGAATAAGTGTTAGAAGAAGGTTTGATAAACCTTAGTGACCTGAGTAGTAGATTTGATACGAATAAGGGATGGTACTCTATTAAGCTAAGTGAAACTAAGTGATAAATAACCTGAGTAACTTTTAGGGATTAATGTAATCTAAATGATAGCAAAAAGACTGAAGGTGTAGCAAATCATTTAGAGAGAGTCATGGAATGAAAGGATATATGAAATTGTAGAAAATACTATAAGAATACTTACAAGTATAGAAGAAAGTAAAGGTCTATGAACAGTAAAAGAATTATGAATTGTCTTGATTTTAGAGAAGCTTAAATCATTGTAATAAGTCCCATATAAAATAAATCACGTGATTATATGAACCAAAAAAGACACAAAAGTATATAAAAAACTCCTAGTGGTATTACAAGAAATTCTCAAAAGAAAGGAGTTAGTTAAATAATGATTAAAGAAAAATGTAAGGTATGATAGAGAACAGAGTTAGATGCAAGATACGATATACTAAGATTAGTGTTAGAATTCATACAGAAATATAAGACAGTATGAAAGAGAATAGAGTACATGACTAAAAGTAGTAATTACAAAATGAGATTCAAGTAGAATAGAGTATATCCAAAGGATTGATGAAAACAAGCATAGAGTTTCCTAGATTATGAGCGTTTGAATTTTGGGGACAAAACTCAGTTTAAGGGGGATAGAATGCAAAACCTAACCCAGAATATGGCACGTAAACTGAGGTAGACCCAGTCGAGTACACGTAAACTTAGATAGGTTGGGTCGAGTAGTGTAGTACCAGTTGTAACCGAACATGAGTTTCGAATAAAATAGAATAATTCCAATTAAGTCCAAAGAGTCAAATAATAATACCGAGCTTTGACCAAACAATGAACATAATATCAAAGGTAAACCCAAACTGATTCAGACCAAGAATAGTAGACCCCACAATATACCGAGCTATTATGACGAGTAATATATAGTGACGGGAACGAATACCAAGACAAATAGTAAAAATCCATAATCTTAGGAAATCACGAGATTAAAAAATTCAAGTACGAACAGACCGAGCCGATAAATATAATGCAAAAAAGAAACCCGAGCTATCAAGTAGGTTATGTATTGTAATAAGCACGTAGTTCGAGACAGATAGTGAGACTCATAAATTTAGTAATATATAGTTTAAAAATATGAGAAGTAAATTATAAGTAAACCAGAGTACCCCAGGACTAAACGTACGATAAAAACCTGAGCGGTACAGAGAATCGTGTATGTAGGCCAGTACATGCCTTGATATACGTGTACAGTGCATTTTAATAAATACAAGAATATATATATATATATATATGAGATAATATATATATATATATATATGTGTGTGTGTGTGTGTGTGTATATAAATATAATTATAAAAATATATATACAAGTATAAATATATATACGGTTATGTATGTATATGTATTTGATAAATATATGTATTAGTATGAATGTGTATATATATATATATATATAATGCAATTTATTCTATATATATATATATATATATAAAAGCATGCAAATGCATGTAAGTAAAAAGAAAAAGAATGGAAAAGAAAAAGAAAAGAAAAGATGTGTCGGCAGGTGAGAGTGAGTGGGAAGGTGTGTGCAGCGTGTGCTATGTGTTTAAAGTGAACAAGAAATAGGGAAAAGAAAACAGAAAAGAAAAAGTAGAAAACAAAGTCCAAATGGGATCAGTGCATGCGTGAACAGTGTGTGTGTGTGCTGGCAAGAGGGTGTCAGCAGAATAGGTTAAAAGTGTGTCTGGTGTGTGGTTGTAATATATAATATAATGTATACATAATACCAAGTGAAGCAGCAAGCAGCAAGGAGAAAAGAAAATGGAAAAAGAAAAGAAAAGATCAAGAAGAAAAGTTAATTAAAGGGGCGTTACAGCCGAAGCTGTCGAAAGAGAGATTTAAAGAGAGAAAAAGCGGTGCAGCAGGGAAATATGTATATATATTTATGTGTGTGTGTGGCGGTGCAACAAGTGGGGATATATATAGGTGCAGGTGTAGAGTTGCAGCAAAGGAAAATAGGGGAAAAATTTGAGAAAAGAGAGAGTGAGAAGAGACAGTAGCCGAGAGAGAGAGAGAGAGAGAGAGAGAGAGAGAGAGAGAGAGAGAGATTTGTGCAGCAAAAGTTGCTGGATTTTGTGGGAAAATCTAGAGGAAATTGAGAAGAACAGAGAGATGGAAGGTCGGTGTAGCAAGTCGGTAATCAATACATATATATGTGTGTGTGTATTTGTGTGACGGTGCAACAGGCGGCAAACTGGATAGATTTGCAAGACCTGAAGTGGCAGCTGTGAACTAATCTTAATAGATAGATAGAAGCAGCCAGAGTTCTGGGTGAAAAAGGAAGCTGTCAAGTGAGGGAAATTGGAGAGGAAGGTTTTGGGGGAAATAGTTTGCCACACGGGGAATTAGTAGTTCATGGCAGCGGTAGTTGTAGCCGTGGCTGCAGCTGCTATATGCAGTAGGGTGTGAGACAGCAGTAGTGGCAGTACAGTGGAAATGGAAGATTGAAGTAGTTGCCTTTAGGATCCAAAAATGGAGCAAATGACCAGTAAAGGGATTAGGTCTTTAGTATAACAGGTATGTTGATTTATTTTGTCTTAATACCATTGGGTCTGCTGGTAGGGTGGCCTGTTTGATGAGGATAGAATTAACAGAGATGGTCTTAAAGGAGAATTGGGTTGTTGAAGGTTTTTGTTAGAAGCAGTTGTTGCTAGGGGAATTTAGCGGTGTAGGGCAACAGTAGTTGTAGTCGTGGCTGTAGCTACTACTAGGGAGTGGGGGTTTAGCCACCATTGTGGGATGTCATGTAATGGTTTTAAGCTTGAGATATGTAGTTGGGCATGGTTCAGAGGTTGGTCATTAGTTGTGTACTATTTTTGCTTTTTATTGGAAAATAAGAGTGGCATTCGGGGATCAAGATGGGGGAAATTGCTTGTGATAAATTGGAAGAGTTAGACCTTCAGCATATTATCGAACTAGGAGCAGTTGTTGAATGATAATGTTGCGGTTGCCTGTTGTGACTCAAAATTGACATTGAGTTGCTGAACTGAGATTAGATTTTAAGCTATGGAAGATTTGAGAGATATGATGTTATGTGATTGTGGCCCCAGTATCCGAAATACAGTAGCTGGTATTGGTGGAGGGATTTGTGTAAGCAACAATTGCCATGACAGTCAACTGTGTAGGTGGTAGTTCCAGCTGGGCTTTGGGGGTGGCCTAGGGTGGAAGGCTACCCAGTTGGAGGCTAGAGAAAGACATGATTGGGGGCTTGTGACACTCGATTGCAGCGAGACAAAGGTTAGACTTAATTATTGTTCAGTTATTTCAAATTAGAATAGAACTTTGTGAAATTAGAAATTGTACCCAGAATTTATGATTAATTGTGAATTGACCCCAAGTAATAAAATGATATTTAATTAGAGGGGAAATTACGAAAATGACGCTAAGTCAAAAAGTAGTGAAATGAACTTCGATTAAAATAAAAAGAATAGTGAATTTTTATTATTTAGAGCATTCCGGACTCAACCGTGGAGTCTGATTTGCGAAAAGAGGTCTCGAGGAGTAAGAACCCGTAAAGTGCAAAATGACCGTTTTGCCTTTTTTAGTATAGAAGTCTGAATTGAATTCTGCGAAAGCCTAAACCGACTTTGTTCGACGTTCTAGATTCAATAGTAGAGTCTATTTAAGTAAAAGAGATACCAATATTAAAGAGACATAAAATTTGATCAATAGCATGAGTTGTATATATATATATATATATATAGACTGAGATGAGTTTCCTGAATCATAGGAACACCAAGAGAAAAGGAGAAGGCGGTTTGACCTTCTAGACAGATACAAAAAGAGGTAAGTAAAATCCGATCTTTGCATGTGTTACTTCCAAGCCATGTCATTAGTTCCTTGTACATATTCCTATTTGTATTCTATACATACCAGTATTTATTTAGCCACATTGATATTGCCCTATCATGTGGGAACCAGTTATTGATTTCTATATATATCTTGATCATAATTGTACACTTGTACCTAGGGCCGCGAGGACTAGACAGTTTTATTCTAAGTAGTCTAGTAACCATAGCCTCGAAAACTATTATTACTTTAGACTGCCTAGAATCAGTTATGATTCCACTATACTCTTCGTGGAAGATAGCGTGATCCCGATATATTATTAGTGCCGGATTTGTGCTCAGTCACATTTTCATTTTGATGCTATATATGACCTTCGGGTCCAGGTTCTGAGTGGAACATCTTCTACGTTGCTATGTAAGGAATGGGACGTAGAGTTACAGTGTACATAGAGTAGTATTGATACAGCTTGAGCGGATCTGAGTACTAGCTCAAGGGGATTTTCGAGCCCCACCAGTGTATCTCAGTTTTAGTTGATATCACTATCCTTATTGTTGATATTCATAGCTTGATCATGTTATATTGTTATTGAATGATCATGAGATTTTGCGGCTTTTAGTTGAGTGCTTACACTTCATACTTGATATAGCTCATGACTGTAGCAGTATGACATTTTAACATAGCAGATTCATTTCCTTATCATTTGACTTCTATCATCTGATATTAAATATATATATATATATATATATTCACTGATTGGCTAGTACTCTTTTATACCCTTGTACACATGGTAGAGTAAAGGACTACTTACTGAGTTTTCATAGCTCAAAACATATACTACTTTTTGACCATTTCAGGCACAGAGATCGAGGACAGACAGTAGAGCCTGATAGCTAGAGGTGGACATTACTTTTGAAGTTGCAAGTGTAATACTTAGTACAGACAGTCTTATAGCTCTCCCATGTTATCCACGTCTTAAGGATGAACGGATCGTATTAAGTAATTTTGTATTCCGCATTTTGAGAACATTATATATATCACATGCAGCTTTTATTTATTTATTTAAAATCTTTCGCTATTTAGTTGTTGCATGTTAGTAGCACTGATTGTGTAGCAAGTTGAGATCAGGTCCTGGTTCGGCACCTAGAGTCGGGCCGAGGCACTCGCGATTCGAGATCCGCACAGGGTGGGTCTTGGGTCGTGACAGTATTTATCATTTAAAGATGGCATCATCAAATTAACAAATGGTGTGGAATCAAATATAAACAAATTGAGCCAAATAGATGTTATCAATAAACAGGGCCCGACTACCTCTACACAGCACTCATCTAGGTTCACCACTCATCTCTGGGTTCCCCTAAATGGCACCAAGAGCTCTTATCATCATATCAAAATATCATCATCAGGATATTGTGTTGGGTATCATTCCCAAACACTGACCCGTAGGTTATCAGCATCCAAAGAGTCAAGATGGGCGTTGTGACTGACACAACCCCAAGTATTCTCAAATAATGTTATCAACAAAATGATTTCACAAGGTATGTGCATATACATAGATTACAAATGTCCATAACAAAATAGATCACACTGATCACAAGATAAGGTAAAAGCCAAGGAGTTAAAGGACTCATAGATATCCACAACAAATAGGATTTCAACAAATCACAAATTCCACATAATGGAAACACGATAATCAATGGGTTGTGGACTTGAAGCAATTATTGATGCATGTTTCAAGAAGTAGAGATTGACAGCTATACAAGTAGGCCACATTAGTAGAGTAGAAATTCACATATTAGAGTTCGGGTTTACATACTTTGGGTTCTTAACATTGCATTCCCATACTGGCACTATAGTAGCTATCCCATAGCCTTGTTCTATTTTTTCATCATTTGGGTGATCCTATAATCATGGATAAAAAATACATTGTATATTAAATTAGTATTCATTCTAATTCCAAGTATCTTTATTCAACGTTTTAAGTTCTTTTGAACTTAGTATATTCAATTAAGAGATCCTCAAATTCTCAATTTAGGGTTCTTGATGCTTTATAGCTTATTTGACCCTTTAAAGGCATAATGGTAATTTATACTTTTAATGTCTCATATTTTTTCGTACACAATTTATGTATTCAGACTTCATTTTTGAGTCTAGTCGGTCCTTATAACATAAACGTGGACCTTTTACTTTCATTTATACACTTTTGATAACTTCATTAAGTATTAAAGACGTATTCGTCATTTTTCAAATTGTTATCGGGTCTTATTTTTCTCAAAAAGACGTTACCGTCAGGTCTGAAATATCGAAGATTGTAATACCTCAAAAAATCTGATATGACTAAAAATAGTAACCGATTTCATACAACTGGGATTTATTATCCTAAGATATGAAATTAATCCAAAACACCAAAGATGGTGTATACTCAAAAAATTGACAACCTGGTCAACCAAGTGCCGAGATAGACAGATGGGACCGATACGGAGAATTAATTATGAAAATAATATGAATATAGAATAAGGCATTAACAGGGACCCAATATCGACAAAATAAATACTCATGATACTGAACCCTAACTTTATACCAAATTTGTCAGCATTTCATAAAGTAATCTTTTATGGACAACAAATAACACATGCAGGAATATATACCGAAAACTACCTGACGTGTATATATGTATATACGATTGCCATTTGGTATACCTTACATAACGTGTAAAATATAATATATATTTGTATACGGTATACGAATATACAAAGGAAAATATATATGATAAGATATACAAAAATATATACACACACACATATATATATATATATGTATATCCAGCTTCGGGAAGCTTCCATATGAAAGTTGCTGGATACACTAAAGAGAGACTATATAGGGATCTTTCGAACAGCCTCTAGAAGCCAAATATACACAACCATGAAGCTTCTAGCTTCAAACGCCACCTTTGACCAAACAAAAAGAGGCAGCTATATATATGTATATGTATATATATATATATATATATATATATGAGAGAAATTAGGAAACCTCTAGAGTTTCCAAGTGGCAGGCAAAACGTGATAACATTCTAAGGGTCCTAGAAAATTCGTATGAATATATATATATATATATAGGTAGGTGGTTAAACCAAGCTTGAAACAAAGAAAAAGAGAGAAAAAGAAGAAGAAAGAGAGAAAGGAATAGAGGGCCATGTATGTGTATATCTATATATCTCTATCCAAAGATATCTAAGTAACCTATAGCAACAAAACAAGAGGTTGGGCTGCCCTTGAAAGTCTGCCTCTGAGAATAGTTGGCCCTCATATGGCCCATCTGATGGCAAGTAAAAAAAAATGGAAGAGGTTTCCACCCCTGACTTTGTACTGGAGTTGGAAATGATTCTTGACTCGGTCCAGCTCCCTGTCCTTGACTAGGGATCTCTCTGGGGGCAATTGGCCACTTTGTGGCCAGGTTGTCCACACTGAAAACAACTAGAGGGTCTCTAGGATGCTCCCCCTTGGGAAGCAGTAAACATAGTAAGCTGTGAGGCTAAAAACTGGACAGGTCTCTTATGATGTCTGTGTGGAAGAAGTACTAGCCCAGTACCTCTTCTGTGTCCTCTTGCCAGTGTAAGTCGGGATAGGTGTAGAAGTTTGTGCTGGAGCTGCCCTACTTTGTACCCTGGACTCTCTAATCCCCTTGAGGTCAGCCATCTCCCCCTCGACCCTTATGGCCCTAGTCACCGCCTCATCATAAGTATCGATAATGTGACTAGATAGTCTTTCTCTATTAGAGGTTTTCAACCCCTTAACAAAATGGAGAGCCTTCAGCTGCTCACTCCCAATAATGTGTGTGGCGAACCTCTACAGTGCTATAAAACAAGACTCATATTAAGTCACTATCATGACCAGCTAAAAAAGTGCCATGAACTCATCCATGTACCTGATCTGTGCCATATCAGGAAAGTAGTGGTCATTAAACATGGCCCCGAATGCACTCCACCCCTCTCTAAATCTGTCTATCCTTATAGGAGCTCTTTTCCACTTCTAGCTGGCGAGCTCAGTGAACTGGAAAGTAGCACACCTAACCCTCAAGTATGGCTTAGTGATCCCCTGTGTGTCTAAGATCTTCGTGATCTACTCTAGCCAGTTCTTGGCCACTAAAGGATTGCGTTGTCTGAAAAAAATATAGGAGGTCTCATCCTCTGGAACACTTTATTGCGAAGGTCTCCCTAGTCTCGGCACCTAGCACTCATAGTCTCCTACATAGTGCGGAAGCACTCCTGTATGATTGTCGCCATATTTTTGGCGTCGATAGCCCACCTTATTGCCTCTGTTGGGGCCGGTGCAGTAGCAGTGGCCTCCTCTGTTGCACTACGTGCAGGAGCAGCAGCTCTAGGCCTACCACGCCGAGGTGATACATGTCTTGGAGGAGCTCTCCTAGGTGGCATAAGTCTACAAGTCCAGGAAAAAAAATTAATACCCTTTTTCACACTAGACATAGGTATTAAAAGAAATTTGAGCATGTTAATGTCAACAAATAACACTTCACAAGTAACAAGTATAATATGTCATGACATACACTTAACAAGTTCTTACACATTACACAATGTTTACAAAAAAATTCAAATCCTGCATCATGTTCAACAACACCCCATGGTCCCTAAGTATTCAAACCTAGGCTCTGATACCAAGTTGTCAAGCCCCAAATTTTTAAAACCTGGGGAATGATTGAAAATGGCCTAAAAAGAATTAATAAAATACAATCGAATGGATTTAATTGATTACATATTAATTTTCTCATGTTTTCCAAAACTAAGAATGAAAAATGCTAACTAGTCTCACCCAAGATAAGTTTTAAATACTGGTCAAATACCTCCCCAACTAATGGTCAAAAATAGTGTAAGTCATGTCCAAGCATGAACTCTAAGATGGCCCCAAAAATGTTTCTAATGTGCCTGAAACAATGGCCCTAAAATGGCCCTAAATATTGTTCAAAAACATCTTAGAAGGTTAACCAAAAATAGCCTAAGACATGGGTAAAAACTAGCCAAAAAGGTTTGCCCAAGGTGGCTCAAATTGATGGCTAAAGTAGGCTAGAAATGCCCTAAGGCATAGCACCAAGGATGGGTCAAAAAGCCTACCTAGAGTGGTCTAAGGAGGTGGCCAAACATGGCTTTGAATAATGACTAAAATGTGTTCCAACAAGGTGCCCAACATGGCTTGGTATAACGGCCAAAAGTGGCCTAAACGGGGCTTTAAAAATGTGGTGTCTAACATGGCGGTGAATGGCCTTGGAAGGCATGTCAGTGGCATGCCCATGTAGCCCTCAAAATAGAGTCAAAGACAGCTGCCAACATGGCCTTGCATGAGGCTAAAATAGGGTTGTCAAGGGTAGGGCAAGACATAGCAGCAAGTGGCAAGGCAACTGGGCATGGCATGGTAGCTGGCCTGGCTATAGGTGCACGTGGGCAAGTGCAGAGGCAGGTGGGTGCGCGGAGAAGGAGGGCCAGGCACGCACAAGCGCGGCACAGGCGCGTGCGGTTGGTTTACTAGCCTCCTATCCTTCATGCTACAGTAATTCCAGTAGCTATTTTGCTATAGTACCAGAATTTCCAACCTTGGCCTAAAATCTTGATTTTGACATTTTTTGTACCCATTTTAATTTATTTCATCACCAAGATTTTGACATTTTTTGTACTTATTTCAATTTATTTCATCACCAAACTTGGTGTGGGATCCCTATAACATGTAAAATGACCATTTTATCATTTTTTTCCTATTTTTCGACCTTAAGTAATTTTTTTGACTAGTTTTCCCCAAGTCTCCTACTATGCCCCTATTTTTATTTCATTTCCTTTCTTTTTCCTCTTAGTTCATTTGATTCCTTACTTAGAAAATCTAAGCATGCTCTTCCACTCCACTCAATTTAGTAGCTATTCTTAAAAAATTTCACCAATGTCTCATTTGTTTATTGACATTTTTCCTCATCCCATTCCTTCTCCTCATCCTCCTCAACACCAACAATAACACCTAATAGAACATTTATTTATACAATTCTATATTTTCAATATCCACAATCATATTTCAAAAACAAAGTAACTACTTGGAGCTCCATCCTCCTCATTCATATTCAATACACAATTTCATACAATCTGTAATATCCTGACCCTGGGATGCTACACGTATATCGAGGTAGTCCCGGATGAGTAGTGTAACACTAGTTGTAACCTGAGCTGTTTAAGTTCTATATCATGAAATTTTATGGACCTGTACGATTTTAGAATAGGAATGGTTTGTTTTGTATAGCCAGTGCCGGGCAACACTCGAGCACCCCAGGACCGAGTATCGTAATGCGTGCACGTATGCATTTCCATGCACGTGCATATTTCATGGACGCGTGGTATATCTAAAATAAGTGTATGTATACGCTATTAGAAATAAATTTAAATGCATACATATGAATATGTATGCATACATATGAATATGTATACATGCATAAAATATGTATTATATGTGTGTATATCTATGTATAGTATGATGTATTGTATATATATATAAGTAATTAAATATATGTAAAGGCAAAGAAAAGAAAGAAAGGAAATAGGAGGAAAGATGGGCGTGTGTGTGTTGTATGTGTGTCAAATGGGTAAGGTGTGTGGACATGGTGAAGGCAGCAAGGCTGCCGACACTGTGGCTACAAGTGGTGCATGTATATGTGTGTGTATATATATATATATATATATATATATATATATATATGATAGGGTTGTTGCGTGGAGAGTGGAGGATGAAAGGGCGGTTTAAAGCAATTAAGAATGACTGCAAGAAAGGGGGAAGAGAGAGAAAAGGTGGCTGCAAGTGGGGGGCAACCGAGTGAAATTTTCCTATAAATAGAGTTGGCCATTTAGAGAGATTTAGAAACAATTGAGGGAAACCAAGAAACTGAGAGCATTCCTGATATTCAGAAGTGAAGGAAAAGAGGAAGAACTAAAAGAAAAGGAGGGGGAAACTACGAGCCAAAAGTTAACATGGGTAAGTGAAGTTTAGTTCTGTTTTCATGACTTAGGCATATTCGTTTAATTTTAATAGTAGGGTTCGAAGAAGCATGTAATGAGGAAAAATTTACAAAAAGAATCACTCAAATTGGTTTAGTAATGAGCTAGAAAAGGGCAGTTGCAGGTATAGAGGATAATTCGGGTGTCATAAATTTTATAATTTAAGACCTTGTTTTAAGTTTGGGAAAATGATCCTCTTGATTGCAGGAAACCCTTAGGATGAAATGGGAGTGAAGACAGTGGTCCAGAACTCATGAAAATGAAATGATAGGCTCGACCGGAAAAATCGGCCGGAGATATTTGACTCACTATTCGTGAGGATTGGGAGGTTTTTAATGGGAACTGAGAGTGGGTTTGTGATCTCCATGGAAATGGCTAGAAAACTGCATTGAGAAAGATTAAAAATATGAACTGAAATGCGTCACCGTCGCCGGAGAAGGCGATGGAACCCTACTGCACCTTCACCGGATTAACGGGGAAGGTGATGAACAGTGTTGGGCTAAACGGTGTTGTGTTGGGGCATTGGGCCTCGATACTGCATTGTTTGGGTTTAGGAGTTTTTAAATTAAAAGGGAATGGGACTGTTTGGCTTCAGGTGGTTTAGATTTTAAATTTGGAATAAGGGGATTGGGGGATATCCTATTCACGATTTACGACTAACTGCTGTTTGATTTAGAAAACGTAAGAAAAAAATACGCAGGGGCTGCTGCCCCTACGAGTCGAACATGGGACCTAAGGAAGGGATGGAATACACGGACCACTGAGTCATGGGCTCACGTGTGGTCATATGACCACTGATTATATATATAATACATAATTAATTAAATCAAAAATAATAAAAAAGGGGTGTAGCCTGAGGGAATCGAATCCGTGAACCAAGGGAAAGGGTGAGACGCGTGTAACCAGTTGGACAGGCAAGCCTGTGGTGTCTCTTGCGCACAAATATATATATATATATATAATATGTAAAAGCTATATTAAATTAATTTAATTAATTTAAATATAGTGAAATAATGCAAAGTCCAAATTGAGTTAATGAATAGTATATTTTGACTATCTCGGACATTCTGAGTTCAATGGTGAGGTCCATTTTGCGAGACAAGACTCTGAAAAATAAAGGCCCGTAGAAATACTAAAATGACCAAAATACCCCTATTGCTACCCGAACCCAAATGGAATTCCGCGAAAGCCTAAACCGACTTTCTTTGGCATTCCAGACTCAATAGTAGAGTCTAAATTAGTGATGGAGATACTTCTGATAGAAAGGTATAAAATTTGATGAATAACATTAATTCTAAGACGTATCTACTGATATATAGGGAACTCGAAAGGAAAGGGAAAACTCATGGAATACTGATCTAGGACTGCATTTAGAGGTAAGTAAATCACTTTCTCTTCCATGTGGTGTTTCCAAGATAAGTTTATTCTCTTTATTGCCAAACTTGTACTCTTGAACGTACCTGATGTTATTGTTTTCCACAATGTGATATTCTTCTATCTTGTGGACATTGATTGACTACTATATCGTTGTTATCATGTTGAATCATGCCTTGAAAGGCCTACTGTTATGTTTTCACTGTATATATGATATTCCATTTTTAAACTCTTATGGAATCACTTATGGTCATGAAATGTTTATGTATTCCGGAATTGTTCTTAGTCACAATATCCATTTGATGCTTCTTGATTTACATGGAGACCTACGGTCTAGTCCATGAATGGACATATGGCACAAGATGTTGGAGTTTTCATGGGGGTATGCCAGGCCCTAAAAGACTGAGGGTTCTTGCCAAGCCCTGAACAGTGTAAATGTATCTCTTATATGATTGATAGGACTATGATTGTTGAATGAAACTATCCCTTATGATTAGCTTACATTGAGAGAACTTCCTTATTGACTTGATTGTGATCGATTTATTGTGGCAGTACACTTTCATGTTGATACATTGTTATTGAGAGTTCCATGGTGATGTTATATCCATTACTCCTAATTGAATATTGTGACCTTCACTGTTTATTGGCCATCATGGCAACTGTTCTTATTGTCTATCACAACATTTCTTTTCTTATAATTGGTTATTATATTCATGTTCATGGATTCATATTCTTTTATGATCACCAATACCAATGTCGGAGATCCATTTTACTTGCTGAGCTTTTGTAGCTCATTCCATCTTACTTACCACTTTTCAGGTAGTGATGTTGCAAGACCCCAGTAGGAGTCTGAGAGTGTAGGAAGACATTTTTTGTGATATCCCGACCCGAGATACGACACGTATACCAAGTTAGGTTGGGTGAGTAATGTAATCTGAGCTGTTTTAAGCTCTATATCATGGTACTTTATGGAACTATATGATCTTGGATATCGATGGGTTATTTAGAATAGCCAGTGCCGAGCAACACCCAAGCACCACAGGACCCAACATCGTAATACGTGTATGCACGCATTCCCATGCACGAACATATTTCTCAGACACGTAGTACATCTAAAATTCGTGTATGCATGCACCATTATAAATGAATTTATATGCACGTGTATGGATATATTTTCATGTATAAAGATATGTATTTTATATGTGTATAAATAAATAGATATGGTATAATGTATAGTATATATATGTATAAATGTTGTATAATGTATATTTATGTATATTAAATAAAAAGAAAATAAAAAGAAAAAGGGGAGGAAAATGAAAACAGTGTGTAATATCCCGACCTGGGATAAGGCACGTAAACTGAGGTAGACCCGGCCGAATACACGTAATCGAGATAGGTCGAGTCGAGAAGCGTAATACAAGTTGTAACCGAACATGAGTTCCGAATGATAGAATAATTCCATTTTATCTAAAAAGAGTCAAATAATAATACCGAGCTTTAACCAAGCAATGATCATAATATCAAGAGTAAACCAAGACCGTTTCAGACCGAGAATGGTAGACCCCAAGATATACCGAATTATTTTAATGAGTAATATACAGTGACACATACGATTACCGAGGTAATTAGTCGAAGTTATAATCTCAGGAAATTACGAGATTAAGAAAAGCCTAATACGAATAAACTGAGCCAACAAAAAAATAATACCCGACATATACCCGAAGTATCGCAATAAATAATACACGTAGTTTGAGATAGATAGTATGATTCATTAAATTAGAAATATACAGTTTAAAAATACGAGAAGTGGATTTTAAGAAATCTCGAGTATCCAAGAGTACCGTATAATAAAACTCGATCAATACGAAGAATCATGCACGTAGGCCAGTATATGCCTCAATAGACATGCACAATGTATTTTAATAAATATAAGAGTATATATATATACATGAAATTATATATATATATATGTATATAAAAATAAAATATAAAAATATATATACACAAGTATATATATATATATATATTTGGTTGAGTATGTGAGTATATATATATGTATAAAAATATACATATGTATTTGTAAGGTATAAAATTAAATACGATTAAGCATATGTATGTGTGTACATATAAATCATTGTATATATATATAGATGCATGCATTGCATACAAGTGGGAAAGAAAGAATAGAACAAGAAAAGAGAAAAGGTGAGAATAAGTGGGGAGCCGTGTACTGTTTGTGTGGTGTGTGTTGAAGTGAAACAGGAAAGAAAAACCAAAAGAAAAAGAATGAAAAAGAAAATAGTGTGCAACTGTGTTGTATAATGTGTGCCTTATATATATATATATATATATATATATATATATATATATATATATAATATCAAGTGAAGCACCAAAGAAGTAAAAAAGAACAAGGGTGAAACAGGTGTGTAGCATGTGTTCATGTGTAATGTGTACATAAAAATGTGTGGTTGTAATTTATATTTTAATAATATATATATATATATATATATATATATATGATATCTCAATTGAAGCAATAAGGTAAGGAAAAAGAAAGAGATGAGAAAGTCATCAAAGGGGGCTGCCGACACTGTTAGAAAGAGAGAGATGGGGCGGTGCAGGTCGGTTACAGCATGAGAGAATTATATATAAATATATATCATGAGTGTGCAGGTGTGAAGCGTAGCAACAGGGATATTTATAATTATATATATAGATATATATATATATATTATATTGTGTGTTGTAAACGTGGGAACAAGGAAAGAGGGCCTACAGCCGTGGCTGTTGGAAGAGAAAAAGGTGGGGCGGTGCAGGTTACGTGTATAGGAAGAGAAAAGAAAAGAAAAAGAGAAAAAGAAAAAAGGAAGGAAAAGAGGGGCGGTTCAATAGGGACAGTTATATATATATATATATATATATGTGTGTGTGTGTGTGTGTGTGTGTGTGTACATTTAGGGTTGTGCAGTGGAGAAAAGAGAGATGGAGTGCAGCAGCAGTAGCGCTGCGTGGTGCGTGATGGTAGCAGCACGTGGCGGATATAATGTCCGGTGTGGTTTTCTTGCAGCAGAAACGGTGAATAGTGGGGGATGGCAGTAGCAGCAGCAGGTACGGTGAGGATGGAGTTGTGGGAAAATTTGGGAGAAGTGAAGTTTGAGGAAGAAAAAGGGGAGAGGAAGATAGGTAGCAGTAGCAGTAGCAGTAGCAGTAGCAGCACTGCAACAGATGCGGCTGTGCTGCTCTGTGAGGTGATGTTTGTGGTGGCGTTGTGTAGTAGGGTAGCAGCAAGTGGAACTGTTGCAAAATAATGATGCGGCATGTGATGGACTTGAGGAAGAACGTGCAGCCGAGCAGGGGTACAGGTGTAGATTGTGATGAAATTAGAAGAGCAGCAGCAACAGTTTCCAAGAGTGGAAATTTAAAGGCTGGTTGGGTTGCTGTGATATATTAGAGTGAAAAGAGAGCAGAAAAAAAATGAGAGCTCCAACAGGCTAGTCAAAGAGTTACTGCTGCTCAAAATTGTTTGGGTTTTGGTGTTGACAATGGAAGGAGCAAACGGCTGAGGCACCTGACTGTCAATGAGGGCCATTGATTCGGTTTGAATGAAGGGTCTATGGGGGTAGACTTGCTGGGCACGGTTGATGAGGAAGCAACTCTTGGATTAGTGCCGGTAGAATATCGACTACAGCTCGACAAGGTTAGAATTAATTATTGTTTGATTAATTCAGATTTGAATAGAACTTTATAGAATTATAATTGTGCCTAGAAATTATAGTTAATTATGAATTAACCCATGGAATAAATTAATTAAATATTAATTTGATTAATTAGAAGAGGGAAATTACTAAAATGACCCTAAGTTGAAAAGTAGTCCAACGAACTCTAATTAAAATAAAAGAATAGTGAAATTTTATTATTTTGAGCATTCCGGACTCAACCGTGGAGTCCAATTTGCTAAAAGAGGTCTCAAAAAATAAAAGACCCGTAAAAGTGTAAAATGACCATTTTGCCCTTTTTAGGTACAGAAGTCCAAATTGAATTTCGTGAAAGCCTAAATCGAATTGTTCAACATTTCGGATTCAATAGTAGAGTCTATTCAAGTAAAATAAATATCAACAGTAAAGAGACATAAAATTTAATGAATAGCATGAGTTATATATATATATATATATATATATACTGAGATGAGCTTCCTGAATCATAGGAATACCGAGAGATAAGAAGAAGGCGGTTTGACCTTCTAGACAGATACAAAGAAATAAGTAATCTCTGATCTCTACATGTGTTACATTCCAAGCCATGTCAATAGTTTTTCATATATCATTTGTTGTATTCCATATATACCAGTGTTTATTTAGTCACGTTGATATTGCCCTATATATATCTCAATCATGATTGTACACTTGTGCACAGATTTCTTTATGTACATTTGTACCTAGGGCCGTAAGGGCCAGACAGTTTTATTCGAAGCAGTCTAGTAACCATAGTTTAGCTAACTATCGTTACGTCAGATTGCCTAGAACCAGTTATGATTCCACTATACTCTTCGTGGAAGATAGCATGATCCTGATATATTATTAGTGCCGGATTTGTGCTCAGTCACATCTCCATCTGATGCTATTTATGACCTTCGGGTCCAGGTTTCGAGTGGAACATTTACTACGTTGCTATCGAGACATGGGACGTACAGTTACAGTGTACACAGAGCAGTATTCATACAGCCTGAGCAGATCTGAATACTAGCTCAGGGGGTAGCCGGGCCCCACCAGTGCATCTCAGTTTTAGTTGATATCACTATCATTTATTGATTATCATAGCTTGATTATATTATATCATTATGAATGATCATGAGATTCACAGCTTTCATTTGCGTGCATATGATTATACTTGAGACAGCTCATGATTGTAGCAGTATGATTATATTACCAGACAGATTTCATTGCTTTATCATTTGAGTTCCTATCATTTGATATTGAGTTCTATATTCATTGACTGGCTAGTACATCTGTATTTATCCTAGTTCTTTTATGGATAATGCTTTCTATATTCTTGTACACATGGCAGAGCAAAGGAGAATTACTTATTGAGCTTTAGTTAGCTCACCCCAAACTTACCAACCCTTTCAAGAAAGGAAGCTGTAGAAGAGCAGTAGCAGTCAGCTAGATAGCAGTGGACATTACTTTTGAAGTTGTAAGTGTAATATTTAGTACAGATAGTCTTATAGCTCTCCCATGTTATCCACGTCTTGGGGATGAACAGTTGTATTAAGAAATTTTGTATTCCACATTTTGTAAACATTATATGTATCACATGCAGCTTTTAATTAATTATTTCTGCATTTTAGTTGTTGCATGTTAGTGGCACTGATTATGTAGCAAGTTGAGACCCTGGGTTCGACAAACAACGTTGGATCGGGTGCGCGACACGAGATCCGTATAGGGTGGGGTCTCGGGTCGTTACAGCTTGGTATCAGAGCATCCTAGGTAACACAGTGGTTCATGGGAGATAGACCAAGGTACTAGTATTGCAAATGTCCAAGTAGAGTCAGTCAGTAGATAGATTCTGATGTGATAGATAGACTATTATATAAATGTTGATCGTTGATCTTTTACAGCAAGTAATTTTGGGGGATGATTTGGCTACTGGTACATTGCAGGTATTTTTCTAGTTAGTTAAGGCATACCCGTATACTAGTTTTATTTATTGATTTTGCTTTCCGCATTCACTACTAGACTGATTAGAAATTGAATTGCTAGTTGAACATGGAAACAGAACTCCTAAGTTATATGTTAACTGTTCAATTTCTACCAAGAGAATAATTAAGTGATTGATAAACTTCAAAAAGCAATAACAGATATGAATGCTAAGATTTATAATCTTTAAGAATGAGCTACATACTGTTATAGATATGAATGAGTATTTGATAAATGAGATAGACTGAATAGCGATTCGTGAAAGAGTCATTATCAAAGAATGTTATACATTGGGAAAATCATTAGTAATGGATAATATACATAGAGTATATGAGATACAAATCATAAGTGTATAGTTATTAGCTAATCTGGGGAAGAACTTGATGATTTAAAAACAATTAAATGATTTGTGAATGCTAGAAGATGGAAGCAAGTTAAGACACTCGAGGTTAACTAGTTGTTAGAAAGAGATTACATATTTTGCTAAAAGTTGATGATTCTTGAACAACTAAAATAAGTAAGTAAATAGTGATCCTTAAGAATAGTAGTGTACTTAAATATAAATTATGAGAATTCTTGAGTTATGACACTGAAAATACTGAAGGAGGTTTCAATAAATGACATAGACAGATAAACGAGACTTGAGTAAGAGATAGTAGTTCTACTTAAGAAAACTTGGAAGAATCATAGCAATAGTGAAATAATTAATCTTGAATGATTATTCTATCTTATGGAAGCATGTACTCGATATCTATTGAGTTGCAGTTTGATGATTGTTATATTGAGGGAACTGTTGAGAATTGAAATTCTATACCTAGAGTAGGGACTTGATGTTAATAATTAAATGATTGCCCTATATTGTGAGAATCAGATGTTCCATGATGATCAAGGGCAACAGTTAGTTCGCATTAAAAGATGGAAGGTGACATAGAATTTGAAATTTTGTCGGTTTGAAAAGCAATAGATTTGACAGTAATATCTAAATGGAGTGGTGATACCCTGGAAGGGTAGTAGAATTAACAGTGACATCTAGATAGTGCAGTAACACCTTAAAGGGTAGTATTTGTGACAGGTGACGCTTGATTAGAATATTTATACATTCTAAAAATAAATAGATGTAAAAATGAATCAAGACATAAGAGATAATCTGAAGGGAACTTAAAGGGGGTAAGTACAGGGGAGTTGATAAACCTTATTGATTGAGTAATAAATTGATGGCATACCCGAAATGCGAAAAGTCTTGAATAGATTATAGATAGACCCTGATAAGGTAAAAGATGAGTAGAGCTTTAAAGACGTTTATTTAATAAACGAGGCTGTTAGAAGTTGACATTTTGAAATACAGATGATTATGAGAAAAGGCTGATATATGATGAATAAGCGTTAGAAAAGATTTGATAATCTTAGAAATAACCTGAGTAGTGGATTGACATGAATAAAAACACTTTGTCAGATAAATTAGAAGTAAGAAGAAACGATCCCGAGTAACTTTTAGAGATTAATGCGATTTAAATGATTGCAAAAGACTGAAAGTGTAGTAAAGGGGACATAAAATAAAAATAATACATGAAATTATAGAAATACTATAAAAATGCTTACAAGTATAGAAGGAAGTAAAGATTTGTGACCAGTAAGGAATTATAAACTGTATCGACTTTAGAAAGCTTAAACCATTTTGATAAAATCTCAGATAAGATGTAATCATGTGAATATAAGACCCAGAAAAGACATAAAGTATATAAGAACTCCTAGTCGTATTAAAAGAAATTCTCTAAAGAAAGGAGTTAGTTAAATAACAATTAAAGAAAAACGTAATGTATGAAAAAGAATAGAGTGCATGACTATGTAGTAGATACAGAACACATAAAATACAGACCAGAGAGACAGATATTCTTAAACAGTTGACTTAAGGTCAGGGAACAATTAGTTGAATAGCAAGTCTATTATAAAGGAATGATAATTAGAAACAGATGATGCCTTAAATTACGAAGACCTGGAAGAACCGTAGAAGGGAATTGAGATTCAAGTGAAGGTTTTTAAATACTCTTGAAATTAGAAAATATATATATATATATATATATATATATATAAAGATGATCTGATGTGACTGTAAAACTTGATTTGATGTGACTATAAAACTTGATTCTCAGCAGAAAATTTTTATTTAGTTAATGTAAACATCCGTTCAAGTTATACCATGATATTAGAGAAATCACGAGAACCCCCGGAGTTAGAACCACTAAGTTTGGGGACAAACTTATTTTTAAGGGGGGGTAAGAATGTAATATCCCAACCTTGGGATAAGGCACGTAAACCGAGGTAGACCCGATCGAGTACAAGTAAATCGAGATAGGTCGAGTCGAGAAGCGTAATACCAGTTGTAACCGAACATGAGTTCCGAATAGATAGAATAATTCCATTTTATCTAAAAAGAGTCAAATAATAATACTGAGCTTTAACCAAGCAATGATCTAATATCAAGAGTAAACCGAGACTGCTTCAGACTGAGAATGATAGACCCCAAGATATACCGAATTATTTTAATGAGTAATATACAATGACGGATATGATTACCGAGGTAATTAACCGAAGTTATAATCTTAGGAAATTACGAGATTAAGAAAAGCCTAATACGAACAAACCAAGCCAACAAAAAATAATACCCGACATATACCCGAAATATCGCAATAAATAATATATAATAATGGGCACGTAGTTCGAGATAGATAGTACGATTCATTAAATTAGAAATATACAGTTTAAAAATACGAGAAGTGGATTTTAAGAAATCCCGAGTATCCAAGAGTACCGTATAATAATAAAACCCGATCAATACAAAGAATCGTGCACGTAGGCCAGTATATGCCTCGATATACGTGCACAATGTATTTTAATAAATACAAGAGTATATATATACACATGAGATTATATATGTATATAAAAAAAATATAAAAATATATATATACAAGTATATATATATATTCGGTTGAGTATGTCAGTATATATATATATATGTATAAAAATATACATATGTATGTGTAAGGTATAAAATTAAATACGATTAAGCATATGTATTTGTGTACATATATGTATATATATATATATATATATATATATATATAGATGCATGCATTGCATGCAAGTGGGAAAGAAAGAATAGAAAAAGAAAAGAAAAAGGTGAGAATAAGTGGGGAGCCGTGTACTGTTTGTGTGGTGTGTGTTGAAGTGAAACAGGAAAGAAAACCCAAAAGAAAAAGAATGAAAAAGAAAATAGTGTGCAGCTGTGTTGTATAATGTGTGCCTTATATATTATATAATGTATATATATAATATCAAGTGAAGCACCAAAGAAGTAAAAAAGAAAAAGGGTGAAACAGGTGTGTAGCGTGTGTTTATGTGTAATGTGTACATAAAAATATGTGTGGTTGTAATTTATATTTTAATATAATAAATATATATATATATATATAGATGATATCTCAATTGAAGCAATAAGGTAAGGAAAAAGAAAAAGATGAGAAAGTCATCAAAGGGGGTTGCCGACACTGTTAGAAAGAGAGAGATGGGGCGGTGCAGGTCAGTTACAGCATGAGAGAATTATATATAAATATATATCATGAGTGTGCCGGTGTGTAGCATAGCAACAAGGATATTTATATTTATAATTATATATATATATATATATATTATATTGTGTGTTGTAAACGTGGGAACAAGGAAAGAGGGCCTACAGCCGTGGCTGTTGGAAGAGAAAAAGGTGGGGCTGTAACACCCCGACCCAACGAAGTACCATAACGAAGACAGTTCTGCACTTCGAGACGCGAACTTTCAATAAAAGTCCTGGAAATCCAGGATGATTATATAGCGTTTTCATTGCAATCACCAACATGTTTCTATTGATTCCATTGAGAATGAATATAAAATTGTTTTTAATAAATATGTAACCAAAAATATAAATATGTACATGTATAATATAAAAATATATAAATATACATACGTATATACATGAATTAACATGATTAAATATACATGAATTAATGGGATTAGATTGGTATAGTTAAATAATAATATAATGTAATAAAATACATGTGAATTAATGGTGGCTAACCAAAATGTATATACATTTATACACATGGGTAAGTCAATATATCTAAATATATACGTATCAAAATATGTGTACAATATAGGTAAAATTGGAAAAAATAAAAAGAAGATATGAAAAGGAGAGAGAATCGGTGGATTCCCACAAGTCATACAACTGTTCTCCATATGGAAAAAAAAAATGGCAGCCATGTGAGGTGTACACCATACAGCAATGGCTGCCAACAAGTGGCAAAGCCATGCCTCCAAAATGTTGCATGCAACATACGTGTTGCTTAGACCACCAAGATATATATTTATATATATATATATTTAAGGGTTCTCTGAACATCAGAAATGGAAGAGAGATAAGGGAGAAACGTGAGAGAAGCTGAGGCAAGGAACTAAAGAGAAGGAAAATTTGAAAGCCAGTCGACGAAACAGGTAAAGTTTGGTTCATTTATCTTCAATCATGTTCTGAATTGCATGCATGCAAATACATAATTTTAACCTACATCGTATAAGCTTTAATTTGCAAGAAAAATGATCTTAAATCATGCAAAATCGACTGTGAAATTTAGAAATTCAGATTGAATAAAATTCTGGTACAGGTCTGAATCGAAGTAAACCAAATCAAAAATTGTGTATTGGAACCAAAATTAGACTGTCCCAAAGTCCTAAAAATGCTAGACCGCGACCTAACAACCCAAAGCATGAACCCTTAAAAATCGAGTTACAGGTTTTGGCCGTTTAACCCAGTTCTTATTTTAGACCTTTAAACATACTTTGGGGAATAGGGACTGAAACTATATGCCATAAGGATCACGCAGCACCAAACCACATTAAAAATGGTTGCGAGATGAAGGTTTATTGCTGAGTTGCAGGTTCGGCTATCATGGCTTAGACTGAGCATCTAGGTTAGTTTTAAGGTTCTAAATGGATGCCAAAAGATTGGCCAAACTTCCAGCAACACATACCACCCAATAACAGAGAAAATCGGTTGTTCAAAATGCACGAAACTGAAAGAAAAGAAACCCAGAAATTAGGGCAACAGTGAGGGTGAGTTGGGGGAAGACAATGAACAGTGTCGGTTTATGGGTCGGAACTCGGGTCGGGTCCTGACCCGATGTTTTAATAACGTTTGGGTCAAACTACGTCATTTAACTAAAGTTATATTTAAATTAAATATGAGGGTTGACGTCATCCTGACGTCAGCATTTTGTATTAAACCGGATCAGACCGGTTGGTTCAATTACAACCAGACCGGTTCAGCGACAATGAAACTGAACCCATTGGTTCAGTCCGAAAGTTTACGAAATTGTATTTTGACCCCAGAAACTTTGGGAAATTTGACTGTGGCCCAACTTAAAATTAAATTAATATTAAATTAATATTAAATTAATAATATTTAAATACAAAAATTACGAAATTGCCCTAGGTTCTAAAACAAGTCAAACAGAGTCCAAATAAAGTAAATGAATAGTGCATTTTAACTATTTTGGACGTTCCGGACTCAGTGGAGGGGTCCGTTTCACGAGACGGGAGCCCAAAAAATTAAGACGCGTTTAAGAATAAAATGACCAAATTACCCCTAATGTGCCTTAAGCTAAATGGAAGTCCAAGAAGGTCTATATTGACTTTCTTCGACGTTTCGGACTCAATGGTGAGGTTCGTATTATGAAATGAAGTATGAAAAAATATGACACGTAAATATGTAAAGTATAAAATCGAACCTTACAATTTAATAAAGCTACCAAAAGAGTATACGTTAAGTGAATAGCGCTTAGGCTAAAAGCTAGGATTTAATACGATCTAAGCATAACATAGGGACATCAATAGGAGATATTGAAGGTACATTGAAGTTAATAGATTGTTATTAATTGTTCTTAGGAACTACAAAGGGGAAAGGAAAGGCGTCGCAGTAAACGCCACTCTTGGAGTATAAGGTGAGTAACCTTGCATTTGAAGTGGATATTTAACTCCACGGATTTGAAGATGTTTTAAATTTTAAAATATCTGAAGCATTGAGTGTTAAATTCAATATTTCATGATTCCTGTTTTGAAATATTCTATTCTTATAAATCCTATTGTGACATGCTTAGTGAATGATTTTTATTACAGTTCTCCTTGAAAGTATTTGACATGTTTACATGTTCTAAAATTTTTTATTCCAAGTATTTGAAGATTCTATCATAAAATCATGAACGTCATGTTTTAAATGCTCATAAAAGCATTTCTTGAAGAAGTTATGTTTAAATGCTCATAAAAAGTATTTCTTGAAGAAGCTAAAGTTTTGCAAGATAATGATGCATAAGCATCACAAATTATTGAGCACCCTTTGGGTTCTCAATCCAGAATAATGCCCGGTAGCAGGATCTAATCCCCCAGGCAACGAGATCTCCCAGAAGTAAAACTAGGGTCTGGTTCGAAACGGATCCTCCTGTTAAAAAGTGCAAAGATGACAAATGTTTTTTTTGGAAATGGAAGCAGGTTTTACCCCCATTTTCACTATGCATGTATATATCTTTTGAAGTTACACTTTTGAGAATGGAAGCAGGTTTTTACCCTCATTTTTATTATGCATGTTTATATGCTTTGCAATGCATATACTCCATTTAAGGAAATGTTTATCTAGCTTGAATACTTTAAATGTTTCAAAGCTGTCCTTATGAAAAGTGCATGTACTCTATGTTCAAAGTATACGAGCAATTGGTAGTGAGTATTTTATAAACTCTCATGTGTGAAACCACTGCCAATTAAAAACCCATGACAGATACAGGAATTACTCACTGAGCTTTTCGAAGCTCACCCCATTCCCTAACATTTTTTTTCAGGTATTGATGATGAATAGGAGCCTTGCCTTATTGGAGGATTGATGATTAGCGGCTCCATTGGAATCAGGATTTTGATGTACTAGGACTTGTAGCTGATGTAGTAGATTTTGGAAGATATGTACCTAAGCCGAGAGGCAACCGGATATGTAATGTAAATAAAACTTTAAATTTTACTATGCTCTGATTTTATTATCATATGTACTGCTATGAAGAGCGGCAGTACCTGGCGGGTGTGCGACAGATGTTTAAAAAAAAAAAAAAAAAGTTTTTCACGCTTCTGCAACCAAAGGCCACACCGCTGTTCGATACTATTGCTTATGTACGCCTTGCCCTGAGGCCTCGACCGAAGGGTGGCGGTCACGATACTAGATCCGCACAAGGTGGGTTTCGGGTCGTGACAGGGGCGGTGTAGGTTACGTGTATAGGAAGAGAAAAGAAAAGAAAAAGAGAAGAAGGAAAAATGAAGGAAGAGAGGGGCGGTTCAACAGGGACAGTTATATATATATATACACACATTTATGTGTATGTTTAGGGCTGTGCAATGGAGAAAAGAGAGATGGAGTGCAGTAATAGAAACGGTGCAGCAGCAGTGGCGCTGCGTGGTGCGTGGTGGTAGAGGCATGTGGTGGATATGCTGTCTGGTGTGGTTTTCCTACAGTAGAAACGGTGAAGAGTAGGGGATGGCAGTAGCAACAGCAGCTGTTGCGATCCAACAGCAGGTACGGTGAGCATGGAGTTGTGGGAAAATTTGGGAGAAGTGAAGTTTGAGGAAGAAAAAGGGGAGAGGAAGATAGGCAGCAGCAGCAGTAGCAGCGTTACAACAGATGCGGCTGTGTTGCTCTGTGAGGTGGTGTTTGTGGTGGCGTTGTGTAGCAGGGTAGCAGCAAGTGGAACTACTGCAAAATAATGATGTGGCATGTGATGGACTTGAGGAAGAACGTGCAACCGAGCAGGGGTACAAGTGTAGATTATGATGAAATTGGAAGAACAGCAGCAACAGTTTCCAACAGTGGAAATTTAGAGGCTGGTTGGGTTGCTGTTATATATTAGAGAGAAAAGAGAGCAGAAAAAAAATGAGAGCTCCAACAGGCTAGTTAAAGAGTTACTGCTGCTAAAAATTGTTTGAGTTTTGGTGTTGACAATGGAAGGAGCAAACGGCTGAGGCACCTGACTGTCAATGAGGGCCATTGATTTGGTTTGAATGAAGGGTCTATGTGGGTAGACTTGCTGGGCACGGTTGATGAGGAAGCAACTCTTGGATTAGTGCCGGTAGAATATCAACTGCAGCTCGACAAGGTTAGAATTAATTATTGTTTGATTAATTCAGATTTGAATAGAACTTTATAGAATTATAATTGTGCCTAGAAGTTATGGTTAATTATGAATTAACCCGAGGAATAAATTAATTAAATATTAATTTAATTAATTGGAAGAGGGAAATTACTAAAATGACCCTAAGTCAAAAAGTAGTCCAACGGACTCCGATTAAAATAAAAGAATAGTGGAATTTTATTATTTCGAGCATTCCGGACTCAACCGTGGAGTCTGATTTTCTACAAGAGGTCTTGAAAAATAAAAGACCCGTAAAAGTCCAAATTGAATTTCGTGAAAGCCTAAATTGACTTTGTTCGACATTTAGGATTCAATAGTAGAGTCTATTCAAGTAAAAGAAATATCAATAGTAAAGAGACATAAAATTTGATGAATAGCATTAGTTATATATATATATATATATATATATATATATATATAGACTAAGATGAGCTTCCTAAATCATAGGAATACCGAGAGACAAGAAGAAGGCGATTTGACCTTCTAGACAGATACAGAAAAAAGTAAGTAATCTCTGATCTCTGCATGTGTTACATTCCAAGCCATGTCAATAGTTTCTCATATATCATTTGTTGTATTCCATATATACTAGTGTTTATTTAGCCACATTGATATTGCCCTATCATGTGGGAAACAATTATTGATTTTTATATATATCTCGATCATGATTGTACACTTGTGCACAGATTTCTTTATGTATATTTGTACCTAGGGCCGTAAGGGCCAGACAGTTTTATTCGAAGCAGTCTAGTAACCGTAGTTTAGCTAACTATCGTTACGTCAGATTGCCTAGAACCAGTTATGATCCATTATACTCTTCGTGGAAGATAACATGATCCTGATATATTAGTAGTGTCGGATTTGTGCTCAGTCAAATCTCTATCTGATGCTATTTATGACCTTCGGGTCCAGGTTCCGCGTGGAACATTTACTACGTCGCTATGCGAGGCATGGGACGTACAATTACAGTGTACACAGAGCAGTATTTATACAGCCCGAGCGGATCTGAATACTAGCTTAGGGGTAGCCGGGCCCCACTAGTGCATCTCAGTTTTAGTTGATATCACTATCATTTCTTGATTATCATAGCTTGATCATATTATATCATTATGAATGATCATGAGATTTCACAGCTTTCATTTGAGTGCATATAATTATACTTGAGACAGCTCATGGCTGTAGCAGTATGATTATATTACCAGATAGATTTCATTGCTTTATCATTTGAGTTCCTATCATTTGATATTGAGTTCTATATTTATTGACTGGCTAGTACATATGCATTTATCCTAGTTCTTTTATGGATAATGCTTTCTATATTCTTGTACACATGGCAGAGCAAAGGAGAATTACTTATTGAGCTTTAGTTAGCTCACCCCAAACTTACCAACCCTTTCAGGAAAAGAAGCTATAGAAGAGCAGTAGCAGTCAGATAGATAGCAGTGGACATTACTTTTAAAGTTGTAAGTGTAATATTTAGTACAGACAGTCTTATAGCTCTCCCATGTTATCCACGTCTTAGGGATGAACAGTTGTATTAAGAAATTTTGTATTCCGCATTTTATAAACATTATATGTATCACATGCAGCTTTTAATTAATTATTTCTGCATTTTAGTTGTTGCATGTTAGTAGCACTGATTGTGTAGCAAGTTGAGACCCTTGGTTCGACAAGCAGCGTTGGATCGGGTATGCGACACGAGATTCGCATAGGGTAGGGTCTCGGGTCGTTACATAGTGTGTGTTTGTCACTGTGTGATTGTGTGTATGTCACTGTGTGTGTGTGCTGTGCAGCTGAGAGGAAGGCAGCAAGGCTGCCGACTTTGAGAAGGCAAGTGGGGTGCAAGTATATGTATATATGTATAGCATGCATAGGTACGTGGATAGTGGAGGATCAAGGGGTGGTTCATGATAGTCAAGGATGACTGCAAGAGAAAGAGAGGGGGAGAGAGAGAGAGAGGGAGAGAGAGAGAGAGAGAAATAGAGAGAAAGTGGCGGTGGGATGTCTCTCTATATATATATGGGTGTGAGTCGAGAGGAAATTAGAGACAACTGAGGCAAACAAGAAGCTGAAATTAGGAGGATTATCAGGGATTCAGAAGCAGAAGCTAGGAGGGTCTGAAGGTCACTGTGAGCAGAAATCCAGAAATATAAGTGAGTTTGTTAAGCTTTTGATTTTCTAATTCAAAGCATGAAGTTGAGTTTTATTGATAGGGTCTTGTAGAGTATAAAATTTGGAAATCTCTGCAAAAAGAATCAGTTTAAATGGAATTGAAATGAGATAGAAAGGTTGAGTTGCAGGTTGCATGAATAATTCGGGTCTTAGGGTTTTATGCCTTAAAACATTGTTTAAACGATGAGAAAATGTTTATATAAAGTGCAGAAACATATTAGGTTTTAAATGGGATCAAAACAGTGAATAAATAGTCACGAAAATGAAAAATGAGACTTGGCCGGAGAGTCAGCCGGAGTTGATAACCTCATTATTCGTGAAGATGGGGAGGGTCTTGATGAAAACGGAGGGCAGATTTGAGATGCTTGAGGGAAGAGAGAGAGAACTGCATTGGATTTGATCCAAAATATCACCGAAACTAATTCACCGTCACTAGAGAAGGTGACGAAACCCTAATATTCTCTCACCGGAATATCGGAGAAGACGACCAGAATATTGAGGGGTCTATCAGGTCAAGACAAAACTGAGTTTGGGTTGGATCGGGTTGGGACCCGACCGAAAATAAATGGGGAAGTGATATTGTGTCGTTTTGAGTTTAAACTTAACATTGTTTTGGGTTGTTTGGTTATAAAGATAGAAAATTGAAATTGGGTTTGGGGTTATCCAAACCGTGGATAGGATAAGGGATAGGTTATTGGATTCCGGTTCTTTAAGATAGACTGAACTGGTTGGTTCAGTGAAGGATCGGACCGGTTTAGGGTTTTGCCTAGTGAACCCACTGGTTCAGACTGGGACTGATGGAAATTACATTTGAACCCCAGAAGTTTTGAAAAATTATACTAAGGCCCAACAGAAAATTTATAAAATATTACTTTTATTTCAAAAATACCCCTAAATCAAAAATGGGTCAAACGAGGCAAGTGAATAGTTAATTTTTATTATCTTGGACATTCTGAATCCAATAGTGATGTCAAAATTATGAAAAACGGTCCCGGGAATAGAAGGCACGTAAAAATGCAAAATGACAGTTTTGCCATTTTCAATCTAGAAGTCCAAACAGAATTTCGTGAAAGCCTAAACCGACTTTCTTCGGCGTTCCGGACTCAATGGTAAAGTCTAAATTAGTGTTAGAGATACTTAAGATAACAAGGCATAAAATTTGATGAATAGCATTAATTCTGAGACGTATCTACTGATATATAGAGAACTCAAAAGGAAAAGGCAAACTCACAGATTTCTGATATAGAACTGCATTTAGAGGTAAGTAAATTCCCTTTCTCTTCCATGTGGTGTATCCAAGCCAAGTTTATTCTCTCTACTGCCAAACTTGTACTCTTGAATGTATCTGATGTTATTATTTCCACAACGTGATATTGTTTTATCTTGTGGACATTGATTGACTGCTATATCATTGTTATCTTGTTGAACCATGCCTTGAAAGGCCTACTGTTATGTTTTCACTGTATATATGATATTCCATTTTTATACTTCTATGGAATCATTTATGATCATGAAATGTTTATGAATATGGGATTATGCTCAGTCACAACATCTATCTGATGCTTTCTGATTGACTGGAGACCTATGGGTCAGTCCATGAACGGACATATGTGGCTAAAGAGGATGATACAAAGAGAGGGTATGCCGGGCCCCAAAAGATTGAGGGTTCTTGCCAAGCCCTGAACAGTGTAAATGCATCTCTTATATAATTGACAGGACTACGATTGTTGAATGTCACGGTTCCTTTTAACTTATCTTACACTGAGAGAATATTCTTCATTGTTTTGATTTTGATCGGTTTATTGTGGCAGTACATTCATGTTAATATATTGTTATTGAGAGTTTCATGTTAATGTTTTATCCATTACTCCTAATTGTTCATTGTAACCCCATTGTTCATTGGCCGTTACGGCAATTGTTCTCATTGGCTATCACAACATCTCTTTCTTATGATTGGCTATCATATTCTTATTCATGGATTCGTATTTCACCGATACGAGTGTCGGAGATCTGTTTTTACTTGCTGAGCTTTCATAGCTCATTCCACCCTACTTACCCTTTTCAGGTAATGACACTGCAAGACCCCAGTAGGAGTTTGAGAGCGTAGGAGGACATTTTGAGGAATGTACCAGTTTATGTTAGTTCTCCCATGTATTCACCACCCACGGGTGCTGGTTACGTCTGGTTCTTATTTTGAATATTGTAGAACTATTATTGTATTGTAAAGACTTCCGCTGATCACTGTTATTGAAAAGACTTTCGCTGATCATTATTATTGATAAGACTTCTGCTGATCACTGTTATTGATAAGACTTCCGCTGTTTATTGTTTTAAGTATTTCATATTAGTACTATGATACAAGAATAGAAAAAGTAGGGACGGCCTTAGGGTCGGCCCCGCGACACGAGATCCGCATAGGGTGGGTTTCGGGTCGTGACATTTTTGAGGAATGTACCAGTTTATGTTTAGTTCTCCCATGTATTCACCACCCACGGGTGCTGGTTATGTTAGTTTTGTATTAACAGTTGTAAACCATATTATATATTGGAAAGACTTCCGCTGATTTTATTATTGACAAGACTTTCGGTTATTATTGTTTTAAATTTTTAGTACATTGCATATTAGTACTATGATTCAGGAATGGAAAAAGTAGAGAGGGCCTTACGGTCGGCCCCGTGGCACGAGATCCGCATAAGGTGGGTTTCGGGTCGTGACAGCTTGGTATCAGATCTATAGGTTCGATTGTGAGTCATGGGAGATAGGACTAGACTTAGAATAGATAGATAGGATTGACATTTTATTTTATTCGATCATTGACTGGTCATCTTATTGGTTATCTTCACTGGTTGTCTTTACAGACATGGTAAACACGAGGCAAAATCCGTTGCCTATAGATCATTTATCTCCATTGGACAGATTGATGTAGAGCGTCATTGAGTCTTTGCCACAGATTCAGGCCAGTACTAGTTAGCTGGTATGACAGGAGCAGCCTGTCAACACAGGCAACGATGTAGGAGGTCGATAGGGGAATGAGCGAGACTCCACCTTTTTATAAGATAAAATAAAGCTTAACAAAGCTCGAAAGGGAATGAAGCTTAATGGTCCAAAAATGATGCTAGTAATGGTGTTACAAATGCAAAATGATACTACTGACAAGTTAACAAGGTTTGCTATAGTTACAGAATTTGGGGAGCCAAGATAAATAACCTCAAAGCCTGCTATCATAAGTAACAATGGTTTTCCAGGATGTTAACCTAATAAATAAATTAAATAGAAAAAAATTCATACAACCCATTCGATTCCATTCTGAAGGCCTTTTCGACCGGTCACATCCCGAATTCTGTAGAGGGCGGGATTTGGGATGTGACAAATAAAATATAATGAAAGCTACTAGTTTTAGAAGATCACTTGTCTAGTATCCTACTTAGTTCAAGAAGATCATAAACTAGTTAAGATATGATTAATAAGCCAATAATTGTAGGACAAATTTTAAAAACATAAACTGAAGAAACTAATATCGCCATGGAAGTCTACATATTAGAGGATGCTACCATATCAATTTTAGTGTGATCAGGAGATATCAACTTTTTTTATACACATTTGTACTACATGACAAAATAACGATAATAATACCATTTACTAATAGAAAGATTAACCTATTAGAAATAATAATAATAATAATAATATAATACTAATAAAATGATGGAGTAGGATTGACAGATACTCATTTAGACTTTATTCTTGTAATAGACACATAAATTATTAATAAAATATATGTATATAATGTTAAAAAGATGGGAAATAAAAGTAGACAAAGCATTAGAATTATGCATTTAATGCATGTGGAAAAAATATGATGGCCAGGAGAAAGAGAGAGGCTAACAATCAAGAAGAAGATGAAAAAATAAGAAAGAAGAAGAAGATGAGAGAGAGAGAGAGAGAGAGAGAGAGAGAGAGAGAAAGAGAGAAAGAGACGTGGAAGGAGCTTAAATTTGCAGGTTGTAGATCAACGCGGTGAGAGAAACGATTCAAAATGTTGTAGATGTTTATGTAAAGTACAATGGGAGATTTTTTACATTGGTGTGAATCAAGGGTATCATAGTTTGAGAATTTTATCCCTTGAGAATTTCACATGCCCTTTCCATCTAGCATGCAAGTGTGCCCACCATTCCACAATGTCTGCCGCTAAGCCCCGGGCCCGAATTTCCAATTCTTTATGCAAAACAATAGTTGGTGTGTTAGAAAGTCTTCCAACATCAGCAACATGCCAAAAAGAATGAATTTGATGCATGAAATCAAAGAAAAATAAAAAAATAGCCCATTCATGCATTTTATCATATGCGTGGTGTGCATATCCCAAAAAGGCACGTGGGTGAAATGCCTATGTAAGAAAAAGGTCAAATGTTTATGCAAATCACTTCCAAAATGCAAAAAACAAATCAAATGCATGAAGAATCAAGCCAAAAATCTCAAAATAATTGGAAGAAAACTCAAAAAAAATCCATGCTTGACCATTGTGATACAGTTGCAACAAGTAGTACGCCATTTCTTGAAGCAATCTTGTGTTGCTTCGATAGCCTAGGAGTGGTTTATATCAAAATATTGTCCCATGATCCGGTTTGGGAGCCCCAAAATCTCAATCAATGTTGAACATGGGGTCCATGTCATTATGACCTTCACTTGCCATTTTTTTGAAAATCATCAGATATAGAGGCAAAATTGGGATGATTGATCTTCCCAAGCTTGAAACAAGTGTAAAACACTTCAATCCAATCCCCCTCACAACCTTGCAAAAAATGAGCACAAGTGCAAAATCAGGGAACTCAAAGAACACAATGAAAATTTTAAAAAACTGCAACATTTTAAAGTAGTCTGCCCTAGCACCCGAGTGATGATTGGAACTCATGGGTGCCCGATTGACACACAAAAGGGCAAAACCCCACTCTCTATGTGCCAATGGACACACATAGGCTATATTGGGCTTTTCCAATTTTGGGCCCATTTTCGTAAATTTTACCCATTTTTGCAAATTTCAGCCCATTGTTGCCCAAGTGTGTTCAAGAATACACTGTGATGCGCTACCGGATATCAGAGGGCAAAACTATAGTTTTCTAATTCTAGTCAAAGTTGACCAATATGCCAATTAGTGGCATTGGCCCACTAATTCAAAACTTCTATTCATCAAGTAACCAACGACTCCTCTAAATGATCGTCTAAATAGCATTTTTTTAGTGGTTCCCCTAAAATTCAGGCCACGTCTCTCGAGCAGGACACATCTATCTTTTCCCTAGCAAATCCAAATCATTGAGTCAACTTATGTCACGCTCCTAACCCAAAGGGCCAGACTACGGGGTCATTGGGATTTCGAAAGAAAGGTAATAGGACTAACCATCCTAGTCAAATATATAAAATGCAAGCCATTTTTTTAATTGATTTCCTTTAATTGGTTTCAGTTTGGTTTCATGATTAGACTTGTTCAAGTCCCTTAACAGGATTAATTGAAATTGATTACTATCAAAGGCACTATGTTAACCATTCATCAATGGTGTAAAACATGGTAATATCCAGAGCTGACTTTAACAATCCTTATATACATAACATATACAACAAGGTCAGAAGGGTACAGGCACCCTTAATAAATACAATTGAGTAAATACATAAATGTAAACTAGACACTACATTAACTTCCGTCCATCTTGCGAAGCTCCAACAGCTGCCCTTCTTCAAGTCAATACCTGCCATTCCTATGAACAACAGGGATAAGCCATAACGCTCAGTAGGGTTTTCCAAAACACAGAAGCAAGCAGCATGTGAAAACTAATGCAAGTTTGAAGAAGACAATCCCTAATGTCCAGTATGCATCACAAGCACACAATAGCAACACCCACTAATCACAAGCTTAAACAATATAATCCTTAAAGGATGGCACCACTCTGTGTGGTATAACAATAATAATCAAGACAATCAGTATATGCAAGGTCGAACAAAAGACATAAGTATATTTATACAAACCTCGTGAAGCACTTCTATTTCCTTCTTAAAACCACAAGAATAATATATATATATATATATATATATATATGATTGAATCACAAGATATAAATGTAATCATACAAGATCACGAAGCACCTCCATTTCTAGTTTAAAACCACAAGAACAATGTATATGCATGACCGAACCGTAGTTTTGACAAGTATTGTCAATAAGCATTTCTCATTTCACCTCTCAATAATCTCAGTCCCAACAAGTATCCACCTAATTTGGGCCCCGGTAAGCCAATGTGTTTTAAGGGCTACTAACTCGATAGAGACAAACGACCACCTACGCGAGTTTACGGGCTTGCAAGCCGATAGGAGACACCATCCCTTTTATAAGTAGAACCACTGCTAAAGCACAATCTCACCATGCTCAAGAGCACGACAAAAGACGTGACTAATTTTCATCTCAAGTCCTTTCCTCATAAACCATCCATTTTCCATAATTCCCAAATATCTCAATTCTACACCACTCAAGTGCCTGACATCATCATATCCCCACAAATCTCACACCACTCAAATATGTTCAACAATATGCTTATCAATATCATCAACATCCACAACAATCACTAACACTATAAGAGAGGATACCTAATTAACAAATAAGTATACAAGCAACAATAGTCATATATATCCATGAAAGAAATAGAAATAGCAATTAGCATCAACATGGTGATCACACTTATCCTGTAACACCCCTGACCTAATTTTTTGGTAATTAGTGCCAATTAAAAGATATTACTGTCATTAGTGTATAATTACACCATATTAGAGACTAAGGAACGATACTTCCTAAAATGTCAATAAATGACACAAGTTATAATAAGATGACAATTAAGAAGACTAGTACTATTGACAAAAATGATGTTAGCTAGTGAACTAATAAACAAAAGTCAATTAAAAAAGCTTAATGCATGGAAAATAAAAAAAAAAAAGAAGATAAAGACTACTAAGAGTAGTGAAATTACAACTTCACCTACTAGTGACGCCAACGCATGTAACCCAAGCAATGCTAGTAAATTAGTAAATGGAAAACTAATACGTAAAGGAGAAGAAAATTTAATGCAGGGCAAATAAAAGAAAAAATAGGAAAAATAGGCCAAAAACGTTGGCCCAAGGTTTTGACCCAAGACCTCACACAAGAGAGAGCCTTACCCAAAGTGCAAACCCACTAAGCTATTAGCACTTTTGTGCTAGAATAGCCCCAAGAAAAGTACATAAAGTAAAAGAATGTAGGGAAAATTGTAAAAAGAGTGATGTGTCATCACCCTATTGCACCTACCTCTCACCCAATAAAAATTCATGCACAAAATCCCTCATAATGTGTGGTCAGATTTTAAGTGTATTGATAGATTTCAGACATTGCGTATTGTGAAGTTGTGTGTATCAAACCATGTGTATTTCGGCGAGAAAGAGAGAGAAAGAGAGAAGAAGAAGAAGGAAAAGAAGAAGAAGAAGAAGAGAAGAACCTTGCATGCATGGTTGTCTAAGGTTAAAGAGAGGATCCACAAGTTTAAACCAAAGAGAAGGAAATAGCAAAGCTGCTGTAAGGAGGAAAAAGAAACTGAAGAGAGAGAAAGTGAAGTAGGTAAGCTTTTCTCTAGAGTTTTCTGAATTCAGCTTCTGTTTAGTTAATTTAAGATGTATCTATAAAATTATGTATTGAGATTTAACATCCTAGGAACGGGGATAGGGTTTAAAAAGGCCCTAGAACAACCAAACTCACAAAAAATCACCATTAATGACATTCAAGAAATTGGGTTCGATTCGAGTTAAACAAAACTAAAATTTGTTGCTGGGGACTTAAACCAGACCTTATAAAGGCCACGAATCCGCTAGACCATGACCATGAAGCTCAAGGATGAGCCTAGAAAGATGAGTTACAGGTTTCGACCCTTGAACCAAAACCCATAAATCAAACTCTAAACCTACTTTTATGAACAGGGAATGAAACCCCTAGACAAAAGAAGCACAATAAGCCAAACAACACGCGAAAATGTGAATAAATGAGCATGCAATAAACGATACATAGTTGCCATTATCGGAGCTTGAACTAAGCTTCTAGACTATTTGGCACATGAAATCAATGCCAAAGAGTAGAAGGGGCTTAAGGAAGATGGTTAGGATCAAAACTAGAGGAAGAGACTAGCCAAAACTGCTCGAAATAGGAAAGAAAATTTTAGGGATTTCGTTACTACAGTAAACCCTAGTTTGGTAAGAACAATGAACAGTGTCGGGCTATGGGTCGAATCTTCAGCTTCGGGTCAGGTCCTGACCCGCCTAGAAATGGATCTCAAAGTTAAATCCAACGACATTGTTTTGAACTTGTAAAGATTAAATAAATATATATATATATATATATATATATATAATGAGTTGACGTCATCATGACGCAGCAACCAGATTCGAACCAGTTGGTTCTTAAGAGTTTTGAATCGCTTCAGCCCTAAAACCCTTGAACTGGTTGGTTTTCTAAACCATTTCTTGAAATTATGAATTGACCCATAAACTTCTATTAATTACAAAATGGCCCAAAAAATAATTTAAAATTAATTTAAATCCTTTTTTAAAATTAAAAAATTACTAAAATGCCCTTAAGCCAAAAATTAGTCAAACGAAAGTCAATTGAAATGAAAGAAGAGTCTAACCCAATGATTTTGGGCATTCCAGATTCAATGGAAGAGTTTCATTTACGAAATCAGACCTGAAAAATATGAACGAACAAATGGAATAATTTTAATTGTTTCTAAATGATTAATTAAGCTACCAATTGAAACTCCATGACTTTGAAAATACCTATCTTAACATTTTTTGACATTCTGGACCCAATGGTGGGGTCCATTTTACAAAACAAAATCCTAAAAATATTGACACATGAAACATAATAATTACCGTTATGCCCTTAGTGACACCCAAAGCTAGTTAAATGTCAAAAAAGGCCTATTTTGACTTTCTTTGACAGTCCAAACTCAACGGTAGAGGCCATTTTAGCAAATGAAGCACCAAAAAATATGACACATGAAAATATAAAATTTTGAAAATTCCCCTAGGCTTGATATAAGCTATAGATATGCAAATTAAGATCCGAAAAGGCCTAAATTGATTATCTTCGACACTCCAGAACTAACAATGATGTCTTTTTAAGAAAAATAAGACTCGATAACAAACTAAAAAATTATGAATACGTCATTAAGACTAAATGAAGCTACCAGAAGAGTATAGATAAAATTGAAAGACATATGTCAATGCTTGGGCTAAAAAATGATGCCCATATAGGTAAACGATGAATCAAATGAAATGAGATGTAAAAGATAAAATTACTAAAATACCCTTAATGGGAGAATAAGCTTCCGATGGGACCTGGGGGAAGGTATAAGACTTGCCTTAGGGTTTAGAGGGCCACCGAATCCAAAAATGGAATCGGTTAAGGCTAATAATGTTAGAGAGACAGTGATTAAATAAAAATCATATGTTTATTCAAATATTAAGTTCAATTTTATATATGATCTAGGATCACCAGCAAGGGGATAAGGATAAGACAAGTGCTAAGGCAAGTAAAATAAGCAAGTAAGGGAAGGACTGTGGACTTTAGACCAAAGGTGAGTAATCCCAGACTTTGAAGTGGAGGTTTCACTCCAAGATCCCTAAAATATTTTAATTCAATTTCAGTATTTATGTAATTCAAGTTTCAAACATGCTACTTGTTCTATTTTCAAAATGCTACCTTGATATGCACTTGTGTTTGTTTTAAATGTTAAATTGTTTATAAAAATCATACTTCAGTATGCCTATCTTAATTTCAAGAGGAGTTAAATACCTTCTTCGAAAGTGAATATTTTTACTCTAGCCATGTTATACTCTGAAAACTATGTTTAAATACCTTTGAAAGTTATGTTTAAGTGCTCTGAAAGCTCTATTAAAATACTTTTGAAAGTTATGTTTAAGTTCTCTAAAAAGCATCAATGTTGAAAAAAATTACTTCAATACTTTCTGTTTGTGAACTGGTAATGTAAGATAAGGAGTGCACAAGCACTCATAATTCTGTAATGCCTGGTACAATGTTTATCCCCTAGGTAAGAGATCTCTTCTATTTAGGTCATGTATTAATATAAATTATACTGACCTAATGTTATGCATAGAGTACATGTAACCAACTGACCCGACATATTTGGTAATGTGACATGCATTACGAGGTTATAAACCGTGGTTTAAGATTAACTACGAGCAGACCAAAAGTTGAAGAATACCCAAATAGTTATGTCTCTATATGCATTATATTATGTGTGTGTACAATATACAGTAATATACATGTGATTATAATATGTATATTATCATAAGGAAATACACGCACTAAGTGTGTATTTGTTGTGTATAGTTTAAAGTATGTATATATATATATACACATGTAAATAAATATGTATATATATATATATGCATGTAAGTATGTGTGTGCAGAACTGTGAAAAGGTGTGTGTGAGTGTCGGCTGCATGTGTGTGTTTGTCCAAGTGTGTGTTAGTATATAACATACAAATATCAACCCAAAATTTAATGTAAAGCTGAATTGAAAAAGTAGAAATTAATGGATTGGAAAGAAAGCTGATGAGAAGTTAAGTTTAGAGGCTGTGAGGTCATAGAGAGAGAGAGAGATTGAAGAGAGAGAGAGGAGGCGGTGGATTTGTTTAAAAACAAAGGCATGCACTGCATGCTTGAATTCTTATGAGAAAATCAAAAGAAAAGGGAGCAAAGAGGTTGAAGGAAGAAGAAGGAAAGAAATCAGAAGGAGAATGAGAAGAAAAATCACGAAAAAGGTGTGAAAATATCAAAAACCATATTTTCTCTCTCTAGAATTTATGCATGTATACAAGCTGTTTAGGTTATATTTATGCATATATGATGTGTAGTATATATATATATTCTTGAATAAGGCATGAAAAATGGAACCTAAACCCATCAAGAACACCCAACCGGACATCAAACCCCCATTGATGGACCTTAGAGCAGGTCTGAATCAATGGTAACCAAAACCCCTTTAACCTATTAGGACCTTGACTAGACCTCCAAAGTGTTTTAAAAACACTAAGCCACGACCTTGAACCTCAAAGAAAACCCTAAGGATTAGAGTTGCAAGTTTCGGGTTTAAAACCCAACCTCCCAACCTTACATCAAAACTGATTTTAAGGAATAGGGAATGAAACCCATTGACAAGAGGAACAAGATAGGCCAAGTCACGCGTGAAATAATGGAGAAATGAACATAAACGGTTAAGATGTAGGTTTGGTTATCAAATCTTAGACCGAACTGTTGAACTGAATTTGAGCTCTAATATGAATGCCAAACCAATCTTTGGTGTTTCAGAAACGGGTTAGAATAAAAACAGAAGAGTTTTATTGATTAAAAACTCACGAAATTGAAAATGGAAAATTCAGGAATTAGGGCAACATTGGCTTGAGCGTGAGGAAGAAGGAGACCCCGCTGAGCCAACTCGAGAGTCGACTCAGCCGAGTCCTAACCGAGATGAATCACCTTGTGTCAACTCAGACACGTGTCACGCTATGGGGCTAACCACCGCATTATTGGGACGACGCCGTTTTGGGCTTAAGGGTTTAAAACCCTAATTTAACCTGTTTGGCTACACGTCTTGGGCCCAATTTAATAATCTATGCGCGATTGGGAATAACCTATCCACGAATAAGGCACTTATACGCTGTTTAGGTCAAGAAAAAAAAAAAAAATAAGGGGCCACAGCCCATAGGATTCGAACGTCCCACCTCACGAACCAACCCACGCTCCTTACCACTTGGACAGGCGGTGCCTATGTTATATATTATGACAAGAGATATATATATATATATAAATAAAATGAAAAAAGAAAAATTCAAAAAAATGAGAAGGGGTGCAACCCCTGTGACTCGAACGCAAGACCCCTCAAGTAAAACCCCCTCATTTTTTTACTGAGACAGGACAATCCCGTGTCCTTTAAATGCACAAAAAATGTATATATTATATATAAATTACATTAAATAAAATTAATTAAATTAAATAATGACGAAATGGTCCAGTGTCCAAATTGGACAAGTTATTAGTGTATTTTTACTATCTCGAACCTTTTGAGACCAATGGTGAGGTCCGTTTTGTGAAATGAGACCCCAAAAAATAAAGACACGTAAAGGGATAAAATTACCATTTTGCCCCTAATGCCAAATAGAAGCTAGAGAAGGTCTAAATTGATTTCCTTTGATGTTCCGGACTCAATGGTAGAGTCTATTTGACCAAAAGAGATACTTATAATAAAGAAATATAAAATTTGATGAATAGCATTAATTCATGTAATTATAGACGAAAACACTTTCCGACGTTGTGAACTCAATAGTAGGGTTCGATTTCGAATAAGGCACGAAAAAACATGACACGTAAACATGTAAAGTAAATAAATCAAACTTAAAATTTATGGAGCTATCAAAAGAGTATAGTTTAAAATGAAATAAATTCCTAACACGTTAAATTGTGTTTTAGGTTATCAAGTAAATTATCATGGATAAGACGCAACAAGACTTCATGGATGAGCTCTTATGGAAAAATAGGGTAATCAATAGAAAGATAAGAATCACCAAGACATGTCAAATCATCTCTATTACGCCGTTCATATACAAAACCCCTATCATCCCATTGGGACGACTCATGAAAGAAGCAGCAACAAGGAGACTTGCTAAGGCTAAATTAAAGGAAAAAGAGGAAGAACGAGAAAATACCGAAATGCTAAATGACATGATTTGCAGGTAATGTCTATTTATCAATAAGAATATATGTATAAAGTAAATGGAGATGAAATATAACTATAAGCAAATTGAGTTAGCTCAATTCTTAAAAATAAAACTTATTATAAGAGTAGGCTTACACGATCTATGAATAGGTAGGATCACAAGTTGATTTAAATGCATGTGAATTTATGAAATTTTCATAAATTATTTTAGGTTAAAAATGGGGAAAGGGAAGGCACAACAATAGAGCCAGCCCAGACGTATAAGGTGAGTAACCCTGTATTTGAAGTAGAGATTTAACTCTATGGATTTGAAGAAGTTTAAATTCAAAAGATATGAAGTATTGAACTCCAAATTCAGTATTTACATGATTTTAGTTTTAAATTGTTCTGTTCTTATAAACCCAAATTGTGACATGCTCAGTGAATGTTTCTACTACAGTTTTCCTAAAAATATATTTCAGCATGTCTAAGTTTAAAATGCCAAAATGATGTAAAGTATTCTAAATTTGTATATTCCAAGTAGTTGAAGATTCTATCATGAAGTCATGAACATCATGTTTTAAATGCTCATAAAAGCATCTATGTGAAAAAGTCATGTGATAAATGTATTTAAATGCAAGATAAGCTGTGCATAAGCACCACGGATTTTGTTGGGTTTTCTTTGGGACTCAACCACGATACGAATAAATGCCAGGTAACAGGATCTAATCCCCCAGACATGAGATATCTCCATGAAAAGTAAAATGAGAGTCTGGTTTGAAACAGATTCTAATAATGGAAGTGATAAGAAGTTATGTTGAAAATGGAAGCAGGTTTTACCCTCATTTTCACTATGCATATCTGTAACACCCCGGCCTGATTAATTAATAATTAGTTGCTAATTATTAATTATAACAGACATAAAGAGTAATTAAGAAAGTTAATTGGGAATCTCTGGATGGTCATGATAGACCAATAAAATAATTAAACGCGTCAAAAATGAGGGTGTAATACCCGGACCTAAAAAGAGTACTAGAAAAGAAATTACGGAGGAAATAGCTAAAACAGAATTCTGTGCAACCAAACAAGGCCTAAGCCCAAAATGTGAAAAAATGCCCAAAACTGAGGCCAAGGGGATTTGAACCTTTGACCAAGTGGGGCAAGATTTTAGGCACCCAAAAAGTTACCAAGTGGGCTACCAACATCTTTGTGACTAAATATACAACATAATTGTATATGAACCCAAAATAGGCCCACTCCACCTCCCAGATAGGCCAATAAGATTTCATGCAGCCCGTAAACAAAATATAAAATGTTTATATATATATATATATATCTGAATTTCTGAATATTATAAATGAGGTGGTAGCCCCTCATTGGACCACCACCCCCACCAATAGGAATACATGCAACAACCTAAAATTATAAAATATATATACATGTGTATATGTGTACTTATATATATATATATATACCTTGTATGTTGCGTGGGTGGTAGGAAACCCAGAAATCAGAGAGTGTGTGTGACAGTGTGTGTTCTGCATATGGCTGTGAGTGAAATCAGTAGAGTGGAGAGAAAAACAATGGTGTGTGAGAATTTGTGTGTGTACATGCTTGTGTGTGTATGATGTTTCCATTGGAGGTGCACAAAAGGGGAAGGAGTTGAGGAGTACACGACTGAACTGAGGTCCGAGGTGCCAAAAAATTGAACCACCAAAGTAGGGAGATTCACTATGCAAAGTATAATCCCTAGACTGGTTAATTTTTCTGTTTAAATTTTGGTGCTGTTTTTTATGTTGTTAAGCCCTGTTAGTTGCATGCATGAAGTTTAAAATGAGAAATCTTGATTAAGGTGTGAAAATGAGACCTCAAAACAGCCCCAAAGCCACAAACCATACCCAAGTCGCCATTGATGCACCTTGGGATAGCAGGTTTGAGATGACTTGTAAGAAACCAAGTTCTGACACTCAGAACCTTAAAGAGACCTTAATAGCATTAAGAAATCACGCAGCCGCGACCTAGAAGCCTAGGCAAGGACCCCCAAATAGTCACTTACAAGTTTCGAGTGTTGGCCACTGTCTTTAAAACTCACTGTAAAATGTGATTTTGGGAATGGGGACTTAAACCCTATGATTCATGGATCAAAACTGAAGAAACCTCACAAAATTTAGGGCAAAAACATGGATTTACAAGCCAGTTGCAGGTTTGAATATCAAACCTTGGACCTAGTGTTTGAGCTTGATTTGAGGCACAAAATGTAATACCCTGACCCGGATTAGCACATATACTGAGGTAGATCGGGTCAGACAGTGTGCTATAAATTGTAAACTGAACTGTTTAAGCTCTATATCGTATCACCAATTTTACTACATGATTTTGGAACATAAATAATATCAGTTATATTGCCAATATCGGGCAATATCGAGCAACTCAAAAATATGCCTCGTAATGCATGCCTACACGTATTTTCATGCACATGAATGTTGCATGCATGCGTAGCTTGAACAAAAGAAATGTATGTAAATGCCTTTAGAAATACACATATGTGTATTAATAGATATATATGGACGTATAAAATTGATGTATATAAGTATGTACATAAACATATTTATATGTATATGTATAAGATATTAAGTATGTATGTGTATGTATGTGTATGTATAAATACATATATTGTAATCTATATATATATATATATATATGAATATACATAGTATGATATATATATGATAAAATGAAAAAGAAAAGAAAAGAAGAAACAAGAAAGGAAGCTGCCTAGCAGGTCTCAAAGTGTGTGTGTGTCGATTAGTGTAAATTATGTGTATGAGTGTCACGCCCCGAATTCCCGATTGAACCCGGGGACGCGACTAAAGGAAGAAAATAAAATAAACGAGTAAATAAATAAATAAATATTTAACGAATATAGCTAATCTAGATACCAGCCTATTCCACTAACATAACTATACATCCATCAATACACACACATTCCCGTTTAAAAAAAATTTGGCAGAGCCTCCTTTGTTTTTCGAGCCTTTTTCTCCCTGATAAACACAATACATCATATATATACAAACAGTCACAATCCATCCTCACTCGATGGCCATAACTTTATCAAAGTTAAATATACATCGCCTACTTATACAATCCATTACGTCTACTCCTACATTTAAACTAAAAGATCACAAATTCAATACCTATTACAATATACAATGCCATTTCCATTCTTTTCATAAACTCATCGATCTTTTATAATATCAAAATATGCCCCAAGGGCCCAAATATTCTTCCAAATTTATTTCCCCTCCTTTCTCCAAGACTTCATCAAGTCCCGCGTATCAGGATGCTTTATCTGAAACCTGTGCCCACGAATGGGTCAGCGCCAACATGCTGGTATGGTACAATACTAGTGCAAGGAATAAAATTAAGTCGTGGCATGTGCAAGTGTACATGTATATCTATATGCCTCCCTAATCATTCATACAATATGATAGCAATGTACAAACTACATCTGTATAAAAACCCTATATCACGTTCACAAATTCATCAACACAATGCACAAGTAATATGCATGACACACCCATGCATCTCAATGTCACACCCATCTCTCGCTTCACGATTCTTCCCCGTTGGCATGCAAGTACCAATATATATGTCTCGCTTTACGGTCCGGACCCCGTAGGCTTGCGAGTACCTAATGACCAATTTTGGGTTTTTCACCACAGGATCTGCACCCTCATAATGCACCAGCACCTCGTGCTGACCCACACTATGCTTTCGAAGAATCACACTATGCCAATATGCCATGCTTTAATCATGCAACAATACAGTCCAAATGAAACGTCACTTTCAAAAGCACATGCAACATACTTTAAATAATGCATCACAATGAAGATCAAATCACAAGACTTCATCCACAATGCTATGTGTCATACTCAATCAATCTCAACACTTACGCAAACCCATGTGTCACAATATCAACAATCCTTCTAAAACAGAAATCACATATGATGACAATTCAAGAAGTAAATCACAACTCCCAATTAATCATAAAGAACACGGAAGCAATTAAACAATCAACTCAAAGAAGCAATAATTCCTATGTGATCTTCTATCAGCAGATAAGCACAAGAAATCAGTCAATCAAGATGCACATCAATCCTAATTTAATTCTATTCCTTACTTAGTAAAGTACCATACCTGATCGGGTTATCTCAACCCTACTAAGTTGTGTCCACTATGCCATCCAATCAACCAAGTTCGTCTTTAGTCCACAGTTCGAAAGTAGAAGAAAACACACCGGCAGGTTGATCGAGTCGTCCTGCCATTTTAAATCCAGTTTCATCAGCTTCTTCAACCTTTTTCCCTCAAGCAGATGATGATCCTGATAGATTCTGTCCTTTTATCATCCCATCCATCAGATATTGAAGGACTTTCCCTTCCTCCAATTCATCACAGAAATCACAACATCCGATAGTTACAGGTTTCCCCAACCTCTATCACTGGACAGCAGCTCTGCTGCTTCTATTAGTCTATTTCAAACCCGGACAATCAGCTTCATATATTACTGGATTTTCCCTCTTTGCATATGTTGAATCATATGCACAATATCCCAACAAGAATGGCCAGACCTCATTTGGATTCCATAAATAAACCGCTGCACAACACCTCAAGATCTGCCTGGCAATCTCCCCAAATAATTCTGCTAGCGACTATGACCTTTCAATAAACATCTCGGTAGCTTCTCATAGTCATCCTTCACTGCAGGAAGCATTGTCATCATCAAAAACCTCCTAAATCAAAATCAGTTACACAAGAATTCTTTCAAAATTCCACCTTGCACTTTTGTTCCCCTCATCTTCCATCAACGCCCCTATCAACCGCCAATTTTTTTTTTTCAATTATCACCTGGAACCTTCAAGGAATCTTTAAATGTTAAGAACTGTAGCTCCAAAGACCACTGTACAGGCTCTCAATTCAGCCAACACTACTGCCCTTGAACTGCAAAAATCCCCTTGTTCTGGTGCAAATGGTTCCCCTTCGTCCAGAATTCCGGTTGCTTCAATTCACCCGTTACAACCTGAACCATCAACCCTATTTATTTACAAAGTATTGATCCTATTCTGATCCAAAACTCACAACAATAAGGTGCATCGATTATTTCCAAACACGGCCGAATCAGCAATTTCAACCCATTGGACATCGTTGCTATCGACCATCCGTTCTGCTCAAACTAAAACCTGTATCCATTCTCCACACAATACTTCGTTCGCTATTGGTTGCACCAATTGTGCCATCATCCATTTAACTCAATTGGAAACGGCAATAGATGAAACCCCCAGTCAGCGCGTTGCTCCTCCAGCTCAAACGCCACAGTCTCGTGGACCAAGAGTGATGTTCCCCTCTCCGTCCAGTGGTACCCAACCGAGACCAACCTGCTTCTCACAACCCAATCCTCAAAGTTTCACTGAAAAACCTTCCCCTGAACCAACACGCTGCACCGTTACTGCCACTCTCTTCCTTGTAACACCCCGACTTTGCGTAATTAATAATTTGTTGTTAACTATTAATTAATACCGGCTTATAGAATGACTTAGGGAATTAATTATGATCCCGACGGTCGCCATGGACCGATTAAATAATCAAATATGTCTGGGGAAAAAGGGTATGATACCCAAACCCAATTACTGGTTAAATGGATAAAATAATGCCGTTTTAACACCAACGGAATCCGAATTAGCTAACCCGAAAAATCCCGAATGTTTAATAAATGACACGGAACCTCTGACACTGAAGATAACTGAAATATGAAACTTTCGGAACAAACCGTGTCGAAAAAGGAGTTACGGAATGAAAGTTATGAAGGAAATACTGAAACTGAATTTCTGCGCAACCAAACGTGGCCTTAACCGAAAATATGGGAAAAATGGCCAAATGGGAGGCCAGGGGAATTGAACCCTTGACCTTTGAGTGAAAAGAAACCTCATCCAAAAAATTACCAACTGGGCTACTACTGTCTTTGTGTACAAATATACCAAGAAATGTATATAAACACAAATCTGATTAGACCACCTCCCAAGTGACCAATAGCCAAGCATGCAACACATCAGCCATGCATCACCCTACACCCATAGATCATCATGCCTATACACCTTATGATGGTACCTTCTCCCAACCAAAATCCATGCAAGTTAATCATGAGCTTGGGGAGATGAAACATCAAGAGGAAATCTGGTTTGGTAACTTATACAATCTCCATATATGCATGGAGGGAAAAATCAGAACTGTAGAGAGACTGTAATGCTGATTTTATAGAGAGAGATTGGGTTATAGAGAGAGAGATTCCAAGCCATTTGTGAGAAGCCGTGTGTGTGAAACATGGTGTATATGCATGTCCATGGGAGATGCATCAAGAGGAAGGGACTGAGGAGACCTGAATCGAGCCAAGAGGGGAACATCCACTGTTTGAAAGGTGAGACACCTCAAACTGCTAATTTTTTTTCTGTTTTGATTGTTGGTACTGTATCTGATAGTTTTGGCCTATATAAACTGTATATATGTATTACTGAGAGGCCTAGGATTGTTTTAGAACAACTGAGAAGGGTCGGAATAGCATATAACCCCAAACCGTGAACAAAACCGCCATGGGTAGATCTTCCCTGTAGCAGGTCTGATTTGACCTCTATAAAACTGAATCTTGATGGTCTAAACATGAACTAGACCTTCCTAAGGTGCCAAAATCACGGATCCGCGACCTAGAAACCTAGGTCTAGACCCTCAAAACTGAACCTATAGGTCTCGGCCATGGAACCTAAATTCTGTAACGGGCTTTTAAACTGAAATTTGTAAATGGGGAATTGAAGCCCCTGTCCTAAGGGTCACAACAAGCCAAACCTCGTGCGATTTGGTTGAGAAACGAAGGTGCACGACCGAGTTGCAGGTCTGCGCAATAGCGGAGTGGACCGAGCTCCATGCGTGGATTCGATCCATGAAACTGATGCCAAAATGTTGGCGTGACATCCAGGAATGTTTTGAAATCAAAACATATTGAAAACTGTAACTGAAACTCCACGAAAATGGAGGAGACCGAAACCGTAAATTAGGGCAAACTGAGGGGAAAGAGATGAAGAAGACAGAGTTGACTCGGTTGAGTGACCGAGTCATACCGAGTTGGCCCAGTCGACACAACACGTGTCTGTCCACGAGCATGCCACCGCATTAGTGAAGCTACGCCGTTTTGGTTAAAGGTTTTAAATTAAAACTGATTTCACCTGTTTGGATACGGGGCTAAGAAATTAAAATCTGATTTTGGGCTAAACCTGTATACGGATAAGGAACGATTGGGGATAGAGGGGACATGTAATTCCGGTTCTCTGGCCTAACTGAACCGGTCGGTTTTTGGAGGTTTTGGACTGGTTCAATTTTTGAACCCAAAAGCCAAAGGGTTTGAACCCCTAATTTATAAAATTATGTTTTGACCCCTATATGATTTCTGAAATTACGGATTTACCCCTGATAGTTCTGAATATTGCACAGTGGCCCTGATTTCTGAAATTTTGTGCAATCAAGCCCCTAAAGAATTAATTAAATAATAAAATAATTATTTAATTATTTATTAAATAGGTAAAATTACGATTTTACCCCTGGACATTAAATATGTCAAACGGAGTCCAAATAAATTAAATAAATAGTGTATTTTCACTATTTCAAGCATTCTGGACTCAATGGTACAGTCCAAATTGGGAAATTATGTACCGAAAAATACAGACACGTAGGTGTAAATTACTGTACTGCCCCTGATAGTACCCGAACCCAAATAAAAATAAAAGACAGTCTATTTTGACTATGTCGGGCGTTCTGAACTCAACGGTGAGGTCCGTCTAACGAACCGAAGTCCCGAAAAATACAGACACATAAAGTGTAAATGACCGTACTGCCCCTAATAATTCCTAGGGTCAATTAAACATAACAGATAGTCCAACTTAATTATGTCGGACACTCTGGACCCAATGGTGAGGTCCGTTTTATGAACTGACGTGCCGAAAAATATGACACGTGAAATTACCAAATTACCCCTGATACTGTACGAAGCCCCAATGAAGTCCGATTGGGACGAAATTGATAGCGATAGAGCCCAGATACTGGTGAGACTGTAAACATGATTAAATAATGATTCGGAGTCAAAGTCTTACGAAACGTAAAATGACCAAAATACCCCTGAGCACAGTAAGTGCAAGTAGAGGTCAAATAAAGGTCAAACTGATCTGATAAATTATCATAGGGATATTTATGAACACTGAAGGGCTAAGTAAGACTCCGGAACAGTTAACGCGTAAAACGAGAAATGACCGATGTGTCCCGACGATCTAAAACAGATACCAAATGAAGTCCAAGGGACATACAAATTTATACATGAGATATATGGGACGTTCTGAGGACCATGATAAGGGTCCGGGGCAAAAATGACAAAATTACCATTTTGCCCCTAAGACTAAATAAGTACCCAACTGATACCGATTAGAGTCTAAAAGACTTAGAACTTCATGTATACGATATATGGGATATTCTAAGAACCACGACTGGGTCCAGGGCAAGAATGACAAAATTACCATTTTGCCCTATGGTTAAAATGAGAACCTAACTGATACCGATTGGAGTCCAAAGGACGTAGAACTTTGTACTTAAGATATAGAGACTATTCCGAAGACCACGACAGGGTCCGGGACAAGAATGATAAAATGACCATTTTGCCCCTAAGGCTGAAGAAGTAACTGACTGATAACGATTGAAGTCTAAATGACTTAGGTTATAATCCTGATGTCTGCTAAGCCTAATTTAAGAATAAAATGGCCCCGGATAAAACCCGATGAGAGGGCGATAGGCTACTAGGCTATCTTAGGTAAACCGATAGATACCTAAGATGACAAATGAGACCTGAATGGATGAGTTCTGATCTGTATATGATTGATGATTATTGTTCAGGATATACATGGAGATGCCTGACGTATCTGGAGGTTATCGGATTGTTTACGCAAGGAGATAACCGTAACAGTTTGTGAGTAACCTGGAACTTCTGACTTGGTGTATAAGTACACCGTCTAGTTACTGTATTTTGATTTACTGTACTGTTTTGTATACTGTACTGTCTGAATGCATACTTTTCATACTGCATTACACGTAACCTGATTTTGTACTGTCCTGTTCTCCTGTTCAGTTCGGGTCTGTCTTGTTCTGTTGTATGGTCTGTCATGGTTTTATTCTGTACTGTTGCGTCTTGTGAGTAAACCTGACTCCTGAATTGGTGTATAAGTTCTGTCTAGATACTGTACTTTGAAGCACTGTACTGTTTTGAACGTTATACTGTTTAAAAGAAAAACATATATTTAAAGTAGCATATGCCTTGTCCTGATTGATATTGTACCAGTTTGTTCCGTCCTGTTCAATTCCGATATGTCTTGTTCTGATAGATGTATTGTTCCGTTTTGTTCCGACATGTTCAGTTCCGATATGTCTTGTTCTGATTGATATTGTTTCGTTTTGTTCCGTCCTGTTCAGTTCCGATATGACTTGTCCTGATTGATATTGTTTCGTTTTGTTCCGTCATATTCAGTTCCGATATGACTTGTCCTGATTGATATTGTTTCGTTTTGTTCCGTCATGTTCAGTTCCGATATGACTGTCCTGATTGATATTGTTTCGTTTGTTTCCGTCATGTTCAGTTCCGATATGACTGTCCTGATTGATATTGTTTCGTTTTGTTCCGTCATATTCAGTTCCGATATGACTTGTCCTGATTGATATTGTTTCGTTTTGTTCCGTCATGTTCAGTTCCGATATGACTGTCCTGATTGATATTGTTTCGTTTGTTTCCGTCATGTTCAGTTCCGATATGACTGTCCTGATTGATATTGTTTCGTTTGTTTCCGTCATGTTCAGTTCCGATATGACTTGTCCTGATTGAGATTGTTTCGTTTTGTTCCGTCATGTTCAGTTCCGATATGACTCGTCCTGATTGATATTGTACCGTTTTGATCCGCCATGTTCAGTTTCAATATGCCTTGTTCTGATTGATGTATTGCTCTGCTTTGTTCCGTTATGATCCGTCCCGTTATGCCTCTGTCCTTGATTACGCCTGTGACTTGAACTAGTGTTTTGTTCCGTCTGATCCCGTTATGTACCGTCCGTTAATCATCTGTCTGTCTTGATTGATATATGGTCCAGTTCCGTTAAGATCTGTCTGAATTCTTGACTTGGTATATAAGTTACTGCATAGATACTGTATTTTGATGCACTGTACGGTTTTAAAAGATAAACTGTCTGAATGCATGTTTTAAATGCAAACTTTTATAATGTATTGTACGCGGCATGATTTTGTCCCGTCCTACTATTATTTTGTTCGGTCTGTCTTGTTCCATTTTATGGTCTATCTGATTTTGTTCTGCTATGATGTGTCTGACTCTGCGGTACCATTCTGATTATGAGCGGTCTGGCATAAGGAGGCTTGATTACGCGCCTAACTGATATACTATTGTTATGCCCTGTTATGTTCCGCCCAGTACTGATCTGTTCTGATAATTGAATTAATTGCCTATACTCTCATTGATATTGGCATCATGCACTGTTCCGTCTATTCTGATTTGTTGTTCCGTTTAGTTCAGTTCTGCTTTATTCTACTAAAACTGCATTTAAAGTAGATTTATGAAACTGCTATTTCAGAAACAACTGTACTACCCTTGTGCTTTGTAAACAAGAAATGGTTTTGCAACCCTTGACAGGGAACCTGTGTTACTCATTGGGCTTTTCGAAGCTCACCCCATTCCCTAACATTTTTCAGGAATGATATATATTGGATCTAATGGCACTGATTTGTGGAAACTGGATTACTGAGGATTGAATCTGTTTAATCAGGTGAGTGATGTACTATGACTGACTTGACTGATATGTACTGAATATAGTATGGCTTATGGATTTAGATGGTACTCTAGAGATTATAGTTCTGCTCTGTTGTTATATGTCGGATTATAGATATGCTCTGAGGTTAGAATTGTTAGCTATTGGATTTTAGACTTGCTCTGTGTGATACATATCCTACGGTGGATACATGAGTTGCATTCTCTGGACAAAAAAAAAAGTTTTAAATTCCGCTGCATCTGACCCTACAGTCGAAGTGCAATTCACTGGAAAGTTCAGAAATTGCCTTCGGTTGGTCGCGTGGCGACTGACTGGCATCACGTCCTCGACATCCGTGTAGGGTGGGGTTCGGGATGTGACACTTCCTACTTCAATTCCCCCCTTGTTCCAACGATACACAAACACATACACACCTAGATATACATATATACGTATATATACACGTAACCCTGCACCACAACTCCCACAACCGTAGCCATACACCACAACCGTAACAACCAACCTGCTATTTCCCCTGCTCTGCGTCAAACCCAAACAGCCATACACAAACCACAACACAATCCCAATTTCGAATACATCTAAACCTCGGTCTGCACCGCTAAAATCTGCTACTATTACCGTAACTCCCGTAGCAGCAGCCATACCTTCAACGATCAAAATGCCCAACGCGATTCAGCTCCTTGCAGCGAACTGCTTCAGTCCGCACTTCCATTTTCGTCAATTTCCTCAAGCCCGCAAAACTAATTCGCATTCAACCCTTGCTGTTCTCACGCTAGACAGACACACCCACAAATCTATGTATCGATCTCCTCCGCCGTCGCCCTCCGTCGCCTCTCTTTCCCCCTCTTTCTTCTTTCTCTCTTTCTTCTTTCTCTTCCCCTGTTTTCACACGACCTATCCACCGCCCCTGTTTTTGTTCCCCCATCTCTTTATCTCACGGTTTCTATCCTAATTCTTATCTTCCCATTTTCTTTTTTTTTTCACTTGAGACACACACACATATATATATATATACACATTTTATTTTACTAAATCATTTTACTTCATTTTTATTTATTGTCACATTATTTTAAAATTTTATTTCTTTCATTTCCTACAATATTAAATCACAACTCGCCAATAAAGCCGGGGATTTAATTTAATTATTTATTTTATTTTATTTTATTTATTTATTTAATTTTTTTTTTAATCTCTACATCCTTCCCCCCTTAAAGAAATTTCATCCCGAAATTTAACAATACATCTCCTCAACAAAATGATAAAAGATCGATGCAAAATGCATTGTGTCATGTAGACGTGCAGCCTTACTAATGGACCATTCACCTCTCCCTTAGCCAGGCGATGTGAGACGACTTATCACCTTCTCCCTCCCCCCCTTCTGGCTTAGCCACTCCAGGGCAGGCAAGGTCCCTCGGCCCGCGCCTCCACACTCCCTGCTAGGGTCTGGTTCCGATCCCATCCGTAACGACTCACTCCACATGGCACAACACATAATGAAATCCTCAAAACACATTGGCCTATCAGCGCCAATTTCCTTTCAATCCATCCGGGCATCACAACCCATCTCAATAACTCAACACAATAAAACAATTAAAGAAAATTCCTCAATGATTACCAGGACACCACAAGGTCCCTCACTATTTAACAGATCTCAAATCAAGCCACGAAATCACCTAATGATTTATCACAATGGCATCATCCATATATTACCCGTACCACAATGCAATTTAATAACCTATGATTCCCCCAAGGTTACCCTAACTCAACGAAGTCTACCAATAACCTACCATATCAATATCCAAGTATGAAAATCCACCTCAAAATATATACATATACATACATACATAAATAAGCACACAGTCTGCTATACAGGTAGCTAGGCACACATCTAACCCCATCGACATCTAGGCTTACAGCCTATCTCACAGCTAACTAGGCATACCGCCTACCGTATAGATACTAAGTGTATAACTTCTATACCTAGTAACTAGGCATATGGCCTATCCCATAAAATATGCAGACTCTAACATATATACGAGTTTTTAATCTTACTCCACCATTTCACCAAACAATATATATCCTCAGTCAATTGGGAAATCCAATATAGTGCATACTCGTGCACATCAATGCAACTCGCGTACATAAAACATGCTACCCAAACTCACCCAACTAAACTGAAAGTCTAAACTTCTCCCACTGTCCCTAGGTATTCGAACCTATGCTCTGATACCATCTTGTCACACCCCGAATTCCCGACCGAACCCGGGGACGCGACTAAAGGAAGAAAATAAAATAAACGAGTAAATAAATAAATAAATATTTAACGAATATAGCTAATCTAGATACCAGCCTATTCCACTAACATAACTATACATCCATCAATACACACACATTCCCGTTTAAAAAAAATTCGGCAGAACCTCCTTTGTTTTTCGAGCCTTTTTCTCCCTGATAAACACAATACATCATATATATACAAACAGTCACAATCCATCCTCACTCGATGGCCACAACTTTATCAAAGTTAAATATACATCGCCTACTTATACAATCCATCACGTCTACTCCTACATTTAAACTAAAAGATCACAAATTCAATACCTATTACAATATACAATGCCATTTCCATTCTTTTCATAAACACATCGATCTTTTATAATATCAAAATACGCCCCAAGGGCCCAAATATTCTTCCAAATTTATTTCCCCTCCTTTCTCCAAGACTTCATCAAGTCCCGCGTACCAGGATGCTTTATCTGAAACCTGTGCCCACGAATGGGTCAGCGCCAACATGCTGGTATGGTACAATACTAGTGCAAGGAATAAAATTAAGTCGTGGCATGTGCAACTGTACATGTATATCTACATGCCTCCCTAATCATTCATACAATATGATAGCAATGTACAAACTACATCTGTATAAAAACCCTATATCACGTTCACAAATTCATCAACACAATGCACAAGTAATATGCATGACAAACCCATGCATCTCAATGTCACACCCATGTCTCGCTTCACGGTTCTTCCCCGTTGGCATGCAAGTACCAATATATATGTCTCGCTTTACGGTCCGGACCCCGTACGCTTGCGAGTACCTAATGGCAAATTTTGGGTTTTTCACCACAGGATCTGCACCCTCATAATGCACCAGCACCTCGTGCTGACCCACACTATGCTTTCGAAGAATCACACTATGCCAATATGCCATGCTTTAATCATGCAACAATACAGTCCAAATGAAACGTCACTTTCAAAAGCACATGCAACATACTTTAAATAATGCATCACAATGAAGATCAAATCACAAGACTTCATCCACAATGCTATGTGTCATACTCAATCAATCTCAACACTTATGCAAACCCATGTGTCACAATATCAACAATCCTTCTAAAACAGAAATCACATATGATGACAATTCAAGAAGTAAATCACAACTCCCAATTAATCATAAAGAACACGGAAGCAATTAAACAATCAACTCAAAGAAGCAATAATTCCTATGTGATCTTCTATCAGCAGATAAGCACAAGAAATCAGTCAATCAAGATGCACATCAATCCTAATTTAATTCTATTCCTTACTTAGTAAAGTACCATACCTGATCGGGTTATCTCAACCCTACTAAGTTGTGTCCACTATGCCATCCAATCAACCAAGTTCGTCTTTAGTCCACAGTTCGGAAGTAGAAGAAAACACACCGGCAGGTTGATCGAGTCGTCCTGCCATTTTAAATCCAGTTTCATCAGCTTCTTCAACCTTTTTCCCTCAAGCAGATGATGATCCTGATAGATTCTGTCCTTTTATCATCCCATCCATCAGATATTGAAGGACTTTCCCTTCCTCCAATTCATCACAGAAATCACAACATCCGATAGTTACAGGTTTCCCCAACCTCTATCACTGGACAGTAGCTCTGCTGCTTCTATTAGTCTGTTTCAAACCCGGACAATCAGCTTCATATATTACTGGATTTTCCCTCTTTGCATATGTTGAATCATATGCACAATATCCCAACAAGAATGGCCAGACCTCATTTGGATTCCATAAATAAACCGCTGCACAACACCTCAAGATCTGCCTGGCAATCTCCTCAAATAATTCTGCTAGCGACTATGACCTTTCAATAAACATCTCGGTAGCTTCTCATAGTCATCCTTCACTGCAGGAAGCATTGTCATCATCAAAAACCTCCTAAATCAAAATCGGTCACACAAGAATTCTTTCAAAATTCCACCTTGCACTTTTGTTCCCCTCATCTTCCATCAACGCCCCTATCAACTGCCAATTTTTTTTTTCAATTATCACCTGGAACCTTCAAGGCATCTTTAAATGTTAAGAACTGTAGCTCCAAAGACCATTGTACAAGCTCTCAATTCAGCCAACACTACTGCCCTTGAACTGCAAAAATCCCCTTGTTCTGGTGCAAATGGTTCCCCTTCGTCCAGAATTCCGGTTGCTTCAATTCACCCGTTACAACCTGAACCATCAACCCTATTTATTTACAAAGTATTGATCCTATTCTGATCCAAAACTCACAACAATAAGGTGCATCGATTATTTCCAAACACGGCCGAATCAGCAATTTCAACCCACTGGACATCGTTGCTATCGACCATCCGTTCTGCTTAAACTAAAACCTGTATCCATTCTCCACACAATACTTCGTTCGCTATTGGTTGCACCAATTGTGCCATCATCCATTTAACTCAATTGGGAACGGCAATAGATGAAACCCCCAGTCAGCGCGTTGCTCCTCCAGCTCAAACGCCACAGTCTCGTGGACCAAGAGTGATGTTCCCCTCTCCGTCCAGTGGTACCCAACCGAGACCAACCTGCTTCTCACAACCCAATCCTCAAAGTTTCACTGAAAAACCTTCCCCTAAACCAACACGCTGCACCGTTACTGCCACTCTCTTCCTACTTCAATTCCCCCCTTGTTCCAACGATACACAAACACATACACACCTAGATATACATATATACGTACATATACACGTAACCCTGCACCACAACTCCCACAACCGTAGCCATACACCACAACCGTAACAACCAACCTGCTATTTCCCCTGCTCTGCGTCAAACCCAAACAGCCATACACAAACCGCAACACAATCCCAATTTCTAATACATGTAAACCTCGGTCTGCACCGCTAAAATATGCTACTATTACCGTAACTCCCGTAGCAGCAGCCATACCTTCAACGATCAAAATGCCCAACGCGATTCAGCTCCTTGCAGCGAACTGCTTCAGTCCGCACTTCCATTTTCGTCAATTTCCTCAAGCCCGCAAAACTAATTCGCATTCAACCCTTGCTGTTCTCACGCTAGACAGACACACCCACAAATCTATGTATCGATCTCCTCCGCCGTCGCCCTCCGTCGCCTCTCTTTCCCCCTCTTTCTTCTTTCTCTTCCCCTGTTTTCACGCGACCTGTCCACTGCCCCTGTTTTTGTTCCCCCATCTCTCTATCTCACGGTTTCTATCCTAATTCTTATCTTCCCATTTTCTTTTTCTTTTTTTTTTTCACTTGAGACATATATATATATATATATATATACATTTTATTTTACTAAATCATTTTACTTCATTTTTATTTATTGTCACATTATTTTAAAATTTTATTTCTTTCATTTCCTACAATATTAAATCACAACTCGCCAATAAAGCTGGGGATTTAATTTAATTATTTATTTTATTTTATTTATTTATTTATTTATTATTATTTTTTTTAATCTCTACAATGAGTGTGTGTTATCATATGTATATAAATATATATATATACACAAATATCTCCAAGTAATAAATGCAAAGTTGCATTTGGAAGAGGGAGATCAGAACCCTAGGTCAAGGAAGGCTGCAAGTAGACAGAGAGGGAATAGAGAGAGAAAGAGAGGAGAGAGAAAGTGAGGCGGTTTGTGGGTGTTGAATATATATATATGTGTGTGTGTATGTCGTGTAAAATGAAAAGAAGAAGAGAAGAGAAAACTAAGAAAGAACTGTGGGTATTGGGAGATGTTCAGAAGTGAATCTAGAAGCTGAAGTAGAGAGAGAGGAGAAGGAACCCCACCCAGAAACCAGAAATTTCAGGTAAGTCATTGTTTTTGTTTCAATAATTTCTAGCATGATTTATAGTGTTTAAACTATAAGGCTGTGTCAAGCATGAAAAAGTGTTTTATTTGCAATTTGAATTAGTGAGAATGGCCAAGAAATGAGTGAGAAATTCACAGTTGCAGGTTTTAGAGAATAAATCAAAACCCTAACATTTTATGTATTAAACTTTGTTTAAATGACCCAAGTATGACCCTATGAAGTGCAGAAAATGATTTAAATAAATCTAAGGTTAAAACTGTATAGAGAAGGGCTCGAAATTGAGAAGATTCAGTTCACCGGAGTTATGGGTTTGCCCAATTTCGTGAGGATTTAGTGCTTTAAATTGAAAACCAACATTGGAAATGAGATGTACATGAAATTTAGAAGAAAATGGCATTTAAAAACTGTTGAAAACTGACAAAATTCTGATCGCCGTCGCCAGAGAAAAGAACTGTTCATGCCGAAAACCTACCGGAGCTACACCGGAAAAACGAGGAAAATGATACTGTTGGGTTCGGGTTTGGGTTTTAGGTCACGGGTTAGATCCGGGTCGGGAACCAACCGGAAATAAACGGGCAGTGATACTGTGTCATTTTATATTTGGGTTTTAAAAGAGAATTCAGGTGTGTTTGGTAACAGGGATACAAAATTGAAATTGGGTTTGGGTGTAACCAAACTGTGGATAGGGTAGACCAAGGGGATATCTTATTCCGGTTCTTAGAGGTATACTGAACCGGTTGGTTCAGTGAAGGGTCAGGTCGGTTTAGGGTTTCTAGCCGTGAACCCACTGGTTTAGACTGAAAGTGTGGGAAATTATTAACTGACCCCAGAATTTTTAGGAATTTTCACTGTGGTCCAAACATAAAATTTGTTAAATATTATTTTATTTCAAAAATACCCTTAATTCAAATATAGGTCAAACGAAGTCCAAACGAGACAAATGAATAGTCAATTTTTATTATTTCGACCATTCCGGACTCAATCGTAGAGTTAGATTTGTGAAGAAAGGTCTTGAGAAGTGAGAACCCGTAAAAGCATAAATGACCATTTTACCCTTTATAGTAACGAGGTCCAAATTAAACATATGAATAGTGTATTTTAACTATCTCGGACATACTAAGACCAACGGTGAGGTCCATTTAACAAGACGAGGTCCCAAAAAATAAAAATACCCATAAAAGTACAAAATGACCATTTTGCCCTTTTTAGTACAGAAGTCCAAATTGAATTCCGTGAAAGCCTAAATCGACTTTGTTCGACATTCTGGATTCAATAGTAGAGTTTATTCTAGTAAAATAAGCACCAATAGTAAAGAGACATAAATTTTGATGAATAGCATAGTTTATATAACTGTAGACTGAGATTGAGTTTCCTGAATCTTAGGAACATCGAGATACAAGAAGAAGGCGGTTAGACCTTCTAGACAGATACAGTAAAAAGGTAAGTAATCTTTGATCTCTGCTTATGTTACATTCCAAGCCATGTCAACAGTTTTTCATATATCACTTGTTGTATTCTATACATACCAGAATTATTAAGCCACATTGATATTGCCCTATCATGTGGGAAGTATTTATTGATTTCTATTTATATCTCGATCATGATCGTACACTTGTGCATGGATTCCTTTTTGTACACTTGTTCCCAGGGCCGTGAGGGCCAGACAGTATATTCGAAGCAGTCTAGTAACCGTAGTTCAGATAGCTATTGTTACGTCAGATTGACTAGAACAGTTATGTTCCACATTTATACTCTTCATGAATGTAGCATGATCCTGATATATTATTAGTGCCAGATTTGTGCTCAGTCACATCTCCATCTGATGCTATTTATGACCTTCGGGTCTAGACATGACCTTCGGGTCTAGTTATGACCTTCGGGTCTAGATAAAACTTTCGGGTCCAGTTACAGTGTACACAGAGAAGTATTATTCAGCATGGCCTTAGTGCACCGAATACGAGCTCAGAGCAATACCATTCGGCGAGGCCTTAGAGCACCGAATGTGAGCCTAGGGGGTAGCCGGGCCCCACAAGAGCATCCCAGTATTGATATCACTATCCTTTATTGTTGATATTCATAGCTTGATCATATTATATTGTTATTGAATGATCATGAGATTTCACAGCTTTCATTTAAGTGCATATGATTATACTTGAGACAGCTCATGACTGTAGCTTGTATGATTATATTATCAGACAGATTTCATTGCTTTATAATTTGAGTTTCTATCATTTGATATTGAGTTCTATATTCATTGACTGGCTAGCACATCTGCATTTATCCTAGTTCTTTTATAGATAATGCTTTCTATATTCATGTACACATGGCAGAGCAAAGGAGAATTACTTACTGGGCTTTAGTTAGCTCACCCCAAACTTACCACCCCTTTCAGGAAATGAAGCTGTAGCAAAGCAGTAGCAGTCAGCTAGATAGCAGTGGACATTACTTTTGAAGTTGTAAGTGTAATACTTAGTACAGACAGTCTTGTAGCTCTCCCATGTTATCCACGTCTTGGGGATGAACAATTGTATTAAGAAATTTTGTATTCCGCATTTTGTAAAACATTATATAAATTACATGCAGCTTTTATTTATTTTATTCCGCATTTAGTTGTTGCATGTTAGTAGCACTGATTGTGTAGCAAGTTGAGACCCTTGGTTCGACAAGCAGCGTCGGATCGGGCGTCGCGACACGAGATCCGCATAAGGTGGGGTCTCGGGACGTGCCACAAAATGAATGTTAAAGTGTTTATTAGGCTTCCAGAAACAATTTGGGTGGGATAGCAGAGAAAATCAGTGGTCGAAAAGCCACGAAATTGAAAAACTTTGATGGCTGCTGTAACACCCCGACCTGGTTAATTAATAATTAATTCGTTAATTATTAATGAGGAACAACATAAAGAATAATTAAAGAAATTAATCAAAAATTTGATATGACTAAAACAGTAATTGAGCTCATATGAATGTTATAAATTTTTGAAAAATATGAAATTAATCCAAAAACACCGAAGATGGTGTATGCTCCGAAAATTGACAACCCGGTCAACCGAGTGCCAAAATGGACAATATGAGATGAATACGAAGAATTAAATATGAAAATAATATGAATATTATATGAGACACGAACGGGAACCCACTATTAGCAAAATAAATAATTATGATATCGAACCCTGACGTTATGCCAAACTTGTCGGCATCCCATAGATTGACATTGTATGAAATAGAATAGTAAAATAATATTTTATGGAAGATATACTGAAAAATATGTTTATATACATATATGGTCTAATATAGTTACAGATGGACAAATATATATAAAGACCATTATATATATAAATACTAGCATGTGTAGGTATATTATTATGTGTAAGTATATTATAAAAATATATTATAATATGTCAAGAAGCTTCATGGAAAAAAGGGTGAGTCAGCCGAACAAATAGGTAGCGATTAGTGGGGCAACTATAATGAATATATATATATATATATATGTGTAAGAAATCTATAGAATAGCCAAGAAGCTGCTGGAATAAAAACCAACAGCTGTGAGAGTTGAAAACAAGGGGCTGGGTGACCATAGTATATATATATATATATGTAACACCCCGACTTTGCGTAATTAATAATGAGTGTTATTTATTAATTAATAACCAGCTCATAGGGTGATTAGGGAATTAATTATGATCCCGGCGGTCGCCATGGACCGATTAAATAATCAAATGTGTCTGGGGGAAAAGGGTATGATACCCAAACCCAATTACTGGTTAAATCGGTAAAATAATGCCGTCTTAACACTAACGAAATCCGAATTAGCTAACCCAAAAAATCCCGAATGTTTAATAAATGACACGGAACCTCTGACACTGAAGATAACTAAAATATGAAACTCTTGGAACAAACCGTGTCGAAAAAGGAGTTACGGAATGAAAGTTATGAAGGAAATACTGAAACTGAATTTCTGCGTAACCAAACGTGGCCTTAACCGAAAATAGGAAAAAAATGGCCAAATGGGAGGCCAAGGGAATTGAACCCTTGACCTTTGAGTGAAAAGAAACCTCATCCAAAAATTACCAACTGGGCTGCTATTATCTTTGTGTCCATATATACAACAGAAATGTATATAACACTGAATTATCCTAATCTGCCACCAAAACTGGCCAATGGCCATCCATGCAACACCACACCCTTGCATCACCCTACACCCTTAGACTATCATGCCTATGTACCCATGATTACATCTCCTCCCAACCAAATTGCATGCAAATCCATCATGCATTTGGGGAGATGAAAAACCAAAGGCAAATCTGATTTTTGATAATCTCCATATATGCATGGAGGGAAATCAGAACTGTAGAGGCCTTGTATACTGACTCTTAGAGAGAGAGACTCTTAGAAAGAGAGTGAGATATACACAAAGTGAGTGTGTTGTGTGTAACCATTGAAGGAGCTTAGAAGGAAGCTAAGGACTGAGAACTGAAGGGCTGGACTAGACCTACTCCATTGGGAGGCTTCTGCTTGAATACGAACCCTAGGAGAGACCACTGTTCGAAGGTAAGCAAGCCAAAATTTTAAATTTTCTCTTTGGATTTTTGGCTACTGTTTTATTTCCTTTAGGACTGTAAATGCATGTATAAGGGTTAGACATTGAAACCTGGAGTGTTTGTGCATACTTGGACCCATAAAACTGCCCCAAAAACTCAAACCCATAGCAAACCGCCATTGATGGACCTCGGGTTGCAGGTCTGAATCGACCTCCATGAAAATGGAATCTGATGGTCTAGAAATGATCTAGACCCTTCTAGGACCCCATAAATACTAAACCACGAATTAGAAACACCTGGGAAGACCCTCAAAACCGAACCTATTGTCTCGGCCATTGGAACCCAAACTCGTTGTCACATCCCGAACCCCACCCTACGCGGATGTCGAGGACGTGACTGCCAGTCGGTCGCGACGCGACCAACCAAAGGCAAATTCTGAACTTTCCGACGAATTGCACTCCAACTGTAGGGTCAGATGCAGCGGAAGTTAAAACTTTTTCTTTGTGTCATGGGAATGCAATTCACTTATCCATCATAAGTATATGTATCACAGAGCAAGACTAAATCCAGTCAGTCAACAATTCTAATTTCAGAGCATATCTAAAATCAAGCATATAACAACAGAGCAGATCTAATATCTCTAGAGTACCATTAATTCCATGAGCCATGTCTATCTAGTACATATCAGTCAAGTCAGTCATAACATACCACTCACCGGAATAACCAGGTTCAATCCACAATAAACCAGTCTCTACAATTCAGTGCCGTCAGATCCTTACTTGCGATGCCACTTGGCCTATTCACGTCATGTCATAGTACCTTCTAATCCAATGGAGGTAATTCCTGAAAAATGTCAGAATAATGGTGTGAGCTTAAATAAGCCCAGTGAGTAACACAGATTCCCTATCATGGGTTTCAAAACCAGTTTTGTGCTTCCAAGGCACAGGGATAATTTAGTCATTTCAAAAATAACTATTTTTATAAATCCATTTCATAAGCAGTCTAGTACAATAAAACAGAATTGAACAAACAATACAAACGGATAGGAACATGACATAACCAATCGGTCAGAACAATAACTATTGCTAATATATCGGTCAAGACACAGACTCTTCATTAACGGAACGAATCATAACGGAACTGGACCATATATCAATCAAGACAGACAGATCATCAACGGACGGAACATGTCGGAACCGGACGGAACATATCAATCGAGGCAGACATAACATTAACGGACGGAATATAACGGAATCGAACGGAAACAATACATCAGTCAAGCAAAGGCATATCGCGAACGGATAAAATTATAACGGAACTAAACGGAAACAATACACTAATCAGGACACAGGCAAATCAGGAACAGGACACAACATAACGGAACTGGGTAGAAACAATATAATAATCAAGTCAGGGACACATCACTGTCGGAACTAATCATAACTGGACTGAACAATGTTTCAATCAAGACAGACGTATCATTAACGGACAGTACACAACGGAACTGGACCATATATCAATCAAGGCAGACACATTATCAATGAACGGAACATAACAGAATCGAACGGAACAATACATCAGTCAAAACAAAGACATATCATGAACGGATAGATCATAACGGAACTGGACCATATATCAATCAAGGCGGACCTAATATCATTAACGGACGGAACATGTCAGAACCGGATGGAACATAACAACCGAGGCAGACATATCATTAACGGACAGCACATAACCGAACTGAACGGAATTCCTAATTCGAAGGACACAAGCACATCACGTGGAATGTGGTACAAAGGGCGTACATTAAGTACATACATTTAAACAATATAGCATTCAGACAGTATACTATACAAAGTTGTACGATACAACAAAAATGTTGTTCTTTGCCTATATCACATGGTTTATTTAATCATTTCAGAAATAATGGTTCAATATATCCATTTTATCTCAACAGTTCAAAACGGGCAAAACAGTACGGAATGCTAGCACAGGGATCAGGAATATAGTCAATTATTTAAAAAGACTAAAACCATGTCATAAGTGATATAGTACGGAAAACATGCATTTAAATAATTGCACTTAAATAATTGCATTCAAAACAGATCAGTAAGTCAAGGGACAGTATCAAAACAGTGTCAGAAGTTACTCACAAACTTTACGCTTATTTCCTTGCATAAATAATCCGATAACCTCCAGGTACGTCAGGCATCTCCATGTTTATCCTGAATAATAATCATCAATCACAGACAGATCAGAACTCATCCATTCAGGTCTCATTCATCATCTTAGGTATCTATCGAATTACCTAAGATAGCCTAGTAGCCTATCGCCCTTCCATTGGGTCTCACCCGAGGCTATTTCATTCTTTAATTAGGCTTAGCAGTTATTAGGATTATATCCTAAGTCATTTAGACTTCAATTGTTATCAGTCAGGCACTCATTCAACCTTAGGGGCAAAATGGTAATTTTACCATTCTTGTCCCGGACCCTATCGTGGTCTACGGAATAGTCTTTATATCTTAAGTACAAAGTTCTACGTCCTTTGGACTCCAATCGGTATCAGTTAGGTTCTCATTTTAACCATAGGGGCAAAATGGTAATTTTGCCATTCTTATCCCGGACCCTGTTATGGTCCTCAGAATATCCCATATCTCGTATATATGAAGTTTTAAGTCTTTTAGACTTTAATCGGTATCAGTTGGGTACTTATTTAGTCTTAGGGGTAAAATGGTAATTTTGTCATTTTTGCCCCGGACCCTATCATGGTCCTCAGAACGTCCCATATATCTCATGTATAAATTTGTAAGTCCTTTGGACTTCATTTGGTATCTGCTTTAGATCGTCGGGACACATCGGTCATTTCTCGTTTTACGCGTTGACTGTCTCGGAGTCTTATTTAGCCCTTCAGTGTTCATAATTATCCCTCTGATAATTTATCAGATCAGTTTGACCTTTATTCGACCTCTACTTTGCACTTACAGTGCTCAGGGGTATTCTGGTCATTTTACGTTTTGTGTAATTCTGATCCCGATTCGTCATCTAATCAAGTATACAGTCTCACCAGTGTCTGGGCTCCTACCGGTATCAGTTTCGTCCCAATCGGACTTTGTTTAGGTCTCGTACGGTATCAGGGGTAATTTGGTAATTCCATGTGTCGTATTTTTCGGCACGTCAGTTCATAAAATGGACCTCACCATTGGGTCCAGAACGTCCAACATAGTGAAATTGGACTGTCTGTTATGTTTAATCGGCCCTGGGTATCATTAAGGGCAATTCGGTCATTTACACTTTACGTGTCTGTATTTTTCGGGACCTCAGTTCATTAAACGGACCTCACCGTTGAGTTCAGAATGCCCGAGACAGTCAAAATAGGCTATCTGATATTTTTATTTGGGTCTGGTGCCATCAGGGGCAGTACAGTAATTTATCACTTACAGGTCTGTATTTTTCGGTACTGTATTTCCCAATTTGGACTGTACCATTGAGTCCAGAATGCTTGAAATAGTGAAAATACACTATTTATTTACTTAATTTGGACTTCGTTTGACATATTTAATGTCCAGGGGTAAAATTGTAATTTTACCTATTTAATAAAATAATTAAATAATTATTTAATTATTTAATTAATTTATTCAGGGCTTAAATGAAAGAGTTTTCCAAAATCTGGGCCACTGTATAATTCCCCAAAACTGTTGGGGTCAAAAACCAATTTACAAAAGTTCTGGTTCAGTTTTTTAATTTCAAACAGTGGACCATTGGGTTTTCAATTCAAAACCCTAAACCGGTCCCTTTATCAACTGAATCAGCCGGTTCAGGTCCCCCCAGAGAACCGGGATAACATATCCCTGTTAACCCCAATTTCTCTCTTATCCGTATTCAGGTTATGCCCAAACCAAATTCCCAAATTTTCGAATTTATTAACCGTGTTGCCAAATGGTCCGAATTTAATTTTTTAAAACACATCAGTTAGCCAAACGGTGCCGTTCCAATTAATTCGGTGGCATCCCTCTTCGCTCAACACGTGTCGGAGTTGGCCCGGTTGACTCGGCTCAAGGCAGCGAGTCAACTCGGTCGTCTTCTTCATCAATTTACCCTCGGTTGCCCTAGTTTCTGCAGATTTCTTCTTCCAATTTCGTGCTATTTCAAGCACGTTTTTCAACCTGTTTTGATCCCAACCGGTCTCTGGAAGTGAAGCCAACATTTTGGCATCGGTTTGGTGCCTCGAGTCTACGGGTGGAGCTCGGTCCACTCCTTTATTGCGCAGACCTGCAACTCCATGGCAAACACTCATTTTGTCACCATTTTGAACGCGGTTTGTTGCTACAAGATCCCCATGACATGTAGTTTCATCCCCCAATCACGAAAATCAGTTTAAAGCATTCAAACCCAAGATGGTATTTCACACCCGAACCTGCAACCGACGTGTTAGAGGGGTTGCATGGGGTTTTAGGGTCGCGGGTTGGTGGAATTGGGACCCTCTCAGTGTCTAGATTAGTTCTAGACCATCAGAACTCGGTTTTAGGGAGGTCGAATCAGACCTGCTACAGGGAAGCTCTATCCATGGCGGTTTCACTCACGGGTTGGGGTTCTAGGCTATTCCGACCCTTCTCAGTTGTTCTAGATCAATCCTAGGCCTCTCAGTAACTTGTATATACAGTTTGCATGGATCTAATTTCATCAAAACAATACCAGTAATTCAAACAGAAATTTTTAGCAGTTTTTGGGTTTACCTTTTAAACAGTGGTTGACCCTTTTTCCATGGCTCGTTTGTGTCCTTTGGCACCTCCGTAGCCTCAGTTCCCTTCCTTCTTGTGCATCTCATGAAGACACACACACATGCACACACCATGCTTGATCTCACATGGATTTTCTCTCTTGGTCTCTCACCCAAGACTACATGCAGGCTCTCTAAGCTTCTAACAGACCTACCCCTCTATAACAGTTCTGATTTTTGAAGATCTCAAGGTGAGTCCATGTATATATACTAATATACACATTTATACCTATACATCTCCATATATATAGATATATATACACATCAGAGAATCAGTAGGATCATGGGGATGATGTGGGCTGATGGAGAGCAATCATGTGGGGTTTGCATGGGTTGCCATTGGTTGCTTTGGGTGGCAAGTTAGGGCAATACAGAGATATATACAATTAAGTTGTGTATATAAGCACAAAGGTCTGGGTAGCCCAACTGATAAGTTTTTTGGATAAAATTATTTCCCTCCATAGGTCAAGGGTTCAATTCCCCTTGACCACCAATTTGGTCATTTTTCCACAATTTGGGCTAAGGCCCTGTTTGGCTGCACATTAATTCAGTTTCTGATGTTTGCCTCATAACTTTCATTCCGTAACTCCTTTTTCGGTGCGGTTTCTTCCGGTCAGTTTCTATTTCTGTTATCTTCAATGTCAGAGGTTCCGTGTCATTTATTAGTCATTCGGGATTTTCGGGATTAACTAATTCGAATTTCGTCAGTGTTAAATTGACATTATTTCACCTAATTAATGGATAATTAGGTTCGGGTATTATACCCTATTCTCGGACATGTTTTGTCATTCTATTGGTCTAGTGTGACCACCGGGAGATTAAGTTTAATTTCCTTAATTATTCCCTAAGCCGGTACTAATTAATAATTAATTATTTAATTATTAATTATACAGAGTCGGGGTGTTACACTCGTAAATAAGCTTGTAAACTGAAATCTAAAAATGGGATGTTGATCCCTATTAAATTACGGTCACAACAAGCCAAACCTCGTGCGATTTGGTTGAGAAACGAAGGTGCACGACCGAGTTGCAGGTCTGCACAATAATGGAGTGGACCGAGCTCCATGCGTGGATTCGATCTATGAAACTGATGCCAAAATGTTGGCATGACATCCAGGAATCGATTGGAACCAGAAGCAGTGGGAAATCGTGGCCAAAATGTCACGAAATTGAGAAATTGTGAAAACTGGAATTTAGGGCAACAGTGGGTTATTTGATGAAGAAGACGACGAGTTGACGAGTCGACTCGTCCAACTCGCCTAAGCCCAGACGTGTCAACACAGACACGTGTCCACCTACGGCTAAGCCACCGTATTAGTGGAACGGTGGCGTTTTGGGGGAAACTGAATGGGTTTTTAAATTGAACTCCGGCCTGTTTGGCTCCTCGGATAATAAATTAAAATCAGGATTCTAAGTTAACCTGATCACGGATAAGGCCCAAATCAGGATAACTGGGACATGTTATCCCGGTTTTCCTGAAGACAGTGAACCGGTTGGCTTTCTGAATTTTGGACCGGTTCAGCCAGTTGACCCCTGAACCGTTTGGTTTGAACCTTAATTTACTGAATTTACGTTTTGACCCCCCAAATGTTTCTGAAAATTTCGGATTTGCCCCAACAGTTCTGAATATTGCACAGTGGCCCAGATTTTGGGAAAATTATACATTTAAGCCCCTGCCAAATTAATTAAATAATAAAGTAATTATTTAATTATTTTATTAAATAGGTAAAATTACGATTTTACCCCTGGGCATTAATTATGTCAAACGGAGTCCAAATAAAGCAAATAAATAGTGTATTTTCACTATTTCAAACATTCTGGACTCAATGGTACAGTCCGATTTTGGAAATACAGTACCGAAAAATACAGACTTGTAAGTGATAAATTACTGTACTGCCCCTGATGGCACCAGACCCAATTAAAAATAAAAGACAGTCTATTCTGACTATGTCGGGCGTTCTGAACTCAACGGTGAGGTCCGTTTAACGAACCGAAGTCCCGAAAAAAATACAGACACATAAAGTGTAAATGACCATACTGCCCCTGATGCTTCCCAGGGTCAATTGAACATAACAGATAGTCCAACTTAATTATGTCGAACACTCTGGACCCAATGGTGAGGTCCATTTTATGAACTGACGTGCCGAAAAATATGACACGTGAAATTACCAAATTACCCCTGATACTGTACGAAGCCCAAATGAAGTCCGATTGGGACGAAATTGATAGCGATAGAAGCCCAGATACTGGTGAGACTATAAACATGATTAAATAATGATTCGGAGTCGGAATCTTACAAAACGTAAAATGACCAAAATACTCCTGAGCACAGTAAGTGCAAGGTAGAGGTCAAATAAAGGTCAAACTGATCTGATAAATTATCATAGGGATAATTATGAACACTGAAGGGCTAAATAAGACTCCGGGACAGTAATGCGTAAAACGAGAAATGACCGATGTGTCCCGATGATCAAAAGCAGATACCAAACGAAGTCCAAAGGACTTAAGAATTTACATATGAGATATATGGGACATTCTGAGGACCACGACAGGGTCCGGGGTAAGAATGACAAATTACCATTTTGCCCCTAAGGCTAGGTAAGCCCTTAACTGATAGCGATTCAAGTCTAAAAGACTTACAACTTCATGTATACGATATATGGGATATTCTAAGAACCACGACTGGGTCCGGGGCAAGAATGACAAAATTACCATTTTGCCCCTATGGTTAAAATAAGAACCTAACTGATACCGATTGGAGTCTAAAAGACGTAGAACTTTATATTTAAGATATAAAGACTATTCGGAGGGCCTTGACAGGGCCCGGGGCAAGAGTGATAAAATGACCGTTTTGCCCCTAAGGCTGAAGAAGTAACTGACTGATAACGATTGAAGTCTAAATGACTTGGGTTATAATCCTGATGACTGCTGAGCCTAATTTAAGAATAAAATAGCCCCGGATGAAACCCGATGAGAGGACGATAGGCTACTAGGCTATCTTAGGTAAACCGATAGATACCTAAGATGACAAATGAGACCTGAATGGATGAGTTCTGATCTGTATATGATTGATGATTATTGTTCAGGATATACATGGAGATGCCTGACGTATCTGGAGGTTATCGGATTGTTTGCGCAAGGAGATAACCGTAACAGTTTGTGAGTAACCTGGAACTTCTGACTTGGTGTATAAGTACACCGTCTAGTTACTGTATTTTGATTTACTGTACTGTTTTGTATACTGTACTGTCTGAATGCATACTTTTTATACTGCATTACACGTAACATGATTTTGTACTGTCCTGCTCTCCTGTTCAGTTCGGGTCTGTCTTGTTCTGTTGTATGGTCTGTCATGGTTTTATTCTGTACTGTTGCGTCTTGTGAGTAAACCTGACTCCTGAATTGGTGTATAAGTTCTGTCTAGATACTGTACTTTGAAGCACTGTACTGTTTTGAACGTTATACTGTTTAAAAGAAAAAGCATATATTTAAAGTAGCATATGCCTTGTCCTGATTGATATTGTACCAGTTTGTTCCGTCCTGTTCAGTTCCGATATGTCTTGTTTTGATAGATGTATTGTTTCGTTTGTTTTCGTCATGTTCAGTTCCGATATGACATGTCCTGATTGATATTGTTTCATTTTGTTCTGTCACGTTCAGTTCCGATATGACTTGTCCTGATTGATATTGTTTCATTTTGTTCTGTCATATTCAGTTCCGATATGACTTGTCCTGATTGATATTGTTTCGTTTTGTTCCGTCATGTTCAGTTCCGATATGACTTGTCCTGATTGATATTGTTTCGTTTTGTTCCGTCATGTTCAGTTCCGATATGACTTGTCCTGATTGATATTGTTTCTTTTGTTCCGTCATGTTCAGTTCCGATATGACTTGTCCTGATTGATATTGTTTCGTTTTGTTCCGTCATGTTCAGTTCCGATATGACTTGTCCTGATGTTTATTTGTTCCGTCATGTTCAGTTCCGATATGACTTGTCCTGATTGATATTGTTTCGTTTTGTTCCGTCATGTTCAGTTCCGATATGACTTGTCCTGATTGATATTGTTTCGTTTTGTTCCGTCATGTTCAGTTCCGATATGACTTGTCCTGATTGATATTGTTTCGTTTTGTTCCGTCATGTTCAGTTCCGATATGACTTGTCCTGATTATGTATTGTTCGTTTTGTTCCGTCATGTTCAGTTCCGATATGACTTGTCCTGATTGATATTGTTTCATTTTGTTCCTTCATGTTCAGTTCCGATATGACTTGTCCTGATTGATATTGTTTCGTTTTGTTCCGTCATGTTCAGTTCCGATATGACTTGTCCTGATTGATATTGTTTCGTTTGTTCCGTCATGTTCAGTTCCGATATGACTTGACCTGATTGATATTGTACCGTTTTGATCCGCCATGTTCAGTTCCGATATGTCTTGTTCTGATTGATGTATTGCTTTGTTTTGTCCCGTTATGATCCGTCCTGTTATGCCTCTGTCCTTGATTATGCCTGTGACTTGACCTGGTGTTTTGTTCCGTCTGATCCCGTTATGTACCGTCCGTCAATAATCTGTCTGTCTTGATTGATATGTGGTCCAGTTCCGTTATGATCTGTCTGAATTCTTGACTTGGTATATAAGTTACTGCATAGATACTGTATTTTGATGCACTGTACGGTTTTAAAAGTTAAACTGTCTGAATGCATGTTTTTAAATGCAAACTTTTATACTGTATTGTACGCGGCATGATTTTGTCCCGTCCTACTATTATTTTGTTCGGTCTGTCTTGTTCCATTTTATGGTCTATCTGATTTTGTTCTGCTATGATGTGTCTGACTCTGGGTACCATTCTGATTATGAGCGGTCTGGCATAAGTAGGCTTGATTACGCGCCTAACTGATATATTATTGTTATGCCATGTTATGTTCCACCCAGTACTGATCTGTTCTGATATTTGAATTAATTGCCTATACTCTCATTGATATTGGCATCATGCACTGTTCCGTCTGTTCTGATTTGTTGTTCCGTTTAGTTCAGTCCTGTTTTATTCTACTGAAACTGCATTTAAAGTAGATTTATAAAACTGCTATTTTAGAAACAACTGAACTACCCTTGTGCTTTGTAAACAAGAAATGGTTTTGAAACCCTTGACAGGGAACCTGTGTTACTCATTGGGCTTTTCGAAGCTCACCCCATTCCCTAACATTTTTCAGGAATAATATCTGTTGGATCTGACGGCACTGATCTGTGGAGACTGGATTACTGAGGATTGAATCTGTTTAATCAGGTGAGTGATGTAATACGACTAACTTGACTGATATGTACTAGATATAGACATGGCTCATGGATTTAAACGGTACTCTAGAGATTATAGTTCTGCTATATTGTTATATGTCGGATTATAGATATGCTCTGAGGTTAGAATTGTTAGCTGTTGGATTTTAGACTGGCTTTGTGGTACATAACCTTATAGTGAATACATGAGTTGCATTCCCCTGACAAAAAAAAAAGTTTTAAATTTCGCTGCATTTGACCCTACAGTCGGAGTGCAATTCACTGAAAAGTTCAGAAATTGCCTTTGGTTGGTCGCGTGGCGGCTGACTGGCATCACGTCCTCTACATCCGCGTAGGGTGGTGTTCGGGATGTGACAATATATATATGTATATATAAACAATCAAGAAGCTTCGAGGAAGCTACTGGAAGAAACAAAAACCAGCAGCTGAGGAAATTGAAACAAGGGGCTGAGTCTTTTACGTGTACTGCGTATATGTTACGTGTGCGTGCAGCATTGGAGGTAGATGCGATAAGAAGGGACACATGGGCACATATGTGTTTATGTGTGTATAGTGTAGCGGTGCAAGAAATTTGTAAAGAAAATAAGAGAGTCAATGCTCTTGGAGTAAGGAGGCAACCGAAGCCACTGGAAGGAAATTTGCAGAGAAAGAGAGTTAGATGAGGCGATGAAGGGGGAATGTTTCCAGAATTGGATCAGCAAGGTCCTGTGGGCGCCGTTGGTCACTGAGTTGGATCTTGAGGCTGCTACTGGAGTTGCGTTGGACGGCGATGACGGTGCTGCAGTAAGAATTGGTATATGTATATGTATACGTGTAGCAATTTATGGGGTTTGAAGATGATTGTTTTGGGAAGTGTGGATGTTGCGGTTTAGGGATGGTTTCCTCTATTTTCTGCCGTTGCAGTTGTAAACATAGGTGAACATCAGACGGATTGGGAAGTGCCGACTTCGGCCATATCGCTAGATCATGATTTGAATTGGGTTTCTGCTTCAGGTTTCATAATTCGTGGTCAAGGGTCAGTTCAACAGAAGATGGTGGACTGTGATGAGATAGTATTTCGAATGACTTGGCATAAGTTGTGCACTGACAACTCAGGTGGCCACAAAATGAAAATTGGGTCGGCGTGTCATGGGTGAAGTATGTGGTGATTGTGATGCCGAAGAGGAATTGATGTTGATAGGAGAAGTTACAGCAGGTAATGTTGCAGATGCCGTGACCAATACCTACACTACGTCATTCGCCCTGCTTCAGGTTCAAAGCATGCACTCTGATGCTGCTATATTGAGAAAAGCCAGCATATGGCATGAGGCAGAAGATGTGGAATGGAATATGGTTGTTAAAGCTTCTCTTTGTTGTGTGGCTATCTGAAGAATTCCATGGATTGAGAGAGAATAAGAGCAGCAGCAGCATTGCTCCAACGGTAGGGAAAATAAACAAATAGTGTATTTTGACTATTTTGGACGTTCTGGACTCAATGGAGGAGTCCGTTTCACGAGACAGGACTCCAAAAAATAAGACACATTAAGGTGTAAATTACTAAATTACCCTTAGTGCCCCTAAAGTCAAATGAAAGTCCGAGAAGGTCTAAATTAACTTTTTTCGACGTTCCGGACTTAACGGTAAGGGTCCATATTATGAAATGAAGTACAGAAAAATATGACACGTAAGTATGTAATGTAATAAAATCAAACCTTATGAGTTAATAAAGCTACTAGAATAGTATATTTAAAAAGTATACGCCTAAGATAGAAATTAGAATTTAATTATGATATAAGCATAAGTTAAGAAGTATCAATAGGGATGTTGCAATGGATATGAAGTTAACGAGATTATTTATGAATTGTTCTTAGGAACTACAGAGGAAGTGGGAAAGCGCACTATTAGCACCAACCCTAAGGACTAAGGTGAGTAACCCTGCATTTGAAGTAGAGATTTAACTCCATGGATTTGAAGATGTTTTAAACTTCAAAATATCTGAAGCATTAAATTCAATATTACATGATTCCTGTTTTAAGATATTCCATTCTTATAAATATTATTGTGACATGCTCAATGAATGATTTCTATTACAGTCTTCCATAGAAGTATTTAACATGTCTACATATTCTGAAATTCTTATTCCAAGTATTTGAAGATTCTATCATGAAATCATGAACATCATGTTTTAAATACTCATGAAAAGTATTTATTTGAAGAAGCCATGTGATAAATGTTTTACAAGATAACAGTGCATAAGCACACAGGCAGGATTTTGGGTTTCTTCGGAACTCAATTGATGTAATACCCTGACCCAAAGATATTGGGTCCTATGGCACGTATTATGAGGTTATGAAAAATTAGTGTAAAGATATTTACACTTAAGAGAATAATTAATTAATTAAATATAATTAATTAAATTAAATATAAGAAATTAATTATTAGTTAAAATTAATAGAAAATATGATGACACACACATACACACATTAAAGGTGTATACATGGCCAAGTATGTAGATGTGTAAGTATATGCATGGAGGGTATAAGAATAATTAAATATATCTATATATAGTATATAAGAACATGCAAATATCCAAGGTGTAATAATGTGTGTGGGTCTCCAAGTGTGTTGGTATAATATTATATGTATTATGTATATATATATACAAAACAAAACAAACACACACACACACACATGGCCAAGACGGCCTGCCCCAAAACAGTAGAGTAGAAGCACTCATTAGAGATGCTGCCACAAGCTAACCTAGTTGGTGGGGGAAATCAGAAATGGCAATGATCATTTATGCACCTATATACATATAAACATATTGTATACACACCACCATTCAGCCATACAGAGAGAGAAAGTGAGAGATCTAAGGAGTACTGGGATATACAGAGGTGGAAAACAAAGGGAAAAGAGGAGAGAAACTAAAGGAAAAGGTGAGAAAAACTTTAACCCAACATTTTCTCTCTCTAGAATTTTCCTACGTACGAACTATTTTAAGCCTTGATTTTGTATATGTGATATTTATAATATGTTTAAACTTGTTCAAGCATGAAATTTGACCTTGAAAACGATCTAAAACACTAAACCCACGAACGACAGCCATGGTAGGACCTTGCTTACAACAAGTCTGAATCTATCACCACCAAACCATGTTTGGTTTATCAAGACTAAAGCCTGACCCTCTCAGGGTGTTAAAAACACTTGACCGCGACCTTACAACTCAACATAAACCCTAGAAATCTAGAGTTCCAGGTTTCGGGTTTGAAACCCAATCCTTCAAACTCAGTACAAAACACACTTTTGTGAATGAAAAATGAAACCCTATGGAAAATGAAGCACAACAGAACAAACCCCATGAGATTTGACTCAAAAATAAGCATATACGACTGAGTTGCAAGTTTGATTATCAAACCTTCAACCAAGCTGATAAGACCAATTTGATCCTTCAAATGAATGCCAAAACAGTTCTTAATGTTCTAGAAACATTTTAGATTAAAAACTGTGCGAGATCACCAAGCTAGAACTCACGAAATTGACCTTTAAAAATTCGGATATTAGGGCAACAATGCCTTAGTCGAATAGGGAAGAAGACAGTGAGTCAACTTGTTTAAAGGAACTCAACGTGTCAACTCACCCACGTGTCATGCGAAGGGAATGGCCACCGCATTAATGAAGTGACGACGTTTTGGCTAAAGGGTTTTAAAAACCCTAACTGACCGTTTGGTTACACGTATACAAGCCAATTTGATGACCTCTGAGCGATTGGGGATATCCTATACGCGTTTAAATGTCCTGTCCGTTGTTTGGTTTTTAAAAATCAGGAAAAAAAATGAGGAACCGCAGTTCCTAGGGTTCGAACCCCTGACCCACGCGCCAAAATCTCATTCTTTCCACTCGGCCACGCGCTCGCGCGTTATACGGATAAAGCAAAATATATATATATATATATATATATTACAAAACTAGTATATATAAAAATTTAAAAACAAAAAGGTGCATATGCACCTATAGGGACTCGAACCTGTGAACAAAGGGAAATTTTGGCATCTAATAACCATGGAGACAGGACAATCTCATGGGATTTTATCCCACAAAAATATATATAACATATGTTAAATATATTAAATGAAAATAAATTAATTAATTAAAATAAATAATGTCAAAAATACCTGTTCTCCAAAATTAACAAGTTATTAGTGTATTCCTACTATCTCGGACCTCCTGAGTCCAATGGTGAGGTCCACAACATGAGACGAGGTCTCAAAAAATTAAAGACCGAAAAAGTGTAAAATGACCTAAATGCCCCTATTGTTACCAAACCCAAACAGAGTCCCGCGAAAGCCTAGTTGACTTTTTTCGATGTTCCGGACTCAATGGTAGAGTCTATTCAACCAAAATAAGTGTCTAAAATAAAAAGATATAAAATTTGATGAATAGCATCAGTCAGGTGGCTATGAACTGAAACCTTACCAAAGTACAAAACTAAGGCATGTATGATGAAATGATATACGGAAAGACACGACACGTAGACATGTGAAGTAATTAAATTTAATTTAAATTTAATGGAGCTACCAGAAGAGTATAATTTTAAACATTTGAAATTTACTTCCCTAACACGCTAAATTGTGTTTTAGACGAAAATACAAGTAGACGATAATGGATAGGAAACAGGAAGAATTTACGATCATGACCAAGGCTCAAAGGGCAACTGATAAGAAGCAACAAGAGTTCATGGTAGACTTACTATGGCAACAAAAAGTGATTGCTAGAAAAATAAGGATTGCCAGGTCAATCGAAATCGTTTCAGTTAGGCCGTTCATATATAAAACCCCAACGAAGGCACAACTTGCGGAAGCGAAAATTAAAGAGCAAAAAAACACTGAAACTTTAAGTGAATGGCTTCAGAGGTAATATTTGTTTATCATTAAAGAAACTAGATATGTAGTACAATTATAATTAGGCTGATTTTTTTTAGTTAGGCCTACACAGTCTAAGGATGGATTTAAATCACAAGTTATATATTTCATGTTTTAAATACTCGTGAAAAGTATCTATTGAAGAAGCCATGTGATAAATGTTTTATAAGATAAATGGTACTTAAGTACCACATGCGACGTTGAAATCCTTTGGGATTCAACTATGACACGAAGAAATGCCCGGTAGCAGGATCTAATCCCCCAGGCAATGAGATATCTCCATTGTAGCATTGCAGTATAACAGGAGTCTGGTTCGAAACAAATTCCACCTAATTAAAGAGAAAAGATGACAAATGCTTTTGAAAATGGAAGCAGGTTTTCACCTCCATTTTTATTATGCATGTTTATTTGTTTTTGAGGTGCATATACTCTACTTGAAGAAACGTATATTTAGCTTGAATACTTTAAATGTTTCAAAGCTATCTGTTTTAAGAATGCATATATTCTGTGTTCTAAACGTACGAGCAATTGTTAGTGAGTATTTTATAAATTCTCATGTGCTAAACCACTACCAGTTGAAAACCCCATGACGAATGCAGGAATTACTCACAAGCTTAGATTATCTTACCCAAATTTTATTCGGACCCCCTTTTCAGGTAACTGATGGCAGACTGATTTTGAAGATGTTCATAATGAGTCTAGCCATTTTTGGGAAGACGTGTTTAAGTAGTTTCTTGGGAAAACCATATGAACTCTAATAGTACATTTTGTATTAACAGACAGTGTAAGGATATGTATTAAGCCCCTCAAGGCAGTGGATATGTAATGTTATTAAAGTCCTTAAGTTTTTAATTTTGCTCTGAATGTATGATCATGTATACCACAATGTAAAGAGCGGCAGTATCGAATGGAAGTGCAAATTTTAAATTAAGAAAAAAAAAATAGTTTTTCACGTTTCCGCAAACCCACATGACGCACATTTATTCGATACCACTGCTTATGCGAGCCTTGCCTCAGACCCCCGGGTCTACAGGCGACGGTCGCGGTCCGAGATCCGCGCGAGGCGGATTTTCGGGTCGTGACAATTAACTTGTCAAAAAGCCACATAGTCAAGATTTTGGGTTTCTTCGGAACTCATTTGACCTGTCATGTGAAATGCCCGGTAATAGGATCCAATCCCCCAGGCAATGAGATATCTTCATTGTAGAAGTAAAACAGGAGTCTGGTTCGAAACAGATTCTACCTAATCAAAGAGAAAAGATGACAAATGCTTTTGAAAATGGAAGCAGGTTTTACCCCCATTTTCACTATGCAAGTTTATATGTTTTGAAGTAACGCTTTTGAAAATGGAAGCAGGTTTTTACCCTTATTTTTCCTATGCATGTTTATATGTTTTGAAGTGCATATACTCTATTTGAAGAAATATATGTTTAGCTTGAATACTTTAAATGTTTCAAAGCTATCTGTTATGAAGAACGCATTTGCTCTATGTTCAAAGTATACGAGCAATTGGTAGTGAGTATTTTATAAACTCTCATGTGCAAAACCACTGCCAATTGAAACCCATGACAGATGCAGGAATTACTCACTGAGCTTCTTGAAGCTCACCCATTCCCTAACATTTTTCAGGTAACGATGATGAATAGGAGTCTTGCCCAAATTTAAGGATTGATGATCCACAGCTCCATTTTGATCAAGGACTTTTTGAAATACTAGGACTCGTAGATGGTCAAATTCTGATGTAGTAGATTTTGGACAAATTTGTACTTAAGCCCGAGAGGCAATCGAATATGTAATATGTATAAAACTTTAGAATTTTATTTATGCTATGAATGTATATTCATGTGTACCGCTATGAAGAGTGGCAGTACCGGGCGGATGTGCGAAAGATTTAAATAAAGAAAGAAAAGAAAAAGTTTATCACGCTTCCGCAATCATAGGCCGCATCACTGTTCGATACTGTTGCTTATGTGAGCTTTGCCCTAAAGTCTCGGCCGAAGGGTGGCGGTCGCGATACGAGATCCGCACAGGGTGGGTTTCGGGTCGTGACAGCTACAACTAGGGCAACAGTAGCCCAACGTTAGGGAAGAAGATGAACAGTACCGGACACGGGTCAGGTCATGGATCGGGTCTCGGGTCAGGCCCCGACCCAACTACAAAACGGTTTAAGTAAAACTATGTTGTTTCACTGAGGATATGTTTTAAATTAAAACCTACTTTGGGGCTGTTTTGGCGCATGGAGAATAAATTGAAATGGGTTTTAGGCCTAACCCAACCGTGGATAGGAAGGATATCGGGAATACCGTATTTTGGTTTTTCTAAAGAACATAAACTGGCTGGTTCACTGTGTTTGAGGACCGGTCTAGGGTTACAAATTGTGAACCCTCTGGTTCATCGATTAAAAATTAAATCAGAAAACCAGAACTTTGCCTATTTATGTTTTGACCCCAACAGTTCTGAATAATTGTGTTCTGGCCCAGCTTCTGAAAAACTTATGCATATAAGCCCCTGAAAAATAATTAAATAATAAAATAATTATTTTAATTATTTTATTAATTGGGTAAAATTTCTATTTTACCCTTGGACACTAAATGACTCAAACAAAGTCCAAATTAAATAAATAAATAGTCTACTTTTACTATCTCGGGCATTCTGGACTCAACGGTGTGGTCCGATGTGAGAAATTAAGTCCTGAAAAATAAAGACACGCAAATGATAAATGACTGTATTGCCTCTGATGATACCTAGGGCCAAATAAAAATAAAAGGTAGTCCAATTTAATTATGTCGGACACTTTGGACCCAATGGTGGGGTCTGTTTAATGAATCGAAGTCCCGAAAAATATAAACATATAAATTATAAATGACTGTATTGCCCATAACAACACCAAGGGCCAATTAAACATAAAAGATAGTCCAATTTAACCATGTCAAACATTCTGGACCTAATGGTGAGGTCCATTTTATGAACTGAGGTCCCGAAAAGTTTAGCCATACAACACGTGAAATTACCAAAATGCCGTTAATGCTATACAAAGTCCAAATGAAGTTCAAATTGGACAAAATTGATACTGATAGAGGCCCAGACACTCGCGAAACTGTACACATGATTAAATGATGAATTGGGGTCAGAATTTCACGAAACATAGAATGACTAAAAAGACCCCTAAGCATGGTAAATGCAAAGTAGAGGCTGAATGAAGGCCAATCTGATCTAATAAATTATCATAAGCATATTATGAAAATCGAAGGGCTAAATAGGACTATGTAATCGTCAATGTAAAAAATGGGAAATGACTTATGTGTCCCGATGATCAAAAGTAGATACCAAATGAAGTCTAAAAGACTTCAAAAAATTATATATGAGATATATGGAACATTTTGAGGACCATGATAGGGTCCGGGACAAGAATGGCAAAATTACCATTTTGCCCTTAAGAATAAATATGTACATAACTGATAAAGATTTGAGTCCAAAAAGACTTAGAACTTTATAACTGAGTTATGTGGACTATTCTGAGGACCACGACAGGGTCCGGGACAAGAATGATAAAATTACCATTTTGCCCTTAAGGTTAAATAAGTACTTGACTGATAATGATTGAAGTCTAAATGACTTAGATTATAATCCTGATAACTACTAAGCCTAATTAAAGAATGAAATAGCCTCGGATGAAACCCAATGAAAGGGTAATAGGCTATTAGGCTATCTTAGGTAATCCGATAAAAGCCTAAGATGATGAATAAGACATGAATCGATGAATTCTGATTTGTCTGTGATTAATGATGATTGTTCAGGATATGTAAGGAGGTACCTGACGTATTTGGAGGTTATCAGATTATTTGTACAAGGAGATAAGCGTAAAGTTTGTGAGTAACTTGGAACTTCTGACTTGGTGTATAAGTTACACTGTCTAGATACTGTATTTTGATATGCTATACCATTTTATATGCTAAACTATTTAAATGCGTATACTTAAATGCATACCCTTTTGTACTGCATTACACGTGGCATGTTTTTGTTCAATGATTGATATACTGGCATCCTGTATTGTTCTATCTGTTCTAATCTGTTGTTTCATTTAGCTCAGTCCTGTTTTATTCTACTTAACTACATTAAGTGAATTTATAAAACTGCCTCCATGTGCTTTGTAAACAAGAACTGGTTTTTGAAACCCATGACAGGGAACCTGTGTTACTCACTGGGCTTATTTTAGCTCACCCCATTATCCTAACATTTTTCAGGATTTATCTCCATTGGATTAGAAGGCACTATGATATGACATGGATAGATCGAGTGGCATTCCAAGTAAAGGATTTGATGGCACTGATTTGTGGAGACTTGGACTCTTATGGATTGAACCTGGTTATTCAGGTGAGTGACATAATTTGATTGGTGTGATTGATATACACTAGATATTGAGACATGGCTCATGGTAATGGTACTTTAGAGATTATTTGGTGACTGATGATAGATGTGCTCTGATGTCTAGATTAGATATGCTCTATGTTATATGTCTGATTATAGATGTGCTCTGTGGCTAGAGTTATTAGTTGTTTGGTTTTAGACTTGCTCTGTGGTACGTACCTCCATGGTTTTAAACCGGCAAGGCGGCTAACTGGCATCACGTCCTCGACATCGGCGTAGGGTGGGGTTCGGGATGTGACAATATCTATATGTTTGAGTTTTATACTCTATTGAAGAAATACATGTTTAGCTTGAATACTTTAAATGTTGCAAAGCTTTATGTTTTAAAGGAATACATATATTCTATGTTCAAAGTATACGAGCAATTGGTAGTGATTGTCTTGCAAACTTTCATTTGCTAAACCACTACCAATTGAAAACCCCATGACAAATGCTAGAATTATTCACAAGCTTAGATTAGCTTATCGGATTTTTATCCGACCCCCCTTTCAGGTGACTAAAAGCAAGTCCAGATTTTAATGATGAAGATGTTGAACTATGCTCATTTTGAGGAAGGGCATAGGAAGCTTATTTAGGATTAGCAATCTTTTGGAGAATACCATAAAATTTTAGTCAGTGACTTTGTATTAGAAGATGGTACACTGTTATGTATTAAGCCCCACGAGGCAATTGAATATGATTGTATTTAAAAAGTCTTTAAGTTTTTATTATGCTCTGAATGTATAACCATGTGTACCAATGTGAAGAGTGGCAGTACCGGACGGATGTGCAAAATTTGAAATAAGAAAAGAAAAGAAAAAGCTTTTCACGCTTCTGCAAACACAGGCCATACCACCATCCGCTACTGTTGCTTATGTGAGCCTCGCCCTAAGGCATTCAGGCTGAAGGGTGGCGGTCACGATTCTGGAATCCGCACATGGTGGGTTTCGGGTCGTGACAGTACAGCTCAAAACGAATTCTTCTAAAAAAGTTAAAAGATGTTACAATCTAAAATGGTAGAAGGTTTATCCCCCATTACTCTGAACATGATTTATATTCTTATATCTCATGATTTAAGTATTTATGTTTCTAATTTTAAATGAAGCCTGAATCCACCTATTCTATATTTGAGAAATTAAATGCTTTCCTTGAATGCCTTGAATGCTTCATGCTTTCTATTTCAAAGATTTCTGTATTTTATGTTTGAATTGTATGAACAATTGGTAGTGGTCATTTTTATAAAATCCCTTATACTTAGACCATTATCAGTTGAAAACTCATGACAAAGTACCAAAATTACTCACGAGCTTTATATCAAGCTCACATGGATTTATCCATGATATGTATAGGTGATATGAAGGTGGGGTATAGGACCTACAACTACAGTGAAGTGCAAGTTCAGAAGTGTGCGTGAGGTATGGGACTCACAGTTAGGGTAAGCATGAAGTTCAGAAGTGTGCGTGTGCGTGAAGTATAAGACTCATAGTTAGAGTAAACATGAAGTTCAGAAGGTAAGTATGAAGTTCAAAAGTGTGTGTGAGGTATGGAACTCATAATTAGTAAGATGAACTCATAATGACGTATGGAACTCATTTTACGAGAATTCGAACAGTCGTTCAAAATTAACTACGAAAGACTGCAGGTCGGGAAAAATATACAATTAAGTATAAATGTAAAAATATATTATGTTGTGTGTGCACCATATATGATTGTATAGACATATTAACACATATATATACACACAGTTAGTGTGTGTTATGTGTATAATACATGTATATATATATGTATATATTATATATGTAAATATATATATATATATATGTATGTATATAGGAGTGAATACATGTAGCAGTATATATATATATATACTGTTGTGTGTAAATATGGGAAGAAATGGGGTGTCGGTATATGAGTGTGTGTTTAAGTGTGTACTAGTGTGTGTGTTAATATATATATATATATATGTAACACAAATATCAACCCATAAATTAATGCGAGGCTGCAAGTTGAAATGGAAAAAGAAGAAATCAATTAGAGCAGAAGAGAGAAGTCAATGAAAGGGGCTGTGAGGGGATAGAGAGAGAGAAATGAGAAGAAAGAGAAGGGGTGGTGGAACTTGCTTTAAAGCAAGTGCATGCGCTGCATGCTTAAGAGAAATCAGAAGAAAAAGAAGCAATAGGTTAGAAGGAGAGGAAAGGAAGGATTCAGAAGTAGAGGAAGTAAGAACAGAAGAGAAACCAAAGATTTGTTTCAAGCAGGTTAGTAAAATTTACATTTTGTTTTATGAAATTTTTAGCATAAATGCTAGATTTAATTAGTGTGCCTAGAAGAGTATGAAAAATGAAAAACATTGCAAAAAGAACCAAGAAAATGGGCTAGAAATGAATTAGAACAAAGCAGTTGCAGGTTAAAGGTGATAATCGGGTTTGTAAAATTTTGTGATTAAAACTTTGATTTGATAATGAGGAACTAATCCTCTATAGAGCAGAAGAAGATTGGTTAAGAAACGAAGTGAAAACAGTGGTGTAATATGCTCAAAATTTCAAAAGAACAGTTGGCTGAAGCCATTGTTTCTCCGTTATTCGTAAAGATCTAAGGGTCCAAATGAAAAACTAAAGCTAGATATAAGACCCTTGTGATAAATGGAAGAAAATTGTATAGAAAAATAATTGAAAATTGATTGAAAAAGGGTTGCCGGCATCGAAGAAGATGCCGGAGACCCACCAGAACCCTACCGAATAGTCGGGGAAGAAAGTGACATAGTGTATTCCAAAACGGTGACGCATAGAGGCTATATGTGATGATACTACATCATTTTGAAATAGGGTTTTAAGTTTAAATCCTAATTGGGCTTGTTTGGTTTTAAGTATACGAAATTGAAATTGAAATTTAAACTGGGCTGGGATATCTTATCCCTGAATTGGGCCTAACCGTTGTTTGGCCTGATAAAAATCAGAAAAAAATATAAGGGGCCACAGCCCTTAGGGTTTGAACGCCCAACCCTTTAAACCCAAAACCTCATTCTTACCAATTGGACAGGCAAGCCTGTGGTATATTTAGTGGCAATATATATATATATATATATATATATATAAAAGTAAAAATTAAGAAAAATAAAAAGAGGCACAGCCCTATGACTTGAACACGCAACCTCTCAAAGTAAACCCTTCATTCTTATCAATTGGATAGGCAAGTCCGTGAGGTTTTTGGGCATATTATATATTATAAATGTAATAATTAATTAAATAAATAAATTTAATTAATTAAATAATGGAAAATGACCCGATGTCCAAATTAATCATGTGAATAGTGTATTTTAACTATTTTGGGCATTCTGAAACTAATGATGAGGTCCGTTGTGTGAGACGGGACTCCAAAAAATAAAGACACGTAAATGGGTAAAATGATCATTTTGCCCTTAATGCCCCTAAGTCAAAAAGTAGTCAAATGGACTCCGATTAAAGTAAAATGATAGTGAATTTTTATTATTTTGAGTATTTCGGACTCAATGGTGAAGTCCGATTTGTGAAAAGAGGTTTTGAGAAGTAAGAAACCATAAAAGTACAAAATAACTATTTTGCCCTTTGTAGTGCAAAAGTCTGAATTAAATTCTACAAAAGCCTAAACCGACTTTCTTCAACATTTCGAATTCAATAGTAGAGTCTATTTAACTAAAACAGATACTTATAATAAAGAGACATAAAATTTGATATAGTTCATGTAACTATAGATTGGGATACCTTTCTGACGTTCTGGACTCAATGGTGAAGTCCATATTATATGAAATAAAGTATGAAAAAATATGACAAGTAAATGTGTGAAGTTATGAAAGCAACCTTAAAAATTAATGAAAGGTACCAGAAGAGTATACGTAAAATAAATAAGACTAAGATGGAAATTAGGATTTAACATGATCTAAGAATAAGTTAAGAGCATCAGTAGGGATATTTGAAATGAATGTGAAGTTAATAGACTATTTATGAATTATTTTTAGGAACTATAGAGAAAGAGGGAAAGCACACTAGTAGCACTGGCCCTAAACATAGAGGTGAGTAACCATGTATTTGAAGTGGAGATTTAACTCCATGAATTTGAAGAAGTTTAAGTTCAAAATATATGAAGCATTTGAATGTCAAATCCAGTATTACATGATTCCTAGTTTTAAAATATTTCTATTCTTACAAACCCTATTGTGACATGCTTAGTGAATGGTTTCTACTACAGTTTTCCTTGAAAGTATATTTTAGCATATCTAATTTTAAAATGCCAAATCTCTTTTAAATATTCTGAATTTGCATATTCCAAGTATTTGAAGCCCTATTGAAGAATTTATATGTTATATGTTTTAAAATGCAACTATACGGAGGCCATGTTTTAATTGTTTTTAAATAGCATCTATTTGTAAGTGTTTTATACCTCCTATTGCCACTGATAATGCAAGATAACTGGTGCATAAGCACTACATGCGACGTTGAGTTCTTCGGAATTTAACTATGACATGTAAAATGCCAGGTAGCAGGATCTAATCCCCCAGGCATGAGATATCTCCATTGTAGTAAAACTGGAGTCCGGTTCGAAACAGATTCCATTAATGAAAGTGATAAGATGATATGTGTGAAAATGGAAGCAGGTTTTACCCTCATTTTACTATGCATATCTACATGTTTTGAAATTCATATACTATATTTGAAGAAGTACATGTTTAGCTTGAGTACTTTAAATATTTCAAAGCTATATGTTTTAAACAATGCATATATTATGTATTTAAAGTATACGAGTTGTCACAACCCGAAACCCACCCTAGGCAGGATTACCGGATCGCGACCGCCTCCCCAAGACCCGAAGGCTTCGGGACAAGGCTCGCATCTGCAGCGGTATCGAATAGATGTGCCTCATGTGGTTGCGGAAGCGTGAAAAACTTTTTCTTTTCTTTTCTCATTTTAAAATTTGCACATCTGTCTGATACTGCCGCTATTCACAATGGTAAACATAATCATACATTCAGAACATAACTAAAAACTTAAGGACTTATAAACAATACATGCTTAGTTGCCCCATGGGGCTTATACATAACGGAGTACCACTTTACTAATACAAGATTTCATACTTATGTTCGTAGTGCTAGACAAAATAACTACTTGATCCAATCTTCAAAAAATGGAAGACTTCATCATCATCGTCCTCAAAATCTATACTACCGTAAGTCACCTAAAAGGGGGATCCAAACAAAGTCCGGGTAAGCTAATCTAAAGCTTGTGAGCAATTCCAGTATTCGTCATGGGGTTTTCAATTAGCAGTGGTTTTTAGTACATAAGATTTTGTAAAACATTCACTGCCAATTGCTCGTATACTTGAACATAAAATACATGCATTTCTTAAAACAGATAGCTTCGAAACATTTAAAGTATTCAAGCTAAACTTGTACTTCGTCAAATAGAGTATATAACTCAAAACATATGCATTTCATAAAACAGATAGCTTTGAAACAATTAAAGTATTCAAGCTAGACTCGTACTTCATCAAATAGAGCATATAACTCAAAACATATGCATTTCATAAAACAGATAGCTTTGAAACATTTAAAAGTATTCAAGCTAACATATACGTCTTCATATAAACTTCAAAACATATAACATAACATGTATTTCTTAAATAGAGTATATAAAACTCAAAACATATGCATATTGAAAATAAGGGTAAAACCTGCTTCCATTTTCAAATATCTCTTCTTCTCACTTTAACTCTTGGAATCTGTTTTGAACCAGACTCTCATTTTACATATACGTGGAGATGACCTAACTGAACCGATCAAGATCGTCTTCCTGGTCCCTAAAAGGTAGGTAAGACTCATTTCCTGACAGAACAGATAGGGTTCCTCGAGGTATCTCATTACCTGTGGGATTAGATCCTACTACCAGGCATTACACATGACAGGTCAATTGAGTTCCGTACAACCCAAAATCCTGACTATGTGTTGATGCACACGATAGGCCCATTGAGTTTCGTACAACCCAAGACCTACCTATGTGTTTATTATTATCTTGCAAAACATTTGTCATATGACTTCTTCATATTGATACTTTTCATGAGTATTTAAAACATACAGCATATAACTTTTGCAGTGATGCTTCAATACTTGCAATAATCAAATTCAGAACACTTTACATAATTTGGCATTTAAAACTTTAGACATGCGGAAATATGTTTCAAGAAAACTATGGTCCATTCACTAAGCATGTCATAATAGAGTTTATAAAATAGAACAATTTAAAACGGAATCATGTAAATGCTGAATTCAGAATTTCAAACACTTCATATCTTTGCATTTAAAACCTTTTTAAATCCATGGAGTTAAATCTCCACTTCAAATACAAGGTTACTCACCTTGGTCCTTTAGGGTTAGTGCTAAAATTGCGCTTTCCCACTTCCTTTGTAGTTCCTAAGAACAATTCATAAACATCTCATCAACTTCACATTCATTGTAATATCATCTCGATATTCCTTAACTTATGCTTAAATCGTATTAGATCCTAAAACGATTTCATAATTTCATATGTACTTAACTTAACTCGTACTCTTATATGACACAATTTAATGTGTTAGGAATTGAATTTATTTTAATTTATACTCTTCTGGTAGCTCCATAAACTTTAATTTAATTTTATTTACTTCACATATTTACGTGTCGTGTCTTTTCCTAATTCATTTCCTTGTATACACCTCAGATTAGTGCTTTGGCATTACATTAATTTATAGTCATCTGACAGATTCTATTCAACAAATTTTATGTCTTTTTATTTAGACATTTCTTTTGGTCAAATAGACTCTACCATTGAGTCCAGAGCGTCGAAGAAAGTTGGTTTAGGCTTTCCTAGAATTTAATTCAGACTTTTGTATGAAAATGGCAAAATGGTCATTTACTGTTTTACGTGTCACATTTTTTCGTACTTCGTTTCGTAATTTGGACTCCATTATTGAGTCCGGAAGGTCGAGGAAAGTCATTTTAGACCTTCTCTGGTTTCATTTTGGCTTTAGGGGTACCAGGGGTAATTTGGTCATTTTAGCATTTTTACGGGTCTCCAATTTTTTGGGACCTCATCTCATGTCGTGGACCTCACCATTGGACTCAGAAGGTCTGAGATAGTAAGAATACACTAATAACTTGTCAATTTTGGACAAGGGGTATTTTGGTCATTTTACCCCTTTACGTGTCTTTATTTTTTGAAACCCCGTCTCATAAAATGGACCCTACCATTAGTCTCAGAATATCGAAAATAGTAAGGATACACTATTCATATGTTTAATTTGGACTTCATTTGCTTAATATTTGAATTAGGGGCATAATAGTCATTTTACTTTATTTATTAAATAATTAAATTAATTATTTAATTAATTTTCCAGGGGTGAGATTGAATAAGTTTTCCCCCAGTTGGGCCACAGTACAGATCAGTAAAATAGTTGGGGTCAAACTGTAAATACCAAAAGGTTTGGTTTATTTAATTGAATTAAAACTAGAAAAACCAGTGGGTTCGGTTAAGTTTTAAGTGAACCGGTCCGGTTTTAATTGAACCAATCCGGTTCGGTTGGTTTAAAACGTAATGCTGATGTCATGATGACATCAGCCCTAACTGTTTTAAAATTTAAAATTTCAAACCTCCAAACGTCACCGTTTAAATAAACCTATAACCCTTTTGGATCCGGTTTTAACCCAGACTCGTAACTGACCCGTTTGCCCAACCCGAACAGTATCATCTTCCCCACGAGATCGATACTGTTCCTGCGAAACCCTATTTTTTACAGTTTTAAATTCGTGGCATTTTGAACACCCATTTTCCTTGCTTTCTTCTCCAATCACTTTCTAAAGACCTAAGACATGTTTTCACATTATTTTTGAGCTTCGAATTTATCTTAGAGACTCGGTTTAGGTCGCGATAACCAGACCTGTACATGGGTCGTTCATGCTCATTTCTTGGTGATTTTTCGTGGGGTTTAGCTTGTTTTGATCCCCTATTCATGGGGTTTCATTTCCCATTCATAAAAATGGATTTAAAGGTAGATTTATGAGGTTGGGTTTTGAAACCCGTACCTGCAAGTCAATGTTTGGAGGCCATTTCTTATGATTTTTGGTCACGGAATTTATGTTTTTGGGATGCTTGTGAGACCTACTTGAAGCCTTGATACACAAAAAATGGTTTAGGAGAAGTTGGTTCAAACCTGCTATGAGCAAGGTCTTCAATGGCGTAGCTTCTGGGTTTGATATTTTTAGTTGTTTTCAAGCTGAAATTTCATTCTTAAACTTGTCTAAGCGTGTTCTACATGTCATGTATACACCATAAAAGCTTAAAAACAGTTTAAACATAATGAAATTCTAGAGAGAGATCAAAATGATAATTTGCATTTTCTTACCTTTTTCCATTGTTTTTCTCCTTCTTTTTGTTCTGATTTCCTTCCTTCTTCTCCTTTTCAGCTTTCTTCTCTCTCTCTCTCTCCGTGTGTCATGGGTGTGTATATATCATATATGTATATATGTATATTTCTCTCACTCCCATACCCCATCACAATCAACAGCCATACTTCACTCCCATTCTCCATCAAATCAGCCCATACCTCCCATACTTTCTGATTTGGGCCACTCTTTCTTCCATAATCCTTCACCCACTTGCATATATAATATACATATATGGTACATTCTCCCCATACTTCACCTTAATTCAATCTCTCCCCCATTACATATATATATATATATATAATACATATCACACACTCACACACTTACATATATATATATATATTTAATTAATTTCTTATATTTAATTAATTAACAAATTAGTTATTCAATTAATTATATTTCATAAATTAATCATCACATTTTATATTAATTATAACTAATACTTAATTTCTCATATTAATAAATTAATTACATTAAATTAATTTATCATATTCTTAAGGGCATAATATTTACACTCACTTTTCATAACCTCGTAAAACGTGCCTCATTACCCGACATTCTCGGGTCGGGATATTACACGAGCAATTGGTAGTAATTGTTTTATAAAATCTCTTATACTAACTATTGCCAATTGAAAACCCATGACAAATGTTGGAATGACTCGCAAGCTTAGATTAGCTTACCCAAATTTTTTTATCCGATCCCCTTTCAGGTGACTGACAGTAGTCTTTACTTGATGATGTTGATGATTAGAGTTTTGCCCATTTTGAGGAAAGGTGTAAGGAGTTATTTGTAGGACTAGCAGTCTTTTTGGAAAGCACTATAAATTTTAGTAGTCACAGTTTGTATTAGAAGATGGTAACACTGTTATGTATTAAGCCTCACGGGGCAGCTGAGCATATATTAATTATAAAGTCTTTAAGTTTTTATTATGTTCGGAATGTATAATCATGTGTACCGTTCTGAAGAGCTGCAGTATCGGCCAAATGTGCAGAAATTTAAATAAGAAAAGAAAAAGAAAATTTTTTTCACGCTTCTGCAAACACAGGCCGCATCGCCGTCCGATACTGTTGCTTATTTGAGCCTCGCCCTAAGGCCGAAGGGTGGTGGTCGCGATACGAGATCCGTACAGGGTGGGTTTCAGGTCGTGACAGTGTGCGTAAGGTATGAGACTCACAATTAGAGTAAGATGAAGCTCAGAAGTGAACATTTAGAACCCACAGTTGATGTAATATTGATAAATGTAATGTCTCAAAAATAATTTAGCCTATCTAGATACTATAAAGATTTATGTAACATGTGTAAATTGCTTTCGCTACAACAATGAACTTGATGTGATGTATAATTTGGAATGAATTTTGTTTTAGAACTTCACCCGTATCCCCTAATCCACATAGGGTGGGTATTGGGATGTGACATATCCAGTAATATCATTCAATAGTCCATCATCATAGCAATCAATATAATAATCGTATCATACCGATACTGTCACGCCCCGGATTCCTACGAACCCGAGGAGCGACTGAACGAAACAAAAGAAAGGAAAAGAAGTGACAATTTGGTAAATTAAATTGAAATCTCCATCATCATTCCTCAAGTTTCTCCCAACAATTTAAGTAAAGATTCGACATTCAATATAACTCAAAATCGTTCCCCAACAGAACTCAAGTACTCCTCTCAATTAATGCCCAAAATACTTTAAATCATATTAAAAAAAAAATGGTTCCCAAAATGTTCTCAAAACCTTTCTCAAATGCCTTGTAACAGTTGCCCAAAAAGGGTCTCAAAATACCTTAAGGTATCTTCCAAGAAGTGGTCAAGATTAAACTTAAATGCTCGTTCCAATTAACGCCTCGAACAATTTAAATCATGTTTCAAAATGACCCTTAAAATAGCCTTAAAATATCCCTAAAAATCTCCATTTTGACATTTTTTTTCACTTCTTTTAAAAGGTCACTTACACACCTATTTCCCATTTTCATTTTACCAAAATTTCAACATAGTCTCCCCTTCTTTTCCCATGTATTTTCATCACCTAATAATCACAACATGTATGAGTATAATTACATCAAAATCCATTAAGTCTTAAACATGCATCCACTATTTTCTAACACATCCATTTAATGCACATTTAACCCCCAAATGTCCAGTATCCTCTAGAATACATTTAAATAAAACATTATCCATTCATTTGAATTCCAACTCATACATTTTCAAAATGGCCCAAGGCCTAAGGTTTACAATTTACATAAATTTAAATACAACAAGTTGGGCTCATGCCCACACATTCCAAACATGCCTCCCAAGGGCTAAATCTTCCGCAAAATCCATTTCCTTCCTTTTTCTTCAACACTCAAGGAAGTCTCAAGCAACTAGTGCCTCATTTGAAATATATTGCCCACGAATGGGTCAGCTCAACTGCTGGTATGATAACTCACTAATACTAGCAACAAATTTAGGACGTGGCGTGTGCAAGTGTACAATTTCAAGATATAATTTCCCTTCCCGTTGTTTAATGCAATGCAACACGCTATGCATGACTCACACATGCAAACTCTATGCCACACCTATGTCAACTCTATGCCATGTCATGCCACACCCATGTCTCGGTTTTACGGATCGCATCCGATGGTCCATCAAGTACCACACCTGTTTCACGAGCCGCTCCCCGTCGGGTCAATCAAGCACTGATACATGTCTCGCTTCACGGTCCGGACCCTGTTGGCATACGAGTACCAAATGGCCAATTTTGGGTTTTTCACCAAAGGATCTACACCCTCATAATGCATAGCACTTCGTGCTTAACTCACACCATATGTCTAAAGATTTCACCATGCCAACATGCCATGATTTCATCATGCAAATTCAATGTGACAAATGATCAAACACATGGTGTGCATTTTCAAGTCATGCCTTTAAACACCACATGATTCATAACTTTAAATTTTCATACCATGCTTCACATAAGATAGATCATAACCACACAACTTAACATATTTTTCAAGCCACAATGTCACCATTTTACCAACCACAATGAATTTCACAAAGTCGCTAACATCACATAAAAGACTAATACATTACACAACTCATTCCCTTCCAAGATGTCAAGTAAATATCACATAAATACACATCAAATATAGCAATCAAATACAAAGACAAGATACATCATCCTCATGGCAACAAAACATCAAATAAACCAAAGAATACATAAAGCCCCAAATTTCCAACTCTAGGTATTTCAATTCAACACCACCTAGGTAACTTCCTAGCATTAATTAAGCATCTATACAGCTCAATCAACATGTAGCAAAACAAGAAAAACTAAATCTATTCCTAGCTTAGCGAGAAACCATACCTAAATCAGTTTTTCTTAAACTGAGAAGGATGTACTTGCTGGATGGAAAAACTGTTCTGTGAGTATATAGAACTCATTGAGCTGAAAACTTTCTCAGAAGGAAGTTCGACCAAATTCCCTCTTGAAATGTGTGTTTCGGTAGCTTGAAAATGTGTGATTTTTGGACTTTTCTCTCCCTCTCTCTATACGGACGAAATATCTAGAGATTCTGATTTCTTAAGTGATAAGAATGAACTAGATGAGCTGTATTTACAGTGGGGAATCAAAGGGGCAAGGCAAATGACCAATTTGCCCTTAATGAGGCCATGAACCCCGTTACTCTACAGCTCATTCCTAAACACCTCAAATTGAAATTATGTTTTATCCAATGTTCATAAAATTATTTTAAATGAAAATGATTAGAAGTAAAAATTTTCATTTGAGGTCGGCTTAGACCCGTTCCACCCGGGTCACCCGAATACCCTTTTTGTCCAATTCCGGAAACCATTTCCGTTTCAGCTAATTTTCATACAGAGGATACATCACATTATTCTAAGCACTTTACTCTTCTATGACACACTCTAAATATGCCTCTAAATAGGTCGTTCGGTGAAAACAGTGTAAAAAGACACTTTACTGATAAAACCGACAAAATTGAGAAACTATGCATGCAAAGTGTTCTACCTCAACAACGAAAAATTTACTCTCATTTATTTTTTTTGTTTCAAATCTCTACAGATACATTAATCTCAAGGTATAAAATGATAATGCCAAACATATCATGTAGATCATGTAACAAGTACACACATCCATAAGTCAAGACATTATCATAGTCCCAATCATCCCCCCACTATAAGGAGACACTACATGTGTCTTTCCTAATGTTGTCAAATTCTCTACTCACTCATTATTGCACTCCCTGAATTACACATTAGCCTACACATCTAGTACTCGTTTGCCCAAACAGATATAAAAAAATGTGTTTTTGGGTCTCAAAAACCCTAAGAGGCCTTATGGTAATGTTTCTAAGTCATTTGAATGTCTATTAAGTCTATAAAGGCATTTTCATAATTTACTAGGCAAGTTACACGACTATTGAGACACTATCTCACAAAACAGACCTTGCAATCGGATCTCGAAGGTTCAAAAACCTTAAAGATGTCCTTTTTACATTTTATTAACTATTCTAGATATATATTCCATGCCCAGGGGTATTTTTGTAATTTTACATATTCATGTGGGACCACCCTAAGTCCTACCAAACCAGAACTGCCATTAATGGCCTTAAGTTATTGGTTTAAAAGAGAAGTTGAATTAAATTTAGTTTTCAAAACGGGGATCAAAAGTAGAGTGAAAATGGAACATCATGCAAAAAGAATTAGGTTAAATGCCTCAAAAATGAGCATTATATAGGTAGTTGCAGGTTTAGGGAAAAATTAGGCCACCCTAGAAAATGAATGAAATGACATGTTCTGAAGACATGAAGTTATAGCTCTCAAAATGTGGGCCACGATGGTTCAAAAATGAACCTTTTTGGTGGAGAAATAGGGGATTTTCAGTGGTGGCCGGAAAAGTGTGAATCAGAGAAACTGACCGATCACCACAATTTGAAAGGCCAAATCTGTTCCAAGGGGTCCTAATATTGAGGGAGACTAGTTTAAGACAAAAAAAATAGCTTTAAAACTACAATAAAATAAGTTTTAAAAATTTTAAAATTTGAAGAATCCAGCGATTGGTGCCGGAGAAGGTCACCAGAGTGTTGTCAAAAAAATAAGGAAGAAAACTGTTCATAGGGTTGGGTCAGTCGGGTCGGGTTTCGAGTTGGAGCTAGAACCAGGGGCAGAGAAGGTAAGTTAAAGCTACGTCGTTTGGGGCATCAGTTTTTAAAATTTAAATAGGTTTTAGTCTGTTTGGAAAAAAGGTAAGAAATCCTGATTTGATAACCACGGGCGGAACAGGATAACCTTTCCCTGCTCTACGCCCTTGTCCGCTATTTGGCCAACTTAAAATCAAAAAAATAAAGGGAAGCCGCAGCTCCCTAAACTCAAACTCCAAACCTCACGTACGTGAGAATTTTAACCCCACGCATGTGCCACTATGCCACCGTGGCACTTGTGTCAAAATAATAACAATATATATATAAATTAAATTAATTAAATTATGTTAAAATGTTCCGTTACCCAAATAAAATAAAAGGGCAGTGTATTCTGAATTTTTTTGACATTCTGGACCCAATCATGAAGTCTGTTTTACGAGATGGAGTCCTAAAAATTTAGACACATGAAATGTAAAAATTACCATTTTACCCTTAATGAAGTCCAAAGCTAAATGGAAGTCTGAGAGGGTCTAAATTGACTTTCTTCGACATTCTGGACCCAATAATGGGGTCTATTTTGCCAAATAAAATACTTAAAATATAGATATAAAAAATTATCCATTTTAGGACACTTTGAAGGTACAACGAGCTATTAAAAAAGGGTAAAGGAGTCAATTAGGATACAACCTAAATTGCAATACCCCGACCCAAAAATATCAGGTCATATGGCATGCATTATGAGGCTATGAGAAATTAGTGTAAAGATGATACACTTAAAAGAATAATTAATTTTAAATTACACAATTATTTTAATATGAGAAATTATGAGTATTAAAATATATATAAACACACTCACACACACACATTTAAGGTGTGGTGTGTATGTACATATGGCCAAGTGTGCATACGTGTGTGTACATTGTAAATAATCATATATGAAAAATTTAATATATATATTAGATGGGTGTGTGTGTGTGTGGCATATATTATATAAACATATATATATATATATATATAAAGGAGGAGACATGAAGTTAAGGGAGGTAAGGTGCCTATGTACAATATATGTATATTATATGCTATTAGGTGAAGAGGAATGGGAGAAAGGATGGCCCAAATCTGTGAGGTATGGCTGTTGATTGAGATGGAGTATGGGAGTGAGGGTGATGGCCATTAAATTTCATATATACATATATACATATATCATATACACACCTTGTGGTAACACACGAATAGAGAGAGAGAGAGAGAGAGAGAGAGAGAGAGAAAGTGTTCTGGAAGAGGAAGAGAGGAAGCTGAAGGAAGGAGGAGGAGAGAAACCAAAGGGGAAAGGTAAGAATACATGAAACTATCATTTTTCTCTCTCTAGAATTTTCCTACGTGTAGACTGTTTTAAGCTTTGATGTATATATATATATATATATGATGTTTATAAAATATTTGAACCAAGAAAAGCATGAAATTTGGCCTTAGAAGCAACCTAAAACACTAAACCCACGAACGGCCGCCATGGGTGGACCTTGCTCAAGCAGGTCTGAATCAACTTCCACCAAACTGGTTTTGGCTTACTGAGACTTCAAATAGACACCATGAGGGCTTCAAAAACCCTAGACCGCGACCAAAAACCTAATGAAATGACCCCCAAAAGTCGAGTTGCAGGTACGAGTTCCAAAACCCAAACCCAAAAACTCACTGTTAAACCCACTTTTATGAATGAAACTAAAACCTTATGGACAGGGGATCACAAAAAAACAAACCTCATCGATTTTGGCTCAAAAATGAGCATTTACCGACCAGATGCAGGTTTGATTATCAATCCTTCAAACAAGCTAATGAGACCTTTTTAATTCCTTAAACGAATGCCAAAACAATCCCTGATGCTTTAGAAACGTTTTAGATTAAAAACAGTAGGGTTCCATCGAGCCAAACATCACGAAATTGGAGAAGAAGCAAAACTGTAACTAGGGCAAACAGGGGTGGTCGTGGGGAAGACGACACTAAGTCAACTCGCGACTTGCTTCAAAACGGTGAGTTGACTCGGGACACGTGTAAAGAGACAGGAGGGCCACCGCATTATTGGAACAACGACGTTTTGTTTCAGTTTAAATTTAAAACATTAGGGCTGACGTCATCATGATGTTAGCATTACGCATTGAACCGTGTAGACCGGTTGGTTCAATGAAGACCGAACCGATTCACTTAAATCTAAACTGAACCAACTGGTTCAGACCGAAGCTTTTGATATTTACAGTTTGACCCCCAACTATTTTACAGATTTATACTTTGGCCCAATTTTTGGAAAATTTATGCAATTACGCCCCTGGAAAAATAATAAAATAATTTATTAAATTATTTTATTAAATAAGTAAAATTACTAAATCGCCCTTGGACATTAAAAGGCCCAAATAAAGTCCAAATTAAATAAAAAAATAGTGTATTTTAACTATTTTGGACATTCTGGACCCAATGACAGGGGTCCGTTTTATGAGACAGGGGCCCCGAAAAATAAAGACGCATAAAGGGGTAAAATGACCAAAATACCCCTTGTTCAAAATTAACAAGTTATTAATGTAATCTTACTATATCGGACCTTCTGAGCCCAATGGTGAGGTTCACGACACGAGACCAGGTCTTGAAAAATAAAGACACGTAAGGGAGTAAAATGACCAACTTACCCCTAGTACCTCTAAAGCCAAATTAAAATCGGGGAAGGTCTAAATTGACTTTCTTCGACATTTCGAACTCAATGGTAGAGTTTATTCGACCAGAGGAAGTGTCTAAAATAAAAAGACATAAAATTTGATGAATAGCATAAGTTCAGTGACTATAAATTAGTGCACTGCCCGAGGTACCAAACTAAACAGTACGATACATATTTAAAATGAAATACGAAAAGACACGACACAGAGATGTGAGAAGTAATTAAATTTAAATTAAAGTTAATGGAGCTACCAGAAGAGTATAAATAAAAAATTTGAGATCTATTCCTCTAACACGTTAAATTGTATTTAGGCGAAATACCATAAGAAAAAAAAATAGACAAGAAATCAGAAGGGTTTACAATCATGAACAAAGCTCAAAGGATGGCCGATAAGAAACAAAGGAAGTTTATGGAAGATTTGATTTGGCAACAAAAAGTAATCGCCCGAAAAATTAAGATCGCACAGTCCACTGAAATTGTTTTCATTATGCCATTCATATACAAGACCCCGACCAAGGCACAACTCATTGAGGCGAAGGTTAAGAAACAGGAAGACACCGAAACACTAAGTGAATGGCTAAAGAGGTTAGTACTTAATTAAACCAATTATTTTAAAATTAATCTACATAGTCTAAGAATAGGTGTTAGACCACGAGTTGATTTAATGTATACGAAGTTTATGAGATTTTATAAATTATTCTAGGATAAGGCAAGGCAAGAAGAAGGGCCAGAATTAGAGCTCGGCCCAAAAGACTAAGGTGAGTAACCTTGCATTTGAAGTGGAGGCTTTAACTCCACGGATTTCAACTGACATTTTAAGTTCAAGTTATTTATAGCATTGATATATCAAATTCAGTATTCATGATTTCTGTTTTCTTAAATATTCTGCTATGACATGCTCCACGATTATTTACATATTTATATCCGTAAATGTTTCCTTTTCAAAATAGTTAGCATGTTTGATTTCCTCAAATATTCTGGATTTGATTATTGCAAGTATTGAAGCATCACTGCAAAAATTATACGTTACATGGTTTAAATACTTATGAAAGGCTTTTATATAAAAATCATGTGAAAAATGTTTTACAAGATAAATAATACGTAAGCACTTAGGTAGAGTTGTGGGTTGTACGGAACTCAATAGAGCTATCATGTGCATCAACACATAGTCAGGATTTTGGGTTACACGGAACTCAATTGACCTGTCATGTGAAATGCCCGGTAGCAAGATCTAATCCCCCAGGCATATGAGATATCTCCACGTATACGTAAAATGGGAGTCTGGTTTGAAACAGATTCCACTAATGAAAGTGAAAAGACTGACAAATGCTTTTGAAAATGGAAGCAGGTTTTTACCCCCCATTTTATTATGCTTGTTTATATGTTTTAAAATGCTTACACTCTATTTAAAGAAATGCATGTTTAGCCTTGAATACTTTAAATGTTTCAAAGCTATCTGTTATGAAGAACGCATATGCCCTATGTTCAAAGTATACGAGCAATTGGTAGTGAGTATTTTATAAACTCTCACGTGCGAAACTACTGCCAATTGAAAACCCATGACAAATGCAGGAATTACTCATTGGGCTTTTCGAAGCTTACCCCATTCCCTAACATTTTTCAGGTGACGATAAAGACGATTGGGAGCCCTGCTCCATTTTGGGTTGAAGATGAAAGACTTTTATAAATGTAGATTTCGTAATGTATTAAAGACATTAGTAATTAGATGTTGTAGTAAAAGTATTTTGGGACAAGTCGTAAAGGCATTGGGCATGTAATGACTAAAAACTTTAGAAATTTTATTTATGCTCTGAATGTATGTTTACACGCTACCATTGACAAGGGTGACAGTACCGGACGGAGGTGCGAAAGTTTTAATTAAGAAAAGAAAAGAAAATTTTTTCACATCTTCCGCAAACCAAGACCGCACCACCATCCGATACTGTTGCTTATGTGGGCCTTGCCCTAAGGCGCTCGGGCCGAAGGGTGGCGATCGCGATACAAGATCCGCATAGGGTGGGTTTCTGGTCGTGACATAAATTGCATAAATCCATTGACTTAAAACATAACCCATAAGACTAAAAGACAATAGATCCATCAATAGAATCAGATTAAATCCATGAGCGATATTGAACTAAATAATTTTTCCTAATTTATAGGATCATCAAAGGGAAAGGAGAATGAGGTTTGATTCCTCTTGAATGGAGGAGGAACACTTTTTGAGATAAGTAAACTCGAACTCTAAAGTGTAGTATTCCTTAGCCATGTCACAATTATGTTTTTCTCGATGCTATCAATTTTGCTCTTTATACACACTTGACAGTTATTTGATTCCACAATTTGATACTTGTACTTCCTTATGGATATATTGAGATTTCATTTGCCAATATCTTGATGTGATTGTCTGTACGTTCCGATAACCCTTGATTTGGATATTAGAAAACTATTGTGTTTCTCACTGCTTAGAATTTGATATTCCATGTATGTGTACATTTCTTGTGGAATCCCTCTGATTATGATATTATTATGAGATTTATACACAGGAGATATGAACTGCTTATATAGGAAATTCTAGAATTGTGTGTGGCTATTGATAGGACTGGACATTCTTATCTATAAAGCTATAATACAGTTAACCTTTATGTGATAAGGTGGTTTATCTCAACCATCAAAGTAGTAGACTCTAGGTTATTGTATTGGTGTATTGGGAATACACTGAATGTCACGACCCGAAACCCTACCCTGTGCGGATCTCGCATCGCGACCGCCACCCTCAGGCCCGGGGACCTTTGGGCGAAGGCTCACATAGGCAGCGGTATCGAATAGATATGCGACATGCGTTTTGCAGAAGCGTGAAAAACTTTTTCTTTTCTTTTCTTATTTTTAAATTACGCACATCCGTCCGGTACTGCCGCTCCATACATAACATACATGCTTACACATTCAGACTATAACTAAAACTTAAGGACTTATAACATTAATACAAAACATGTTCGGTTGCCCTGAGGGCTTAATACATATTCTTACATTGTCTACTAATACAAAATATACTACTAGAGTTCATAGGTTTCTTAAAAGAAACTACTTAAACATATCTTCCCAAAAACAGCTAGACTCATCACCATCGTCCTCGAGACCCTGTCTGCTGTGAATCACCTGAAAGGGGGGGTCCGAACAAAGTCCGGGTAAGCTAATCTAAGCTTGTGAGCAATTCTAGTATTCGTCATGGGGTTTTCAATTAGCAGTGGTTTAGTACATAAGAGTTTGTAAAATAATCACCGCCAATTGTTCGTATACTTTGAATATAGAATATATGCATTCCTTAAAACATGTAGCTTTGAAACATTTAAAGTATTCAAGCTATACTCATACTTCATCAAATAGAGTATATAACTCAAAACATATGCATTTCATAAAACAGATAGCTTTGAAACATTTAAAGTATTCAAGCTATACTTATACTCATGAACTTCAAAACATATAACATAACATGTATTTCTTAAATAGAGTATATAAAACTCAAAACATATGCATATTGAAAATGAGGGTAAAACCTGCTTCCATTTTCAAATCATTTGTCATCTTATCACTTTCATTAGTGGAATCCGTTTCGAACCGGACTCCCATATTACTTATAAATGGAGATATCTCATGCCTGGGGGATTAGATCCTGCTACCTGGCATTTTACAGGGCAATTGAGTTCCGTACAACCCAAAATCCTGCCTATTGTTACAGATTAATTGAGTTCCGTACAACCCAAAAATCTGTTATTTGAAAAGTCGGCTGAGTTCCGTACAACCTAACCAAAAACCATGGTGCTTAGGCACAACTTTTCTTACATTCAAATACATTTAACACATGATTCCTTCAAATAGGTATTTCTCATGAATATTTAAAATATCATGTACATAATTTCATAACAAATCCTTTAAACGCTTGATATAAACAAATTCAGAACACTTTACATAATTTGGCATTTAAAACTTTAGACATGCTGAAATATGTTTTAAGAAAACTATGATAGAAACCATTCCCTAAGCATGTCATAATAGAGTTTATAAAGATAGAACAATTTAAAACTGAATCATGTAAATACTGAATTTGAAAATTCAAACACTTCATATCTTTGAACTTAAAACCTTTTCAAATCCATGGAGTTAAATCTCCAATTCAAACACAGGGTTACTCACCTTGGTCCTTTAGGGTTAGTGCTAATAATGCGCTTTCCCACTTTCCTTGTATTTCCTAAGAACAATTCATAAACATCTCATCAACTTCACATTCATTGTAATATCATCTCGATATTCCTTAACTTATGCTTTAATTATATTAGATCCTAAAACGATTTCATAATTTCATATGTACTTAACTTAACTCGTACTCTTAACCTATGACACAATTAATGTGTTAGGAATTGAATTTATTTCAATTTATACTCTTCTGGTAGCTCCATAAACTTCAATTTAAAGTTATTTATTTGACATGTTTACGTGTCGTGTCGTGTCTTTTCGTATTTCATTTTCTCGTACACACCTTAGTATTAATACTTTGGCATTACTTTAATTTATAGTCATCTGACAGATTCTATTCATCAAATTTTATGTCTTTTTATTTTAGATATTTCCTTTGGTCGAATAGACTCTACCATTGAGTCCGGAGTGTCCAAAAAAGTCGGTTTAGGCTTTCCTAACATTTAATTCAGGACTTTTATATATAAAAGGACAAAATGGTCATTTATCATTTTTCGTGTCTCATTGTTTTGTACTTCCGTTTCGCAATTTGGACTCCATTATTGAGTCCGGGATGTCAAAGAAAGTCAATTTAGACCTTTCCTACTTTTAATTTGACTTTTGAGGTGCTAGGGGTATTTTGGTCATTTTACCCCCTTACGTGTCTTTATGTTCGGGACCTCATCTCGTGTCGTGGACCTCACCATTGGACTCAGAAGGTCCGAGATAGTAAGAATACACTAATAACTTGTTAATTTTAGGCAAAGGGTATTTTGGTCATTTACCCCTTTATGTGTCTTTATTTTTCGGGCCCCGTCTCAGTAAACCGGACCCTACCATTAGTCTTAGAATGTCCAAAATAGTAAGAATACACTATTCATATGTTTAATTTGGACTTCATTTCCTTCATATATGACTTCAGGGGCAAAATAGTAATTTTACTTTATTTATTAAATAATTAATTAATTATTTAATTATTTTTCAGGGGCTTAATTGCATAAATTTCTCATTAGTTGGGCCACAGTATAATTTCATAAAACAGTTGGGGTCAAACTGTAATTAACAAAAGTGTTGGTTTATAGAATTGGATTAAAACCAAAAACCAAAGGGTTCGGTCAGATCTTAAGTGAACCGGTCCGGTTCACTTGCAAACCAACCGGTTTAGTCAGTTTTACACGTAATGCTGACTGTCAGGATGACGTCAGCCGTAATGTTTTAAGGTTTTAACAAAACGTTGCCGTTCTACTAAACCCATAATCCGATGGACCCGGTTTGACCCGGACCCGTAACTGAATCCGACCCGACCCGAACAGTGTCATCTTCCCCACGAAGGTTGACACTGTTCATCCGAAACCCTAATTTTTTTCAGTTTGATTTCATGGCATTTTGAGAACCTATTTTCTTTGTTTTCTTTTCCAAACTTCTCATATGAACTTAAGGCACATTTTTACATTGATTTAGAGCTTCGAATCTAGCTCAGGTGCTCGGTTCCAGTCATGATAACCAGACCTGCACATCAGTTTGTAAATGCTTATTTCTTGATTATTTTTCATAAGGTTGGTCTTGTTTTGTTCCCCTCTTCATGAGGATTCTGTTCCCATTCGTAAGAGTGGATTTAACACAGAGTTTAGAGGTTTGGGTTCCAAACCCGTAACCTGCAAGTCAATGTTTGGAGGCCATTTCTTATGATTTTTGGTCCCGGATTTATGTTTTCATGACCCTCGTGACTTTTTCTTGAAGTCTATATGCACCAAAAAGAGTTTGGCTTCCATTGTTTCAAACCTGCTATAGCATGGTCTTCAATGGCGGTTTCTGTTGGGTTTGCATTTTCTTGATGTTTTTGAAGCCTAAAATCATGCTTGACATACTTATAAACATATATCTATCATCATATGTGTGTATATAATTCAAGAACAGTTCCTAATACATCATAATTCTAGAGAGAGAAAAATGGAAGTTTTGAGTTTTTCTCACCTTTTTGCTACGGTTTTGATCCTTCTCAATCTCTGATTCTTCTTGAGCTTCTTATTTCTTTTTTCCTTGAATGATAGCCAGCATGAAATGCATGACCTGCTTTTATAGGTCATCCAACCGACCTCTTTTTCTCTCTAAATTCTCTCTCTCTCTCTCTCTCTACACGTTTGCAGCCTCTATCCTTGACTTCCTCTTTCATAAATTTCTCTATCCGTAGCCCTACTTCTAGCCTGCATTTTTCTGCTTCCTTTCCCATCTCATAACTTCCCCTTTTCTTCTTTACATAAAGTTGGTTTGATATTTGTATATATGTATATTATATATATATTCACACACCAATACACATGGAGACACACACACACACCTCAACCGACACACACACACACACTGCACTGTTCACACACACTTTTAGATATTTTTACTTATATATATTTAATTTAATTATATACATACATGCATACATATTAGATCACATATATACTTATACATACATGATACACCTTCCATGTAAATGCAATGGTGCTTTTCAATATTCATTTTGTAATTAAAATAATTATTTGGTATATTTAATTAATTAATTATCCTTTTGAGTGTAAAACTCTTCACATAAATTTTCATAATCTCGTAATACGTGCCATATGACCGGGTATCCCGGGTTGGGATGTCACACTGAACTAGGTCACTATAAGAAACGCTTCATTTGGAACTGTCACCTTTAATAAGTTTCTTATTCACTATTCGTAGTAAGCTCTTTATCATGAGGGGATAATGAAATCAAGTTTTTGAATAGTGGTGACTTTGAGTTACTAACTGAGTGAGGTCTTTTAGATCAACACCTCGGTATCTTGGAAAGTCATTATTTAAACTATGGGAACACATATTCTCAAGATGGAATCTACACTCTATATATTAGAGAGATGGATATCACATTTGTGCTAATTCAATGGGTTAATCACTGAAATCCGAGTTTGATCTTTTCAGTAAATTGTTTATTGAAATGATGACCAATTCGCAAGTGATTAATAATTATTGAATTAGGTTCTTAAAATAATTAGAGAATTAATTTGACTAGTACAATATAGAACCCTGATTATTAGTATCCATGTAGAGGGGCCAATTGCAGAAGTATAGTGTATATGGGTTTACTTTATTCTACTAAGTTGGAGTGCAATTTCAATTATATAGTGGAGTTAATTGAAGTTAATTAGTCAATTAAAATTAATTATGAGATAATTAAGATTTAATTGACTAATTGGAAGCTAACTTAGTGGGACCCACTAGATCCTTCTCTTGCCTTAATTAGGTTAAGCCCTATATATATGATATGTAGGGAGCCATTTATCATAAGTTTTTATGCTAGACAAAAATAAGAGGTAGCCCACTCTCCTGTGATACGGTTTGCCTAAGGGAAAAGAGGAGAAGACGTAGAGGAAGAGAACGGCTACATCCTACTTCAAGAACAAGGTATCTTTAACCCTCTTTTCAAGATTGTATGATTCATGTAAAGAAATAGATCCAAATAGATTTTTGAAATTGCTTTCGTTATGGTTACGAACCCAACAATTGGTATCACAGCAACTTTACATAAATCTATCAATTTTGAAAGTTATACTTATTTTGTTCTATACCTATTCATGAATCCCTGATTAAACAAAGGGATGTTTTGGATAAATTAGAATGTGATTTTGTGATGCATTTTGTTGATACAAAGATTTAATTCTTGTTTGATACCAATAGTAATGAAAAAATTGTTATGTCAACATAAAGCCACATGAGATGCTACTATCTCCAAGGCTACTATTACCTTGGGCGGTGAATCATTAAAAGAAAAAAAAAAGTTTTTCTCACAGCTAATGGCATACTGGCTAAATTAAAAAAAAAAAATTGTGAAATCGAACCTTTATCACTTTCCCTGTGCAAGAAAGTAGTAAAGAAATTAGGACCTAGGTTTTGGGATTTAGATTTGAGTTGCGATGTTTGGTTCTGATGCTCGAGATGAAGGCACCGATGATGGATAAGCCACCAAAGGGGACGATCATGGGCGATCGTCACCAATGATCGAAGTTCGCATCATCATAAGCACAAATCTTATAAATTAGATGAGAGGACGAGGTCTAGAGAGTCAGATCAAGGTAGGGATAAGTGTTTATACCTATATTAATTAATGTGTTAACTGATGCATCACATGGGTTAGAGGCAGATTGAATTCTTGGTTTGAATATTCAGTTTCAAGCTCACAATGGGCAATGACTTGCATATGAGATATGTCTATAGCCGCATATCATGAGTTTAATGAATGAATTCTCCACATCAATTGCGGTTGGAATTTAAAAAAAAAACAAGGAGTTATTTATTTATTTATTTAATTCCTCACGATGCGCACATGGATGGGTATTTGATATCCAATATCAAACGACACAGTGGATTTGAAGTTAATATATATATATATATATATATATATTTATGTGTGTATTATATTTAATATTAGATATTAGATATAATAGATTATATATACAGTTTATTAAAAAACATACGATTCATGGGGAAATAAAGAAATAGTAAAGAAATAGATCGAATCGAGCAACAGTGTGTCACCCTTACTTTATATTAATTTTTCTAATGATGTGTTTTAATTAGGTATTAGATACCCAAATTTATTAAATTGTTTGGGTAAGAGCTCAATTATTTAAGATATTTATCTTTTTATATTAAACGTATATGATTCACATGGGTATTTGATACCCAAATATGTTAGATTCAAAATTATAGGTTAAGTGAGACTTGACCTATACGGGTTCTTGGATACATGGATTAAATCTTAGTACATTCCAAAATGTACATGGGTGATGTATATGATTAATCACATATTTAAATGCTTTAATATTTTATTTCTCAATTTGAATGGTTCATTTATGTGAATGGATGTATCCTGTCTCTCATGGCTGGCCATTAGGTGATGTATTTCATTTAATTGGTTTTGAGGCAATTGTAAAAGGCAATGGACTTGAAATTTTTTCCCACGAATGGCCAAGCTCCATTAGTTTCCCTAGCCTATTAATTTTTAATTTTAGATTAAATGTAAGCTCATGTATGTGGGTATAGGTTCTTCATATATTTATTTATTTCTGAAGAAAGAGCTAAAGGATGGGAGTCATTAAGAAAACCAATGGAAGTATAGAGCCTGCATGTCAAGAATTTTAGTTGGCCATGAGAGATAATTTTAATTTTATGCTTGCATGTTTATTTTCATAAAATCACATGATTAATTTTGATCCATGAATAGGTTAATATAATTATGCATGAGTTATATAATAAAGATTCATGATTTATAAAAACAAGTGGGAGAAGGATGCTTTAGAAAGCTCCCACAGTCTTTCATCATCGGCCCATAGTAAGACAAAAATAGCTGCCCTGAGCCATCTTTGAGTGGCCTCCCCATGGGGGTGACTATCTAGTTGGTTACAAGTATGGATCTCTTAGGATAAAATAGAAAGAGACGGGGTGAGGGTGATCTCCCTACGGGGACATTACTTGTAACGGTTGTCTTTTTATTTGAGATGATGGTATACACTTGATCAAAGGGGAATGATATTCTCCCCACGGAGTCTATCATTGTCTTTTGAATAACAAAGGATATTGGAAAATATGTTTCCTTTGACATGAGATGTCTAGATAGTGAAATTGTAACACCTCGACCCGGTTAATTAATAATTAATTCGTTAATTATTAATTAGAAACAACATAAAGAATAATTAAGGAAATTAATCAAAAATTTGATGTATAGTTCAACAATAAACAAGTTCGAATATATGAGGATTTGTCGTATCAAAAAATTCAATATGGGTGTATTTAAATAAAAGAAATTATAAAAAGTTTGGAGAGCATATGGTAATAAATAATAATGTGATAATAAAGTAAATAAAATAAGAGAAAGTGTGATCAAATAAAAAGAAAAGAAATAAAAGAGAAAATAATACCTCATAATGCTCCACTAAAGAAACTTTTTAGGAAGCTGCATTTTGCATGGTGGTGACACCTCACACATGAGGTGTCTATGTAGAGATTAATGGTAGAGAGTGCCTCTACACTTGGCATACATCCAACCACAATATAAGACCCAATTTATCTCATTCATTTAACTTTTTATACACCTAATGAAGAAAGCCTAACCCTGTTCTCCAAGAACGTGAAGAACAAGAGAAAAGGAAAAGAGATAAAAAGAAAAAAAAATGAGAGGTGGTGTTCTGTCAGTGCAGCCATGTGCGTTAGTGTCCTCCACTGATAAAACAAAAATATAAAATTTAAGATGAACAAGAACAGCGGTTGAGGGAGTTGAAACAAGGGGCAGGATAACCATATAATATGATATATATATATATATATATAAAATAAGGAATCAGGAAATTTCTGAGGGAAAGCAGCCTTGTTTCCACGTGTGCTGTGTGTATGTTACGTGTGTGTGTGAAGTGGTGCAGTAGAGGTAGTGTCACGACCCTAAAACCCACCTTATGCGGATCTCGTGTTGTGAGGCCGACCCTAAGGCCGTCCCTACTTTTTCCATCCCTGTATCATAGTACTAATATGCAATGTACTAAAATTTAAACAATAACAGCAGAAGTCTTATCAATGACAGTAAATCAGCGGAAGTCTCTCAATACACAATGTCAGCGGAAGTCTTTACAATACATGATATGGTTCTACAATGACAAAAATAAGAACCAGACGTAACCAGCACCCAGAGGTGGTGAATACATGGGAGAACTAAACATAGACCGGTACAGTTCCTCAAAATGTCCTCCTACACTCTTAGACTCCTACTGGGGTCTTGCAGTGTTTGTAATAACCCGAAAATTTTTTTTTTTTAAATATAAAATTTTCCTGGTTATTAAATTAATTTTTTTTTAATGTTACGATTATTATTATTATTATTATTATTATTATTGTGTGAATGTAATGTGTGTATGATTATGTGTAAATATATATATATATGTGTAAGGTGTGTGTGTGTATTAAACATGTGTGTGATACATGTGTGTGTGTATAATTATATGTATATACGTATGCATATATATATAAATCAGGTTGTGCAAGTGGATGTGTGAGTGTGTTTGTGACCGAGAGTGTGTGTGTGTCTAGTGTGTGTGTGTGATGATGATATATATATGTATAGGTATGTAGGAGCAGCTTTACATTTAATGCAAAGCTGCATTTGGGGAGAAGCAAGGGGCTGAACAGAGGGAGAAAGGTCAAGGAAGGCTGTAAGTGGAGAGGAATAAGAGAGAGAAAGAAGAGAGAGAAAGAAATCAGTTGTGAGTGTTCTATGTATATGTGTGCGTATCCGTCAGTTAAAGAGGAAAATAGAAGGAGAGGATTGAAGTGGGAAGAAGCAGAAGTGACCAAGAGGAACAGAAGGGGGGAGGAAGCAACCCACCAGAGAGAAAATCAGAAATTTCAAGGTAAGTGGGTTGCTTCTGTTTTAAATTTTAAAAGCATGATTTGTTTAGTTTAAATCATAGGGTTTTATAAAGCATGAAATTAGGAAAATAATGCAAAAAGAATTAGTTAGAATGGTTAAGAAAGCCCGTGAGAAAAATGGAGTTACAGGTTTTGGAGAATAATCGGATTCTTGTCATTTTATGTGAGAAACTTGGTTTAAATGGTGGGAAATGAACCCTAGGAGGTGCAGAAATCATTTGGGATTGAAATGGGGGTTAAACCATGAACAAACTGTCACGAAAATGAAGGGGGAAGGGCGGCCAGAGGTTTGACCGAGGGGTTGACCCTCTATTTCGAAAAGATTGGGATGGTTTTGAGAGAAATGGAGGATAGATATGAAATCCTTAGGGAGAAAATGAAGAAAACTGCATTTTAAAAACCTTGAAAACTCGCCGAAAAATTCTCGCCGACGCCGGAGAAGGCCCCGGAACCCTACTGGTTCATCGCCTGAAAAATGGGGAAGAAGGGAGGCCACTCGGGTCGGGTTTCGGGTCCGGGTCGGGTCCGGTTCGGGCGGGGCAGAACCCCCCTGCCAGGTGTCGCGCTAAGGTTTTAAATTAAAAACTAAATAGGGCTGTTTGATTACAAGAATAAGAAATTAAGAAATTTGAATTGAAATGGGAACAGGGATACCTTATCCCTGTTTTGGATTAGCCACTGTTTGGCTATCCAAATTGAGAATAAGGAAATTGAAAATTACCAATTGACCCTTGAACTTTTGGAAATTAAACTTTGACCTAGGACTTTCAGAAATTACAAACTGACCCCCCCAACTGTTGGTTATTACACTTTGACCCACCTGATTAAATTATTAATAAAATATTAATTAAATTAATTTAATTATTTAAATATTCAAAAATAACCCGGAGTCCAAATGGGACAAGTCATTAGTGTATTTTGACTATCTTAACCATTTTGAGACCAATGGTGAGGTCCGTTTTACGAGACAGGGTCCCGAAAAATAAAAGACCCGTAGTAACATATAAAATTACCAAAATGCCCCTGAATTGAAGTACAGTCAAACGAACTCCGAATTAGGTAAACAAATTGTGAAACTTTATTATCTCGAACATTCCGGACTCAACCGTGGAGTCCGATTTGTGAAAAGAGGTCACGAAGTGTAAGGACCCGTGTAAAGTACAAAATGACTGTTTTGCCCTTTTGAACCCAGATGTCCGAATTGAGTTCTACGAGAACCTAAACTTATTTTCTTCAACGTCCTAGACTCAATGGCAGAGTTTAATTTAGAAGAATAGAAACCTATGAGTTAAAAGACATAAAATTTGATGAATAGCATAAATTCAAATGACGATAGACTGAGTTGTAATTTATGGTTTTAGGGACACCGACAGGCAAGGAGAAGACAGTCTAATCCTTCCACATTCTCACTACGTTACGAGTGCAGTTTGCTTGGGTTGTGACTAACCCGTCAGGTATGGTGTTTTGCTAATGTTAGAAATGAAGTTAAGTTAGGAATGTTCTGTGAATGACTGGCATGACTTATGTGTTTATGTGGAATGTGTTTACTTGATGATTTAGAATTGGTTGTTCACATGCTTACATGTTACTTGTACTTTATGAATGTTTAATGAATGATGAACGTGGATCATGACATGTGTTTAAGTTGATTATATGAGATATGCTTGCATGTGGAATTAGCTGGTGATTTATGTATTTATTGTCTCGAGCATGCTATATTGTGGAAACATGTTTCATTGACATTGCATTGGCATATTGGCATATGATGAATTCCTTAAGAACATGGCGTGGGTAAGCACATGGTGCTTTGCATTATGAGGGTGTAGATCCTGTGGTGAAAAACCCAAAATTGGCCATTGCATTGGTACTCTGTTTCCCATCGGGGAGTACCCGTAAATGAGACATGGGTGTGGCATAGAGTTGTGCATGGGTGCGTCACGCATACCATTCATATATATATTACTGCGATGCTTTGAATGTCATTTAGAAATAAATGTACACTTTGCACATGCCACGCCTTAGCTTTATTTCTTGTATTAGCATCTCATCATACCAGCAGTTGAGCTGACCCATTCGTGGGCAACATTTTTCAGATGAGGACCCTCCAGCTACTTGAGACCCAGCGATACTCTGATAGGGTGAAGCAACTGTTATATTTTTGGTCCTTGGGACTTATGTTGTGTAATGTAAGGGCTTAAGCCCGAATAACCTATGAACGATGTATTTTGTGTTATCTTATGTATTGATGGGAATGGATGCATGTTTAGCGGATTTATTTACCTTATCCTTTTATTTATTTTATTTTCTGTCTCGTCAGTCGCGTCCCCGGGTTCGGTCGGGAATTCGGGGTGTGACAACGTGGTATCAGAGCATAGGTTCGAATACCTAGAGACTGTGGGGTGTTGTTTAACACCATGAGACCCTAGAGAAGAGAATGAGACTTAGAGTGAACTGTTAGTGGCATGCAATAGGATTTTGTATGTTATGTGATTATATGTGCATTTGAAGCATAATTGTTGTGATCACATGTTATTAGATGCTATGTTACGACATATGATTATGTGATTTAATGCAGTGAGAAGCATGACATATATAAAGTGTGAGAAAATTGTTAAGTATATATATTATGACCTGTGACATGTACCGCCTGTTAATTGCTTGTCGTTGACAAGAACATGACTAAGGTTAGAAACTCAGGTCTATGTAGTAGGCTGTATATTTTATGGGATAGGCCGTATGCCTAGTTAGTTGAGGTGTGGGTTGTACACTTAGTTATCTACACGGTAGACATTATGCTTAGTTACTTAGGAGACAGGTTGTGAACCTGGTTGTTTACCTGGTTGACTGTTGTTTGTGGATTTTGGATGAGTGTGCTAGGTTAGTAACCAATTTCAGGGATTTTAGTACTATGACTATGATATTTATACAGACTGGATTGGTCTCAGGTCTTGAGTTACAGTTGATGGATGGCGCCCCATCAGCCAGTAATGAAAGGAGCTGTGATCCATGAAGGGTTATCACCTAGCTATAAAAGTAAGAGATAATAAAAGGCACATCAAACCTTAAAATGCTAGAATAAGGATTTGGACTTGTGGAGCTTTTGTGTAAGAGGGATACTTAGAGTGTTTATCTTTAGATTTTTAAAGATGTTTTGTGTTAAATCCTGGTTGTGGAGAGATGTATTGTTTTGGATAGTATTCACTGGGAGTTAAAACCTTGCTAGTGTTCAAATGTTTAAGTATGCGTGTGTTACATTATTTAGATAAAATCCTTCTTAGTAGAGGGCTACGTTAGAACTCGGTGTAAATTGTTTAGTGTAACCAACAGGTGGTGATGATTGACATTAGTTATGTAGGTATTGGTTAGGCGAGTGTGTCATGACATATTGTGGTTGTTACTTCGGAATTGTGAGGTGTTGACTAGTACCTGCTTAATGTTCTTTTAACACAAGTGTCTAAAAAAAAAAATGAGGTATTAATTTTTCTTTTCTTTGAACTTGTAGACATGCCACCGAGACAAGCTACTCCCAGACCTATACCACCTGGACACGATGAGCCTAGGACCACTGCACCACCGTGGCATAGTTGGCCCCGAGCTGCTACTTCTACAGATGGTACAGCAGAGGAGGCCGTCACTTTTACACCTGCTCTAGTGGAGGTAGGGCAGACTAGTGGTTCTGGGGACATAGCGACCATTATGCGGGAATGCCTTCACACTATATAGGAGGTAGTGACGAGAGCGGTCAGGGCTGAGATAGAGTTGGCTGAGCTTAGAGAAGTTAGAGAGCCCCAGACCCAGAGCGGGGCGACTCCAGCACAGATCCCTAGGTCTACCCCGATATACATTGGTAAGAGACCATCGAAGAGGTCTCGAGCTCGTGCTGCTTCTGCACAGATATCTATACCCGCCCAGACTCGCACTGATAGGAGACCACCGAAGAGGTTCCGGGCTGGTGCTTCTTCCACATCCACATCCACATCCCAAGGGACCATTATATGTTTTTATTGTAGACAGCCTGGCCACAAGATGGTCACTTGTCCTTTGAGGGACCCTAGCTTGAGACAGAGGATCGAATCTAGTCAGGAGTCATTTCCATCACCAGTACAGATTCAAGGACGGGGGACTCCACGACTTTGTTTTGTATGCCATCAAGCTAGCCATGTTAGGGCCAACTGTCCTCAGAGGCCGATTTCCCAGGACTTAGAGGAGCCATATTACTATCAGTATACCCAAGTGCCCCTGCCACGGCCACTATTGGGTCAGGGACCTCCGGCACCATATTTTCAGCATACACCTACAGCATTGAGTGTCAGGACTCTCAGTCAGAGGGGTGGTAGGCAGGACCAGACCACTCAGAGTGGTGCTATGCAGTAGCCAGCCTAGAATCACCCATCCTTTTGGACCTTCAGAGCATTGAGGTATTTTTTTTTGTGTTTAGTTTATGGACTAGCATACTGATAAACTATAGTACATCTCATCCATTCATATTTACTATGTTGCCATGACATTGAAGGTAGTGTGATGTTGACGAGAATCTGTAGAGATTACTCGATAGAGGTAGCTGACCACATGCCTTATTTGGATTCTTCATCTTATTTGATGCGTCTAGTATTGGTATTATGTTGGAGATAGGATCGGTTCTTTACACTTTAGACGAGTATAGGCTTGCTACAGGGGAAGAGAGATAATGTGTACTCCTGAGGGAGATGTTTTCTTTATTTCATGGGGTGTCCGTAGATCCTTCTTAATTTGACTTTATTGTGGGTTAAGAGGGGTTAGACTTTAAGTCGAATTGGGTTGGTTTGGATTACATGATGAGATGAGTGCTTGTTACCTTAGTTTGTGAAATTGTACCATGTGTGGTATGCTTGGTTATTGATGATCTAGAATTCAATGCATGCCTTTATACAGTATAACGAATGAGGTTAAATAGTAGACTGTATGTTTGTTGTCTATAAGATAGGCTATGAGCCTGAATATCCGTAGGGTTGGGAATCTGCCTGGTTACCTGTACAACAGATTATGTACTTATTTTATGTATATGTGTATTCCTGGAATGAAATTTTATACGGGGTGCTGATGTGATAAGCTACGTGTTAGCTATTGAATGTTGTATGTTTACTCTGTATAAGCATGCTAGTTTAGTGATCGTTATAGTGCTGCGAGTATGACTTTATTTTTTTTTTTTTTATATACAGACTGGTTGTTATTAATGCATGTATAAGAGAATGCTTAAACGTGTTTGTATGTGTGCGTTAATACATGTGTGCGAAAATTGATATACGTTCGTAAGGGAAACTGATGAAGAGTGTCACTAGTGTTTTATTCTTCTGAACCATTGGTATATTGACTTAAGTTTCATGATTAGAGTACATAAACTACACTGTCTACATTTTTATGCCCAATCGATATATGCGTACATGAAATGAATAGGCTAGTCCTTATTAGTACATGACACTTAGTCTCGGTTATATATAGACTAAGGTGGGAGATGATAGCTTTACTTTTAGATTGCACTATTGATATCTTATGGGTAATTAGGGTACTTAGAAAATGCTGGATGATAGATTGCAGTATAGTACAGATGATGTGTATTTATGCCATTGGGATAAATCACTAGGTGATTTCATGGATTAATTAGAAGTGGGTTAGATGACGTCACATGTGTGAGAGACCTTGGAGTATCCTTGCAAACAGTGAGAAGTTTCCTTTACTTTTTATTGTGTTAAATTATTGAGGTGAGCGATCCATAGGTAAGGCTGCACGTCTACAGGTTACAACGCATTTTGCATTGATCTTTTATTTCTATGTCGAGAGATAGTACGACTACATGGAATTCCCTTATCCATGGTTTTAAATAGGGACCTACGTTTCACTGTCCGGGTTTTGGCAGAGCCCCTAGACAGCCTTAGGGACTCAGCTAAGTTAGTACTACCTTTCATCCTCAGACTGATGGTCAGTTAGAGCGTACCATTCAGATCCTAGAGGACATGCTTAGAGACTGCGTTATGGACTTTAGAGGTAGCTGGGAGGATCACATTACTTTGGTAGAGTTTGACTACAGCCGTAGCTAGCAGTCCAGTATTGAGATGGCACCATTCGAAGCGTTGTACGGTAGGCCGTGTCGTTCACCGGTGTGTTGGACTGGGGTAGGGAAGCCAATTATTTTGAGACCTGATATGGTCCGTGAGACCACAGACAAGATACAAGTGATCAGGCAGCACTTGTTGACAGTTCAGAGTCGCCTGAGGAATTATGCAGATAGGAAGCAGGCGACCCTTGTCAATTGAGGTGGGGGACCATGTGTGCCTCAAGGTATCTCCCAGACGAGGTTTGAGGAGATTTGGGCGAGGCGGGAAGCTGTCGCCATGATTTATAGGCCCCTTTGAGATTCTTGGGAGAGTTGGTGAGGTGGCTTATAAGCTGGTATTACCACCACAGCTATCTGGAGTCCACGACGTCTTCCACGTATCTATGTTGAGGAAGTACCATCCTGACCCCTCCCATGTATTAGGTTGGGTAGGTGTCACATCCCGAACCCCACCCTACGCGGATGTCGAGGACGTGACTGCCAGTCGGTCGCGACGCGACCAACCAAAGGCAAATTCTGAACTTTTCGACGAATTGCACTCCAACTGTAGGGTCAGATGCAGCGAAATTTAAAACTTTTTGTGTCACAGGAATGCAACTCACTTATCCACCATAAAGATATGTACCACAGAGCAAGTCTAAATCCAAAACAGTTAACAGTTCTAAGTTCAGAGCATATCTAAAATCAGGCATATAGTACAGAGCAGATCTAATATCTTTAGAGTACCGTTTATTTCCATGAGCCATAATTATCTATCCAGTACATGTAAATCAGGTTAGCCGTATCATATCACTCACCTGAATAACAGAATCAGTCCACAAGAATCCAGTCTCTACAGATCAGTGCCATCAGATCCTTTACTTGAAGTGCCACTCGGCCTACCATGTCATATCATGGTGTCTTCTAATCCATCAGAGATAATCCCTGAAAAATGTTAGGGAATGGGGTGAGCTTCGAAAAGCCCAGTGAGTAACACAGGTTCCCTGTCATGGGTTTCAAACCCGGTCTTGTTTATAAATCACAAGGATAGTTCAATCGCTTAGGAATAACAGTTTTATAGATCTACTCGAATACAATTTAAGTAGAATAAAACGGGACTGAACTAAACAGAATAACAAATCGGGACAGACAGAACAGTGCATGATGCCAATATATCAATGAGAGTATAGGCAATTAATTCAAATATTAGAACAGATCAGTACTGGGCGGAACATAACAGGGCATAACAAACAATATATCAGTTAGGCGCGTAATCAAGCCTACTTATGCCAGACCGCTCATAATCAAAATGGTACCCAGAGTCAGACACATCATAGCAGAACAAAATTAGATAGACCATAAAACGGAACAAGACAGACCGAACAAAACAATAGTAGGACGGGACAAAATCATGCCACGTACAATACAGTATAAAAGTTTGCATTTAAAAACATGCATTCAGACAGTATAACTTTTAAAACCATACAGTGCATCAAAATACAGTATCTATGCAGTAACTTATATACCAAGTCAAGAATTCGGACAGATCATAACGGAACTGGACCATATATTAATCAAGACAGACAGATTATTAACGGACGGTACATAACGGGATCAGACGGAACAAAACACCAGTTCAAGTCACAAGCATAATCAAGGACAGAGGCATAACAGGACGGATCATAATGGAACAAAGCAGAGCAATACATCAATCAGAACAAGACATATCGGAACTGAACATGGCGGATCAAAACGGTACAATATCAATCAGGTCAAGTCATATCGGAACTGAACATGACGGAACAAAATGAAACAATACATCAATCAGATCAAGACATATCGGAACTGAACATGTCGGAACAAAACGGAACAATACATCTATCAGAACAAGACATATCGGAACTGAACATGACGGAACAAAACGAAACAATATCAATCAGGACAAGTCATATCGGAATTGAACATGACGGAACAAAATGGTACAATATCAATCAGGACAAGTCATATCGGAACTGAACATGACGGAACAAAATCGTACAATATCAATCAGGACAAGTCATATCGGAACTGAACATGACGGAACAAAACGAAACAATATCAATCAGGACAAGTCATATCGGAACTGAACATGACGGAACAAAATGAAACAATATCAATCAGGACAAGTCATATCGGAACTGAACATGACAGAACAAAATGGTACAATATCAATCAGGACAAGACATATCGGAACTGAACATGTCGGAACAATATATCAATCAGAACAAGGCATATGCTACTTTAAATATATGCTTTTTAAACAGTATAACGTTCAAAACAGTACAGTGAATCAAAATACAGTAACTAGACGGTGTACTTATACACCAAGCCAGAAGTTCCAAGTTACTCACAAAAAGACAGACAGTACATCAAAATACAGTACAGTGTCAGAAGTTACTCACAAACTGTTACGGTTATCTCCTTGCACCAACAAATCTGATAACCTCCAGGTACGTCAGGCATCTCCATGTATATCTTGAATAATAATCATCAATCACAGACAGATCAGAACTCATCCATTCAGGTTTCATTTGTCATCTTAGGTATCTATCGGATCACCTAAGACAGCCTAGTAGCCTATCGCCCTTTCACTGGGTCTCACTCGAGGCTATTTCATTCTTTAATTAGGCTTAGCAGTCATCAGGATTATGATTTAAGTCATTTGGACTTCAATCGTTATCAGTCAGGCACTCATTCAACCTTAGGGGCAAAATGGTAATTTTACCATTCTTGTCCCGGACCTTGTCGTGGTCTTCGGAATAGTCTTTATATCTTAAGTATAAAGTTCTACGTCCTTTGGACTCCAATCGGTATCAGTTAGGTTCTCATTTTAACCATAGGGGCAAAATGGTAATTTTGCCATTCCTATCCCGGACCCTGTTACGGTCCTCAGAATATCCCATATATCGTATATATGAAGTTTTAAGTCTTTTAGACTTTAATCGGTATCAGTTGGGTACTTATTTAGTCTTAGGGGCAAAATGGTAATTTTGTCATTTTTGCCTCGGACCCTATCATGGTCCTCAGAACGTCCCATATATCTCATGTATAAATTTGTAAGTCCCTTGGACTTCATTTGGTATCTACTTTAGACCGTCGGGACACATCGGTCATTTCTCATTTTACGCGTTGACAGTTCCGGAGTCTTACTTAGCCCTTCAGTGTTCATAATTATACTTACGATAATTTATCAGATCAGATTGACCTTTATCTTGCACTTACAGTGCTCAGGGGTATTTTGGTCATTTTACGTTTCGTAGATTCTGGCCCCAGTTCGTCATTTATTCGGGTATACAGTTTCACCAGTGTTCGGGTTTCTATCGGTATCAGTTTCGTCCCAATCGGACTTCATTTGGGCTTCGTACAGTATTAGGGGTAATTTGGTAATTTCACGTGTCATATTTTTTCGACACGTCAGTTCATAAAATGGACCTCACCATTGGGTCCAGAGTGTCCGACATAATTAAGTTGGACTATCTGTTATGTTTAATTGACCCTGGGAATCATTAAGGGCAGTATGGTCATTTACACTTTATGTGTCTGTATTTTTCGGGACTCCAGTTCGTTAAACGGACCTCACCGTTGAGTCCGGAATGTCTGACATAGTCAAAATAGACTGTCTTTTATTTTTATTTGGGTCTGGTGCCATCAAGGGGCAGTACAGTAATTTATCACTTACAAGTCTGTATTTTTCGGTACTGTATTTCCAAAATCGGACTGTACCATTGAGTCCGGAATGTTTGAAATAGTGAAAATACACTATTTATTTAATTTATTTGGACTTTGTTTGACATATTTAATGTCCAGGGGTAAAATCGTAATTTTACCAATTTAATAAAATAATAAAATAATTATTTTATTATTTAATTAATTTAGCAGGGGCTTAAATGTATAAATTTTCAACAGTCTGGGCCAATGTGCAATATTCAGAACTGTTGGGGGTAAATCCGTAATTTTCAGAAACATTTGGGGGTTAAATGTAAATTCAGAAAATAGGGGTTCAGACCCATTGGTTTAAGGGTTCACTGGCTGAACCGGTCTAGAACTCTTGTGAACCAACCGGTTCACTGACCCTCAGAAAACCGGGATAACATATCCCATTTAACCTCAATTGCCCCCTTATCCGTGTTTAGGATTAGCCAAATCCAAATTTTAATTTATTAACCGCGTTGCCAAACAGGCTGAATTCGATTTAAAATTAAAACGGTTAACCCTAAAACGGCGCAGTTTCATTATTTCGATGGCATCCTCACAGGCTGACACGTGTCCAGAGTCAACTCACCAACTCGGTTCGACTCGGTCAACTCGGCCGAGTCAACTCTGTCGTCCCCAACGAACAACTCAGTGTTGCCCTAATTCACAGTTTCACGATTTCTTCAATTCGTGAAGTTTCAGGTACGGTTTTCAATATGTTTTGATTCTAAAACATTCCTGGATGTGAGACCAATGATTTGGCATCGATTTTGAGCTTCGAATCTAAGGATTAAGACTCGGTAGAACCGATTGTTGCGCAGAATTTCAGTTCGGCCGTGTGGCCTTGTTCCTCAACCAAATCGCACACGGTTTGGTTCTTTGTGACCCTTAGAACAGGGGCTTCAATTCCCCATTTACAAATTTCAGTTTAGATGTTTGTTTCAGATTTTGGGTTTCTTGGCCGAAAGGAATAATTTCAGATTCGAGGGCCTTACCATGCGATTTTGGGTCGCGGGTTGGTGTATTTGGGACCCTCTCAGTGTCTAGATCATTTCTAGACCATCAAAACTTGGTTTTAGGGAGGTCGAATCAGACCCAGTTTTGGAGGTGTCATCCATGGCGGTTTGGTCACGGTTTGGGTATGTTCTAACCTATTCGACCCTCCCAATTAACTTCTGATGTTTACTAGGGTCCAAAAATCTCATGCATGCATTTCATTAGCCTCAATTAATCAAGACAGTAAACGGCTTAAGGGAAAAATTCAGAAAATTGGTGTCTTACCTTTTGATAGTGGCTACCTCCTCCATGGCTCGGTTCAGGCTTGGTAGGGTGTTTGCTCAGATCCAGTAGTGTCCCTCAGTTCCTTTCCTTTGGTGCATCTCCTTGAAGACACACACACATTGCATGCACATACACTTGCATGGCAAGCTCACTTTGGCAGCCCTCACTAACCTCCACCGAGCACACACACACACAGGCAGTTGGCTTCTCATTTCTTTCCTCCCCATCCGAGACACACAAGGCCTCCTTGTAACCCACTTATTATGTATGATATATGTATATATATATATACGCACACCTCTACAAATATATCTCTAGGTGTATATATATATATATATATATATATATATATCAGAGATTCAGTGGGGTTTAGGGCTGATGTGGGCTGAGGGAAACCATCATGTGGGGTTTGCATGTAACCTCATTGGTGCAATTTAAGGTGGGGCTTGGTTAACTTAGAGATATATACAATTGAGTTGTATATATGTGCACAAAGTAATGGGTAGCCTAACTGGTAAGTTTTTGGGAAGAATTTATTCTCTCAAAGGTCAAGGGTTCAATTCCCTTGGCCTCCCCATTTGGCCCTTTTCTCACCATTTTTGGTTAAGGCCACGTTTGGCTGCGCAGTAATTCGGTTTCAGCGTTTCCTTCGTAACTCTCATTCCGTAGCTCCTTTTTCGACGCAGTTTCTTTCGGTCAGTTCCTATTTCAGTTATCTTCAGTGTCAGAGGTTCCGTGTCATTTGTTAATCATTCAGGATTTCCCGGGTTAGCTAATTCGGGTTCCGTTAGTATTAAAACGGCGTTATTTCACCGAATTGATCAGTAATTTGGGTTCGGGTAGAATACCCTTCCCTCCAGACATTTTCTTTATTTAATCAGTCTATGGCGACCGTCGGGATTATGATTAATTCCCTAAATCATTCTGTAAGTCGGTATTAATTAATAATTATTAATTAATTATTAATTTCACGGGATCGGGGTGTTACAGTAGGTCTTCGGTTAGAGGGGGGCGCTTCTTATAACCAGAGACCCGTAGAGATATTGGACTCTAGGGACCAGGTTTTGCGAGGCAGGACCATCCCTTTGGTCAAGGTTCGTTGGAACCATCATGGGGTCGAGGAGGCTACTTGGGAGCGTGAGGCCGAGGCTCGAGTTAGGTACCCCGAGTTGTTTATTCAGTAATGTATTTTCCTTCATTTTATGTTATTTTAAATTTCGGGACGAAATTTCTGTAAGGAGGGAAGGATGTAATAACCCAGAAAAATATTTTTTTTTTAAATATAAAATTTTCTTGGTTATTAAATTAATTTTTTTTTAATGTTACGGTTATTATTATTATTATTATTATTATTATTATTATTATTGTGTGAATGTAATGTGTGTATGATTATGTGTAAATATATATATGTGTAAGGTGTGTGTGTATTAAACATGTGTGTGATACATGTGTGTGTGTATAATTATATGTATATACGTATGCATATATATATAAATCAGGTTGTGCAAGTGGATGTGTGAGTGTGTTTGTGACCGAGAGTGTGTGTGTGTCTAGTGTGTGTGTAATGATGATATATATATGTATAGGTACGTAGGAGTAGCTTTACATTTAATGCAAAGTTGCATTTGGGGAGAAGCAAGGGGCTGAACAGAGGGAGAAAGGTCAAGGAAGGCTGCAAGTGGAGAGGAATAAGAGAGAGAAAGAAGAGAGAGAAAGAAATCGGTTGTGAGTGTTCTATATATATGTGTGCGTATCCGTGAGTTAAAGAGGAAAATAGAAGGAGAGGATTGAAGTGGGAAGAAGCAGAAGTGACCAAGAGGAACAGAAGGGGGGAGGAAGCAACCCACCGAGAGAAAATCAGAAATTTCAAGGTAAGTGGGTTGCTTCTGTTTTAAATTTTAAAAGCATGATTTGTTTAGTTTAAATCATAGGGTTTTATAAAGCATGAAATTAGGAAAATAATGCAAAAAGAATTAGTTAGAATGGTTAAGAAACCCGTGAGAAAAATGGAGTTACAGCTTTTGGAGAATAATCGGATTCTTGTCATTTTATGTGAGAAACTTGGTTTAAATGGTGGGAAATGAACCCTAGGAGGTGCAAAAATCATTTGGGATTGAAATGGGGGTTAAACCATGAACAAACTGTCACGAAAACGAAGGGGGAAGGGTCGGCCAGAGGTTTGACCGAGGGGTTGACCCTCTATTTCGAAAAGATTGGGATGGTTTTGAGAGAAATGGAGGATAGATATGAAATCCTTGGGAGAAAATGAAGAAAATTGCATTTTAAAAACCTTGAAAACTCGCCGGAAAAATTCTCGCCGGCTCCGGAGAAGGCGCCGGAGCCCTACTGGTTCATCGCTGGAAAAACGGGGAAGAAGGGAGGCCACTCGAGTCGGGTTTCGGGTCCGGGTCGGGCGGGGCAGAACCGCCCCTGCCACGTATCGCGCTAAGGTTTTAAATTAAAAACTAAATGGGGCTGTTTGGTTACAAGAATAAGAAATTAAGAAATTTGAATTGAAATGGGAACAGGGATACCTTATCCCTGTTTTGGATTAGCCACTGTTTGGCTATCCAAATTGAGAATAAGGAAATTGTAAATTACCAATTGACCCTTGAACTTTTGGAAATTAAACTTTGACCCAGGACTTTCAGAAATTACAAACTCACCCCCACAACTATTGGTTATTACACTTTGACCCACCTGATTAAATTATTAATAAAATATTAATTAAATTAATTAATTAATTTAATTTAATTATTTAAATATTCAAAAATAACCCGGAGTCCAAATGGGACAAGTCATTAGTGTATTTTGACTATCTCGACCATTCTGAGACCAATGGTGAGGTCCATTTTACGAGACAGGGTCCCAAAAAATAAAAGACCCGTAGCAACATATAAAATTACCAAAATGCCCCTGAATTGAAGTACAGTCAAACGAACTCCGAATTAGGTAAACAAATAGTGAAACTTTATTATCTCGAACATTCTGGACTCAACCGTGGAGTCCAATTTGTGAAAATAGGTCACAAAATGTAAGGACCCGTGTAAAGTGCAAAATGACTGTTTTGCCCTTTTGAACCCAGATGTCCGAATTGAGTTCTACGAGAACCTAAAATTATTTTCTTCAATGTCCTAGACTCAATGGCAGAGTTTAATTTAGCAGAATAGAAACCTATGAGTTAAAAGACATAAAATTTGATGAATAGCATAAATTCAAATGACGATAGACTGAGTTGTAATTTATGGTTTTAGGGACACCGACAGGCAAGGAGAAGACAGTCTAATCCTTCCACATTCTCACTACGTTACGAGTGCAGTTTGCTTGGGTTGTGACTAACCCGGTCAGGTATGGTGTTTTGCTAATGTTAGAAATGAAGTTAAGTTAGGAATGTTCTGTGAATGACTGGCATGACTTATGTGTTTATGTGGAATGTGTTTACTTGATGATTTAGAATTGGTTGTTCACATGCTTACATGTTACTTGTACTTTATGAATGTTTAATGAATGATGAACGTGAATCATGACATGTGTTTAAGTTGATTATATGAGATATGCTTGCATGTGGAATCAAGCTGGTGATTTATGTATTTATTGTCTCGAGCATGCTATATTGTGGAAACATGTTTCATTGACATTGCATTGGCATATTGGCATATGATGAATTCCTTGAGAACATGGCGTGGGTAAGCACATGGTGCTTTGCATTATGAGGGTGTAGATCCTGTGGTGAAAAACCCAAAATTGGCCATTGCATTGGTACTCTGTTTCCCATCGGGGAGTACCTGTAAATGAGACATGGGTGTGGCATAGAGTTGTGCATGGGTGCGTCACGCATACCATTCATATATATATATTACTGCGATGCTTTGAATGTCATTTAGAAATAAATATACACTTTGCACATGCCACGCCTTAGCTTTATTTCTTGCATTAGTATCTCATCATACCAGCAGTTGAGCTGACCCATTCGTGGGCAACATTTTTCAGATGAGGACCCTCCAGCTACTTGTGACCCTAGCGATACTCTGATAGGGTGAAGCAACTGTTATATTTTTGGTCCTTGGGACTTATGTTGTGTAATGTAAGGGCTTAAGCCCGAATGACCTATGAACGATGTATTTTGTGTTATCTTATGTATTGATGGGAATGGATGCATGTTTAACAAATTTATTTACCTTATCCTTTTATTTATTTTATTTTCTATCTCGTCAGTCGCGTCCTCGGGTTCGGTTGGGAATTCGGGGTGTGACAGCGTTAGTACCTAAAATGGGGGTAAGTAGGGTGGAATGAGCTACGAGAGCTCAGCAAGTAAAAACAAATCTCCGACATTGGTATCAGTGAAATATGAATCCATGAATAAGAATACGATAGCCAATCATGATAAAAGAGATGCTGTGATAGCCAATGAGAACAGTTGCCATGAGGGCCAATGAACAATAGGTCACAATGTACAATCGGGAGTAATGGATATAACATCAACATAAAACTCTCAATAACAATATATCAACATGAAGGTACTGCCACAATAAACCAATCACAATCAATCAATAAAGAAGGTTCTCTCAATGTAAGACAAGTCATAAGAAAGACTAACCATTCAATAACGTAACCATCACAATCCAGTCGAGATGCTTATAATCTGTTCCCTATGTAGAATGCCAGTGGAAATGCAAATAAAATGCCAGTGGAAATGTCAGTGGAAATGCCAGTGAAAATGCCAGTGGAATGCCGGTGGAAAGCCTACAAGGAATATCATTCCCGCCACCTGTCCGTTCACTGGACTCGACCCTTAGGTCTCCAATCAAGTCAGAAAGCATCGGATGGATATTGTGACTAAGCACAAATCCGGTATTCATAACATATCATGATTATTCGTGATTCCATAGAAGTATAAAATGGAATATCATATATTCAATAAAGACTTAACAGTAGGCCTTTCAAGGCATAGTTCATTGTGATAAGGATGATATAGCAGTCAATCAATGTCCACAAGATAGAACAATATCACATTGTGGAGAATAATAACATTAGGTAGGTTTAAGAGTACAAGTCTGACAGTAAAAGAATAACTTGGCTTGGAAACACCATATGGAAGAGAAAGTGAATTTACTTACCTCTAAATATGCGTTCCTAAATCAGCCTCCTGTGGGTTTGCCTTTTTCTTGTTGAGTTCCCTATATATCAGTAAATACGTTTCAGAATGAATGCTATTCATCAAATTTTTTGCCTTGCTATCATAAGTATTTCTAATACTAATTTAGACTTTACCATTGAGTTCGGAATGCCGAGGAAAGTCAATTTAAGCTTTCGCGGAATTCCATTTGGACTTTTAGATTGAAAATGGCAAAATTGTCATTTTGCATTTTTATGTGTCTTCTATCCCTGGGACCTTTTGTCATAATTTTGAGATCACCATTGGACTCAAAGTGTTCAAAATAATAAAAATTTACTATTCATTTTGTCACGACCCGAAACCCACCCTTGTGCGGATCTCGCATCGCGACCGCCACCCTCAGGTCCGGGGACCCTTGGGCGAAGGCTCACATAGGCAGCGGTATCGAATAGGATGTGCAACATACGTTTTGCGGAAGCATGAAAAACTTTTTCTTTCCTTTTCTTATTTAAATTTACGCACATCTGTCCGATACTGCCGCTACATACATAGCATACATGGTTACACATTCAGAGTATAACGAAAACTTAAAGACTTCATACATTAATACAATACATATTTGGTTGCCCTGAGGGCTCATTACATATTCTTACATTGTCTACTAATACAAAATGTACTACTAGAGTTCATAGGTTTCTCAAGAGAAACTACTTAAACATATCTTCCCAAAATTCAGCTAGACTCATCATCAACTGTCCGTCAAGTCAAGACTGCTGCTAATTACCTGAAAGGGGGGTCCGAACAAAGTCCGGGTAAGCTAATCTAAGCTTGTGAGCAATTCCAGTATTCGTCATGGGGTTTTCAATTAGCAGTGGTTTAGTACATAAGAGTTTGTAAAATAATCACCGCCAATTGTTCGTATACTTTGAATACAGAATATATGCATTCCTTAAATCTTGTAGCTTTGAAACATTTAAAGTATTCAAGCTAAACTCATACTTTGTCAAATAGAGTATATAACTCAAAACATATGCATTTCGTAAAACAATAGCTTTGAAACATTTAAAGTATTCAAGCTATACTTATACTTCGTCAAATAGAGTATATAACTCAAAACATATGCATTTCGTAAAACAATAGCTTTGAAACATTTAAAGTATTCAAGCTAAACTTATAATCATGAACTTCAAAACATATAACATAACATGTATTTCTTAAATAGAGTATATAAAACTCAAAACATATGTACATTGAAAATGAGGGTATAACCTGCTTCCATTTTCAAATCATTTGTCATCTTATCACTTCCATTAGTGGAATCCGTTTCGAACCGGACTCCCATCTTACTTATAAATGGAGATATCTCATTGCCTGGGGGACTAGGTCCTGCTATCCGGGCATTTGACAGTCAATTGAGTTCGTATGTTACCCAAAATCTTGTCACAGGGTAATTGAGTTCGTATGTAACCCAAAATCCTGTCAATGTGCTTATGCACCATTATCTTATAAAACATTTATCATGTAACTTTTCTCCATAATTACTTTTCATAACTTCGTAAAATCTTCGTATACTTGAAATAAGCAAATTCAAGATATTTAACAATAATTGCATTTTAACTAGACATGCTGAAAAGTATTTGAAGGAAAACTGTTGCAGAAATCAATCACTAAGCATGTCACAATGGGGTTATAAAATAGAACAATTTAAAACTACATCATGTAAATACTGAATTTGAAACTTCAAATACTTCATATCATTGAACTTAAAACCTTTTTAAATCCATGGAGTTAAATCTCCAATTCAAACACAGGGTTACTCACCTTAGTACTTTAGGGTTAGTGCTAAAAATGCGCTTTCCCACTTTCCTTGTAGTTCCTAAGAACAATTCATAAATATCTCATCAACTTCACATTCATTGTAATATCATCTCGATATTCCTTAACTTATGCTTAAATCGTATTAGATCCTAAAACAATTTCATAATTTCATAGGTACTTAATTTAACTCGTACTTGTAACCTATGACATAATTTAATGTGTTAGAAATTGAATTTATTTCAATTTATACTCTTCTGGGAGTTCCATTAACTTTAATTTAAAGTTATTTATTTGACATGTTTATGTGTCGTGTCACGACCCGAAGCCCACCCTATGCAGATCTCGTGTCGCGGGGCCGACCCGAAGGCCGTCCCTACTTTTTCCATTCCTGTATCATAATACTAATATGCAAAGTACTAAAACCTCAAAACAATAACAGCGGAAGTCTTATCAGTAATAGTACATCAGCAGAAGTCTTTCAATACACAATGTTAGCGAAAGTCTTTACAATACATAATATGGTTCTACATAAACAAAATAAGAACCAAACATGACCAGCACCCGAGGGTGGTGAATACATGGGAGAACTAAAACATAAACTGATGCATTTCCTCAAATGTCCTTCTATGTCTTTAAACTCCTACCGGGGTCTCGCAGCATCAGTACCTGAAATGGGGGTGAGGAGGGTGGAATGAGCTACAAGAGCCCAGCAAGTAAATACAGATCTCCGACACTGGTATCGAGGATCATAAAAGAATATGAATCCAAGAACAAGAATATGATAGCCAATCATAATAAATAAGATGCTATGATAGCCAATGGGAACAGTTGCCATGAGGGCCAATAAACAATGGAACACAATGTACAATTAGGAGTAAGAGGCATAACATCAACATGAAACTCTTAACAACAATATATCAATATGAACGTGCTGCCACAATAAACCGATCACAATTAGATCAATAAAGGAATATCTCGCAGTACAAGATAATCACAAGAATAAGGTAATTCAACAGTTACAGTCGAACAATCGTATAAGAGATGCTTTTGTTCTGTGTCAGGGCTTGATATGCCCTCGGTCCTTGGGGGCCCGGTTTACCCCCTTCAGTGCATTCCAGTGTATGGCCATATGTCCGTTCACGGACTCGACCCCAAGGTCTTTAGTGTATTTAAAAGCATCGGATAGATATTGTGACTGAGCACAAATCCAGTATACATAAACATTTCATGATCATAAATGATTCCATAGGAGTATATAAAAATGGAATATCATCAATTCAATGGAAACATAACAATAGGCCTTTCAAAGTACGGTTCAACATGATAACAATAGTACAACGATAAATCAATGTCCACCAGATAGAACAATATCACGTTGTGGAGACAATAACACCAGATACGCTCAGGAGTACAAGTTTGGCAGTAAAAGAATGAACTTGGATTGATAACACCACATGGAAGAGAAAGGGTATCTACTTACCTCTAATGCGTTGCTAAATCAGTCTCCTGTAGGTTTGCCTTTTCCCGTTGAGTTCCTTATATATCAGTAAATACGTTTCAGAATAATTTCTATTCACCAAATTCTATGCCTTGCTATGATCAGTATTTCTAATACTTATTTAGACTTTTATATGTCTGTTGTTCTTGGAACCTCTTTTCATAATTTTGACATTACCAATAGATTCGGAAGGTTCAGAATAATAAAAATTCTCTAGTTCTTTAATTCAATCGGAGTCCATTTGACTCACCTATGAAGCAGGGGTATTTTGGTCATTTTTACAAGTCGTAACTTTTCGGGACTCCGTCTCGTGAAACGGACCTCACCATTGGACTCAGAGCATGCGAGATAATAAAAATTGACTATTCATTTGCCCTATTTGGACCTCATTTGACCCACTTTTGAGTCAGGGGTATTTTTATAAAATTAACATTTCTCTGTTGGGCCTTAGTGGAATTATCTATAACTTTTGGGGTCAAAATGTAATTATGCAGAGTTGCGGTCTGAACCAGTTGGTTCAGAACCAGAAACCCTAAACCGGTTCCATTCCACTGTGAACCAACCGGTTCAGTTAACTTCAGAGAACCGGATTGAGATATCCAATTCTCTCACTTATCCACGGTTTGGACAACCCCAACCCAATTCCAATCCCTTATATCCGTGACCAAACAAGCCCAAATTATTTTAAATTTAAAAAAAAAATGACACAGTGTTGGTACCTGTATTGCAGTCGGTCGGATCTCAACCCGACCCGACCCAGACCCGGTCTCATCCTGACCCGAAGAAGCCCCCGATAGTCCGGTCGTCTTCTCCGGTGGGTTTTCTGGCCACGGTCGCTGGAACAGTGAAATTCCCTACGGATCTTAGCGATTTCACGTCCAAAATCTACTGTTTTTCTTCCCAATGAATTCTAAAATTGTAAGGAACATTTTAGGACTGGTTTTAACCTCTAACATCACCGGTTTCACGCACCCATTCCCAGTTTCCGGCATTGCACCGGTGAGGGAATAACTGGCCACGGAATGGCCATTTCTTGACCATTTAAACTGATTCAAAGCATTTTGGAATCCTGGGGCAGTGTATTACTCATATCGTGGTTTAAATTTTCATTTGGTTTCACCTATGTTTAATCACCATTGCCAACCGTAACCCAGTTCTGGTTTTTCTTGTTTTTCTTTTCTATTTCGGATTCTCATCAACTCCAACAGCAACGACACCTATTAAAAATCTAAATGAACATAATTTAAATCAGGAATATACCTGTTTGTAGATTTTCTCAACCCTTTTCCAAAAATTCAGTTTTCTTTCTTTCTCTCTCTATTCCTGCTTCTTCCTTTCTTGCGATTCAGTTTCTCTCACATTTTCAATCTCTTTCTAACTCTCTCTTCCTTTCTAATTATCCAACCGACTCAGTAGTCGGTGGCTTTTGCCACTTGTAGTCGCGGTGACAGCACACACACACAAACAACACCTCACACATAGCTTTCTCTTGACTGATTTTCAGTCGGTGGCCTTGCCACCTAACACACACATGCACCGTATGTTGCCACCACACATGACCCACATGCAGTTCCTTTCTTTCCATTTTATTTCCTTTCATTTAATTATATTGTATTATAATATATATATATATATATCATCTAACCGTATATATATATGTATATATAATATTCATAATCATTTAGATTTACTTTAAAAATTTATGCGTCGACATTCACTTGCACGTTTTCTAGTAAAATCGGCTTCCGGTGCAACGGCACCCGGACACCCGTGACTGTTTGCCTCTCGTACCTATGCATTGTAATTAAACAATACAGTCTATTACGCATCCACTTTTATTTATGTCATATAACGGCTTATAATTCGGGATTACATTTTATAGCCCGGTCTAGCCCGGTGCACATGCTATATCCCGGGTCGGGATATTACATTCTTACCCCCTTAAAAATAAGTTTGTCCCCAAACTTAACGGTTCTAACTCGGTGGTTTTCGTGGTTCCTTTTACATCACGATATAACTTAAATAGGCTGTTACATTAACTAGATAAAGATTTTCTACTGAGAATCAAGTTTTACTGTCACGTTAGATCAAGTTTTACAGTCACATCAAATCAAGTTTTACTGTCACATTTGTAACTGTACTACCCTCTTTATAATTCCACGTATGCTTCGAAACCTTCCCATGAAACACAATTCCTTCCTATGGTTCTTTTCGGCTTCTGTAATTTAAGATATCGTTTGATGAAGGAAATTTTAAAATTTCTAAACGTAGCTTGACAAAACTCCATCCATTCAGTCTACTAATATATCTAGGGTATATATATATCATTTGAAATGATATTATGTGGAACTCATAGAGTTCGCATCGGCTTCTATGTATCATTTCCTCTACAATCAATCTGTTATTCTACTAATCGTTCCTTGACCTCAAGTCAGCTATGTAAGAGTATTGGTATCCCTAGTCTATATTTCACATGTCCTGTATCTAACACGTTTCAATGATAGTCCTCTTGATGGTCACGTAAGCAATGAGTCAATGGTCCAGGCGTTCAGTTTCTACATTCAGTTAGTAACATATGGAAACACATGAAATGTGTAACATAACATAGAAGATAGACCAATCATAAGTAACCCTAAAAGTATCATTTTCCAATAATGTATTTTGATTAACTGTTACTCATCACCTGTATCACCTTTCAAGGTGTCATTCCTCTATCTAGATATCACCGTTAATTTATTACCTTTTCAAGGTATTTTCATTTCATTTAGATATTACTGTCAGATTCACTACTTTTCAAAGCATCATGTTTCCAATTCTATATTACATTCAATCCCTCAATGAGCACTAACCGTTTTCCTCGTTTATTATGAAACATAATTTAATTCTCACATATTCTCACTGTATAGAAAATCAACAAGTTCCTAATCTGTAAATAGAATTTCAATTCTCAATAACTCTCGTAATATAGATCGATCGTTCAACCCTAACCATCAAGTCTATAGACTAGATATAGTAATTTAATTCTTAAGGCTCCCTCAGTACAGAACAATCATCAACTATAACTCAATAAATATCCAGTACGTGGTTCCATAAGATAAAACAATCTCAAGGATTTCTAGATCCAATATTACTATGATTCCTTCCAAGCTTAACTGCTATCTCCCATTGAAACCTCGTTGATCTATCTATATCTTACTCAAGACTCTTCATATTTCCCGGTACGTCATCAATTTATTTAGAATATCAACTCCCCTGTACTTACCCCTTTAAGTTCCCTTACATATCTAACAATCATCAAATTGTAACCCAATGGATATTCATTATGTACCTTCATAAGACAAAATAATCATTACGGATTATTTATTTCATTATTGCTATGATTCCCTCCAATTTCTTTTAAGTATGACTACTATTTCCTACTCATGTTTCACTTATCTGTCTATATCAGTTATCGAAACCTCCTTCAGTATTGTCAATGTCAAATCTCAAGAATTCTCATCACTTATCCTTAAGTACACTACTATCATTAAGGGTCACTAGTCAATAATCATCAATTTTCATTTTAATATGTAGTCGTTTTCCATGACTAGTTGACTTTTAATATCTTAACTTGCTTTTGTCTTTCGACAGCCCCAATTCATTTAATGTGTTTCAATACACCAAGTTCTTTCTTGAATCAGTTAAACTATACACTTATGATCTGTACCTCCTATATTCTATGTATATTGTTCATTTCTAATTATTCCCCAGTGTATAGTATTCAGTGATAATGACTCTTTCAAGAGTTGACATTTATTCAATCTTGTCTATCGAGTAATCATTCCTATTTATAACAATATGTAATTTATTTTAAAGATTATAAATCTTACAGTTATTCTATCATTGTTCCCTGAAATTTATTAATTATGAAATCACTTGGCTTATCAATGTCTTTTAATTTTACAAGTGAATAATATATCGATCTAACACTCACGTATCCATGTTACGTACTCTACTTGTTTCATGCATAACATCTATCATCAATCATCATCCCTGAACAGTTAACATATAACCTCAGAGTTCTGTCTCTATGTTCGGCTAGCAGTAAATGTTGAAATTATAAATCAGTATGTAGAGTAATATTTAACAATATTGAGCATTTGTAAACAACTATAAATAATACCTGCGACTACTGGTACAGTAGCCTAATCATCTCCCAATTCGCTATAAAAGATCAATGGTCAGAATTCACATACAAGTCTATTTATCATGTCAGGATTTACTCTATTTGACATTAGTAATACCGGTGCATCAATCTCATCTCCTATGAACCACTATTACAAAACTGTTTCAACACCAAATCTTTTGATATCACTGAGCTGAAGAATTTGACTTAATGCTCCAATCATTTCCTAGCATCACTAGGTTTGGTAGGATAGATGGAGTGATATTGTAGCATTCTAATCCTCAAGTCCTCTGGGGTATACATCGTTCTAACAGTATCATAAAGGATTCGTAGTATCCAGATTGGGTAAGGTAGCACTGTGTGTTTCTCAGTTACCCTAGTTACATGATAAGGCGGCCGTTCCTCACCGGTAACAGAGGTCCTGATAGCACATCAGTGACTGTTAATTTTCCACATTTTCTCTTTTAACCGTTTACAATCATCGTTATTCATTTTCATAATTTATATTCACTCATAATCTTCAGTCTCGATTTCTTCTACATCACTAGACCTAACTTCCAAGTATAGGTCACTTGTTGATAATATTCGTGATTTTGCTTCCGTATCTCGTGTTCTATGCTCAATATTTCTAAACAATAATCCTCAAGGTAACCATCAAAGTTCTCGTGTTCTTCTGTCTAACATTCTTCCAATAATAACCTTCCAGATGTAATAGAATCAGTAAATCAATCATCCAAATGTTCAGTTACTAAGTTCAGTTCGGCAATTACATGGAAACACAATCAAGTGTGTAAGGATCTCTTAAGATCTAAACAGGTTATAAATAACTGGAAGGGTACCTGTGGCTATCTGGGTAGTAGTTTAATCTTTCCTTGACACCAACAAGACTGGTAAGGTAGGTGTGGCACTGGCCGTAGCCTTAGCTTTCCGAGGGCAATTCCTTGTTTACCCTATGGGGTGATCTTTAACGGTGCCACTATTTCGACGTATATAGTTGTCTGTTGGGGTGAGCTTGAGGCAGAGATTTGAGAATCTCTTCTATAAGGCGCTCAATTCGGTCTAATTGATCCTTCCCTATCCCAATATTCCTAGCATACACCATTGCTCTAAACCATAAGTTTTAGATAAGTATTTCCATAAAAGTCTACTCGTCCATGGTCTAACCGAGTCAATATAATCTATTGAGATATTCCTTTTTATTAACCTGGTCTATAAGATAACCATCAATGCTCAAAATAACAATCAATGTTCATATGAAATCTATATCATAGAGACTTCAATTCTATCTATTGATTCTAACTCTAAGTGATCTATGTATTTCATAACTATCGATGTATTCCTTGTCATAACCATGTCTATAAAGATAACCAGTAAAGATAACCCGTAAATTGTCAAATCAATCAATAAGAGAATGATCAAGGATCGTATGAACTCTATATAAAGAAGGTCAGTTACGTGTATTCATTCTATTTCTAGTCCTATCTCCCATGACTCACAATCGAACCTATAGCTCTGATACCAAGCTGTCACGACCCGAAGCCCACCCTATGCAGATCTCGTGTCGCGGGGCCGACCCGAAGGCCGTCCCTACTTTTTCCATTCCTGTATCATAATACTAATATGCAAAGTACTAAAACCTCAAAACAATAACAGCGGAAGTCTTATCAGTAATAGTACATCAGCGGAAGTCTTTCAATACACAATGTTAGCGAAAGTCTTTACAATACATAATATGGTTCTACATAAACAAAATAAGAACCAAACATGACCAGCACCCGAGGGTGGTGAATACATGGGAGAACTAAAACATAAACTGATGCATTTCCTCAAATGTCCTTCTATGTCTTTAAACTCCTACAGGGGTCTCGCGGCATCAATACCTGAAATGGGGGTGAGGAGGGTGGAATGAGCTACAAGAGCCCAGCAAGTAAATACAGATCTCCGACACTGGTATCGAGGATCATAAAAGAATATGAATCCAAGAACAAGAATATGATAGCCAATCATAATAAATAAGATGCTATGATAGCCAATGGGAACAGTTGCCATGAGGGCCAATAAACAATGGAACACAATGTACAATTAGGAGTAAGGGACATAGCATCAACATGAAACTCTTAACAACAATATATCAATATGAACATGCTGCCACAATAAACCGATCACAATTAGATCAATAAAGGAATATCTCGCAATACAAGATAATCACAAGAATAAGGTAATTCAACAATTACAGTCGAACAATCGTATAAGAGATGCTTTTGTTCTGTGTCAGGGCTTGATATGCCCTCGGTCCTTGGGGGCCCGGTTTACCCCCTTCAGTGCATTCCAGTGTATGGCCATATGTCCGTTCACGGACTCGACCCGAAGGTCTTCAGTGTATTTAAAAGCATCGGATGGATATTGTGACTAAGCACAAATCCAGTATACATAAACATTTCATGATCATAAATGATTCCATAGGAGTATATAAAAATGGAATATCATCAATTCAATGGAAACATAACAATAAGCCTTTCAAAGTACGGTTCAACATGACAACAATAGTACAACGATAAATCAATGTCCACCAGATAGAACAATATCACGTTGTGGAGACAATAACACCAGATACGCTCAGGAGTACAAGTTTGGCAGTAAAAGAATGAACTTGGCTTGATAACACCACATGGAAGAGAAAGGGTATCTACTTACCTCTAATGCATTGCTAAATCAGTCTCCTGTAGGTTTGCCTTTTCCCGTTGAGTTCCTTATATATCAGTAAATACGTTTCAGAATAATTTCTATTCACCAAATTCTATGCCTTGCTGTGATCAGTATTTCTAATACTTATTTAGACTTTTATATGTCTGTTGTTCTCGGAACCTCTTTTCATAATTTTGACATTACCAATAGATTCGGAAGGTTCAGAATAATAAAAATTCACTTGTTCTTTAATTCAATCGGAGTCCATTTGACTCACCTATGAAGCAGGGGTATTTTGGTCATTTTTACAAGTCGTAACTTTTCGGGACTCTGTCTCATGAAACGGACCTCACCATTGGACTCAGAGCATGCGAGATAATAAAAATTGACTATTCATTTGCCCTATTTGGACCTCGTTTGACCCACTTTTGAGTCAGGGGTATTTTTGTAAAATTAACATTTCTCTGTTGGGCCTTAGTGGAATTATCTATAAGTTTTGGGGTCAAAATGTAATTATGCAGAGTTGCGGTCTGAACCAATTGGTTCAGAACCAGAAACCCTAAACCGGTTCCATTCCACTGTGAACCAACCGGTTCAGTTAACTTCAGAGAACCGGATTGAGATATCCAATTCTCTCACCTTATCCACGGTTTGGACAACCCCAACCCAATTCCAATCCCTTATATCCGTGACCAAACAAGCCCAAATTATTTTAAATTTTAAAACAAAACGACACAGTGTTGGTACCTGTATTGCAGTCGGTCGGATCTCAACCCGACCCGACCCAGACCCGGTCTCATCCTGACCCGAAGAAGCCCCCGATAGTCCGGTCGTCTTCTCCGGTGGGTTTTCCGGCCACGGTCGCCGGAACAGTGAAATTCCCTACGGATCTTAGTGATTTCACGTCCAAAATCTACTGTTTTTCTTCCCAATGAATTCTAAAATTGTAAGGAACATTTTAGGACTGGTTTTAACCTCCAACATCACCGGTTTCACGCACCGATTCCCAGTTTTCGGCGTTGCACCGGTGAGGGAATAACTGGCCACGGAATGGCCATTTCTTGACCATTTAAACTGATTCAAAGCGTTTTGGAATCCTGGGGCAGTGTATTACTCATATCGTGGTTTAAATTTTCATTTGGTTTCACCTATGTTTAATCACCATTGCCAACCGTAACCCAGTTCTGGTTTTTCTTGTTTTTCTTTTCTATTTCGGATTCTCATCAACTCCAACAGCAATGACACCTATTAAAAATCTAAATGAACATAATTTAAATCAGGAATATACCTGTTTGTAGATTTTCTCAACCCTTTTCCAAAAATTCGTTTTCTTTCTTTTTCTCTCTATTCCTGCTTCTTCCTTTCTTGCGATTCAGTTTCTCTCACATTTTCAATCTCTTTCTAACTCTCTCTTCCTTTCTAATTATCCAACCGACTCAGTAGTCGGTGGCTTTTGCCACTTGTAGTCGTGGTGACAGCACACACACACAAACAACACCTCACACATAGCTTTCTCTTGACTGATTTTCAGTCGGTGGCCTTGCCACCTAACACACACATGCACCGTATGTTGCCACCACACATGACCCACATACAGTTCCTTTCTTTCCATTTTATTTCCTTTCATTTAATTATATTGTATTATAATATATATATATATCATCCAACCGTATATATATATATGTATATATAATATTCATAATCATTTAGATTTACTTTAAAAATTTATGCGTCGACATTCACTTGCACGTTTTCTAGTAAAATCAGCTTCCGGTGCAACGGCACCCGGACACCCGTGATTATTTGCCTCTCGTACCTATGCATTGTAATTAAACAATACAGTCTATTACGCATCCACTTTTATTTATGTCATATAACGGCTTATAATTCAGGGATTACATTTTATAGCCCGGTCCAGCCCGGTGCACATGCTATATCCCGGGTCGGGATATTACATGTCGTGTCTTTTCGTATTTCGTTTCTCGTACATGCCTTAGTATTAGTACTTTGGCATTATTTCAGTTCATAGTCATCTAACAGATGCTATTCATCAAATTTTATGTCTTTTTATTTTAGACATTTCTTTTGGTCGAATAGACTCTACCATTGAGTCCGGAGTGTCGAAGAAAGTCGGTTTAGGCTTTCCTAACATTTAATTCAGACTATTATATGTAAAAGGGCAAAATGGTCATTTTACCGTTTTACGTGTCATATTTTTCTGTACTTCGTTTCGTAATTTGGACTCCATTTTTGAGTCCGGGATGTCAAAGAAAGTTAATTTAGACCTTCCCTGATTTCATTTTGGCTTTAGAGGTACCAGGGGTATTTTGGTCTTTTTACCCCTTTACGTGTCTTTATTTTTTGGGACCCCATTTCGTGTTGTGGACCTCACCATTGGACTCAGAAGGTCCAAGATAGTAAGAATACACTAATAACTTGTTAATTTTGGTCAAGGGGTATTTTGGTCATTTACCCCTTACGTGTTTTTATTTTTTTCAGGCCCCGTCTCGTAAAACGGACCCTACCATTAGTCTCAGAATATCCGAAATAGTAAGGATACACTATTCATATGTTTAATTTAGACTTCATTTGCTCTATTTATGACCCCAAGGGTAAAATAGTAATTTTACCTTAATTATAAATAATTAAATTTATTATTTAATTATTTTTCAGGGGCTTAATTGCATAAATTCTTCATCAGTTGGGCCACAGTGGAATTTCCCTCAACAGTTGGGGTCAATCCATAAATAGGTAAAGTGTTGGTTTATTTATTTTTTTAAATAAATTAGAAGCCAAAGGGTTCGGTCCAGTTTTAAATGAACTAGTCCGGTTCAGTCGTAAACCAACCGGTCCATCCGGTTTTGTGCGTGTTGCTAACGTCATGATGACGTCAGCCCTACCGTTTAAAAGGTTTTTAAAACCTTTATTGAAACGCTGCCGTTTCATTTATTCGGTGGCAAGCCCAGAGGTTGCCACCTGTCCTGAGTCAACCCACCCGTTTTAAACCGAGTGACGAGTTGACTCGTCGTCTTCCCCACTTCGACCATGACTGAAACCCTAATTTTAGTTTCCCTTTTTCTTCTATTTCGTGACATTTTACTCAATCGTTCTTCACTGTTTTAATCCCAAAACATTTCTAAGGTACTAACAATTCGATTGGCATTCATTTTAGACTTTAAAATCTCTTCATATGTTCGGTTTTAAGCTCGATAATCTGAACTGTTATTTCGGTCGTTCATGCTCAATTCTGAATCAAAATTCATGGGGTTTCGTTTGTTATGATCCCCTCTTCATGGGGATTCATATCTCGTTCTTTAAAACAAGTTTTGAGGTGCAGTTGAGGCGTTGGGTTTAAAACTCGAAACCTGCAACTCGGTATTTGGAGGCCATTGTTTATGATTTTTGATCGCGGTCACACGTTTTTATAACCTTCATGGCTTCTTCTTGAAGCCTTGATACACCATTTTTGGTTTAGTTGCCATCGGTTCAGACCTGCCTCAAGCAAGGTCCTCCCATGACGGTTCTTCTGGGCTTCATGTTTGTGAGTCGTTTTCATGGCCTAATTTCATGCTTAATCAAGTCTTAAACACATATAATACATCATACGTATGAAAATAACCCCAAACAGTTCATATTAAATCAAAACTTCTAGAGAGAGAATTTTAATTGTTTTATGGGTTTACCTTTTTCTACACTGTTTTCTCCTTCTTTCTTGCTCTAAATCTTCTTCTCTTCTCCTCAGTTTCCCTTCCTTTGATTTCTTTCGTGAGAGAACAACATGCTTTGCATGTTTTGGTTTTTAAAGCAAGGATAACCGACCTCTCTCCCTCCTCTAAATCTCTCTCTACAATTCTCTCTCTCTTCATTCTGATTTCTAGCCCTACATAGCTCTCCCATCTCATAAATTATACTTTTTCTCTTTTCTACTTTGCATTTAATTTGGCAAGATATTTATACATATAATATATACATATATATACATATACACATATATACAAGACACACACACACACACCAGCCGACACACACACACACCATTCACACACTGTTCACAATTTTTCACATTTCACCTTTTTTACATTTTACATATATCATTCAATTAATATATATACATATATACATTTAATTAATATATATATATATATATCCATTTCTTATAATTAATTAATTAATTATATATATATATAATTTCTTTTTCTCGTAATACGTGTCATGTGACCCGGTATCCCGGGTCGGGATATTACACATTTGCCTCGTTTGGACTTCGTTTGACGCACTTTTGATTTAGGGGTATTTTCGTAATTTACTTTAAATAATATTTATTAATTTTTCTTGTTTGGGCCTTAGTGGAATTTCCCAAACTTCCTGGGGTTCAAATGAAATTTCCTATAGTCCCGGTCTGGACCAATAGGTTCACAATAAGAAACCCTAAACCGGTCTACTAGGTCACTGAACCAACCGGTTCAGTTTAATTCAAGAAACCGGAACAAGATATTCACTTTGTCTACCTTATCCACGATTTAGTTAAAGCCAAACCCAAACCCAATTTCAATTTCTTATCTTTATATCCAAATAACCCAATTCCATTTTAAATCCAACCCTTAAACGATGCCGTATCAGTTGCCCTATCTACTTCCGGTCGGGTCCCGACCCGATCCGACCCAAACCTGGTTCCTTCTTGACCCGATATACCCCTCGATCTTCCGGTCTTCTTCTCCGGTTATTTTCTCCCGCCACAGTCGCCGGAACAGTAAACCCTAGCCACTGATCTTACTAATTTCACGTCCAAATTTTACTGTTCTTGTACCAAATGATTTCTAGAACTTTAGGAAACATTTTAGAACTGGTTTTTGGCCCCAAACCTCACTGATTTCCAATACCCATTTCCAGTTTTTCGGTGTTGAACCGGTGAAGGATAATTTGTTATAAAACAGTCATTTTTAAACCATTTTCTTTGATTCCAATTGCATTGAGTTCCTGGACAAAATACCTACCAATTTCAAATCTTAAAACTGAGGTTACTTTGATGGATAAATTTCCACCATAGTTGGCCATGTGTAAAAGCTTCAGTTTCTTGATTTTTCTTATCTTTTCTTTCATGCTTTAATTCTAAAAATTTATAAACTTCACCGATAATAACTTAAGAGAACAATTAAAGCAATTAAACTCAGTTTATTACCTAGTTTTTGTTGAATTCTTCCTCCCCCAAAATTTAGAATTTTTCCTGGAGTTTTCTTTTTCTATACCTCTATTGTTCCACTCCTTTTCCTTCCTTCTCTTTTCTCCGTTTCCTGCACCTACCCTTTTTCTATTTCTCTCTTTCCTTCACCGACCTCAAGGTCGGTGGCTTGCCACTTGGTTACATGGAAACTCACGCACGCACACCTGTACACACATGGTTGCTTGCATGCAGCCACTCACTCTCCCTACAAACATTTCAGCTTTTCTACCTGCTTCTATTCCCTTCTACAGATTTCATTCTTTCCATTTTATTTCTTTTCTCTCACATTCAATACATTAGAATATATATATATATATATAATCTAACCGTAGATATATATCTATATATATATATTGTATATCATCATAATTATTTATTTGTACACTCATATATGTACAAATTTACACAACATATATATATATATATTTTCTTGCACATTTTTCTGTAAAATCGGGCTTCCGGTGCAGCGGCACCCGGACACCCGTGACTGTTTGCCTCTCGTACCCATGCATTGTAATTAAACATAACAGTCTATTATGCATCCAGTTTTATTTATGTCATACACTGGCTTACAGTTCGGCATTACATTTCATAGCCCAGTCCAACCCAACAATGTTTATAAAAATAAACCATTCACATTCCAATACCATTCAGTCTAATGAATACAATGATATAGAGCTTAACAGCTCGGTTTACAACTAGTGATATTCCACTCTACCAGTGTACCTCGGTATACGTGCCATATCCCGGGTTGGGATATTACATTCTTACTCCCTTAAAAATAAGTTTGTCCCCAAACTTAGCAGTTCTAACTCCGGTGGTTCTCGTGGTTCCCGTGGTTCCTTTACATTGTGGTATAACTTGAATGGATGGTTACATTAACTAGGTAAAAATTTTCTGCTGAGAATCAAGTTTTAAAGTCACATCAACCCAAGTTTTATCGTCACAAATCAAGTTTTACAATCACATCAGATCATCATACTACTCTTTCTATAACTTCAAGTGTACTTCAAAACCTTCTCGTGAAACTCAATTCCTTACCATGGTTCCTTTCGGTTTCTGTAATTTAAGATATCATTTGATGAAGAAAATTATAAAATTTCTAAACGTAGCTTAAAAACTCTATCCATTCAGTCTACTAATATATCTGGGGTATATATATCATTCCAATGGTATCAAATGGAACTCGAAGAGTTCGTATCGGTTTCTAATTACCATTCCTCTACAATAGATCTGCCATTCAACTAATTGTTCCTTGACCTCAAGTCAGCTGTGTAAGAGCATCTGTGTCCCTAGTTTGTATTTCACGTATGCTGTATTTAACATGGTGCAATGATAGTTCCGTTGATGGACATGTAAGCAATGAGTCAAATAGTCTAGGTGTTCAATCTCTACATTCAGCTAGCAATATAGGGGACATATTCGAATGTGTAAAAATAACATAAAATATAAACCAACCATAAGGAACCATAAAGGTATCATTTTCCAATGATGTAGTACTAGAAACTCAGAAATTCTCGGATTCCTAATTTCCTAGAGATGATACTTCCTATTGAAGGTTTTTGTAACTGTTGTCAATCCCTGTTAGGTTCTTTCAAACTATTTTTCATCTCTCAACTCATTGTTACATCCATTCCCTTTCGATGGATAAGTATTCTAATTAATTATTACCTATCACATGTATTGCCTTTCAAGGTGTTACTACTTTGTCTAGATATTATTATTAATTTCACTACCTTTCCAGTGTATTTCCATTCCATTTAGATATTACTGTCAAATTCACTGCTTTTCAAAGCGTCATATTTCCAATTCTATGTTACATTCTATCCTTCAATGAGCACTAACCATTTCCCTCATTTATTATGGAACATAATTTCAACTCTCACTAATTCTCACTGTATAGAACAATCATCTAAGCTTAAACTTTAGGTTTATAGTCCGTAACCAAATTCAATTTTCAATAACTCTCGTAATATAGAACGATCGTCAAATCATAAACATCAAGTCTATAGTCTAACATAATTATTTAGTTCTCAATGGTTCTGTAATATCCCGACCCGGGATACCGGGTCATATGGCACGTAATTCGAGATTAAAGGAAGTTTGTGTAAAAATATTTACACCAAAGGAAATAATTAATTAAATAATTAATTATTTATTAATATGAAATTATTAACTCTAATTATGATTAAATAAATTTGAATACACAAACACACACTTTATGGTGTATTGTGTGTATGATATAAAGTGTATAAAAATATATATATACACATGTCCATGTATAAGTATGTATATATAAATAGTTAAAATAATTATTTTATATACAATTCATGAAGGCATGTATAAGTATAATTATGTATGCACGTATGTACATAGATATATTATATATGTATTTTTAATTGTTCATATATATATTTATATACATTTATATAGATATACATGGGTAAGTATGAACAGTGCACAAGGTGTGTGTGTGTCGGTTGAGCTGTGTGTGTGTGTGTGTCTCCATGTGTTGGTATGAGTGAGATATATATATATATATAATATACAATATACAAAATATCAAGGATCCATTTAATGAAAGGTGCCAAAATGAAAAAGTAGAATTAATGAAGTGTAAGATGGATGATAAGGTCAAGAATGAGGGCTGAAAACGTGTAGAGAGAGAGAGGGAAAATGAAGAGAGAGAGAGGTCGGCTACCTTGTTTTAAAAGCCAAACATGCAAAGCATGTTGTTCTCTCACGAAAGAAACCAAAGAAGAAGAACTGAGGAGATAGAGGAAGAGTTTGGAGCAAGAAAGAAAGAGAAATAGTGGTGAAAGGTGAGAAAAATTCAAACTTTCAACTTTTTCTCTCTCTAGAATTTCTCTAAGTATAAGCTGATTTAAAGTTTCATTTTATGTATATGATATATAGAACATATTTAGACTTGTTTAGCTATGGATTTTGAGCTTCAAAACACCCAAAAACACCTAACCCAAGAGCGACAGCCATTGAAGACCTTGCCCATGGCAGGTCTGAACCAAGTTTCTTTAAGCTTGATTTAGCTTATCAAGGCTTCAAGAAGAAGTTATGAGGGTTATAAAAACTCATAGCCGCGACCAAAAATCATAAGAAATGGACCTCTAATAATGAGTTGCAGGTTACGGGTGTAAGACCCAATTCTTTTAAATTTGTGTTAACTTGATATTTAAGAACGAGATATGGATCCCCATGAAGAGGGGATCATAACAAGCCAAAGATTATGAAAAACCATCAAGAAATGAACCTATACGACCGAAATTACAGTTGGGGTTATCATGTCAAAAACCGAATAGATGAAGGAGTTTTAAAGCTCAAAATGAATGCCAATCGATTTGTATAAACCTTAGGGATAATTTGGGACAAAAACAGTCGAGCTTGGAAGAGTAAAACATCACGAAATAGAAGAAAATGGATTCGGAAATTAGGGTTTCAGTAGGGTTCTCTTGGGGAAGACGATGACGGGTTGACTCGTTTTTAAAAATGGGGCTGAGTCGACTCGGACAGGTGGCAGCCTCTGGGCTTGCCACCGATTAATTGGAACGGCGTCGTTTTGGACTGTCGGTTAATTTAAATGAGATTTAGGGCTGACGTCATGATGACGTCAGCCACATGTAAGCAGACCGGCTAAACCGGTTGGTTTATGACTAGACCGGACGGTTCACTTAAAATTAAACCAAACCGTTTGGTTTTCAAGTTATTTAAAATAAAATAAAACCAATACTTTCCTTATTTGCGGATTGACCCCAGAACTTCTGGACAATCCTACTGAGGCCCAACTGAGGGAAAATTTATGCATTTAGACCCCTGGAAAAATAATTAAATAATTAAATAATTAATTTAATTATTTAATAAATAAAGTAAAATGACTATTTTGCCCTTGGGTCATAAATAGAGTAAACGAAGTCCAAATTAAGCATATGAATAGTGTATTTTTACTATTTTGGACATTCTGAGATCAATGGTAGGGTCCGTTTTACGAGACGGAGCCCAGAAAATAAATACACGTAAGGGGTAAATGACCAAAATACCCCTTGACCAAAAATTAACAAGTTATTAGTGTATTCTTACTATCTTGGACCTTCTGAGTCCAATGGTGAGGTCCACGACACGAGACGGGGTCCCGAAAAATAAAGACACGTAAAGGGGTAAAATGACCAAAATACCCCTGGTACCCCTAAAGCTAAAATGAAATCAGAGAAGGTCTAAATTAACTTTCCTTGACATCCCGGACTCAAAAATGGAGTCCAAATTACGAAATGAAGTACAGAAAGATATGACACGTAAAACGATAAAATGACCATTTCGTCCTTTTTCATATAACAGTCCGAATTAAATGTTACGAAAGCCTAAACCGACTTTCTTCGACACTCCGGACTCGATGGTAGAGTCTATTCGACCTAAAGAAATGTCTAAAATAAAAAGACATAAAATTTGATGGATAGCATCTGTTAGATGACTATGAACTGAAATGATGCCAAAGTACTAATACTAAGGCAAGTACAAGAAACGAAATACGAAAAGACACGACACATAAACACGTCAAATAAATAACTTTAAATTAAAGTTAATGGAACTTCCAGAAGAGTATAAATTGAAGTAGATTCAATTTCTAACACATTAAATTGTGTCATAGGTTAAGAATACGAGTTACGTTAAGTACATATGAATTTATGAAATCATTGTAGGATCAAATACGATTCAAGCATAAGTTAAGGAATATCGAGATGATATTACAATGAATGTGAAGTTGATGAGATATTTATGAATTGTTCTTAGGAACTACAAGGAAAGTGGGAAAGCGCATTATTAGCACTAACCCTAAATAGCCAAGGTGAGTAACCCTGTGTTTGAATTGGAGATTAACTCCATGAATTTGACAAGGTTTTAAGTTTAAAGATATGAAGCATTTGAAATTTGAAATTCAGTATTTACATGATTCAGTTTTTAATTGTTCTATTTTATAACCCCATTGTGACATGCTTAGTGATTGGTTTCTGCAACAGTTTTTCCTTCAAATACTTTTCAGCATGTCTAGTTAAAATGCAATTATTGTTAAATATTCTGAATTTGCTTATTTCAAGTATACGAATGTTTATTACGAATTTATGAAAAGTATCTATGAGACAAGTCACATGATAAATGTTTTATAAGATGAATGGTGCATAAGCACTTAGACAGGATTCTGAGTTTTCAGTTGCCCTGTATAATAGGCAGGATTTTGGGTTGTACGGAACCCAATTGCCCTGTAAAATGCCAGGTAGCAGGATCTAATCCCCCAAGCATGAGATATCTCTATTGATAAGTAATATGGGAGTCCGGTTCGAAACGGATTCCACTAATGGAAGTGATAAGATGACAAATGGTTTGAAAATGGAAGCAAGTTCTTACTCTCATTTTCAATATGCATATGTTGAGTTTTATATACTCTATTTAAGAAATACATGATATGGAATATGTTTTAAAAGTTCACATGTATAAGTATAGCTTGAATACTTTAAATGTTTCAAAGCTATTGTTTTACGAAATACATATGTTTTGAGTTACATACTCTATTTGACGAAGTATAAGTATAGCTTGAATACTTCAAATGTTTCAAAGCTATTGTCTTACGAAATGCAAAATGTTTTGAGTTATATACTCTATTGACAAAGTATGAGTTTAGCTTGAATACTTTAAATGTTTCAAAGCTACATGATTTAAGGAATACATATATTCTGTATTCAAAGTATACGAACAATTGGCGGTGATTATTTTACAAACTCTTATGTACTAAAACACTGCTAATTGAAAACCCCATGACGAATACTGGAATTGCTCACAAGCTTAGATTAGCTTACCCGGACTTTGTTCGGACCCCCCCTTTCAGGTAATTAGCAGCAGTCTTGACTTGAGGACGTTGATGATGAATCTGCTGATTTTGGGAAGATATGTTTAAGTAGTTTCTCTTCAGAAACCTATGAACTCTAGTGGTACATTTTGTATTAGTAGACAATGTAAGAATATGTATTAAGCCCTCAGGGCAACTGAACATGTATTGTATAAATGTTATAAGTCTTTAAGTTTTCGTTATACTCTGAATGTGTAACCATGTATGCTATGTATGGAGCAGCAGTATCGGACGGATGTGCATAATTTAAAAATGAGAAAAGAAAAGAAAAAGTTTTTCACGCTTCCGCAAAACGTATGTTGCACTTCTATTCGATACCGCTGCATATGCGAGCCTTGTCTCGGGGCCCTCGGGTCTCGGGGCGGCGATCGCGATCCGGTGATCCGCTTAGGGTGGGTTTCGGGTCGTGACAGGTTCCCTCAATATAGAACAATCATCAATCATAACCCAACAGATATCAACTATATGTTTCCATAAGATAGAACAATCATCAAGGATTTCTAGATTCAATATTACCATGATTCTTTGCAAGCTTTACTACTATCTCCCATTCAAGCCTTGTTCATCTGTCTATATTAGTTATCGAAACCTCCTTCAATTTTTTCAATGTCACATCTCAAGAATTCTCATCAATTATCTTTAAGTACACTAATATCCTTAAGGATCGCTAGTCAATAATCATCAACTTTCATTATAAAATATAATCTTTTTCCCAAATTAGTTAACCTTTAGTATCTTAACTTGCTTTCATCTTCTGACAGTCACAATTCATTTAGTTGTTTTTAAATCACCAAGTTCTTTCTTGGATCAGTTAAAAACTATACACTTATGATCTGTACCTCTTATATTCTATGCACATCATTCATTTCCAATGATTTCTCCAATGTATAACATTCAATGATAATGACTCTTTCAAGAGTCGCCATTCATTCAATTTTGTCTATCAAGTACCCATTCATATTTATTATAGTATGTAGTTTATTTTAAAGATTATAATCTTTGCATTTAAATCTGTTATTGTTCCTTGAAGTTTATCAATCATGAAATCACTTAACTCATCAATGTCTTTCAAATTTTACGAGATGATAATATGTCGATCTAACACTCGTATATCCATGTTACGTACTCCACTTGTTTCATGCATAACATCTATCATCAATCATTCTCTTAGTAGGATTTGAACAGTTAACATATAACTTATGAGTTCTGTTACTATGTTCAGCTAGTAGTAAATGTTAGAGTTATAAATCAATACGTAGAACTAACATTTAATAATATTGGCATTTGTAACAACTGGAAAATACGTGTGACTACTGGTATAGTAGCCTGATCATCTCCTAAAACTATTCACTGTAAAAGATCAATGGTCAGAATTTATATATGAGTCTATCTATTATGTCAGGATTTACTCCATTTGAGCATTAGTAATACCAGTACATCAGTCTTATTTCCCATGAACCTCTCATTACTAATCTGTCCTAACACCAAGTCTTTGATATCAATTGAGTGTAATAACCCAACCCTAATACTCTGATCATTTCCTGGTATCGTTGTGTTTGGTAGGATAGATGTAGTGGTGTTGTAGAATTCTATTCATTAAGTCCCCTGGGCATATGTCGTTGTAACAGTATCATAAAAAGATTTGTAGTATCTGTGTTGATTTCTAAATGTCAGTTCTTTTATATCACCAGACCTAACTTTCAAGTATAGGTCAATCATTAAGAATACCTGTGATCCTGATCTGTATCTCGTGCGTTCTACCTTCAATATTTCTAAACGATGATCCCCATGGTAACCATAAATGGTTCAGTAAATAGCCTAGAGTTCACATGTTTCCCTGTCTAGCATTCTCCAATAATAACCTTCCCGATATAATAGAATCCGTAAATCAATAGTCACTTGCTAAGTTCAATTCAGTGGAATGTGGGGACATGGATAAATGCGTAGAGTCAACATAAAATCTGAATAGTCTATAAGCGTTATGAATAACTAGAAAAGTACCTGTGACTACTAATATAGTAGCCTAATCATTTCCTGGTGTTTACTATTTGCTGTAAGAGATAACAGTTTAGCATTTACATAAGATAGGCAGTCAACATTCATATTTGAGTCTAGCATAATAATTAAGCATTATTTACGACTGACTCTCAGATAAAGCCTCAATAACCCTTTCCATCAGTCGCTCTAAGCGATTTATATGATTTATAACTATCAATGTATTCCTTGTAATAGCCATATCTGTAAAGATAACCAATGAGATGTCCACTCAATGTATAAGAGAAATAATCAATGATCGTATGAAATCTATATAAAGAAACGTCAATTATATCTATCGACTCTAGTTCTAAACGGTCTATAGGTAATGGATTATTCCTTGTGTTAACCATGTCTGTAAAAGATAACCAGTGAAGATAATCAATGAGATGACCAATCAGTGTATCAGATAATAGTCAATGATCGTATAAAATAAAATGTCAGTCTTATTTATCCATTCTAATTCTAGTCCTATCTCTCATGACACACAATCGAACCTATAGCTTTGATACCAAGCTCTCATGACCCGAAACCCACCCTATGCGGATCTCGTGTCGTGGGGCCGACCCTAAGGCCGTCCCTACTTTTTCCATCCCTGTATCATAGTACTAATATGCAATGTACTAAAATTTAAACAATAACAGCGGAAGTCTTATCAATGACAGTAAATCAACGAAAGTCTTTCAGTACACAATGTTAGTGGAAGTCTTTACAATACATGATATGGTTCTACAATGACAAAAATAAGAACCAGACGTAACCAACACCTGGGGGTGGTGAATACATGGGAGAACTAAACATAGACCAGTGTAGTTCCTCAAAATGTCCTCCTACGTTCTCGGACTTGTAATACCCCGACCCAAAAACATTAGGTCATATGGCATATATTACGAGGTAACAAACTGTAGTTAAAAATAAATCATAGATAAACCGAGGATCGAAGGGTGCTAAAATTAATTCTGTATCCATATTCATTATATTATGTGTATAGTACATATATACATATAATCCTAAATATGTATATTCTAATAAAGTAAAATACACACACCAAGTGTGTGTTTGGTACGTATGAAATAAAGTATATATATATATACATATGGAAACAAATGAAGATATATTAAATATAAATATATATATATATATATATAGATCAGTGTGTGCAATTAATGAACAGTGTGTGAATGTATGCGTATCGGTTAAGGTGTGTGTGTGTCCATCTGTGTTAGTGTGTGTGTTATATTATATGTATAAATATATTCAAAATATCAACCTACACATAAATACAGCCACAAGTGGGCTGATTTGAGAAGAGTGATGGGAAGGGAGACTGCAGCTAGTGTGTGGGCTAGTAGTGAGTGAGTTAGTGTCTGTTTTAGTATAATATGTATATATATACACAAAATCTCAACCAAACTTTAAATGCAAACTGAAAAGAAGAAAAGCAAAACTTATGAGATGGGAAAGGAGGCTGAAAATAGAGGCTAGGAATAGGCTGAGGTCGTGTAGAGAGAGAGAGAGAGAGGAGAGAGAAGGGTCAATTGCTTCTTTTTAAAAAGCAAAGCATGCTTGCTTCTTACGAAAGAAATCAGAAAGGAGCTAAGGAGCTAAGGAAGAGATTCAGAGATAGAAGAAGGGGAAAAACCAGCTTAAAAAGGTGAACCCATGAAAACATTTTAGTTTCTCTCTCTAAGAATTTAGCATGAATATGAACTGTTTTAAGTTTGTTATACACGTATGATGTTTAATATATGTTTAAGACATGATTAAGCATGAAATCAAGTCATGAAGACGTCCAAAAATATCAAACCTAGAGGAAACCGCCATTGGAGGACCTTGCTTGAAGCACGTCTGAACTAACGTTTGCCAAGCCATATTTTGTCACGACCCGAAATCCGCCTAGCGTGAACCCCAAGTCGCGACCGCCACCCCAAGGCCCGAAGGCCTCGGGACAAGGCTCGCATCTGCAGCGGTATCGAATAGATGTGCTTCATGTGGTTGCGGAAGCGTGAAAAACTTTTTTTTTTTTTCTTTTCTCATTTTAAAATTTGCACATCCGTTCGATACTGCCGCTATTCACAATGGTACACATGATTATACATTCAGAGCATAATTAAAAACTTAAAAGACTTCATAATTACAATCTTAATTCAGCTGCCCCGTGGGGCTTAATGCATATCCTTAAATTGTTTGCTACTACAAAATGTACTAATTAGAGTTCATGTGATTTTCCCAAAAGAACTACTTAAGCAAGTCTTCCCAAAAAGCTAGACTCATCCTCATCGTCTTCAAAAATCAATCTGCCATTAGTCACCTGAAAGGGCGCGGATAAAAATTCGGGTAAGCTAATCTAAGCTTGTGAGTAATTCCTGCATTCGTCATGGGGTTTTCAACTGGTAGTGGTTTAGCACATGAGAGTTTATAAAATACTCACTACCAATTGCTCGTACATTTTAGAGCACAGAGTATATGCATTCTTAAAACAGATAGCTTTGAAACATTTAAAGTATTCAAGCTAAATACACATTTCTTCAAATAGAGCATATGCAATTTAAAAGCATACAAACACGTATAATAAAATGGGGGTAAAACCTGCTTCCATTTCCAAAAGCGTTACTTCAAAACATATAAACATGTATAGGAAAATGGGGGTAAAACCTGCTTCCATTTCCAAAAACATTTGTCATCTTTTTTCTTTAATTAGGTGGAATCTGTTTCGAACCAGACTCCCATTTTACTGCCAATACTGTCGATCTCATTTGCCTGGGGGATTAGATCCTGCTACCGGGCATTTACTGTTGAATCCCGAAGGATTTCAACCATCATAGGGGGTGCTTTAAACACCATTTATCTTGTAAAACATTTATCACATGGCTTCTTCAATAGATACTTTCATGAGTATTTAAAACATGAAACATATATATAACTTATCACATGGCTTTTTCAATAGATGTTTTTCATGAATATTTAAAACAGGAAATATATATATAACTTCTGCAATAGAACTTCAATATTTGGAATAATCAAATTCAGAACATTTAAAAGAAATTTGCATTTTCAACCGGACATGCTAAATATTTCCAAGAAAAGAATTGAATATAAAACATTTAACCAGCATGTCATATCAGAGCAATTTAAAAACAGGAATCAAAGAATGAATTTGATATTCAAATGCTTCACATGACTTGAACTTAAAACTTCTTCAAATATTTGGAGTTAAATCTCCATTTCAAACACAGGGTTACTCACCTTGGTCCTTAGGGTCAGTGCTAATAATGCGCTTTCCCACTTCCTCTGTAGTTCCTAAGAACAATTCATATATAATCTTGTTAACTTCACATCACTATAATATCACCTATTGATGCTATTCATCAAATTTTTTTGTCTTTTTATTTAAGACACTTCTTTTGGTTGAACAGACTCTACCATTGAGTCCGGAACATTGAATAAAATCAATTTAGGCTTTCTTAGAATTTAATTCGGCTTAGGACATGTTAGGGGCAATTTGGTAATTTATACCTTAACGTGTCTAAATTTTTTTGGAGTCCCGTCTGATGAAACAGTCCCCACCATTAGATTCAAAATGTTTAAAATAGTCAAAATCCACTATTTATTTATTTAATTTGGACCTCGTTTACAGAGTAGGGGTATTTTGGTCATTTTGACATTCTTACGGGCTTAAATTTTTTGGGACCTCATCTCATGTCATGGACCTCACCAATGGACTCAGGAGGTTTGAGATAGTAAGAATACATATATAACTCATCTCATTTGGATACTGGACTAATTTGGAGTATTTAATTTAATTAAATAGATTTAATTAAATTAAATTTATAAAGTCTGATATATATATATATTTAGTGTGCACTTAATTAATGCTCGAATAGGGTGGCCAGCGTGCCACCTCCCTCTCCAAAAGATACCACGTTCGAATCCCAATAGGTGCAGTCGCACCTTTTTATTTTCTGTTTTCATTTTTATATATATTATATATACATATATGGTGCCATATTAGACACACGCAAGTGCGTGGCCATGTGGAAAAGAGTTGGGTTTACGCGCTTGAGGATGGGGGTTCGAGTCCCAGGGGCTTCGGCCCCGTTTTATTTTTCCCTGTTTTCGTAAACCAAACGGCAGATAAGGGTATTAAACTGGAATAAGCCACGCTATTCGCGCCTGGTTTATTGAATTTGGGCCATAACCGTATAACCAAACACATTGAATCAGGGTTTTAAAACCCTTAAGCCAAAACGGCCACGTTTTAATAATGCGGTGGCTTGTCCGTGAGCCACCATGTGTCCGAGTTAACTCGATGACCCGATTCAAACAGTGAGTCGACTCGGTTGTCGTCCCCACGACCATCACCAGTGTTGCCCTAATTGTAGTTTTCCTTTTTCTTCAATTTCGTGAGTTTTGGCCAACTCAGACCCTTCTGTTTTCATGGTAAATCATTTTTGGGTCATCTAAGAACATTTTAGCATTCGTTTGAGCAATCGAAATGAGTTCATCAGTTCGGTTTTGGATTCGATAATCTAAACCTGCAAGTCGATCGTAAATGCTCATTTCTGAGCCAAATCACATGGGGTTTGTTCTGTTTTGCTTCATTTCCCATGAGGTTTAAATCCCCATTCAAAGAAGTAGGTTTAATGGTGAGTTTGCGAGGTTGGGTTTTGAAACCCGTACCTGCAACTCGATTTTTGGAGGTCGTTTCTTAGGTTTTGTGATCGCGGTTTGGTGTTTTTAACACCCTTAGAAGGTCTTCTTGAGGTTCTATTATACCAAATAGGGTTTGGTTCCATCGAGTTCAGACCTGCTTCAAGCAAGCTCAACAATGGAGGTTCGGTGTACGGCTGGTGTTTCTGATGTGTCTTAGAGTCAATTAATCATTCCTAGTTCATGTATATTCATTTTAATCATCATATATACTAAATCAAAGGCCAAAAAAGATTCATACGTAGGTAAATTGTACAGAGAGAAATTCAGGTGTTTTAGTGGGTTTACCTCAAATGGCACCTTTTCACTCCCCTTCTCCTTCTGAATCTCCTTTCTTCTTCATCCCAGAACTCCTCTCTTTCTCTCTCAATGACAGAATGAGTGTGAGTCATGTGTATGCATTGTGTATGTATGTGTATATAAGTATACACTTAATTAATTCAAATTCTGATTGCCCCACCAACTGGTTTTCCTCTTGCTTGTTGCAGTATCCAAAAAGGGGTGTCCTCCTACTGTTTGGGGCAGGCTATGATGGCCGGTTGTGTGTGTGTGTGTGTGTGTTTGTTTTGTTTTACCTACATATATATATATATATATGTATGTATACACATATACATACATGGTTCACACCCTAATACACCTTGGATATATACACACACCTCTCACTGACACACACACACTTTTGTACACTTTGGACAATAGCATACTCTTTTATTCCATATATAATATACATTCATTTCATATACACATATTTTAACATACATGCATACATGCACACATGCATACACACACTCATATATATATATATATTCATGTATAATTATATATATATATATTTAAAGTTACAATTATTTATATAGTATATATTCTTGTATTTAATTATATATATATATGTATGTTACAATTTATTTCTTATATTAAAATAATTAATTACTTTAAAAATTAATTATTTTCTTAAATGTATCATCTTTGTACTAATCTCTCGTATCCTCGTAAAGCGTGCCACATGACCTGGTATCCTTGGGTCGGGGCATTACATCCTTCCCCCCTTAAAAGAGTTTTGTCCTCAAAACTTAGGGTCCCCTATTCTCTTTGAAGTTCTGCTTCTATCTGCCATGTTCACATATTTAACAATCAAATCCAAATGACAGTTTATATATAACAGAATTTAATATTCGTGTGGTGTACCTCACTGATCTGCTGGGGTCTGAGTTGTATTTGCAAGCACATTTTACACCCGTCCGTACCTCATGGGTTCCTTGCCCCCTCTTGTCTTGCTAGTCGTCGTGGCCGGTGCACGTGTTGTAGCTGATGAAGCCACCGCAGTAGGCTCCTTAGCAGTTGAGCTCCACTTTGGGCAATCCTTGATGAGATGCCCAGCCTGACCACATTTGTAACAGCCTCCGGTGTAATATCCCGACCCGGGATACGTCACGTATACCGAGGTAGGTCGGTTAAAACATGTAACTTAAACGATAAGATATGAATATCATAGTATTCTCATGGAAATGAAAGACTGGAGACTGTAATCATGGAAATGAATGACCAGGGCTTGGTAACACCTGAGCATTGCAGGGCATTGCATCGAAATGCGTGCATGCATGCATTCCCATGCATGCATACGTGAACGTAGATACATAGCTTGATTGAAATCAGTATATGCAAATATGATTTAAAATAGAATTAGACCCCCACATATACATGTATAAAAGAAGTGTATTTCATGTGTATATATGTATAAGATATAATGTATTATACATGTATGATGTATTTATGTATATATGTATATTTACATAAGAAACAAAAAAAGAAAGGAAAAAGGAAAAAGGGGAACTGCCCTTGGGCAGTATGCAGGCACCAAAGAGAGTGTGTGTGTGTCGGCTAGGTGTGAAGTGTGTGTGTGTTATATATATATATAATATGATATATATGTATACATGAGTGTAACACAAATCTCTCAACCATTTAATGCAAAAGTTGCATTTGGCAGAGAGAATACAAACTTAGGTCAAAGAAAGAGGCCATAGAAGGGGGAGGAACCGAGAGAGAGAGAGAGAAAAGAGAGAGAGGCGGTGGAAACTTCTCTCTACAAATATAAGCCTACGGGTGTGGGTTTAAAGGCACAAACGAGACCAAAGTGAGAGAACATCTTGGCAAAGAATTCAGGAGCATAAATAGGAAAGTTGGAGGGTCACAGTGGGCTAAATCCGAACACCCAGGTAAGTGGTTTTAATTCTGTTTTTACAATTTAAAGCATGAAGCTTGTATATAATTATATGGTCTAAACAAGCATGAAATATAGGTTATAATGCAAAAAGAATCATGAAAAACGGTTGAGAAACCATGGAGAAATATAGAGTTGCAGGTTTCATGGATAATTTCGGGTTCCATGAATATCATGCTTAAACCTTGATGTTTGTTTATGAAAATGGTCCTTAGAAGTGCAGAAACACTCTAGGAACGAAATGGGTTTGAAACCTAGAAGAAACAGCCACGGAAATGAAAAATGTCACTTGGCCGAAAAGTCGACCGGAGACATTTAGGCCCTATTTCGTGAAGATTTGGAGGGCTTCAATGGAAACCAAGGGTGGATTTGGGGTCCTTGAGGAAAGGGGAAAAGAATGGCATTCGAAATGGGCCGAAATACCACCGGAAACCGGTGACCGTCGCCGGAGAAGATCACTACGCACGTCGGAACCCTACCGGAGCAGTGGGGAAGGTGACCGGAAAAGCGTGGGGGCTATCGGGTCAAAACTGGGATGGATCCGGGTTCGGATCGGGTCGGTACCCGACCGGATATGAAATGGACCGAAGCTGTGTCGTTTTGGGTTTTAATTTAAATGAGATTGGGCTGTTTGGTTGCATGGATAAATAATTGGAATTGGGTTTGGGGTTATCCAAACCATGGATAGGGATAGGGAATTGGGTTATTGAAATCCGGTTTTTGAATGAAAGTGAACCGTTTGGTTCAGGGCAAGGGTGGACCGGTTTAGGGTTTTTAGGTCTGAACCAACTGGTTCAGACCGCAGCTTATGGAATTTATGAACCGGCCCCAAATGTTTTGAAAAATTACACTGTTGCCCAAACATAAAAAATTAATTAAATATTAATTTTACTATAATGCCCCTATTTCAAAATTGGGTCAAACGAAGTCCAAACGATAAAAATAAATAGTCAAAACCTATTATCTCGGATGTTCTGAGTCCAATGGTGGGGTCTGTTTTACAAGACAGAACCCCGAAGGATAAAATACCGTAAAAGTGCAAAATGACTATTTTGCCCTTTTTAGTACTAAAGTCCAAATGGAATTCCGCGAAAGCCTAAACCGACTTTCTTCGGCATTCCGGACTCAATGGTAAGGTCTAAAATAGTATTTGAAATACTTATGATAGAAAAGCATAAAATTTGATGAATAGCACTTATTCTGAAACGTATTTACTGATATATAGGGAACTCAAAAGGCAAGGGTATACTCACGGATTTCTAAGATAGAAGCACGATAGAGGTAAGTGGATCACTTTCTCTTACATGTGGTGTTTCCACAAGCCAAGTTTATTCTTTTACTGCCAAATTTGTACTCTTGAAAGTATTGATATCTTTGTGTTCCACATTTCGATGTTTGCTATCTTGTGGACGTATTATTGACTGATGTATCACTGTTATCATGTTCACTGTGCTTTGAAAGCACATATGTTATTGCTATCCACTTGTGATATTGTTCTATCTCGTGGACATTGCTTGACTGTCATATCATTGTTATCATGTTGAACCATGCCTTGAAAGGCCTACTGTTGTATCCTTATTGAATGAATGATATTCCATTTTTATACTCTATGGAATTACTATGATCATGACATGTTTATGGACATGGGAGTTGTGCTCAGTCACAACACCCATCTGATGCTATCTGGTTGAATGGGACCTACGGGTCAAGTCCGTGAACGGACAAATGGCAATTTACTGGAATTGACTGGGGGGTATGCCGGGCCCCAAAAGATCGAGGGTCTGCCGAGCCCTGAAACAGAATAACAGCATCTCTTATGATTGACAGAACTTAATTGATTGAATGGCACTATTCCTTATAATTCTTCAAGTCTCGAAAGACTTGCATTGATTGATTTGATTGTGATCGGTTCATTGTGGTAGTACTTCATTGTTGTTATATTTTCATTTTACACTATTACTTCTGATTGTGTATTGTGATTACTTTTCATTGGCCCTCGTGGCAATTGTTCCATTGGCCCTCGTGGCAATTGTTGCATTGGCCCTCGTGGCAATTATGTTCATTGGCTATCACAGTATCTCCTTCCTTATGATTGGTTATCATTATCTCATTCATGGATTCACATTGATCATCGATACCAGTGTTGGAGATCTGTTTTACTTACTGAGCTTTGTAGCTCATTCCACCCCATTTACCCCCATTTCAGGTGATGACGCTGCGAGACCCCAGTAGGAGTCTGAAAGCGTAGGGGGACATTTTGAAATATTGTATAAATCTATGTTAGTTCTCCCATGTATTCACCACCCCCGGGTGCTGGTTACGGTTTAGTTCTCATTTTGAATTTTGTAGAACTACGTCATGTATTTAATAGATTTCCGTTGTTAAATTTATTTTAAAGACTTTCGCTGGATTACTGTAATAGATAAAGACTTCCGCTGTTTAAATGTTTAAAATTTTTTTTGTACATTGCATATTAGTACTATGATACAGGAATGGAAAAAGTAGGGACGGCCTTCGGGTCGGCCCCGCGACACGAGATCCACATAGGGTGGGTTTCGGGTTGTGACAGCTTGGTATCAGAGCTATAGGTTCGATAGTGAGTCATGGGGATAGGACTAGAGTTAAGATTGCTAGATATGACTGACTTTTATTTTGTCTTACACATTGACTGGTTAACTTCATTGGTTCTTTCACTGGTTATTTCATTGGTTATCTCACTGGTATCTCATTGGTTAGCTTCATTGGTTCTATTCACAGTCATGGTTAACACGAGGCAAGGTTCGTTGCCTATGGACCGTTTAGAACAACTGGAAAGGATGATGCAGACTATCATTGAAAGCCTACCACAGATTCAGGCTGGTGCTAACCAACCAGCACAGCCAGTACAACAGGAGCAGCCTGTCAATACAGGCGACAATGCCGGGAATCGTCAAGGAAACGAACGAGACGCTGCATACTTATATGAGCGGTTTCAGAAAATGAAACCCCCGACTTTCGACGGTACAGGAGGAGCCACTATAGCTGAGGAGTGGTTACTAGAGATGAACAGGATCTTCAAAATCCTGATATGCACTGAAGTCCAAAAAGTGGCATACGCCACTTATATGCTCAAAGGAATGGCACATAAATGGTGGATGATAGAGGAAGATAAAGAGCCAGGCATGAACTGGCAACGATTCACTGATATCTTCAATAAGAAGTACTTCTCCCAAGAAGTACGAAACCGAAGAGTTGCAGAGTTTATGGTACTGCAACAGGGGGGAATGACGGTAGAGCAATACGAGGCCAAATTTACTGAATTGGCCAGGTTTGCTCCAAGTGCTGTCAATACCGAGGATCTGAAAGCTCGCAAGTTCGAGGAGGGATTGAGATGGGCTATCAAGGATAGGTTGGTACCTCATCGACTGGCCACTTATGATGATGTAGTGGAGACAGCTCGAGTCATAGAAAGGAGTGGCGAGGAATTCGCCAAGAGGAAAGGGAACCTGAAGCAGGGAGGCAATCAGAAAAAGAGGCAAGGGCCTTCTACTTCGGAACATGGATCTACATTTACCAGACCTGGAGCCACATCACATGCGATAGGATCGGGTCAGAAGAAACAAGGCAACAAAAAGGGGGCAGCCAAGTGCTCTCGTTGCAATAAGATCCATAAGGGCCAATGTCTCAAAGACAGCAACGCTTGTTACTACTGTGGCCAGGAGGGACATTTTGCAAGAGAATGCCCTCAGAAGGATCAGGCCATGCCCAGTACTGTTTCGGTTAAAGCACCAACCACTGGAGTAGCACCACCTAGACTTCCAGCCCAAAGGAGTGGACAGGGGAACGTCTAGCAGCAGGCAGGACGGGTTTTCTCCCTTTTACCAGGAGACGTGCAGGCTACAACCTCTGTAGTCGCAGGTACTCTTTTAGTATGCTCACAGCCTGCTCATGTTTTATTTGACACTGGATCTACACATTCATTTATATCCCCTACATATGCTGCTAGATTGAACCTAGTGATGGAACCCTTAGGGTATTTACTGAATGTTTCTATACCATCGGGGAAATCATTGTTAGGGGATACCATGTATAGGAATTGTGGGATACAGATTAGGGATACACACTTATTGGCTGACCTTATACCTTTGGAAATTTGTGGATTCGATGTTATCCTTGGAATGGATTGGCTGGCTGCCAATTATGCTACGATAGACTGTATGGCCAAACGAGTTCTCATACAGAATCCACAGTTTCCGACAGTTGACTTTGAGGGGACAGGAGTGGCTTCCCCACCCTACTTTGTTTCCTCTATCCAAGCGAGGCGTCTGCTTCGAAAGGGATGCCACGGATTCTTATGTAGTGTACAAGACACTGACTCTCAGCAGCCTGAGTTAGAGGAGATTCCCATTGCTAGGGAATTTCCCGGAGTGTTCTTGGATGATCTTCCAGGAATGCCCATAGACAGAGAGATCGAGTTTTGTATCGACGTATTGCCAGGCACTACACCGATATCCAAGACTCCATACAGGATGGCACCGGCAGAGCTGAAGGAGCTGAAGCTCCAGTTGCAGGAATTATTGGACAAGGGTTTTATACGACCCAGCTCGTTACCATGGGGTGCACCTGTATTGTTCGTGAAGAAAAAGGATGGAACTATGAGACTGTGTATCGACTATCGTGAGTTGAACAAAGTTACCATCCGAAACAGATATCCACTGCCCAGGGTGGATGATTTGTTTGACCAGTTGAAAGGGGCCCAGGTGTTCTCGAAGATCGATCTGAGGTCCGGTTATCATCAGCTGAAGGTCAGGCCCACTGACATTCAGAAGACAGCATTTAGAACACGCTATGGACACTACGAGTTCCTTGTTATGCCATTTGGGGTGACCAATGCCCCAGCTGCATTCATGGATATGATGAACCGTGTGTTCAAGCCGTACTTGGATGACTTCGTGATTGTGTTTATAGACGACATCTTGGTTTACTCTAAGAACCAGGAAGAACACGAGGTACATTTGAGGAGAGTGCTACAGAAGTTAGGGGAGCAGAAGTTGTATGCTAAGCTGAAGAAATGCGAATTCTGGCTTCCTAGTATAGCATTTCTGGGACACGTGATCAGTAAAAAGGGAATCTCTGTTGATTCCCAGAAGATCGAGGCAATCATGAATTGGCCTCAACCTACGAGTGTCACGGAGGTGCGAAGTTTCATGGGGTTAGCAGGCTACTATAGGAGATTTGTTCAGGACTTCTCCAAGATAGCTACGCCTATTACTAAACTGACCCGGAAAGGTGTTCCTTTTGTTTGGACAGAGGAGCAAGAAAAGAGTTTTCAAGAGTTGAAGGAGCGTCTGGTTACAGCTCCTATATTGACAGTGCCAGAAGGAACTGATGGTTTTGTGATTTACAGTGATGCTTCATACAAGGGCTTAGGGTGTGTGTTGATGCAGAACGGAAAAGTGGTAGCTTATGCTTCCCGATAGTTGAGACCCCACGAGGGGAACTATCCGACACATGACCTTGAGCTAGTAGCCATTGTCTTCACTTTGAAGATATGGAGGCACTATTTATACGGAACCACGTGCAAAATCTTCACCGATCATAAGAGCCTCAAGTATCTGTTCACACAGAAGGAGCTCAATATGAGACAACGCCGTTGGTTAGAGTTATTAAAGGACTATGAGGTCAACATACAGTACCACCCAGGAAAGGCAAATGTGGTAGCTGACGCTCTTAGTCGGAAGTCATCAGGAAGTTTAGCTTGCCTGTTGACAACACAGACAGAGATACTGAGAGATTTGGAAGACATGAAAATAGAGATTGTTCTGCCCAGCTCCAAGGCACTATGTGCCAATGTCACAGTCGGGTTGTCGATTGTGGACAAGATCAGGGGGCAGCAGACACAGGATGAGAAGTTGGCTAAGCTTCTTCAAGGAATTGAGACAGGCATGGATTCCGAATACTCAGTAAGAGATGGAATATTGTATTATCAGGGTAGGATCTGCATACCCGACGTGCCTGAGATCCGGAAAGAGATTCTTGATGAGGCACACAGTTCGAAGTTCGCCTTACATCCCGGAGGCACCAAAATGTATCACAATGTTAAGGATACTTATTGGTGGTCTGGAATGAAACGTCACATAGCTGAGTACATAGCACGATGTGCCAAGTGCCAGCAAATTAAGGTGGAACATCAGAAGCCTGGAGGACTTCTGCAGTCATTGCCCATTCTTGAATGGAAGTGGGAACACGTCACGATGGACTTTGTGTCGGGATTGCCAAAGACAGTCAGGGGGAGTGACTCTATCTGGGTTATCGTAGACAGATTAACTAAGACAGCTCACTTCCTGGCAACCAAGACGACACAATCTCTTCAGCGACTAGCCGAGCTATACATCAGAGAAATAGTTAGACTTCACGGAGTTCCAGTATCGATTGTTTCTGATAGGGACCCCCGGTTCGTATCACGATTCTGGAAGGGACTACAACAAGCTATGGGCACGGAACTGAGTCTTAGCACTGCGTATCATCCCGAGACCGACGGCTAGTCGGAGAGGACGATACAGACTTTAGAAGACTTACTGCGTTTTTGTGTCATAGACTTTGAAGGAAGTTGGGAAGATCAGTTGCCATTGGTCGAGTTCACGTACAATAATAGCTATCAAGCTAGTATTGGTATGGCGCCATATGAGGCATTATACGGCAGGAAGTGCCGATCACCACTGTGTTGGACAGAGGTGGGAGAAAGGAAACTCTATGGGCCAGAGATAGTGGAACAGACCGCACAAAAGATACAACTGATCCGACAGCGTTTATTAGCAACTCAAAGTCGACAGAAAAGCTATGCGAATGTTCACCGACGAGACTTAGAGTTTGCGAAAGACGATCATGTGTACTTAAAGGTATCACCCATGAAAGGGGTGGTCAGGTTTGGCAAGAGGGGAAAGCTTGGCCCCAGATACATTGGGCCATTCAGGATCACGAAGAGGGTTGGACCCGTAGCTTACGAGCTTGCCTTACCATCGGAGTTAGCACATGTTCACAATGTGTTTCATGTCTCAATGCTAAGGAAGTGTATACAGAGTGCAGATCAAGTGATCGAGCACGAACCGCTAGACGTCCAGGAAAATCTGAGTTACATAGAGCATCCAGTTCAGATTTTGGATCGTCGAGATCAGGTGCTACGGAACAAGACTATTCCATTAGTCAAGGTTCTGTGGAGGAATCACCGGATGGAAGAGGCTACTTGGGAGTGAGAAGATGATATGCGCGCCAAGTACCCGCATTTATTTTCATAGTAGTATATGCTAAGTTTGAGGAAAAACTTATTTTTAAGGAGGTAAGAATGTAATATCCCGACCCGGGATACGTCACGTATACCGAGGTAGGTCGGTTAAAACATGTAACTTAAACGATAAGATATGAATATCATAGTATTCTCATGGAAATGAAAGACTGGAGACTGTAATCATGGAAATGAATGACCAGGGCTGGGTAACACCCGAGCATTACAGGGCATTGCATCAAAATGCGTGCATGCACGCATTCCCATGCATGCATACGTGAACGTAGATATATAGCTTGATTGAAATCAGTATATGCAAATATGATTTAAAATAGAATTAGACCCCCACATATACATGTATATATATGTATAAAAGAAGTGTATTTCATGTGTATATATGTATAAGATATAATATATTATACATGTATGATGTATTTATGTTCATATGTATATTTACATAAGAAACAAAAAAAGAAAGGAAAAAGGAAAAAGGGGAACTGCCCTTGGGCAGTATGCAGGCACCAAAGAGAGTGTGTGTATGTCGGCTAGGTGTGAAGTGTGTGTGTGTTATATATATATAATATGATATATATGTATACATGAGTGTAACACAAGTCTCTCAACCATTTAATGCAAAAGTTGCATTTGGCAGAGAGAATACAGACCTAGGTCAAAGAAAGAGGCCATAGAAGGGGGAGGAACCAAGAGAGAGAGAGAGAAAAGAGAGAGAGGCGGTGGAAACTTCTCTCTACAAATATAAGCCTACGGGTGTGGGTTTAAAGGCACAAACGAGACCAAAGTGAGAGAACATCTTGGCAAAGAATTCAGGAGCATCAATAGGAAAGTTGGAGGGTCATAGTGGGCTAAATCCGAACACCCAGGTAAGTGGTTTTAATTCTGTTTTTACAATTTAAAGCATGAAGCTTGTATATAATTATATGGTCTAAACAAGCATGAAATATAGGTTATAATGCAAAAAGAATCATGAAAAACGGTTGAGAAACCATGGAGAAATATGGAGTTGCAGGTTTCATGGATAATTTCGGGTTCCATGAATATCATGCTTAAACCTTGATGTTTGTTTATGAAAATGGTCCTTAGAAGTGCAGAAACACTCTAGGAACGAAATGGGTTTGAAACCTAGAAGAAACAGCCACGGAAATGAAAAATGTCACTTGGCTGGAAAGTCGGCCGGAGACATTTAGGCCCTATTTCGTGAAGATTTGGAGGGCTTCAATGGAAACCGAGGGTGGATTTGGGGTCCTTGAGGAAAGGGGAAAAGAATGGCATTCGAAATGGGCCGAAATACCACCAAAAACCGGTGACCGTCGCCGGAGAAGATCACTACGCACGTCGGAACCCTACCGGAGCAGTGGGGAAGGTGACCGGAAAAGCGTGGGGGCTATCGGGTCAAAACTGGGATGGATCCGGGTTCGGATCGGGTCGGTACCCGACCGGATATGAAATGGACCGAAGCTGTGTCGTTTTGGGTTTTAATTTAAATGAGATTGGGCTGTTTGGTTGCATGGATAAATAATTGGAATTGGGTTTGGGGTTATCCAAACCATGGATAGGGATAGGGAATTGGGTTATTGAAATCCGGTTTTTGAATGAAAGTGAACCGTTTGGTTCAGGGCAAGGGTGGACCGGTTTAGGGTTTTTAGGTCTGAACCAACTGGTTCAGACCATAGCTTATGGAATTTATGAACCGGCCCCAAATGTTTTGAAAAATTACACTGTTGCCCAAACATAAAAAATTAATTAAATATTAATTTTACTATAATGCCCCTATTTCAAAATTGGGTCAAACGAAGTCCAAACGATAAAAATAAATAGTCAAAACCTATTATCTCGGACGTTCTGAGTCCAATGGTGGGGTCCGTTTTACAAGATGGAACCCCGAAGGATAAAATACCGTAAAAGTACAAAATGACTATTTTGCCTTTTTTAGTACAAAAGTCCAAATGGAATTCCGCGAAAGCCTAAACCGACTTTCTTCGGCATTCCGGACTCAATGGTAAGGTCTAAAATAGTATTTGAAATACTTATGATAGAAAAGCATAAAATTTGATGAATAGCACTTATTCTGAAACGTATTCACTGATATATAGGGAACTCAAAAGGCAAGGGTATACTCACGGATTTCTAAGATAGAAGCACGATAGAGGTTAGTGGATCACTTTCTCTTACATGTGGTATTTCCACAAGCCAAGTTTATTCTTTTACTGCCAAATTTGTACTCTTGAAAGTATTAATATCTTTGTGTTCCATATTTCGATGTTTGCTATCTTGTGGACGTATTATTGACTGATGTATCACTGTTATCATGTTCACTGTGCTTTGAAAGCACATATGTTATTGCTATCCACTTGTGATATTGTTCTATCTCGTGGACATTGCTTGACTGTCATATCATTGTTATCATGTTTAACCATGCCTTGAAAGGCCTAATGTTGTATCCTTATTGAATGAATGATATTCTATTTTTATACTCTATGGAATTACTATGATCATGACATGTTTATGGACACGGGAGTTGTGCTCAGTCACAACACCTATCTGATGCTATCTGGTTGAATGGGACCTACGGGTCAAGTCCGTGAACGGACAAATGGCAATTTACTGGAATTGACTAGGGGGTATGCCGGGCCCCAAAAGATCGAGGGTCTGCCGAGCCTTGAAACAGAATAACAGCATCTTTTATGATTGACAGAACTTAATTGATTGAATGGCACTATTCCTTATAATTCTTCAAGTCTCGAAAGACTTGCATTGATTGATTTGATTGTGATCGGTTCATTGTGGCAGTACTTCATTGTTGGTATATTTTCATTTTACACTATTACTTCTGATTGTGTATTGTGATTACTTTTCATTGGCCCTCGTGGCAATTGTTCTATTGGCCCTCGTGGCAATTGTTCCATTGGCCCTCGTGGCAATTATGTTCATTGGCTATCACAGTATCTCCTTCCTTATGATTGGTTATCATTATCTCATTCATGGATTCACATTGATCATCGATACCAGTGTTGGAGATCTGTTTTACTTACTGAGCTTTGTAGCTCATTCCACCCCATTTACCCCCATTTTAGGTGATGACGCTGCGAGACCCCAGTAGGAGTCTGAAAGCGTAGGGGGACATTTTGAAGTATTGTATAAATCTATGTTAGTTCTCCCATGTATTCACCACCCCCGGGTGCTGGTTACGGTTTAGTTCTCATTTTGAATTTTGTAGAACTACGTCATGTATTTAATAGATTTCCGTTGTTAAATTTATTTTAAAGACTTCCGCTGGATTACTGTAATAGATAAAGACTTCCGCTGTTTAAATGTTTAAATTTTTTTTAGTATATTGCATATTAGTACTATGATACAGGAATGGAAAAAGTAAGGACGGCCTTCGGGTCGGCCCCGCGACACGAGATCCACATAGGGTGGGTTTCGGGTCGTGACATCCGGTGTCGCGCCAACAGGGTGCATGATGCTTCTTCTGACAAGTAGGGCACACTGGAACCTCCCCTGACTTCTTGCTAGTGTCATCCTTCTTGTTAACAGTAGTCACACTCCTGTCTCCTGTCTTTGTCTTTTTCATTGATTGGGGACTGAGGCTAATCTTATTCTTGTCTTTTTTTTTGAGATAAGGCAATTCCAGCCCTCTCAAAGATTTTGGCACGGTCCACGACTGCATTATATGTGGGGAGCTCAAAAGGTTCCAATCGGTATCTAATGCCATCTCTTAGTCCACTTTCAAATTTTTGAGCTTTCAGATCTTCTGTTTGGACTATGTGGAGCGCGAATCGAGCTAACCTCATAAACTTGGTTTCGTATTCTGCCACAGTCATTGTCCCTTGGGTCAGAATTGCAAATTCCGCGATCTTTTGATTCTTTAATGACCTTGGAAAATACTTGTCATAGAATACCTCCAAGAATCTAGTCCAAGCCATTGGCGGCTCTCTCTCCTTCTCCAGAAGCCACCATTCATGAGCTGCATCTTTGAAGGTAAATGCAGCATAGGAGACTTTTTGCTCCTCAGTGCAGGGCATAACGGTAAATATGCGCTCCATCTCCTTTACCCATGACTCAGCATCGATGGAGGTATCCAACCCGTCGAACCTGGGGGGTTGGAAACCTTGGAATGTCTTATAGCTTGCCGTATTCATGGCCTCAACAGGTTGTCCCGGATTATTTGGTAGCCCGGGGTTTTGTGCTGGTGGTGGTGTGGTCCTAGTCTAGGCTTGGATACCAATCATGGTTTGAGCCATCGCCTCCAAGAGGTGCTCGACCCTGTCCAAACGATCCTGTAGAGACTTGAAAAAAAAAATGTAAAGTATTTTATATGTATATATAGATGTGTGTGTATGTGTATATATATATATATATCTGTGGTAGAAAATAAATAAAAGAAAAAAAATGAGAGGATAAGAATAGGGGGTTACGGTTTAAAGAGGGAAGAAACCGTGAGATAGAGAAAAAGGGGAAACAAGGGAAGTCGCGCGAGAACAGGGAGAAAATGAGAGAAAAAGAGAAAGGGGGAGAGAAAGAAGAGAGGGAGAGAAAGTCAATGTAGAAGAGGGGAGCTCCGATCGTCGCACGGTGAATCCCCAACCAGAACCGGACTTGTGCTTTGTGATTGTCCAACGGTTGGCTCACCTTCGAAACCCGAACAGGTTCTCTTTGTTGCTGCTCTGTTCCAGCTTGGGTTCAGATTTGCTCAGCCATGAAAGATGGGGAATTTGTAGAGATACAAATATATATATATATATATATATATATGGTTGTGTTTGTGTTTGTGTTTGTGTAGCGGTGCGGTAGGAGAGGATTTTGCCGTGAGGATGGGTTTAAACAGCGTATTGGTGTTGAGATTTTGGTTTAGATTGAAGAAAATGGAGGTTGGGATCGTTGCGGCTAATCCAATAGCGTCCGAGTTGGAGGTGATCGATGTGTGTGAGTTTGTGTAACATTGGGGGAAATTGCAGCAGAGGTTACACCTGAATTGAGGGAAGTTACGTTGGATCCACTGTTGGTTGATGAGTTACAGTTGGGAATTTCGAACCGAGGGTCGAGTTATGCGTGTATAGCAGCATGTTGGAGTAGCGGTTTTGTCGATGGCTGTCATGGATGTTGTGTTGGTTCGTTGGTTCGTCGGATTGAGAGATAGCAGGTCGGGTTCATTGATCCAGTTGTGTTGGTTTTTCTTTTTTTGTTATTTTTGTTGAACCTCCCTGTAATTGGTTTGTTGATTGAATTAGGGGAAATTGGTTTGTATGGGTGGTCACTTGTAACGTGAAAATGAATAGGGAGTGATGTTGGTGTCCGTGATTGGAATGTATAGCTAGATTGGGTTGTGGGTTGCTGCGCAAAAAAAAAATTAGGGGGAGGTAACAGCGTTTCAGCAGCAGAGAAAGAGCTGCTGCGACCGTGTTCTAGCAGCACTTTGATGGGCTGAATTCAAGTTGATTTTAGATCTGAAGCAGCAGATTTTTATATACCTGAATTTGGAAGTTTTAAGTGGTTTTAATGCTGCTGTTATTGTCGGGTTAAATTGGTAAGAATGGTAAGGTTCTGATCAAATTAACTTGAATAAAAGGGAGCTAATTTTGGAGAGATGAATGGGGAATTTTGTGTCTCAAATTGTTGGGAGGATCATTGGGGTTTGATGAACAGTTGTGAGGTTGAGGTTGCAATTTTGAGATGGGTTCCTCTGTCCCGTTGTTTCGGTTGAGAACGGGGGCTATTCATGGAGATTGCTTTAAATAATTGGTGGAGTGACTCTCTTGTTCAATTCGATGCGGTGAAATGAGAACATGATGTTGTTGATGATTGATAGAAATTCAAGAAAGGCTGTGTGATGCTCCTGAACCGAAGTGATTCCAGGGGCTGGTTAGATGTTACGGTTGTAGCTCGGAGTCGTGAATGGCTAAGACTAGGGGAGTTATGGTACGGGGTGGTGTTTATGTGTACGTATGTATGTAGCGATTGAACTGGTGGAATGGTTCAGGTGCAGATCGAAAATTGAGAATCAAATTGGAATTTTGTTAGGGGCAAAACTACGTTGGGTCAAGAGGTGTTATTTTTGTATAGCTTGTCGGTTTATGATTACTATGATGAATTGAAAGGTTAAGTGTGAGTCATGCTTGGTGTTGGATGGTTTGAGCTCCAATTTCAAATAGTTGGTGAATGTGAGCACTGCAGGAGTGCTGCAGCACCTGTTGTTCAAGATGGACTGAGTTTAATGATGCAAACTCGAGTGGAGATGGCTCACTTAATTTCAAGCAGAAAAGTTATTGTCCGTTCATCTAGACGGTTGACTGAGCCTGGAACTTTATTCAAAGACTTAATGGCCATCGTTCGGGATGTTGTTATCTGTTATGATGGCACGGTGAGAAATGTATGTAGTAATTCGATTATCCAATTCGAGTATGGGGTCAAGGCTAGAACTAAGCCCTAGAGTTTCTTCGTTGCTGGCGAACTTGTTGGTGTGTTGGCTACAACTGCCATGTGGAATCCTGCATATAGGGTAGTCCTTGATTATTCTCCAAGTAGCATCGATTCTCAATGGTTGCAAGGATGATTTGGTAGCGGGTTGTGCGTTGGTAACTTAAGTGACCACAAGATGAAGGAAGGGAAAATTCTTCAATATCTGATGGATGGGATGATAAGATGGATGGGATGATAGAGGGACAAAATCTGTCAGGATCGTCATCTGCTTGAGGGAAAAAGGTTGAAGAAGCTGATGAAACTGGATTTAAAATGGTTGGCTGACTCGATCAACCTGCCGGTGTGTTTTCTTGAACTGCTGAACTGTGGACTAAAGATGAACCTGGTTGATTAGACTACGTAGTGGACACGGCTTCTTAGGGTTGAGATAACCCGATCAGGTATGGTACTTTATTAAGTAAGGAATAGAATTAAATTAGGATTGATGTGCATATTGCTTGAATGATTGTTGTGCTTATCTGCTGATAGAAGATCACGTAGGAATTATTTCTTTGAGAACCCTTGCGTTGTTTGGTTATGTGCTTCATATGTGATTTACTTCTTGTGATTTACTTCTTGCGTTGCCATCATATGTGATTTATGTTTTAGAAGGATTGTCGATGTTGTGACTGAGATTGATTGTGCATGATGCGTATATTTGTGGATGAGGTCTTATGATTCAAATGCTATTGTTATTTTTAAGAGGACGATATTGTTTAAAAAGCCTGCTTTATGCATTGGTGAAATGTTTTATTGAGATTGCGATATTGCATGATGAAATCATAGCATATTGGCATCGTGTGATTCCTTGAAAGCATAGTGTGGGTCAGCACGAGGTGCTGGTGCATTATGAGGGTGCAGATCCTGTGGTGAAAAACCCAAAATTGGCCATTAGGTACTCACAGGCCTACGGGGTCCGGACCGTAAAGCGAGACATATATTGGTACTTGCATGCCAACGGGGAAGAACCGTGAAGCGAGACATGGGTGTGACATTGAAATGCATGGGTGTGTCACGCATATTACCTGTGCATTGTGTTGATGAATTCGTGAACGTGATATAGGGTTTTTATACAGATGTAGTTTGTACATTGTCATCATATTGTATGCATGACTAGGGAGGCATGTAGATATACATGTACACTTGCACATGCCACGTCTTAATTTTGTTCCTTGCATTAGTATTGTACCATACCAGCATGTTGGCGCTGACCCATTCGTGGGCACAGGTTTCAGATAAAGCATCCTGGTACGCGGGACTTGATGAAGTCTTGGAGAAAGGAGAGGAAATAAATTGGGAAGAATATGTGGGCCTTTGGGGCGTATTTTGATTTTATAAAGGATTGGTGTGTTTATAAAAAGAATGGAAATGGTATTGTATATTGTAATAAATGATCTTTTAGTTTAAGTGTAGGAGTAGATGTGATAGATTGGATAATTAGACAATGTATATTTAACTTTGATAAGGTTGTGGCCATCGAGTGAGGATAGATTGTGATGTATTTATATTTTTATGATGTTATATGATGTATTGTGTTTATCAGGGGGAAAAAGGCTCGAAAAACAAAGGAGGTGCTGCCGAAATTTTTTTAAAACGAGAATGTATGTGTATTGATGGATGTATAGTTATGTTAGTGGAGTAGGCTTGTATCTAAAGTATCTAAATTAGTTAAATCGTTATTCATTTATTTACTTAGTTAGATCAGTTAAGTTGTTATTTATTCATTTACTTTCTATTTATTTCCTTTCTTTTCTTTCGTTCAGTCGCGTCCCCGAGTTTCAGTCGGGAATTCGGGGCGTGACAGATCCTCAGGGTTTCCTGTGTTTCTTCCTCTCATATTTACCATGGTTGCTGAAAGAAAAACACATATCTGTTAACTTTCATCATATAAGGTTATATTTACTTATTTTCATGTTTCAAGGTTTAACATGTTATTATCCTTGATTTCATGATGGTTTTACAATCTACATTTCTTCTTATCTTCGTTACATTGTTCTTATTTAACTACGGGTCCCATACCCCGCCTTCATTTCATGTACTTCAGAACACCTACTTCATGTCACTACGGGTCCCATACCCGGCCTTCCTATCACGTTACTTCAAAACACCTACTTCATGTTACTGCGAGTCCCATACCCCGCCTTCCTATCACGTTACTCCATATATCTACTTCATACAACGCGAGTCCCATAATTCGCCTTTATATCATATCACATACTTCACATATCTATTTCATGTACTGCGGGTCCCATACCCCGCCTTCATTTCGTATCACATACTTCACATATCTACTTTATAAACTGCGGGTCCCATACCCCGCCTTCATATCATATCACGTACTTTACATATCTATTTCACACAACACGAGTCCCATACCTTGCCTTCATATCATATCATGTACTTCACATATCTTAGGTAGCCTAAAACTCTACCTATCTCATGGTTATATTTCTAATTCCTCTAGGGTCACTAAGTTTGTTCAAGTAAACCTAGTGCTCTGATACCATGTTGTCACTCCCCTTCTCCTTCTGAATCTCCTCTCTTCTTCTTCCCAGAACTCCTCTCTTTCTCTCTCAGTGACAGAATGAGTGTGAGTGGTGTGTATGCATTGTGTATGTATGTGTATATAAGTATACACTTAATTAATTCAAATTCTGATTGCCCCACCAACTGGTTTTCCTCTTGCTTGTTGCAGTATCCAAAAAGGGGTGTCCTCCTACTGTTTGGGGCAGGCTATGATGGCCGGTTGTGTGTGTGTGTGTGTTTGTTTTGTTTTACCTACATATATATATATATGTATACACATATACATACATGGTTCACACCCTAATACACCTTGGATATATACACACACCTCTCACTGACACATACACACTTTTGTACACTTTGGACAATAGCATACTCTCTTATTCCATATATAATATACATACATTTCATATATACATATTTTAACATACATGCATGCATGCACACATGCATACACACACTCATATATATATATTCATGTATAATTATATATATATATATATTTAAAGTTACAATTATTTATATAGTATATATTCTTATATTTAATTATATATATGTATGTTACAATTTATTTCTTATATTAAAATAATTAATTACTTTAAAAATTAATTATTTTCTTAAATGTATCATCTTTGTACTAATCTCTCGTATCCTCGTAAAGCGTGCCACATAACCCGGTATCCTTGGGTCGGGGCATTACATATTTGGCTTATCAAGACCCCAACTAGACCCTATACACACTCTAAAAACCCTAGTACACGATCACGAAGCTCAAGAATCGACCCCCAAAAATTGAGTTACAGGTTACAGGGTTTGAAACCCAATCCTTTAAACTCAATGTTAAATCAATATTTAAGAATGGGGAATGAAACCCCTTGAACTGAGGAACAAAACAAGCGCAACCTCATGAAAAGTAATCAAGAAATGAGCATGAACCATCGATTTACAGGTCTGGTCATCACGACTTAGACCGAGCACCTGAGCTAGATTCGGAGCTCTAAATCAATGCAAAAGCATGCCTTAGGGTCCTAAGAGATGTTTGGAAAAGAAACCAGAGAAAATGGAGTCGTAAAATGCCACGAATTTCAACTATAAAAATTAGGATTTTGATATGAACAGTGTCGACTCCGTTGGGGAAGATCACACAGTTCGGGTCGGCTATGGGTCAGATTACGGGTCTGGGTTAAAACCGGATCCAAAAGGGTTACGGGTTTAGTTAAACGGCGACGTTTGGAGGTTTGAATATTTTAATTTTTAAAACATTAGGGCTGACATCATCATGACGTCAGCATTATGTGTAAAACCGACCAAACTGGTTGGTTTACAAAGAGACTGGACCGATTCACTTTAAATTGGACTGAACCCATTAGTTTTCAATTTTATTTAAATTAAATAAACCAAACCTTTTACTATTTACGGATTGACCCTAGAATTTCTAGGAAATTCTATTGTGGCCCTAACTGAGGGAAAATTTTATGCAATTATACCCTTGGAAAAATAATTAAATAATTAATTTCATTATTTAATAAATAAAGTAAAATTACTATTTTACCCCTGGCTCATATATGAAGCAAATGAAGTCCAAATTAAACATATGAATATTGTATTTTAACTATTTTGGATATTCTAAGACTAATGGCAAAATCCGTTTTGGGAGACGGGGCCCCTGAAAAATAAAGACACGTAAAGGGGTAAAATGACCAAATTACCCCTAGTACCCCTAAAGCCAAATTAAAACTAGAGAAGGTCTAAATTGACTTTCTTCAACATTCCGGACTCAAAGGTGAGGTCCAAATTACTGAAACGAAGTACAAAAAAATGTGACACATAAATAAGTAAATGACCATTTTGCCCTTTTACATACAAAAGTCCAAATTAACTTTTAAGAAAGCCTAAACCAACTTTCTTCGACGTTCCGGACTCAATGGTAGAGTATATTCGACCAAAAGAAATGTCTAAAATAAAAGAACATAAAATTTGGTGAATAGCATCTGTCAGATGACTATAAACTGAAATATTGCAGAAGTACTAAACTAAGGCAAGTGAAATACGAAAAGACACGACGCGTAAACATGTGAAGTAAATAAATTTAAATTAAAGTTAATAGAGCTACCAGAAGAGTATAAATTGAAAGAAATTAAATTTCTAACACATTAAATTGTGTCATAGGTTAAGAGTACGAGTTAAATTAAGTACATATGAAATTATGAAATCGTTTTAAGATCTAATACGAACTAAGCATAAGTTAAGCAACATCAATAGGTGTTATTACGGTGAATGTGAAGTTAATGAGGTTATTATGAATTGTTCTTAGGAACTACAAAGGAAGTGGGAAAGCGCATTAGCACTAACCCAGGAGTATAAGGTGAGTAACCCTGTGTTTGAAGTGGAGACTTAACTCTATATATTTGAAGAAGTTTTAAGTTCAAGTTATGTGAAGCATTTGAATATCAAATTCAATTTTATTACAATTCCTATTTTAAATTATTCCGTTACGACATGCTTGTTAAATGTTTTTATATTCAGCTCTTTTCTTGGGAATGCTTAGCATGTCGGGGTGAAATGCAAATTTCTTTAAATATTCTGAATTTGATTATTACAAGTATTTGATGTTCTATTGTAGAAGTTATACATTTCATGTTTTAAATGCTCATGAAAGTATCTATTGAAGAAGCCATGTGATAAATGTTTTACAAGATAAATGGTACTCAAGTACCGCATGTGATGTTGAAATCCCTTGGGATTCAACTGTGGCAAATGCCCAGCAGCAGGATCTAATCCCCCAGGCAAATGAGATCAATAGTATTGATAGTAAAATGGGAGTCTGGTTCGAAACAGATTCCACCTAATTAAAGAGAAAATATGACAAATGATTTTGAAAATGGAAGCAGGTTTTTTTACCCCTATTTTTATTACACATGTTTATATGTCTTTGAAGTACATATACTCTATTCGAAGAAATGTATGCTTAGCTTGAATACTTTACATGTTTTCAAAGCTATCTGTTTTAAGAATACATATACTCTGTTTTCTAAACTGATGAGCAATTGGTTGTGTGTATTTTATAAACTCTCATGTGCTAAATCATTACCAATTGAAAACCCCTATGACAAGTACAGGAATTACTCACAACCTTAGATTAGCTTACCTGGATTTTTATCCGTCCCCCTTTCAAGTGATTGACAGCAGTACTGATTTGAGGATGATAACGATAAGTCTAGTCGTTCTTTTGGAAGGAATGTTTAAGTAGTTCTTTTGTTAAGTGCTATGAACTTTAAGTATTAACTTTTGTATTAGTAAAGTGGGTACACTGATATGTATTAAGCCCCACGGGGCAACTGAATTATGATTGTAGTTATAAAGTCCTTTAAGTTTTGTTATGCTCTGAATGTATGATCATGTATACCGCAATGTGAAGAGCGGCAGTACCAGATGGATGTGCAAATTTTAAAATGAGAAAAGAAAAGAAAATGTTTTTCACTCTTCCGCAAACCACATAACGCACATCTATTCGATACCACTGCGTATGCGAGCCTTGTCTTGAGGCCCTCGAGCTGAAGGGCAGCGGTTGCTGACTCGAGATCCGCAAAGGGTGGATTTCATGTCGTGACAACATGGTATCAGAGCATCTAGGTTTACTTGAACAAACTTAGTGACACTAGAAGTGTTAGAACAGAACTATGAGTTAGGTAGGGTTTTTAGGCTACCTAAGATATGTGAAGTACATGATATGATATGAAGGCGAGGTATGGGACTCGCGTTGTATGAAGTAAATATGTGAAGTACGTGATGTGATATGAAGGCGAGGTATGGGACTCGCGTTGTATGAAGTAGATATGTGAAGTACGTGATATGATATGAAAGCGAGGCATGGGACTCGCGTTGTATGAAGTAGATATGTGAAGTACGTGATATGATATGAAGGCGAGGTATGGGACTCGCGTTGTATGAAGTAAATATGTGAAGTACGTGATGTGATATGAAGGCGAGGTATGGGACTGGCGTTATATGAAGTAGATATGTACAGTACTGTGATACGAAATAAAGGCTGGGGTATGGGACCCGCAGTAATATGAAGTAGATGTTCTGAAATACGTGATAGGAAGGCGGGATATGGGACCCGTAGTTAAATAAGAACAATGTAACAAAGACAAGAAGAAAACGTAGATTATAAGAACCACCACGAGAATCAAGGATAATAAACATACACCTTGAAAACAAGAGATGAGTAAATGAAAACCATATGTGATGATGAAAAAAAAAAAACTAACAGAAATGTGTGTTTTTCAGCAAACATGGTAAACACTAGAAGAAACGCAAGCAATTCGGATGATAGGCTAGACCGAGTCGAGCATCTTCTGGAAGCAATGGCTCGAAACATGATTAACATCCAAACACAAGGTAGAGCACCACAACCGGTGCAGAATCCTGGGCCGCCACAAAATCCAGGACAACCCAATAAGACCACAACTACCTCGAGCTATAAGGACATTCCAAGGTTTTAAACCCCTTAGGTTCGACGGAATAGATACCACCATTGATGCTGAATCATGGGTCAAGGAGATGGAGCGTATCTTTACCGTTATCCCATGCACGGAGGAAGCAAAAAGTCTCCTATGCTGCCTTCACTTTCAAAGATGCAGCTCACGAGTGGTGGCTTCTAGGAAAATGAGAGAGAGCCGCCGATGACCTGGACTAGATTCTTGGAGGTATTCTATGATAAGTATTTTCCAAGGTCATTAAAGAATCAAAAGATAGCAGAATTAGCAATTTTGACCCAAGGGACAATGACTGTGGCCGAGTATGAAACTAAGTTCATGAAGTTAGCTCAATTCGCACCCCACATGGTCCAAACTGAAGATCTGAAGGCCAGAAAGTTTAAAGTAGGCCTAAGGGATAGCATCAAATACCGACTTGAATTGTTTGAACTCCCTACATATAACGCGGTGGTGGATCGTGCAAAAATCTTTGAGAGGGCTGGAATTGCCTTATCTAAAAAAAAAGACAAGAATAAGATTAGCCTCAGTCCCCAATCAATGAAAAAGACTAAGATAGGAGACAGAAGTGTGACTACTGTTAACAAGAAGGATAACACTAGCAAAAAGTTAGGGGAGGTTCCAGTGTGCCCCACCTGTTAGAAGAAGCATCATGCACCCTGTTGACGCAACATCGGAGGCTGTTACAAATGTGGTCAGGCTGGGCATCTCATCCAAGGATTGCCCAAAGTGGAGCTCAACTGCTAAGGAGCCTACTGCAGTGGCTTCATCAGCTACACCACGTGCACAGGCCGCAACGACTGGGAAACTAGGTGGAGGCAAGGAACCTGTTAGGTACGGACGAGTATACAATATACTTGGAGATGTCCGCACAGACCTCAAAAGATCAGTAAGGTACATCATCCGAATATTAAGAATCTGTTATATATGAGCTTGTCATTTAAACTTGACTACTAGACATGTGAACATAGTAGATAGAAGCAGAACCTTAAGAATAAGGAACCCCGAGTTTTGAGGACAAAACTCTTTCAAGGGGGGAAGAATGTAATACCCCGACCCAAAAACATCGGGTCATATGGCACATATTACGAGGTAACAAGCCGTAGTTAAAAATAAACTATGGATAAACCGAGAATCGAAGGGTGCTAAAATTAATTCTCATTATATTATGTGTATAGTACATATATACATATAATCCTAAATATGTATATTCTAATAAAGTAAAATGCACACACCAAGTCTGTGTTTGGTACGTATGAAATAAAGTATATATATATATATACATATGAAAACAAATGAAGATATATTAAATATAAATATATATATATATATATAGATATATATATATATAGATCAGTGTGTGCAATTAGTGAACAGTGTGTAAATGTATGTGTATCGGTTAAGGTGTGTATGTGTACATGTGTGTGATGTGTGTGTTATATTATATGTATAAATATATTCAAAATATCAACCTACACATAAATACAGCCACAAGTGGGCTGATTTGAAAGGAGTGATGGGAAGGGAGACTGCAGCTAGTTTGTGGGCTAGTACTGAGTGAGCTAGTGTGTGTTTTAGTATAATATGTATATATATACACAAAATCTCAACCAAACTTTAAATGCAAACTGAAAAGGAGAAAAGCAAAATTTATGAGATGGGAAGGGAGGCTGAAAATAGAGGCTAAGAATAGGCTGAGGTCGTGTAGAGAGAGAGAGAGGAGAGAGAAGGGTCGATTGCTTCTCTTTAAAAAGCAAAGCATGCAAAGCTGCTTGCTTCTTACGAAAGAAATCAGAAAGGAGCTAAGGAGCTAAAGAAGAGATTCAGAGATAGAAGAACGGGAAAAACCAGCTTAAAAATTTGAAACCATGAAAACATTTTAGTTTCTCTCTCAAAGAATTTAGCGTGAATATGAATTGTTTTAAGTTTTTTATACACGTATGATGTTTAATATATGTTTAAGACATGATTAAGCATGAAATCAAGTCATGAAGACGTCCAAAAATATCAAACCTAGAAGAAACTACCATTGGAGGACCTTGCTTGAAGCAGGTCTGAACCAACTCTTGCCAAGCCATATTTGGCTTATCAAGACCCCAACTAGACCCTACACACACTCTAAAAACCCTAGTATGCAATCACGAAGCTCAAGGATCGACCCCCAAAAATTGAGTTACAGGTTACGGGTTTGAAACCCAATCCTTTAAACTCAATGTTAAATCAATATTTAAGAATGGGGAATGAAACCCTTTGAACTGAGGAACAAAACAAGCTCAACCTTATGAAAAATAATCAAGAAATGAGCATGAACCGTCGATTTACAGGTCTGGTTATCACGACTTGGACCGAGCACCTGAGCTGGATTCGAAGCTCAAAATCTATGCAAAAGCATGCCTTAGGGTCCTAGGAGATGTTTGGAAAAGAAAACAGAGAAAATGGAATCGTAAAATGCCACGAATCTCAACTATAAAAATTAGGGTTTTGTTATGAACAGTGTCGATTCCGTTGGGGAAGATGACACTGTTCGGGTCGGCTATAGGTCGGATTACAGGTCTGGGTTAAAACCAGATCGAAAAGGGTTACGGGTTTAGTTAAACGGCGATGTTTGGAGGTTTGAATATTTTAATTTTTAAAACATTAGGGCTGACATCATCATGATATCAGCAATATGTGTAAAACCGATCAAACCGGTTGGTTTACAAAGAGACCGAACCGGTTCACTTTAAATTAGACTGAACCCACTAGTTTTCTATTTTATTTAAATTAAATAAACCAAACCTTTTCCTATTTACGGATTGACCCCAGAATTTCTAGGAAATTCTGTCACGACCCGAAACCCACCCTATGCAGATCTCGTATCGCGGGGCTGGCCCTAAGGCCGTCCCTACTTTTTACATTCCTGTATCATAGTACTAATATGCAAAGTACTAAAACATTAAAACAATAACAGCGGAAGTCTTATCAATGTCTCTAATCAGCGGAAGTCTTTCAATACACAATGTCAGCGGAAGTCTTTACAATACATAATATGGTTCTATAGTTAAAGAAAATAAGAACCATACATAACCAGCACCCGTGGGTGGTGAGTACATGGGAGAACTAAACATAGACTGGTACAGTTCTTCAAAATGTCCTCCTACGCTCTCAGATTCCTACCGGGGTCTCGCGGCGTCAGTACCTGAAATGGGGGTGAGGATGGTGGAATGAGCTACGAGAGCTCAGCAAGTAAAAACAAATCTCCGACACTGGTATAAGAATATGATAAAAGAGATGCTGTGATAGCCAATGGGAATAGTTGCCATAAGGGCCAATAAACGATGGACACAATGTATAATTAGGAGTAATGGATAGAACATCAACATGAAACTCTCAACAACAATATATCAATATGAAGGTACTGCCACAATAAACCGATCACAATTGAATCAATAAGGAAATATCTCTCAATACAAGATAATGATAAGGAATAGCATAGCTCAGCAGTTGCAATCAAACAATCATATAAGAGATGCTTTTATTTTGTACAATGCCAGTAAAAATGCAAATGGAATGCTAGTGAAATGTCAATGGAAATGCCAGTAACCATGCCAGTAAAATTACCGGTGGAAGCCTACGAGGAATTCATTCCTGCCACCTGTCCGTTCACGGACTCGACCCTTAGGTCTCTAGTCAAACAGAAAGCATCGGATGGATATTGTGACTGAGCACAAATCCGGGGTGTATAAACATATCATGATCATAAATAATTCCATAGAAGTATAAAATGGAATATCCTATATACAATGGAACATAACAATAGGCTTTTCAAAGCATGGTTCAACATGATACTAATGATACAGTAGTCAATCAAAGCCCACAAGATAGAACAATATCACATTGTGGAAACAATAACGTCAGGTACGTTCAAGAGTACAAGTTTGGCAGTACGAGAATGAACTTGGCTTGGACACACCATATGGAAGAGAAGGTGAATTTACTTACCTCTAAACATGCATTCCTAAATCAGTCTCCTGCGGGTTTGCCTCTTTCCTGTTGCGTTCCCTATATATCAGTAAATGTGTTTCAGAATAAATGCTACTCATCAAATTTTATGCCTTGCTATGATAAGTATCTCTATTACTAATTTAGACTTTACCATTGAGCCCGGAATGCCGAGGAAAGTCAATTTAGGCTTCCGCGAAATTCTATTTGGGCTTCTAAATTAAAAAGGGCGAAACTGTCATTTGTACTTTTATGTATCTTTTATTTCCGGGATCTCTTTTCACAAATCAGACTCCATAGTTGAGTCCAGAGTGCTCCAAATAATAAGAATTCACTATTCAAATGATTTATTTGGAGTCTATTGGACTACTTTTCGATTTAAGGGCATTTTGGTAATTTCTCCTTTAAATAATTACTTAATTTAAATATTATTTTATTACTTCGGTCAATTCACAATTAACCATAATTCCTGAGCATAATTATAACTTCACAAAGTTCTATTTTGAATTAAATCAGCTAATCAATAATTAAATCTAACCTTTGTCTGGCTGCAGTCGACATTTCCACTCGCACTGCAATCATTCTTTAATAATTGCTCCTGGTTGGATAATATATATTGGAGGTCTAACTCTTCCAATTTATCGTAGCAATTTCCCCCAACCTGATTCCGGAATGTCGCTTCTCATTTTCCAATAAAAGCAAAAACAGTACACGACTAACGACTAAACATCCGAACCATGCTTGGCTGCATATCTCCAAAATAACTCTGGATTAACAAACACATGGATTTTCAATACAATCACTTAAAAAGTCGAACCCAATTAAGACCCAACCGACTTGAGCCATTTTCCAAATTAACCCATAATTGATAAAACTAACCTTAGATATGATCTTAACCTAGTCTTGGCCCAAACTCCTTCTACAATCAATTTATTGCCAACCCACCAGACCCATTTAATCACCAACAGCTGTTTTTAATTAGAAGACAATTTTGGCTTTAACTATCTTTGCCAAGGGAGCCAATTCTTCAAGAACAGCTGTGAATAAAATGAAATTAGCAAATTCACTAACTGTGCAAACCTGATCACTGGCTTGTCACCTAACCGCCGCATCAGTGTGTAGCAGCAGTTCTAATTGCTGTAGTTTCAGCATTCATAGCCCCAAGGACTCAGCATCGTTTCTGCTATAGCTCGATTTCTCCTTATAGTTCATCCGAATTGTGACAAATACAGAAAGTAACCTGCTGCAAGGCCACCATTGCTGGACAGCGGCAGCCTCGGCTTGGTCTCTTAATTTCACCGCACCACATAGCGCTGCGGCCATTCTCCATCAGCTTGCTTCAAAATCCTCCTCTCTGTCTCTCGGTTTAACGCCCACACATAATATTTTTCTCTCCTAATTCACCCATTCAAGAGTTCCATGAAATCTGCTGGACTTTTCTATCAGCTCCAGTTGGAGGATCAAATCCAGCCCTTCTAACAGTAGTTCATGCTGTATTTCAATCCCCCTGTTCCTATCTATTTTAAAAATTAAACTAGATCCTTTAATAGCAGTTCCTCTGTAACAGACCTTCTTCACCAACACCCGCTGCTGGAGCGTTGCAATGGTTGCTCCATCTCCACTCCAAGCTGTCCACAACACGTATACCTATATACATGACTTTCCCTGAATTGCAAAATTATAGAAACCATCCACCTGCACCGCTTGCTTCTGCGGTTGATACGTCTGCCGCTCCACAACACACACATGCACATAAAATTTCCCTGCTGCACCAACCTGCTGTCCCTCTCCAATCTCCCCCTTTTTCCCTCCTATTGCCATGCTATATAATACATGCAGATATATACCTACGTGGCTTCCTACACGCTGCCCTGCACATATCAATGTATACATATACTAATCCCTGCACTGCACCGCACCGCTACATTCTGCTACACTCCCTACACACGGACACCTGTTGCATGCAACTGCCCCAACGCATACATATATAAATATATACACTCTGCTCCACCGCCCTTGACTCTCTTTCTCTATCTCTTGAGATCTTTACATATATATAATATTATATATCACTCTCACTTGCCTCCACGGTATCAAGGCTGTCGGCAGCCTTGTTGTTTCACTCCAATACACACAAACACATGCACTGTATGTTGCTGTCACCATACGAACAGCTGCCCATTTCTTTTCTTTTTATTTCTTTTCGTTTACTTTCATTGGATTATAATATATACATATATATAAGCTGACCGTATACACATATATATATATATATTGTATCTCATCCCAATTATTTATTTGTACACTCATATATGTACAATTTACACAACATACATATATACATTTACTTGCACATTTTTCTATAACATCAGGCTTCCGGTGCAGCGGCACCCAGACATCCGTGACTGTTTGCCTCTCGTACCTATGCATCGTAATTAAACAATATAGTCTATTACGCATCCAGTTTTATTTATGTCATGCCACGGCTTATAATTCGGGATTACATTTGATAGCCCGGTCCAACCTGGTGTACATGCTATATCCCGGGTCGGGATATTACAAATTCTACTATGGTCCAACTGAGGGAAATTTTATGCAATTATACCTCTGGAAAAATAATTAAATAATTAATTTAATTATTTAATAAATAAAGTAAAATTACTATTTTACCCCTGGGTCATATATGAAGCAAATGAAGCCCAAATTAAACATATGAATATTATATTTTAACTATTTTGGATATTCTGAGACTAATGGCGAAGTCCGTTTTGCGATACGGGACCCCAAAAAATAAAGACACGTAAAGGGGTAAAATGACCAAATTACCCCTAGTACCTCTAAGCCAAATTAAAACCAGAGAAGATCTCAATTGACTTTCTTCGACATTCTGGACTCAAAGGTGAGGTCCAAATTACAAAATGAAGTACAGAAAAATGTGACACGTAAATAAGTAAATGACCATTTTTCCATTTTACATACAAAAGTCTAAATTAACTTTTAAGAAAGCCTAAACCAACTTTCTTCGACGTTCCGGACTCATTGGTAGAGTATATTCGACCAAAAGAAATGTCTAAAATAAAATAACATAAAATTTGATGAATAGCATCAGTCAGATGACTATAAACTGAAATATTTCCGAAGTACTAAACTAAGGCAAGTGAAATACGAAAAGACATGACGCGTAAACATGTGAAGTAAATAAATTTAAATTAAAGTTAATGGAGCTACCAGAAGAGTATAAATTGAAAGAAATTAAATTTCTAACACATTAAATTGTGTCATAGGTTAAGAGTACGAGTTAAATTAAGTACATATGAAATTATGAAATCGTTTTAGGATCTAATACGAACTAAGCATAAGTTAAGCAGTATCAATAGGTGTTATTACGGTGAATGTGAAGTTAATGAGGTTATTATGAATTGTTCTTAGGAACTACAAAGGAAGTGGGAAAGCGCATTATTAGCACTAACCCAATAGTATGAGGTGAGTAACCCTGTGTTTGAAGTGGAGATTTAACTCCATATATTTGAAGAAGTTTTAAGTTCAAGTTATGTGAAGCATTTGAATATCAAATTCAGTTTTATTACAATTCCTGTTTTAAATTATTCCGTTACGACATGCTTGTTAAATGTTATTATATTTAGCTCTTTTCTTGGGAATGCTTAGCATGTCGGGGTGAAATGCAAATTTCTTTCAATATTCTGAATTTGATTATTACAAGCATTTGAAGTTCTATTGTAGAAGTTATACATTTCATGTTTTAAATACTCATGAAAGTATCTATTGAAGAAGCCATGTGATAAATGTTTTACAAGATAAATGGTACTCAAGTACCGCGTGTGATGTTGAAATCCCTTGGGATTCAACTATGACAAATGCCCGGCAGTAGGATCTAATCCCCCAGGCAAATGAGATCGACAGTATGGACAGTAAAATGGGAGTCTGGTTCAAAATAGATTCCACCTAATTAAAGAGAAAAGATGACAAATGATTTTGAAAATGGAAGCAAGTTTTTTTACCCCCATTTTTATTACACATGTTTATATGTCTTTGAAGTACATATACTCTATTCAAAGAAATGTAGGCTTACCTTGAATACTTTACATGTTTTCAAAGCTATCTGTTTTAAGAATACATATACTTTATGTTTTAAACTGATGAGCAATTGGTAGTGTGTATTTTATAAACTCTCATGTGCTAAACCATTACCAATTGAAAACCCCATGACAAGTACAAGAATTACTCATAAGCTTAGATTAGCTTACCCGAATTTTTATTCGTCCCCCTTTCAGGTGATTGACAGCAGTACTGATTTGAGGATGATGACGATAAGTCTAGCCGTTCTTTTGGAAGGAATGTTTAAGTAGTTCTTTTGTTAAGTGCTATGAACTTTAAGTATTAACTTTTGTATTAGTAAAGTGGGTACACTGATATGCATTAAGCCCCACGGGGCAACTGAATTGTGATTGTAATTATAAAGTCCTTTAAGTTTTGTTATGCTTTGAATGTATGATCATGTATACCGTAATGTGAAGAGCGGCAGTACCGAACCAATGTGCAAATTTTAAAATGAGAAAAGAAAAGAAAAAGTTTTTCACGCTTCCGCAAACCACATGACGCACATCTATTCGATACCGTTGCGTATGTGAGCCTTGTCCTGAGGCCCTCGAGCTGAAGGGCGGTGGTCTCGACTCGAGATCCGCAAAGGGTGGATTTCGGGTCATGACAAGACTCCTACTGGGGTCTTGCAGCGTCAGTACCTGAAATGGGGGTAAGTAGGGTGGAATGAGCTACGAGAGCTCAGTAAGTAAAAATAGATCTCCGACACTGGTATCAGTGAAATACGAATCCATGAATAAGAATACGATAGCCAATCATGATAAAAGAGATGTTGTGATAGCCAATGAGAACAGTTTCCATGAGGGCCAATGAACAATAGGTCACAATGTACAATTGGGAGTAATGGATATAACATCAACATGAAACTCTCAATAACAATATATCAACTTGAAGGTACAGCCACAATAAACCGATCACATTCAATCAATAAAGAAGGTTCTCTCAATGTAAGACAAGTCATAAGAAAGAGTAACCATTCAATAACCTAACCATCACAATCTAGTCGAGATGCTTATAATCTGTTCCCCATGTAGAATGCCAGTGGAAATGCAAATGAAATGCCAGTGAAAATGCCAATGAAAATACCAGTGGAATGCCGGTGGAAAGCCTACAAGGAATATCATTCCGCCACCTGTCCGTTCACGGACTCGACCCTGAGGTCTCCAATCAAGTCAGAAAGCATCGGGTGGATATTGTGACTGAGCACAAATCTGGTATTCATAACATATCATGATCATTCGTGATTCCATAGAAGTATAAAATGGAATATCATATATTCAATAAAGACTTTAACAGTAGGCCTTTCAAGGCATAGTTCAACATGATAACGATGATATAGCAGTCAATCAATGTCCACAAGATATAACAATATCACATTGTGGAGAACAATAACATTAGGTACGTTCAAGAGTACAAGTCTGGCAGTAAGAGAATAACTTGGCTTGGAAACACCATATGGAAGAGAAAGTGAATTTACTTACCTCTAAATATGCTTTCCTAAATCAGCCTCCTATGGGTTTGCCTTTTTCTTGTCGAATTCCCTATATATATATATCAGTAAATACGTTTCAGAATGAATGCTATTCATCAAATTTTTTGCCTTGCTATCAGAAGTATTTCTAATACTAATTTAAACTTTACCATTAAGTCCGAAATGTCGAGGAAAGTCAATTTAGGCTTTCGCGGAATTCCATTTGGACTTTTAGATTGAAAAGGGCAAAATTGTCATTTTGCATTTTTACGTGTCTTTTATCCCTGGGACCTTTTTTCATAATTTTGACATCACCATTGGAGTCAGAATGTCTGAAATAATAAAAATTGACTATTCATTTGCCTCGTTTGGACTTTGTTTGACCCACTTTTGAGTTAGGGGTATTTTCGTAATTTTCTTTAAATAATATTTATTAATTTTTCCTGTTTGGGCCTTAGTGGAATTTCCCAAACTTCCTGCGGTTCAAATGCAATTTCCAATAGTCCCGGTCTGGACCAGTGGGTTCACAGTTAGAAACCCTAAATCGGTCTACTAGGTCACTGAACCAACCGATTCAGTTTAATTCAAGAAACCGGAACAAGATATTCACTCTGTCTACCTTATCCACGGTTGAGTTAAACCCAAACCCAATTTCAATTTCTTATCTTTATATCCAAACAACCCAATTCCATTTTAAATCCAACCCTTAAACGATGTCGTATCAGTTATCCATCTACTTCCGGTCGGGTCCCGACCCGATCCGACCCAAACCCAGTTCCTTCTTGACCCGATATACCCCTCGATCTTCCAGTCATCTTCTTCAGTTATTTTTTGTCACGACCCGAAACCCACCCTATGCGGATCTCGTGTCGCGGGGCCAACCCGAAGGCCGTCCCTACTTTTTTCCATTTCTGTATCATAGTACTAATATGCAATGTACTAAAAATTTTAAACAATAAACAGCGGAAGTCTTTATCAATTACAGTAATCCAGCGGAAGTCTTTAAATCAAATTTAACAGCGGAAATCTATTAAATACATGACATAGTTCTACAAAATTCAAAATGAGAACTAAACCGTAACCAGCACCCGGGGGTGGTGAATACATGGGAGAACTAACATAGACTGATACAATGCTTCAAAATATCCCCCTACGCTCTCAGACTCCTACTGGGGTCTCGCAGCGTCATCACCTGAAATGGGGTGGAATGAGCTACAAAGCTCAGTAAGTAAAACAGATCTCCAACACTGGTATCGATGATCAATGTGTATCCATGAATAGATAATGATAGCCAATCATAAGGAAGGAGATGCTGTGATAGCCAATGAAACATGATTGCCACGAGGGCCAATGAAAGGTAATCACAATACACAATCAGAAGTAATAGTGTAAAATGAAAGTATAACAACAATGAAGTACTGCCACAATGAACCGATCTCAATCAAATCAATCAATGCAAGTCTTTCGAGACTTGAAGAATTATAAGGAAATAGTGCCATTCAACAATCAATTCTGTTAATCATAAGAGATGCTGTTATTCTGTTTCAGGGCTTGGCAGACCCTCGATCTTTTGGGGCCCGGCATACCCCCCAGTCAATTCCAATAATTTGCCATTTGTCCGTTCACGGACTTGACCCGTAGGTCTCATTAAATCAGATAGCATCAGATGGTTGTTGTGACTGAGCACAACTCCCGTGTCCATAAACATGTCATGATCATAGTAATTCCATAGAATATAAAAATGGAATATCATTCATTCAATGAGGATACAGTAGTAGGCCTTTCAAGGCATGGTTCAACATGATAACAATGATATAGAAATCAATCAAGGTCCACTAGATAGAACAATATCACAAGTGGATAGCAATAACATAGGTGCTTTCAAAGCACAGTAAAACATGATACAGTGATACATCAGTCAATAATATGTCCACAAGATAGAAAATATCGAAAAGTGGAACACAAGGATATCAATACTTTCAAGAGTACGAGTTTGGCAGTAAAAGAATAAACTTGGCTTGTGGGAACACCACATGTAAGAGAAAGTGATCCACTTACCTCTATCGTGCCTTTATCTTAGAAATCCGTGAGTATACCCTTGCCTTTTGAGTTCCCTATATATCAGTGAATACGTTTCAGAATAAATGCTATTCATCAAATTTTATGCTTTTCTATCATAAGTATTTCAAATACTATTTTAGACTTTACCATTGAGTCCGGAATGCCGAAGAAAGTCGGTTTAGGCTTTCGCGGAATTCCATTTGGACTTTTGTACTAAAAAGGGCAAAATAGTCATTTTGCACTTTTACGGTATTTTATCCTTTGGGGTTCCGTCTCGTAAAACGGACCCCACCATTGGACTCGGAACGTCCGAGATAATAGGTTTTGACTATTCATTTGTGTCGTTTGGACTTCGTTTGACCTCTTTTTGGAATAGGGGCATTATTGTAAAATTAATATTTAATTAATTTTTTATACTTGGGCAACAGTGTAATTTTCCAAACTATTTGGGGCCGGTTCACAATTACTAAAAGCTGCGGTCTGAACCAGTGGGTTCAGACCTAAAAACCCTAGACCGGTCCACCCTTGCCCTGAACCAAACGGTTCACCTTCATTCAAGAACCGGATTTCAATAACCCAATTCCCTATCCTTATCCCTGTTTCGGTTAACCCCAAAACCCAATTTCTATTTATTATTCCTGCAACCAAACATGCCCAAATCCATTTAATTAGAAACCCAAAACGACACAGCTTCGGTCCGTTTCATATCCGGTCGGGTACCGACCCGATCCGAACCCGGATCCATCCCAGTTTTGACCCGATAGCCCCACGCTTTTCCGATCGTCTTCCCCACGTCTCCGGTAGGGTTCCGGCGTGTACAGTCACCTTCTCCGGCGACGGTGACTCATTTTCCGGTGAGATTTCGACCCCTTTTAAATGTCATTCTCTTCCCCTTCTCCTAAGGATTTCAAATCCATTTTCCATTTCCTTTAAATCCCTACATAACTTCACGAAATAGAGCCTAAGTATCTCCGGCCGATTCTCCGGTGACCCATATCCTTCCTATTTCGTGACTATTTGTACACTGTTTTGACCCTAATCCATTAGAAATGGTTTCCTGCACCTCTAAGGATTATTTCCATAAACAAACATCAAAGTTTTAAGCATGAATTCATGGAACCCGAAATTATCCATGAAACCTGCAACTCCATATTTCTCCATGGTTTCTCAACCGTTTTTCATGATTCTTTTTGCATTAAAACCTATATTTCATGCTTGTTTAGACCATATAATTACATACAAGCTTCATGCTTTAAATTGTAAAAACAGAATTAAAACCACTCACCTGGGTGTTCGGATTTAGCCCACTGTGACCTTCCAACTTTCCTATTTATGCTCCTGAATTCTTTGCCAAGATGTTCTCTCAACTTTGGTCTTATTTGTGCCTTTAAACCCACACCCGTAGGCTTATATTTGTAGAGAGAGTTTCCACCGCCTCTCTCTCTTTTCTCTCTCTCTCTCTCGGTTCCTCCCCCTTCTATGGCCTCTTTCCTTGACCCAGAACCTGTGCTCTCTCTGCCAAATGCAACCTTTGCATTAAATGGCTTGGAGACTTGTTGGGCACTTATGTATATATATATATATATATATCATATTATATATATATATAACACACCCATTTCTCACATAGCCGACACACACACTCTCTTTGGTGCTTGCATACTGCCCAAGGCAGTTCCCCTTTTTCCTTTCTTTTTGTTTCTTATGTAAATATACATATATACATAATTACATCATACATGTATAATACATTATATATTATACATATATACACATGAAATACACTTTTTTTATACATGTATATACATGCATATGTGGAGGTCTAATTCTATTTTAAATCATATTTGCATACACTGATTTCAATCAAGCTACGTATCTACATTCACGTATGCATGCATGGGAATGCGTGCATGCACGCATTTCGATGCAATGCCCTGTGATGCTCGGGTGTTACCCAGCCTTGGTCATTCATTTCCGTGATTACAGTCTCCAGTCTTTCATTTCCATGAGAATACTATGACATTCATATCTTATCGTTTAAGTTACATGTTTTAACCGACCTACCTCGGTATACGTGACGTATCCCGGGTCGGGATATTACATTTTTTCCCGCCACAGTTGCCGGAACAGTAAACCCTAGCCACTGATCTTACTAATTTCACGTCCAAAATTTACTGTTCTTGTACCAAATGATTTCTAAAACTTTAGGAAACATTTTAGAACTAGTTTTTGGCCCCAAACCTCACCGATTTCCAATACTCTTTTCCAATTTTCCGGTGTTGCACCGGTGAGGGATAATTTGTTATAAAACAGTCATTTTTAAACCATTTTCTTTGATTCTAATTGCATTGAGCTCCTGGAAAAAATACCTACCAATTTCAAATCTCAAAACCGAGGTTACTTTGATGGATAAATTTCCACCATAGTTGGCCATGTGTAAAAGCTTCAGTTTCTTGATTTTTCTTATCTTTTCTTTCATGCTTTAGTTCTAAAAATGTCTAAACTTCACCAATAATAACTTAAGAGAACAATTAAAGCAATTAAACTCAGTTTATTACCTGGTTTTTGTTGAATTCTTCCTCCCCAAAATTTAGAATTTTTCCTGGAGTTTTCTTTTTCTGTACCTCTGTTGTTCCATTCCTTTTCCTTCATTCTCTTTTCTCCGTTTCCTGCACCTACCCTTTCTCTATTTCTCTCTTTATTTCTCTCTTTCCTTGACCAACCTCAAGGTCGATGGCTTGCCACTTGGTTACATGGAAACTCACACACGCACACCTGTACACACACGGCTGCTTGCATGCAGCCACTCACTCTCCCTCCAAACATTTCAGCTCTTCTACTTGCTTTTATTCCCTTCTACAGATTTCCTTCTTTCCATTTTATTTCTTTTCTCTCACATTCAATACATTATAATATATATATATATATATATATATATAATCTAACCGTACATATATATATATATTGTATATCATCATAATTATTTATTTGTACACTCATATATGTACAAATTTACACAATATATATATATATTTACTTGCACATTTTTCTATAAAATCGGGCTTCCGGTGCAGCGTCACCCGGACACCCATGACTGTTTGCCTCTCGTACCTATGCATCGTAATTAAACATCACAGTCTATTATGCATCCAATTTTATTTATGTCATACACTGGCTTACAGTTCGGGATTACATTTCATAGCCCAGTCCAACCCGACAATGTTTATAAAAATAAACCATTCACATTCCATTACCATTCACTCCAATGAATACAATGATATAGAGCTTAACAGCTCGTTTACAACTAGTGATATTCCACTCTACCGGTGTACCTCAGTATACGTGCCATATCCCGGTCGGGACATTACAGGCGGTGTATGTTACGTGTGTTTGTGAGGTGATACAGTAGAGGAACACATGGCGGTCTCGGTTTGCAGAAAGGGAAAATTGGAAAGAGCGAGAGATTTATACTAAAATCAGTAGTTAGAGCCCCTCCCTTAGTCGATTGACGACGAAACCCTCACCCATTTGTTTGCAGGGTGTAACACCCCGACTTTGCGTAATTAATAATGAGTGTTAAATATTAATTAATAACCGGCTTATAGAATGATTAGGGAATTAATTATGATCCCGACGGTCGCCATGGACCGATTAAATAATCAAATATGTCTGGGGGAAAAGGGTATGATACCCAAACCCAATTATTGGTTAAATCGATAAAATAATGCCGTTTTAACACCAACAGAACCCGAATTAGCTAACCCGGGAAATCCCGAATGATTAATAAATGACATGGAACCTCTGACACTGAAACGAATTGAATTATGAAGCTCTCGGAAGAAACCGCATCGAAAAAGGAGCTACGGAATGAAAGTTATGTAGCAAACATGAAAAATTGAATTACTGTGCAACCAAACGTGGCCTTAACCGAAAATATGGGAAAAATGGCCAAATGGGAGGCCAAGGGAATTGAACCCTTAACCTTTGAGTGAAAAGAAACCTCATCCAAAAATTACCAACTGGGCTACTACTGTCTTTGTGTACAAATATACAATGAAAGGTATATAACCCAGAATTCTGGTGGGGCCACCTCCCAAACTGACCAATGAGGTTACATGCAAAACCTCCATCATGACCTAAACCCCTACACTTCAGCCTCATCATCACATCTCAAGTGTCTACAATTAGACCTAGACCCTACATGTATGATTATGTATGTGTATAAGTGTGCACTAATATACACATGAGCTTGGGATCTCTATAACACCAAGTGTGTGAGCTGAATATTCAGAAATCAGAAAATTGGTGCATGAGATCTGTTAGAGTGAGAAAGTGGGCAGAGAGATATACACAAAGTGTGTGTCCATGGAGGTGCCCAAAGGAGGATGAACTGAGGGGGCTGTGTGCTGCACGACTGGGACTGGGGCACACCTGAGGTGCCAAGGTCTGAACTGAGCTATGGAGGGAGGAACAATGGCCTGAACCAAGGTATACTCCTCTTTAAACTGAAAAATTTTCTGTTAAAATTTGACATACTGTTCTGATAGTTTTAATCCATTTAAACGGTATAAATGAGTTCCTGTGAGGCCTTAGAACGATTCTGAATCAATTGGGAGGCTCGAATGGGGCTTGAGACCCCAAACCGTGAGCAAACCGCCATTAAAACACCTTGGGTAACAGGTCTGAAATGACCTCCATAAAACGGACTCCTGATGGTCTAGAACTCATCTAGACTCTTCTAGGGTTCTGAAAACCCTCATCCGCGACCCAAAAACCCCATGCAACACCCTCAAAAAGTCAGTTGCAGGTTCGGGTGTGAAATGCTATTCTTGATTTGAATGCTTTAAACTGATTTTCTTGATTGGGGGAGGGTGCTACACATCATAAGGATCACACAGAACTCAACCTTGATAAAAATGGTTGAGAAATAAAGATGTATTGTCGAATTATTCAGTTCGGCTATTCCTCCATAAACCAAGCACTCGAGCTTGATTCGATCAAAGAAGACGATGCAAAATCATTGGTCTCACATCCAAGAATGTTTTGGAATCAAAACATATTGAAAACTGTACCTGAAACTTCACGAATTGAAGAAATCGTGAAACTGTGAATTAGGGCAACACTGAGTTGTTCGTTGGGGACGACAGAGTTGACTCGGCCGAGTTGACCGAGTCGAACCGAGTTGTGAGTTGACTCTGGACATGTGTCGGCCTGTGAGGATGCCACCGAAATAATGAAACTGCGCCGTTTTAGGGTTAACCGTTTTAATTTTAAATCGAATTCAGCCTGTTTGGCAATGCAGTTAATAAATTAAAATTTGGATTTGGCTAATCCTAAACACGGATAAAGGGGCAATCGAGGTTAAATGGGATATGTTATCCCGGTTTTCTGAAGGTCACAGAACCGGTTGGTTCACAGTGTAATTGGACCGGTTCACTTGGTGAACCCTTGAACCCGTGGGTTTGAACCCCTAAATTATAAAATTATACTTTGAACCCCAAATACTTTCTGAAATTACGGATTTGTCCCCACTGTTTTAAAGAATTACACAGTGGCCCAGATTTTGGATAAATTATACATTTAAGCTCCTGGAAATTAATTAAATAATAAAATAATTATTTAATTATTTTATTAAATAGGTAAAATTACAATTTTACCCCTGGACATTAAATATGTCAAACGAAGTCCAAATAAATTAAATAAATAGTGTATTTTCACTATTTCAAGCATTCTGGACTCAATGGTATAGTCCGATTTTGGAAATACAGTACCGAAAAATACAAACCTGTAAGTGATAAATTACTGTACTGCCCCTGATGGCACCAGACCCAAATAAAAATAAAAGACAGTCTATTTTGACTATGTTGAGCATTCTGAACTCAACGGTGAGGTCCGTTTAACGAACCGAAGTCCCGAAAAATACAGACACGTAGGTGTAAATGACCGAATTGCCCCTAATGATTCCCAGGGTCAGTTAAACATAACAGATAGTCCAACTCAACTATGTCGGATGCTCTGGACCCAATGGTGAGGTCCATTCTATGAACTAAGGCACTGAAAAATATGACGTATGAAATTACCAAAATACCCCTGACATTGAACGAAGCCCAAATGAAGTCCGATTGGGACGAAATTGATAGCGATAGAAGCCCAGATACTGGTGAGACTGTAAACATGATTAAATAATGATTCGGAGTCAGAATCTTACAAAACGTAAAATGACCAAAATACCCCTGAGCACAGTAAGTGCAAAGTAGAGGTCAAATAAAGGTCAAACTGATCTGATAAATTATCATAGGGATAATTATGAACACTGAAGGGCTAAATAAGACTCCAGGACAGTAATGCGTAAAACGAGAAACGATCGATGTGTCCGGATAATCAAAAGCAAATACCAAACGAAGTCCAAAGGACTTAAGAATTTACATATGAGATATATGGGATATTCTGAGGGCCTTGACAGGGTCCGGGGCAAGAATGATAAAATGACCATTTTGCCCCTAAGGCTGAAGAAGTAACTGACTGATAACGATTGAAGTCTAAATGACTTGGGTTATAATCCTGATGACTGCTGAGCCTAATTTAAGAATAAAATAGCCCCGGATGAAACCCGATGAGAGGGCGATAGGCTACTAGGCTATCTTGGGTAAACCGATAGATACCTAAGACGACAAATGAGACTTGAATGGATGAGTTCTGATCTGTCTATGATTGATGATTATTGTTCAGGATATACATGGAGATGCCTGACGTATCCGGAGGTTATCGGATTGTTTGCGCAAGGAGATAACCGTAACAGTTTGTGAGTAACCTGGAACTTCTGACTTGGTGTATAAGTACACCGTCTAGTTACTGTATTTTGATTTACTGTACTGTTTTGTATACTATACTGTCTGAATGCATACTTTTTATACTGCGTTACACGTAACATGATTTTGTACTGTCCTGCTCTCCTGTTCAGTTCGGGTCTGTCTTGTTCTGTTGTATGGTCTGTCCTGGTTTTATTCTGCACTGTTGCATCTTGTGAGTAAACCTGACTCCTGAACTGGTGTATAAGTTCTGTCTAGATACTGTATTTTGAAGCACTGTACTGTTTTGAACGTTATACTGTTTAAAAAAAAGGCATATATTTAAAGTAGCATATGCCTTGTCCTGATTGATATTGTTTCGTTTTGTTCCGTCATGTTCAGTTCTGATATGACTTGTCCTGATTGATATTGTTTCATTTTGTTCCGTCATGTTCAGTTCCGATATGACTTGTCCTGATTGATATTGTTTCGTTTTGTTCTGTCATGTTCAGTTCCGATATGACTTGCCCTGATTGATATTGTACCATTTTGTTCTATCATGTTCAGTTTCGATATGACTTGTCCTGATTGATATTGTTTCGTTTTGTTCTGTCATGTTCAGTTCCGATATGACTTGCCCTGATTGATATTGTTTCGTTTTGTTCCGTCATGTTCAGTTCCGATATGACTTGCCCTGATTGATATTGTTTCGTTTTGTTCCGTCATGTTTAGTTCCGATATGACTTGCCCTGATTGATATTGTTTCGTTTTGTTCCGTCATGTTCAGTTCCGATATGACTTGTCCTGATTGATATTGTTTCGTTTTGTTCCGTCATGTTCAGTTCCGATATGACTTGTCCTGACTGATATTGTTTCGTTTTGTTCCGTCATGTTCAGTTCCGATATGACTTGTCCTTATTGATATTGTTTCGTTTTGTTCCGTCATGTTCAGTTCCGATATGACTTGTCCTGATTGATATTGTACCGTTTTGATCCGCCATGTTCAGTTTCGATATATCTTGTTCTAATGGATGTATTGCTCTGTTTTGTCCCGTTATGATCCGTCCTGTTATGCCCTTGTCCTTGATTATGCCTGTGACTTGAACTGGTGTTTTGTTCCGTCTGATCCCGTTCTGTACCGTCCGTTAATAATCTGTCTGTCTTGATTGATATATGGTCCAGTTCCGTTATGATCAGTCCGAATTCTTGACTTGGTATATAAGTTACTGCATAGATACTGTATTTTGATGCACTGTACGGTTTTAAAAGTTATACTATCTGAATGCATGTTTTTAAATGCAAACTTTTATACTGTATTGTACGCGGCATGATTTTGTCCCGTCCTACTATTATTTTGTTCGGTCTGTCTTGTTCCGTTTTATGGTCTATCTGATTTTGTTCTGCTATGATGTGTCTGACTCTGGGTACCATTCTGATTATGAGCGGTCTGGCATAAGTAGGCTTGATTACGCGCCTAACTGATATATTGTTTGTTATGCCCTGTTATGTTCCGCCCAGTACTGATCTGTTCTGATATTTGAATTAATTGCCTATACTCTCATTGATATTGGCATCATGCACTGTTCTGTCTATTCTGATTTGTTGTTCCGTTTAGTTCAGTCCTGTTTTATTCTACTGAAACTGCATTTAAAGTAGATTTATAAAACTGCTATTTCAGAAACAACTGAACTACCTTGTGCTTTGTAAACAAGAAATGGTTTTGAAACCCTTGACAGGGAACCTGTGTTACTCATTGGGCTTTTCGAAGCTCACCCCATTCCCTAACATTTTTTCAGGAATGATATCTGTTGGATCTGATGGCACTGATCTGTGGAGACTGGATTACTGAGGATTGAATCTGTTTAATCAGGTGAGTGATGTAATACGACTGACTTGACTGATATGTACTAGATATAGACATGGCTCATGGATTTAAACGGTACTCTAGAGATTATAGTTCTGCTCTGTTGTTATATGTCGGATTATAGATATGCTCTGAGGTTAGAATTGTTAGCTGTTGGATTTTAGGCTGGCTCTGTGGTACATAACCTTACAGTGAATACATGAGTTGCATTCCCCTGACAAAAAAAAAAAAGGTTTTAAATTCCGCTGCATCTGACCCTACAGTCGGAGTGCAATTCACTGGAAAGTTCAGAAATTGCCTTCGGTTGGTCGCGTGGCGGCTGACTGGCATCACGTCCTCGACATCCGCGTAGGGTGGGGTTCGGGATGTGACACAGGGCACTCCGTTTATGGAAGATCAAGAATGACGCTGACAGAATCGGATCTGCTGTGGTCTATAATGCCGCAACGGTGGTGAGGAATGTTGTCGATGGTGGTTGCTACTGAGTTTGACAATCTGCGACGTTGAGGCTTCAAAATCAGAAAGATTTAAGCTGTGGCGGTGATGGTGGCGAAGGAGACATCACTCCGTGAAGTAGTGTCTGGTTGCGGGATGGTCTATTGCCCTGTATTTGATGGTCTCTGTTAGAGGTTCAATTGATGAATTTGTATTAAAATCTGAGGAACCAAACAAACTGGTGCAGTTGGAGTGGTGTTTGGCTAACTGGGCTGTTAGAAGCAACCGGAGTTCTAGATGAAGGGAAGTTGTTACGCCAGAACGGGGGAATTACGCAATCCAGGGGCAGCTCTGTTGGCTAGATCGAAAGCTTGTGCAGTGGTCTTGGAGCTGTAGTTCTAAACATTTAAGATGCCTTGAGGGTTCCAGGTGATAACTAAAGAATTGGCAGTCGATAGAGGAGATTACTCGAGCAGACCTTGAGGTGTTGTGCAACAGTTTATTATGGAATCCAAATGAGGGAGCTACAGATCCGGGGTGTATTACAGAGAGGTTTAGTGCAGCTGAAGCACTTTCTGTCTCTGTTTTATAATCATTTCAAGAAACAAAGACTTGCAATGGGTTCTTGGAGGGTCGTTGATCCAGTTGGAGTGAAAGTGTACAGTCTCAATGGGGTCACCAGAAACATTTCACCGAAAAGAGAGATTTCACTGAGTTCACGTGGATGGAATTTGAAATGGAAATAAGTGTAATATGAAGGTAATGTTTATTGTGAATAAAGCTATAAAGTGAATAGATATGTACTGCAACTATAAAGCACTACGAGTTAGGCAGATTTTAAAGGATATTATTTTAAATAAAATTACGAAATTACCCAAGTTCTAAAACAAGTCAAACGAAGTCCAAATAAAATAAACAAATAATGTATGTTGACTATTTTAGACGTTTTGGACCCAATGGAGGACTCCGTTTCATGAGACGAGACTCCGAAAAATAAGAAACATTAAAGTGTAAATTACCAAATTACCCCTAACGTGCTTCAAGTCAAATTAAAAGCTGAAAAAGTCTAAATTGACTTTCTTCGATGTTCTGGACTCAATAGTAGGGTCCATATTATGAAATGAAGTACGGAAAGATTTGACACGTAAGTATATAAAGTAATAAAAGCAAACCTTATGATTTAATAAAGCTACCAGAAGAATGTATATAAAAAGTATACGCCTAAGATAGAAAGTAGAAATTAGTTACGATCTAAGCATAAGTTAAGATCACCAATGGGTGGTATTGTAGTGACTATGAAGTTAATGAGATTATTTATGAATTTTTCTTAGGACCAACAGATGAATTGTTCTTAGGAACTACAGAGGAAGTGGGAAAGCATAATAGTAGCTTCAACCTAAACATATAAGGTGAGTAACCTTGCATTTGAAGTGGAGATTTAATTCCATGGTTTTGAATAATGTTTTAAATATCAAATTCAGTCTTTATATGATTCCTATTTTAAAATATTCTGTTATGACATGCTCATTAAATATTTTTATATACAGTTCATTTCTTCGAAATATTTAGCATGCCTGAGTAAAATGCCAATTTCCTTAAATATTCTGAATTTGATTATTCCAAGTATTTGAAGTTCTATTGAAAAAGTTATATGCTACATGTTTTAAATACTCATGAAAAGTATTTATGTGAAGAAGCCATGTGATAAATGTTTTACAAGATAACAGTGCATAAGCACACAGACAAGATTTTGGGTTTCTTCGGAACTCAATTGACCTGTCATGTGAAATGCCCGGTAACAGGATCTAATCCCTCAGGCAATGAGATATCTCCACGTATACGTAAAACGGGAGTCTGGTTCGAAACAGATTCCACCTAATTAAAGAGAAAATATTACAAACGTTTTTGAAAATGGAAGTAGGTTTTACCCCCATTTTCACTATGCATGTTTATATGTTTTGAAATGACACATGTGAAAAATGGAAGCAGGTTTTTACCCTCATTTTCACAATACATATTGGCATTTTTTATGTTTATATGTTTTGAAGTGAAAATACTCTATTTGAAGAAGTATATGTTTAGTTTGAATACTTTAAATGTTTCAAAGCTATCTGTTTTATGCATGTACTCTATGTTCAAAGTATACGAGCAATTGGTAATGAGTATTTTATAAACTGTCATGTGGGAAACCACTGCCAATTGAAACCCCATGAAAAATGCTGGAATTACTCACTAAGCTTCTCGAAGCTCACCCCATTCCCTAACATTTTCAGGTACTAACAATGAATGGGAGCCTTGATCCATTTTGGGATGACGATTAGTAGCTCCGTTATGATCATGGACTTTTGGAAGTATTAGAACATGTAGTTGGATAGACTTTGATGTAATAGATTTTGGGTAATATGTACTTAAGCTCGAGAGGCAACCGAATATGTAATGTATATAAAACTTTAGAATTTTATTCATGCTCTGAATGTATATTCATGTGTACCGCTATGAAGAGCGGCAGTACCGGGTGCATGTGCGAAAGATTTAAATAAAGAAAGAAAATAAAAAGTTTTTCTCGTTTTTGCATACACAGGCCGCACCGCTATCCGATACTATTGCTTATGTGAGCCTTGCCCTAAGGCCTCAGCCGAAGGGTGGCGGTCGCGATGTGAGATCCACACAAGGTGGGTTTCGGGTCGTGACCGAAATCATATAGGATATGATGGTCCTGCTAATCATATGAATGACATTGCCATCCCCTACGAAGCGTGTTATTTATAATGTTAGGTTCCAATGCATTCATTGATAGTGACTTGAGGATACCACTATGCATTCATGAGAGAAAAAGTTATTTTACTGTTTGTTTACATTCATGCTAATATATGTGCTTATATATATGATTCTCAAATGTCTTCATTTAACCCACTTGCTATCATCCTGAAAGAAAATAAGTTGACTGGACCTAACTATGTGGATTAGGAATGAAATTTGGACATTATCCTTATTGCAGAGGGGTACAAATATGTGATTACTGTGGATAGCCCAGACCTTCCAAGGGTTGATGCTCTCCAAGAGGACATTGACCGCTATTCTAGGTGGGTCAAGGCTGATGAGATGGCACGTTGCTATATCTTAGCTTTGATGTCAAGTGTTTTATAGCATCAGCATCAGAGTTTCCTAACAGCTAGGGATATGATCCTTAACTTAAAGGAGATGTTTATGGATCAGGGGCAACCTACTAGGCAGACTGCCATGGGAGCACTCATGAACACTAAGATGCCTGAAGGAACTCTAGTAAGAGACCATGTTTTAAAAATGATTGACTTTTTAAATGTGTTGGATGTTTTGGAGGCTAACATTGATGGTGAGTTCCAGGTTGATATTATCCTTGAGTCGCTGCCTGACTCTTTTAATCAATTTAAGCTCAACTATAACATAAATAAAATAAATTTGACTTTGGCTGAGCGTCGGAGCACTTTACAGGCAGTGAAGGGTATTATCAAAAGCCATCCTAGTGCTCATGTGGCTGAGGGTTCTTTCTTTAAGCTCAAGACCAAAGGCAAGGGCAAGTGGAAGAAGAAACAGAACCCCAAAAACTCCAAGGGAAATATAGGTCCTAAAGGGGGTGTTAGGAAAAGGGAAGAAAGGGGCAACCACAAGGTCAACCACTAAGCCCAAAAGAAAGTGTTTCCATTGTAGGGTCATGGGGCATTGGAAGATAAATTGTCCAGATTATCTAACCAAGGAAAAAAACACAAGTATAATCGAATCACTTGTTATTGAAGTAAGCTATATAGTGGGTACTTCAGATTCCTGGTGTGTAGACTCTGGTGCAACTAATCACATCTGTAATTCGTTGCAGGGTTTTAGGAGACCAGGTGACTAAGCGATGGAGAGATTATTTTGCACTTGGGAATAGAAGCAAAAGTTGTTACGGTGTTAGTAGGAGTAGTTAGTTTATGTTTTTCTTCAAATAAGACACTAGTACTTTATGATAGCTTATATGTGTCTGGCATTAGAAGGAACTTATTATCAGTTTCAAGTTTAATAAAACAAGGTTATTTAGTTTATTTTAATTCAAATGTTATTATTAAACATAGTGGTTCTTTTATATGCTTTGGCACAATAGTTAATGGTCTTTATTTGATTACTCCTAAGATATATGAGATACATGATACCGAAAAGAATGAACCATCATAAACTTTACCACTTAAAAGAAAAGATTCTTCTACTAATTCAACTTATCTTTGGCACTTGAGGCTAGGTCATATTAATTTGAATAGGATTAATAAACTAGTAAAAGAGGGTATTTTGTCTTCCTTGGTTGTTGAACCACTGCTAATTGTATATCCTGTTTAGAGGGAAAGATGACCAGAAGACCCTTTGCTTCAAAGTGAAATAGGGCCAAAGAAGTATTGGAGTTAATCATACTGATGTGTGTAGACCTTTAAATATTAGGGTTAGAGGGGGCTATGAGTATTTCATCACTTTTACTGATGATTACTCTAGATATGGTTATGTCTATCTATTGCACCACAAGTCAGAAGCCTTTGAAAAGTTCAAAGAGTTTCGGGTAGAAGTAGAAAAACAATTAGATAAGAGCATAAAATCACTTTGATCTGATCGAGGTAGGGAATATCTCTCTAGTGACTTCAGTAAGCATTTATTGGATAATGAGATTTTATCCCAGTTGTCTGCACCTGCCATGCCTCAGTAGAACAGTGTAGCAAATAGGAGAAACAGAACACTTTTAGATAAGGTAAGGTCAATGATGAGTTATTCTGATTTGCCTATATTCCTTTGGGGGTATGCAGTTGGAGACAACAGTATATATTCTAAACTCAATTCCAACTAAGTCTGCTCCCAAGACTCCAATAGAGCTTTGGACTGGGCACAAGCGAAGTCTAAACCATTACTGAATCTAGGGGTGTCCAGCCTATGTGCCGAAAGTAAAGACTAGCAAGTTAGAACCAAGATCAGAATTGAGCTATTTCATTGGCTATCCTAAAAGGACAAAACGCTGGCTCTTTTATAATCCTAGTGAGCAGAAGGTATTCGCTAGCACGAATATTATTTTTCTGGAAGATGATTATATTATGGGTCAAAAGCCCAAGAGTAAGATCACCTTAGAAGAAACATCAAATGCTTTTTCTATTCCTCAGGAAAATGATAATCATGGACTAGATGCCTCTATTCCAAAATCTTCTATTACACTAGAGCCATGTCGTAGTGGGAGGACTGTCAAGCCACCTGATGGGTATATGTTCTTAAAAGAGTCTGTCTCAAATGAACATGTTTTAGATCCCAGTAAGCTACGATGAGGCAATCTTTGATCAAGATTCGGGACTTTGGCAAAATGCGATGAAAGTTGAGATGGAATGTATGTATTCTAATCAGGTCTAGGAACTTGTGGAACCACCTGCCAATATTAAACCAATTGTGTCACGACCCGAGACCCACCCTGTGCAGATCTTTAAAAATCACGAGTGCCCCAACCCGACTCTGGGTGTTGAACTGGGACCTGATCTCAACTTGCTAAATAATCAGTGCTACTAACATGCAACAATTAAATAGCAGAAGACTTTAAACAATTAAATAAATAAAAGCTGTATGTGATATATATAATGTTCTCAAAATAGCGAATACAAAATTTCTTAATACAACTATTCATCCCCAAGAAGTGGATAATATGGGAGAGTTATAAGACTTTCTGTACTAAGTATTACACTACAACTTCAAAAATAATGTCCACCTCTAGCTATCAGGCTCTACTGTCTGTTCTCGATCTCTGTGCCTGAAATAGTCAAAAAGTAGTATCTATTCTGAGCTATGAAAACTCAATAAGTAGTTTTTTACTCTGCCATGTGTACAAGGGTATAAAAGAGTACTAGCTAGTCAATGAATATATATACTCAATATCAGATGATAAGAAAATGAATCTACTATGCTAACATGTCATACTGCTACAGTCATGAGCTATATCAAGTATGAAATGTAAGCACTCAACTGAAAGTTGTAAAATCTCATGATCATTCAATAACAATATAGCATGATCAAGCTATGAATATCAACAATAAGGATAGTGATATCAACTAAAACTGAGATGATTTTGTGGGGCCCAAAAATCCCCTTGAGCTCGTATTCAATTCCATAGGACTCGCTGAATAATACTACTCTATGTACACTATAACTCCACGTCCCATGCCTTGCATAGCAACGGGTAAATGTTCCACTCAGGAACCTGGACCCGAAGGTCGTAAATAACATCAGAATAGGAAATGTGACTGAGCACAAATCCAACACTAATAATATATCGGGATCATGCTATCTTCCACGAAGAGTATAGTGGAATCATAAATAATTCTAGGCAATCTGACGTAACAATAGTTTTCGAGGCTATGGTTACTAGACTACTTAGAATAAAAATGTCTGGCCTTCGCGACCCTAGGTACAAGTGTACAAAAAGGAATCTGTGCACAAGTGTACAATCATGATCAAGATATATATAGAAATCAATAACTGGTTCCCACATGATAGGGCAATATCAATGTGGCTTAAATAAATATTAGTATGTATAGAATACAAATAGCAATATGTACAATGAACTAATGACATGGTTTGTAAAGTAACACATGCAGAGATTGAATTTTACTTACCTTTACTGTCTATAAACTAAAAGGATCTAGACTGCCTTCTCTTTGCCCTTCCGTGTTCCTAAAATTCATGAAACACGTCTTAGTCTATCACTACATAAATTTTGCTATTCATCAAATTTTATGTCTCTATGCTGTAAGTTTCTCTTTTACTAAAATAGACTCTACTATTGAATCTGAAACATCGAAGAAAGTCAGTTTAGGCTTTCAGTGGAATTCAATTTGGACATCTGTGCTAAAAATGGCAAAATGGTCATTTTGCACTTTTACGTGTCTTTTATTTTTCGGGACCCTGTCTCACAAAACGGACCTCACCATTGGTCTTAGAAGGTCCAAGATAGTCAAAATACACTAATAACTTGTCTAATTTGGACTCCGGGCTGTTTTGCTATATTTAAATTAATTAATTTAATTTAATTATTTTAATATTATAATTATAATATATATATATATATATATATATTTTGGTGCAACAGGAAGCACGGGCTTGCCTGTCCACTTGGTTTGAGCTTTGGTTCCTTAGACTTGGTCACTGTTTCGATTCCTAGGGGCTGCGCCCCTTTTGATTTTTCTTAATTATTTCTTTTGTATAATATATATATATATATATATATATTGTGGCAATTTATAGGACGGGCGTGCCTGTCAGAGTGGGTTAAGGGTCTTGGTTATGCGAAGGGTTGAGGGTTCGACTCTCAGAGGCTACAACCCCTTTTATTTTTTCTGATTTCCTAAGGCCCAAACAACGGATAGTCCAAAACTGAGGATAGGATATCCTCGCCTTAAATCAATTCATTTTCTGATTTCTTAAGATTGTAACCAAACAGTCAAATTTAATTTAATTTAAACAATAACTCTCTTCTAAATGACGCAGCATTGCCCAACGCAAGCACCAAACGGTGTCATATCCTGATATACTATTCACTGTCTCTCTCGAAAATCCGGTAGGGTTCCGGTGACATTCCGTCGCCTTCTCCGGCGATGGCCAACTATTTTCGATCATTTTCACTCCCTTTTTAAATGCATTTTACTTTCATTTTTCATGTAGATTCCATTTCTAACCTTAGTCTTTATTTTAATTCATTGGATCTTTACGAAATGGCCAAGAACCTGTGGCTCTGACCAATTGAATATTTCCATTTTCATGCTAATTACTCCACTTTTTTTACTCGTTTCTTTTTCCATTCATTTCCTGTACTTTATAGGATGATTTCTAGGCCATTTAAACAAATCTATATGCATAAAATATAAAAAACCCGATTATTTTTTTAAACCTGCAACTACCTTGTTCTACTTCATTTTTGAATCATTTTAATCGATTTTTTTTTTTGCTACTGAATCTATGTTTCATGCTTAACAAGGCATAACAATTAGATCTATTTATCATGCTTTAATTTCAAAAAATAGAACCTTTGGACTCACCTATAATTTTTGTACTTTCTTACCTGTAGGCATACCCCTCTCTTCTTCCTTCTTCTTGGTTAAAGCTTATACACCTCTTCCCAATGCTTACAGCCCTTTCAATCAATCCTTTCCTTCTCTTTATTTCCTATCTAACCCAACTGCACACAGGTCTATATATATATACATTACAAACTGCCTCAATTTCTCTCTCTTTCTCTCGATTTCTACCCCTTCTAAAGCCCTCTTCTTTGACTTTTTCTCTCTGATTTTTATGCTTGCTTTTACACTTTTTTTCTTTTCAAAAAATATCTCATATATATATATATATATATATAACACACACACACCATACACACCAATCGACACACACACGTAACACACAATGCATGCATGCTGCTTGGCAGCTTCGTTTTCTTTTCTTTCTTTCTTTTCTTATTTTATAATACATATATGTACATATATACCATACTATATATATATATATATATACATATATAAATACATACTTTATACATATATATAGTCATATATACACGTATATATTAGTTTCTTGTCACACATACATACACTAATATTAAATAGGCTACACATATGAGTATACGTATGCATGTATAGAAATGCGTGTGTACAAGTGTAACGACCCGGACCTCGATGGCAAGATATTTTCCGCTTTGGGCCAGGCCCGCACGGATTTGTTCCTGGGCTTACGCCCAAAACGCGTCTTGCCATATGGGGGTACGTCCGCATATATGAATACCCCCGCTTTCCCTTCCCCAGGCGATGTGGGATGAGTTTACCCTCCCATCCACCCTCACAGGAACTCACCGTCCTCGGTGAGGGCCCATCTAGCACACTTCCGGCTGGGGCGCGCTCTGATACCATTGTAACGACCCGGACCTCGATGGCAAGATATTGTCCACTTTGGGCCAGGCCCGCACGGATTTGTTCCCAGGCTTACGCCCAAAACGCGTCTTGCCATATGGGGGTACATCCGCACATATGAATACCCCCGCTTTTCCCTTCCCCAGGCGATGTGGGATGAGTTTACCCTCCCATTGTAACGACCCGGACCTCGATGGCAAGATATTGTCCGCTTTGGGCTAGGCCCGCACGGATTTGTTCCCGGGCTTACGCCCAAAACGCGTCTTCGGGTATCAGAGTGACGCAGCACAGCTGATCGGGCCCATCCGATATTGTCCCCTCTGGTCCACATGACCTCAGGGTTTTGTTTCCCACCTACGGGAACGCGTCTTGCCAGATGGGGGTACGTCCGCACATATGAATACCCCCACTTTCCCTTCCCCAGGCGATGTGGGATGAGTTTACCCTCCTTATTGTAACGACCCGGACCTCGATGGCAAGATATTGTCCGCTTTGGGCCAAGCCCGCACGGATTTGTTCCCGGGCTTACGCCCAAAACGCATCTTGCCATATGGGGGTACGTCCGCACATATGAAGACCCCCGCTTTCCCTTCCCCAGGCGATGTGGGATGAGTTTACCCTCCTATCCACCCTCACAGGAACTCACCGTCCTCGGTGAGGGCCCATCTAGCAAATTTCTGGCTGGGGCGCGCTCTGATACAATTGTAACGACCCGGACCTCGATGGCAAGATATTGTTCGCTTTGGGCCAGGCCCGCACGGATTTGTTCCCTGGCTTATGCCCAAAAACGCGTCTTGCCATATGGGGGTACGTCCGCACATATGGCAAGACGCGTTTTGGGCGTAAGCCCGGGAACAAATCCGTGCGGGCCTAGCCCAAAGCGGACAATATCTTGCCATCGAGGTCCGGGTCGTTACAATGGGGAGGGTAAACTCATCCCACATCGCCTGGGGAAGGGAAAGCGGGGGTATTCATATGTGCGGACATACCCCCATATGGCAAGACACGTTCCCGTAGGTGGGAAACAAAACCCTGAGGTCATGTGGACCAGAGGGGACAATATCGGATGGGCCCGATAAGCTGTGCTGCGTCACTCTGATACCCGAAGACGCGTTTTGGGCGTAAGCCCGGGAACAAATCCGTGCGGGCCTGGCCCAAAGTGGACAATATCTTGCCATCGAGGTCCGGGTCGTTACAATGGGAGGGTAAACTCATCCCACATCGCCTGGGGAAGGGAAAGCGGGGGTATTCATATGTGCGGATGTACCCCCATATGGCAAGACGCGTTTTGGGCGTAAGCCCGGGAACAAATCCGTGCGGGCCTGGCCCAAAGCGGACAATATCTTGCCATCGAGGTCCGGCTCGTTACAATGGTATCAGAGCGCGCCCCAACCGGAAGTGTGCTAGATGGGCCCTCACCGAGGACGGTGAGTTCCTGTGAGGGTGGATGGGAGGGTAAACTCATCCCACATCGCCTGGGGAAGGGAAAGCGGGGGTATTCATATGTGCGGACGTACCCCCATATGGCAAGACGCGTTTTGGGCGTAAGCCCGGGAACAAATCCGTGCGAGGCTGGCCCAAAGCGGACAATATCATGCCATCGAGGTCCGGGTCGTTACAATGGTATCAGAGCGCGCCCCAGCCGGAAGTGTGCTAGATGGGCCCTCACCGAGGACGGTGAGTTCCTGTGAGGGTGGATGGGAGGGTAAACTCATCCCACATCGCCTGGGGAAGGGAAAGCGGGGGTATTCATATGTGCGGACGTACCCCCATATGGCAAGACGCATTTTGGGCGTAAGCCCGGAAACAAATCCGTGCGGGCCTGGCCCAAAGCGGACAATATCTTGCCATCGAGGTCCGGGTCGTTACAACAAGCATTACGAGGCATGGTTCTGGGTTGCTCAATCGTTGCCCGGCACTAACTGTATAACTAAACTTATTCACCTTCTAAAATCGTATAGTACATATGATATAATGATATAAAGCTTAAACAGCTCGGGTTACAACTAATAGTACACTACTCGACCCGATCTACTTTGGTATACGTGCTAACCCGGGTCAGGGTATTACAAATTGGCTGTAAGTGCATCTACAAGAGAAAGATAGGACCTGATGGATCAGTTGAGACTTTTAAAGCTAGACTGGTGGTGAAAGGGTTTACTCAAAAAAGGGTATCGATTATGAGGAAACTTTTTCACCAGGTGCTATGCTTAAGTCTATTCGGATTCTCTTATCCATTATAGCTCATTTTGATTATGAGATTTGGAAAATGGATGTCAAGACAACATTCTTAAATGGCTATCTTGAGGAAGACATCCATATGATGCAACTAGATGGTTTCATAATTAAGGCCGAGAGTATATGGTATGCAAGCTCTATAAGTCCATTTATGGACTTAAGCAAGCTTCCCGAAGTTGGAACATCCAATTGATTAGGCAATCAAGTCATTTGGTTTTATTCAAAACCCGGATGAACCTTGTGTGTATAAGAAAAGTAAAGGAAGCGTAATGGTGTTCCTAGTTCTGTATGTGGATAATATACTATTCATTGGGAATGATGTAGGGGTGTTGTCTATGATAAAGGTTTGGCTAGCGAATCAATTTGATATGAAGGACTTGGGAGAAGCCAGTTACATCCTCGGGATTAAGCTTTTGCAAGATCGGAAGAACAGGTTGTTACATTTATCTCAAGCTGCATATATAGACAAAATTCTTATCGAATTTGCAATGCATAACTCTAAGAAAGGCTTATTGCCTTTTAGGCATAGAATACCTCTGTCCAAGAATCAGTGTCCTAAGACACTTGAGGAAGAGGAATGCATGAAGGCGGTTCCTTAAGCTTCAGTTGTAGGAAGCCTTATGTATGCTATGATCTGCACTAGACCAAATATTTATTTTGCAGTGGGCATGGTCAACTGATATCAATCTAATCTAGGACCAAATCATTAGACTGTTGTGAAACATATACTTGAGTACTTGAGAAGGACTAGAGATTATATGTTGAGATATGGGGGTGTTGATCTAGTTCCAGTTGGCTACACAGACTCTGACTTTATGTCAGATCAAGACTCTAGAAAGTCAACCTCAAGATATGTGTTTACTCTTGGTGATGGAGCTATCAGTTGGAAGAGTGTCAAACAATAGTGTATTGCTGACTAAACCACCGAAACAGAATATATAGCTACCTCTGAAGCAGCTAAGGAAGCAATTTGGCTCAAGAAGTTCCTTTCGCAACTAAGAGTGGTACCACAGTCTCAGTTGCCTATGGTCCTTTATTGTGACAATACTAGAGTTGTAGCTTAATCCAAGGAGATAAGAAACCACAAGGGTGGGAAGCACATAGAGTGCAAGTATCACCTCATCAGAGAGATCGATCAACGTGGAGACATTATCGTCACCAGGGTTGCATCTACAGACAATCTTGTAGATCCTTTCACTAAAGCTCTACCTTCTAAAAGTTTCGAGCTTCATGCGGATAAGATGGATGTCACATGTTATGGAGAATGGATGTGAGTGCAAGTGGGAGTTTGTTAGGATGTATGCTCTTATATCCAAGACATTTTATTATTATTTAATAGATTTAGTTTATTATTGAGTTTCATATTACCATATGTTTGGATGTTGCTTTATATCATGAGATGATTAATCCTTGAATTGTCATTCGGAGTGGTTCATGTGTATAAATGAGATTTATACATAGGAGATATGAACTGCTTATATAGACAATTCTAGAATTGTTCGCGGCTATTGATAAGACTGGACATCTTATCTGTAAAGCTGTAATATAGTTAACCTTTATGTGATAAAGTGGTTTATCTCAACCATCAAAGTAGTATACTCTAGGTTATTGTATTAGTGTATTGGGAATACACTAACCTGAATCACTATAAGAAATGCATCATTTGGAACTGTCACCTTTAATAAGTTTTTTATTCACTATCCGCAGTAAGTTCTTAATCTTGAGAGGATAATGAACTCAAGTTCTGAATAGTGATGGCTTTGAGTTACCAATGAGTGAGGTCTTTTAGATCAACACCTCGGTATCTTGGGAAGTCATTATTTAGATTGTGGGAACACATATTCTCAAGATGGAATCTACACTCTATGTAATACCTCGAAAATCTGACATAACCGAGACTGTACCCCGATCTAATAAATATAAATTTCGTGACGCTAATGATTTAAAATAACTTAAAATACAACAAGCAATGATAGGGTAAATTATTAGAAAATATAAAATTAATCCAGACTACTAAAAATGGTGCTCGCTCGGAGAGATAGATGATTCAGTCAAACGAGTACCAAGATGAATATATGGGACTGATACGAATAATTAAAATTATGTGAAAATAAATAAGACATTAACAGGGATCTAATGTTGGCAAATAAATTCCCGGCTTTATCGGTATGTTATAGTTTAATATTTTATAGAATGAACTATTAAACCATTACAGTGAAATAATTATGAAAATTTTGTGGGGACGACTAAGGCACCCAACGTCGGTAAAATGTATATTGATAATTCCGAGCCTTGGTTTTAAGCCAAATTATCAACATGCCATAAATTCTGAAATTATAAAATAAAATACGGATATATATATATTATTAAATAATTATACATACTATGTGTTTGTGTATAAATAAATACATATAAAAATATAGTGTGTGGCAAACATAAAATATATAATATATAAAATATATATATATATAGCTATATATATATAGGTAGATTATTTGAGAAGCTTCTTGAAAAAGCTGGAATTTAGGGGGAAAAGAAGAGCAGCCGAAGCTCCTAGAAAGAGAGAGTCATTGAAACAGCAGAAGCTGCTAGAACTCTCATGAAGTGTATATATATATATATATATATAGTTAGATATTTAGATACACAAAAAAAAATAAAAAAATAAAAAAATAGCATGGCATATAGAAGGTTCTAGCAAGAAGCAGCCAAAGCAATTGATAAAAAAAAGGGGCAAATCATGGAGCTCTAGAAACGGTGCAGTAGCAGGTATATATATATGTGCAGAGATATATATATATATGTTCCTGTTTGTAGGAAAATTGGGGGGAAATCATGTTGGATTGATCGTTGGTTGGGGGATTCTGTATGAGACGTTTGAGGTTTGCTTGAGGATTGGTTGCGAGAAGGTGATTCGAATCAATTTGGGTGCCATGAAATTGGTAGAAGCGGCAGTTGGCGAAATCCCCTATTTTGATCGAAGGCAAATGGTTTTGCGATGGTCGACGGAGGATGATGACACGGATGTATGGGCGTGGATGGAGCTGAACTTAGGTTGAAATTGAGCAGTAATCAGTGCTGTTGATTAAGGAAGACGTTGCACCATAACCTGATTCGAACAGGGGTTGCTACTGGAGTTGCGATAGGGAGCGACGATGGTGCTGCAGTGAGAATATATGTATATATGTGTTGGTGCAGAAAGGGGGAACCGAAGTGTGGAGTGAAGCAGTTCGCCGCACGGGGTGGATTCTGTTCGGGTTCCTCTGTTTTGCTGTTTCTAATTGAGAACAAAGGCTGTTCAAGGGGATCTCTTGAATAATTGGTGGAATTTCGGGTTATGGCGTTTGTTCCTCGTCAAGTAGAAAGGACTTCGACGGGGCTGAATCACCATGCAAGTGAGGTTTGGAGGAGTTGACCCCGATGGAGAAGAACTTTTATGTTGAGTCACTGGCAGTAGCAGCAATGGTCAGCGATGATCGTTATCAACGGCAGTGACTTTGAATCTGTTCTGTAAGCAAAGGGACAGCTGACTAGAAATCTGCGAAGATATAAATTGACAATGTGCCGACAATGGCTTGCAAACAATGATGAACCAGTGATGAATGGGAAACAGAACTGTGATGATAGACAATAACACCTGGAACATTAACCACCTTGCTACTATTGGACGAGCGATGTCGTCTTATGAAGATGAATTATGTGAGATTATGAAGACACTGGATGTGGACTGGAGCATGATTGCTAAAGCTTCTCCTTGTTATGTGACTTATCTGAAGGATTCCATGGATCAAATTATTAATTGTTTTGAAAGCAATGTTGATGTTAGTCAGATTATAGCTTTGGAAACTACTGCTGCGGTCCAAATGAGAATTGATGAAGCTAAGCAAACTATTCAGTAACAAGTGAACAAAGCATTAAGGGATCATGTCTGGTTTTCTTGGACTTGGATATTACAGCCCCCAAGATAATGATTCCACTGGAAGTTCATGTGGTTGGGGTTCGGAATGGAGAAACAAAGAATCAGTCGGAAAGTTAAATGATGATTGCAGTGTCAGTGGAATGTTGACTGCAACTAGACAAAGGTTGGATATATTTACATCTGAGGCATAGGATGATATTTTGGATGTTAAATCAATTATGATGGCCATCAGAAGGATAATGCCAGGATATACATGGACGTGGTTAACAACGTATCTAGAGGATATCTATGAATAAAGATAAGCGTCATGTTCAGGTGAGTAACTCGGACTCCTGACTTGGTGTATATTTTTGTATACTATACTGCTTTATATGTTGGACTGTTTTATACACCGTATTGTTTTAATGCATATGCTCTCATGCATACTCTTTGCACTGCATTGCGCATGGCATGATTCCATTCTGTCTTGCCTTTTGATGTATCATGTTCTGATTCTGTTCGGGTTTGTCCTGTTTTATTATACGCCATTTGGAATCTGTTATGTTTTGGTTCAGTTTTAATCTGATCTGTTCTGTTAGGGGGTGAGTATAAGTCCTACCCTAGAGGGACCAGGCGGCTGCTCCTAACGAGGAGTGAGTATAAGTCCTACCCCAGATGGACTAGGCAGTTGCTCCTGATCTGTCTTGTTAGGGGTGAGTATAAGTCCTACCCTAGAGGGACCAAGCGGCTGCTCCTGACGAGCAGTGAGTATAAGTCCTACCCTAGAGGGACCAGGCGGCTGCTCCTGATCTGTTCTGTTTGATCTATCTGATCTGGTCAGTTCTGATATGTTCTGTTCTGTTATGTTCTGATTTATTCTGTCTTGGCTCTGTTCTGATTTGTTCTATCAGTCTGTTCTGATATGATCTGTTTAAGCTGCATTTGTTCTACACGAGCTGCATTATTCTATTTGAGCTGCATTTGAGCATACATGTATATATGAATTGGATTTGAAACCCATGGCAGGAACCTATGTTACTCACTGAGCTTGTTTAAGCTCATTCCATTTATCTAACATTTTTCAGGTTGTATCTCCATTGGATTAGAAGGCATTCAATTCGGTCTAATTGATCACTACCTGTCTCGGTATTCTTGGTATGTACCATTGCTGAAAACAAAAAGTTTTAGATATATTTTTTATACCAGTCTATTCGTCCATGGTCTCACCGAGTCGATATAATCTATCGAGGTGTTCCTTACAATAACCATATCTGTAAAGATAACCAGTAAGATGTCCAATCAGTGTATAAGAGAATAGTCAATGATCGTATGAAATCTATTTAAAGAATGTTAGTTATATCTATCGACTCCAGTTCTAAATGATCTATAGGTAACGAATTATTCTTTGAGTTAACCATGTCCGTAAAAGGTAACCAGTGAAGATAATGAATGAGATACCAGTCAGTGTATAAGATAAGCAGTAATGATCGTACAAAATAAAACGTTAGTCTTGTCTATCAAATTCTAATTCTAATCCTATCTCTCATGACTCACAATCGAACCTATAGCTCTGATACGAAGCTGTCACGACCCGAAACCCACCCTATGCAGATCTCGTGTCGCGGGGCCGACCCTAAGGTCGTCCCTACTTTTTCCATTCCTCTATCATAGTACTGATATGCAAAGTACTAAAATCTTAAAACAATAACAGCGGAAGTCTTAGCAATGACAGTGATCAGCGGAAGTCTTTTCAGTAACAGTAATTCAGCGGAAGTCTTTACAGTACACAATGTTAGCGGAAGTCTTATCAATACATAATATGGCTCTACAGTAAACAAAATAAGAACCAAACGTAACCAGCACCCGTGGGTGGTGAATACATGGGAGAACTAAAACATAGACTGGTACAGTTCCTCAAAATATCCTCCTACGCTCGTAGACTCCTACTGGGGTCTTGCAGCGTCATCACCTGAAATGGGGGTAAGTAGGGTGGAATGAGCTACGAGAGCTCAGCAAGTAAAAACAAATCTCTGACACTGGTATCGGTGAAATATTAATCCATGAATAAGATTATGATAGCCAATCATAAGAAAAGAGATGCTGTGATAGCCAATGAGAACAGTTGCCTTGATGGCCAATGAATAATAGGTCACAATGTTCAATTTGGAGTAATGGATACAACATCAACATGAATCTCTTAATAATATAACAACAAGAAGGTACTGCCACAATAAACCGATCACAATCAAATCAATGAAGAGTGTCCTCTCAGTGTAAGATAAGTCGTAAGGAATAGTGTTATTCAATAACGTAATCATATCAATCCCTAAGAGATGCATTTACTCTGTTCTCAGGTAGAATGCCAATGGAAATGCAATTGAAATGCCAGTGTAAATGCAATGAAAATGCCAATGGAAATGCAATGAAAATGCCAGTGGAAAGCCTTCGAGGAATTCATTCATACCACCTGTCCATTCATGTAATTGACCCTTAGGTCTCCAATCAATCAGAAAGCATCGGATGGATATTGTGACTGAGCACAAATCCGATATTCATAACACATCATGATCATTTCGTGATTCCATAGAAGTATAAAATAGAATATCATATATTTAATAGAGACATAACTGTAGGCCTTTCCAGGCACGGTTCAATATGAAAGTAATGATACAGCAGTCAATCAAAGTCCACAAGATAGAACAATATCACATTGTGGATAGCAATAACATGAAGTACTTTCAAGAGTACAAGTTTGGCAGTAAAGAATAAACTTGGCTTTGGAAACACCACATGGAAGAGAAAGGGAATTTACTTACCTTTAATTATGCGTTCTTAAATCAGTATCCTGTGAGGTTGCCTTTCCCGGTCGGGTCTCCTATATATCAGTAATATGTTTCAGAATAAATGCTATTCAACAAATTTTATGTCTTGCTATCATAAGTATTTCTAATACCAATTTAGACCTTACCATTGAGTCCGAAACGCCGAAGAAAGTCGATTTAGGCTTTCGCGGAATTCCGTTTGGACTTTTGTACTAAAAAGGGCAAAATGATCATTTTGCACTTTTATAGTTATTTCTATTTTTTTGGGACCCTGTCTCGTGAAACGGACCTCACCATGATCTTAGAATGCCCGAGATAATAAAAATTGACTATTCATTTGCATCGTTTGGACTTCGTTTGACCCATATTTGAAATAGGGGTATTTTTATAAAACTTAATATTTTATTAATTTTTCTGTTTGGGCCACAGTGACATTTCCTAAAACTTCTGGGGTTGGTTCAAAATTTCCCAAAGCTACAGTCTGAACCAATTGGTTCACAACCAGTAACCCTAAACCGGCCTGACCAGTCATTGAACCAAACGGTTCAGTTTAATTCAAAGAACCAGAACAAGGTATCCTCTCTGTCTACCTTATCCACAGTTTGGTTAGGCTCAAACCCAATTTCAATTTATTATCCCTGTTACCAAACAATCCAAATATCACTTAAAATTTAATTGTAAAACGACACAGTATAGCTTGCCCCTTTATTTTCGGTCGGGTCCCGACCCAATCCGACCCAAACCCGATTCTGTTTTAACCCGAAATGCCCCCCGACATTCCGGTCATCTTCCCCGATCATTTTTCTAGCCATGGTCACCGAAACAGTGACCCTAGCTACTGAACTTCACCATTTTAAATCTATTTTTAACTGATTTTTGAATCTTTCCATGCCAAATCATTCCCCAGTCTTAATCTCCCCTCTGGACCGTTTTAAACCTTAGAAAACCAAGGTTTCCATTGCTGTTCTTCCCCAGTTTCCGTCGAATGAATTTCTCAATTTCTCATGCATATTTCATGACTGTTTTAACCCCGATTTCTTTCTAATTCATTCTTGTATACATAGAGATTATTTCCTTAACATTTAACCAAGTCTAAAACATCAAATGTATGAAACCCGAAATTATCCTTAATCCTGCAACTCGATTTTTCTAACTGATTTCCCCACCCTTTGAACTGATTCTTTTTGATAAATGTTCCTTATTTCATAGTGATTCAGCCCCTACGATTAATATCTTAATATCATGCTTAATTTGTAAAGACAGAAGTATGATTTCTTACCTGGGTTTAATAGTTTTGTCCTCGATGACTCTCTCTCTCTCTTTCTGAACCTCTATGCTTCTTCCACTTCTATCTTTTTCTTCTCCTCTTCAGTTCCCAGTCCTCTCCTTTCATTTATCTTATGTCACATATATATATATATATATAGAACCCACCGCTTCTTTCTCTCTCTACTTTCTCTTCCAACACTAATATGTGTATGTATGGTATATAGTGTACCCTTTACCCATTTTCACACTCCAAGGTCATTTCTCCTCATTTTCCTCCCTTGGTTCTCCCCCTTTCTTTCTCTGCCCATTCCTTTTTTCTGATTCCTCCATACCTCCACCTAATGGTGGTTGTATGTTAGGTTATATATATAATACATTACATATTACAACACACATAAGAGAGGATATAAATATCCTTCACTGTCGGTATACACCCAACACACATACCATTTACACACACATTATGCATACAGTACACGTATCACACACACTTGACACTCACATGTCACACACACTGATCTCTCACTTTCCCTCTCCTTTTCCTTTGCCTCATAAGTATTTAAAATACTTTATACATATATATATATATACTATATACTTTACCATGTATATATATATACACGTATATTTATACGGTTTGCACATCTATAGATATATCTACATATGTACATTTTTACAGATTTCTATAAGTATATGCATACACTTATTTTTCATGGACTACGCGTACATGCAAACGTACACGTGCATGGAAATGCGTGCATGCATGCATGCATCGGGATATCACATTCTTTGTTGATGGTGTTGCAACTTTGGTGTTTTTGGGAAAGTGAATTTGAGTTTTGCCCGAGGATGAGCAAAAGTTAAGTGTGGGAGAATTTGATGAGAATGCAAAATGTCATATTTTTCTCCCTTAATGTTTAGTCTTTTATACTTATTTGGTGCCTAAATGTACTCATTATTCTTATAATTTGATTTAGGATGCAAATGGAGGCGCTAAGTGCAATACGAAGCTAATTGGGTGATTCTGGACAGTTTCGATGTCACTTTGTAATATGGGCATAACTCTCTCATCCGAGCTCCAATTGAGATGATTCAAGATGATATGGAAAGCCAAGAAAAGGTTATACAACTTTCAAGTTTTGTGTGTCACGAGCTTCTGATGCCTCAAGGTCAAAATCGGGCTTAAAGTCACTGCATCTACTTTGATGACGTTCTGGAGTGTTTTTAGCTGTGCAAAATTCTAATGCGCGGGTGGTCCATGCGGTTTATTTTTGAAGATTCCAGATCTGGTGAACGAAAATTCTAGCTGAAAATACCACTTTCCTAGTTATATTAGGACTTTATTTATTTTTTTTTTAATATTTTCCTTTTTATAGTTAGATTTGGGTGTTTTTATTTTAGGATAATATTTAAAATATCTTTCGGAGTTCTAGTAGGTTGCCAACACTGAATTAATCTATAAAAGGAGGAGGAGATCAGATTTGACGTCTCTCTCTCTCTCTCTCTCTCTCTCTCTCTCTCTCTCTCTCCCTTCTTCTAAAAACTTCTCCTTCAAGTTTTCATGGCCGTGCATGGCTAAACTTTTATAATTGGTCAAAGGAAATGGAAGCCTCAGAATCAATAAAAATGTGTGATCTAATTTGTTTTTATTGTTTAATTTATGCTTTGAGTATCAGATGTTCTTTTGTACTTATTTTCATGATTGTCTCGTTTAATTAGTAGGAGGCCTACTAGTTTATTATTCGTTGCAATCTACTGCTAAGTTAGATATCAAATCCGTAATTGTTTGATCCCTCTAAGTTGTGAAGCAACTAAGATTTAATGATTTGCTATGTCAGAAATTACTAGATCTTAGGAAGAATTGTAATATCCCGACCCGGGATACGTCACGTATACCGAGGTAGGTCGGTTAAAACATGTAACTTAAACGATAAGATATGAATGTCATAGTATTCTCATGGAAATGAAAGACTGGAGACTGTAATCACGGAAATGAATGACCAAGGCTGGGTAACACCCGAGCATCACAGGGCATTGCATCGAAATGCGTGCATGCACGCATTCCCATGCATGCATACGTGAACGTAGATACATAGCTTGATTTAAATCAGTGTATGCAAATATGAATTAAAATAGAATTAGACCTCCACATATGCATGTATATACATGTATAAAAAAAAAGTGTATTTCATGTGTATATATGTATAATATATAATGTATTATACATGTATGATGTAATTATGTATATATGTATATTTACATAAGAAACAAAAAGAAGGGAAAAAGGGGAACTGCCTTGGGCAGTATGCAAGCACCAAAGGGAGTGTATGTGTCGGCTATATGAGAAATGGGTGTGTTATATATATATATAATATGATATATATATATATATACATAAGTGCCCCACAAGTCTCCAAGCCATTTAATGCAAAGGTTGCATTTGGCAGAGAGAGCACAGGTTCTAGGTCAAGGAAAGAGGCCATAGAAGGGGGAGGAACCGAGAGAGAGAGAGAGAAAAGAGAGAGAGGCGGTGGAAACTCTCTCTACAAATATAAGCCTACGGGTGTGGGTTTAAAGGCACAAACAAGACCAAAGTTGAGAGAACATCTTGGCAAAGAATTCAGGAGCATAAATAGGAAAGTTGGAAGGTCACAGTGGGCTAAATCCGAACACCCAGGTGAGTGGTTTTAATTCTGTTTTTACAATTTAAAGCATGAAGCTTGTATGTAATTATATGGTCTAAACAAGCATGAAATATAGGTTTTAATGCAAAAAGAATCATGAAAAACGGTTGAGAAACCATGGAGAAATATGGAGTTGCAGGTTTCATGGATAATTTCGGGTTCCATGAATTCATGCTTAAAACTTTGATGTTTGTTTATGGAAATAATCCTTAGAGGTGCAGGAAACCATTTCTAATGGATTAGGGTCAAAACAGTGTACAAATAGTCACGAAATAGGAAGAATATGGGTCACCGGAGAATCGGCCGGAGATACTTAGGCTCTATTTCGTGAAGTTATGTAGGGATTTAAAGGAAATGGAAAATGGATTTGAAATCCTTAGGAGAAGGGGAAGAGAATGACATTTAAAAAGGGTCGAAATCTCACCGGAAAATAAGTCACCGTCGCCGGAGAAGGTGACTGTACACGCCGGAACCCTACCGGAGACGTGGGGAAGACGATCGGAAAAGCGTGGGGCTATCGGGTCAAAACTGGGATGGATCCGGGTTCGGATCGGGTCGGTACCCGACCGGATATGAAACGGACCGAAGCTGTGTCGTTTTGGGTTTCTAATTAAATGGATTTGGGCATGTTTGGTTGCAGGAATAATAAATAGAAATTGGGTTTTGGGGTTAACCGAAACAGGGATAAGGATAGGGAATTGGGTTATTGAAATCCGGTTCTTGAATGAAGGTGAACCGTTTGGTTCAGGGCAAGGGTGGACCGGTCTAGGGTTTTTAGGTCTGAACCCACTGGTTCAGACCGCAGCTTTTAGTAATTGTGAACCGGCCCCAAATAGTTTGGAAAATTTCACTGTTGCCCAAGTATAAAAAAATTAATTAAATATTAATTTTACAATAATGCCCCTATTCCAAAAAGAGGTCAAACGAAGTCCAACCGACACAAATGAATAGTCAAAACCTATTATCTCGGACGTTCTGAGTCCAATGGTGGGGTCCGTTTTACGAGACGGAACCCCGAAGGATAAAATACCGTAAAAGTGCAAAATGACTATTTTGCCCTTTTTAGTACAAAAGTCCAAATGGAATTCCGCGAAAGCCTAAACCGACTTTCTTCGGCATTCCGGACTCAATGGTAAAGTCTAAAATAGTATTTGAAATACTTATGATAGAAAAGCATAAAATTTGATGAATAGCATTTATTCTGAAACGTATTCACTGATATATAGGGAACTCAAAAGGCAAGGGTATACTCACGGATTTCTAAGATAAAGGCACGATAGAGGTAAGTGGATCACTTTCTCTTACATGTGGTGTTTCCACAAGCCAAGTTTATTCTTTTACTGCCAAACTCGTACTCTTGAAAGTATTGATATCCTTGTGTTCCACTTTTCGATATTTTCTATCTTGTGGACATATTATTGACTGATGTATCACTGTATCATGTTTTACTGTGCTTTGAAGGCACCTATGTTATTGCTATCCACTTGTGATATTGTTCTATCTAGTGGACCTTGATTGATTTCTATATCATTGTTATCATGTTGAACCATGCCTTGAAAGGCCTACTACTGTATCCTCATTGAATGAATGATATTCCATTTTTATATTCTATGGAATTACTATGATCATGACATGTTTATGGACACGGGAGTTGTGCTCAGTCACAACAACCATCTGATGCTATCTGATTTAATGAGACCTACGGGTCAAGTCCGTGAACGGACAAATGGCAAATTATTGGAATTGACTGGGGGGTATGCCGGGCCCCAAAAGATCGAGGGTCTGCCGAGCCCTGAAACAGAATAACAGCATCTCTTATGATTAACAGAATTGATTGTTGAATGGCACTATTTCCTTATAATTCTTCAAGTCTCGAAAGACTTGCATTGATTGATTTGATTGAGATCGGTTCATTGTGGCAGTACTTCATTGTTGTTATACTTTCATTTTACACTATTACTTCTGATTGTGTATTGTGATTACCTTTCATTGGCCCTCGTGGCAATCATGTTTCATTGGCTATCACAGCATCTCCTTCCTTATGATTGGCTATCATTATCTATTCATGGATACACATTGATCATCGATACCAGTGTTGGAGATCTGTTTTACTTACTGAGCTTTGTAGCTCATTCCACCCCATTTACCCCCATTTCAGGTGATGACGCTGCGAGACCCCAGTAGGAGTCTGAGAGCGTAGGGGGATATTTTGAAGCATTGTATCAGTCTATGTTAGTTCTCCCATGTATTCACCACCCCCGGGTGCTGGTTACGGTTTAGTTCTCATTTTGAATTTTGTAGAACTATGTCATGTATTAATAAGACTTCCGCTGTTTAATGTATTTAAAAAGACTTCCGCTGGATTACTGTAACTGATAAATGACTTCCGCTGTTTATTGTTTTAAATTTTTAGTACATTGCATATTAGTATTATGATACAGGAACGGAAAAAGTAGGGACGGCCTTCGGGTCGGCCCCGCGACACGAGATCCGCATAGGGTGGGTTTCGGGTCGTGACAGCTTGGTATCAGAGCTATAGGTTTGATTGTGAGTCATGGGAGATAGGACTAGAGTTAAGACTGCTAGATATGACTGACATTTATTTTTGTCTTACACATTGACTGGTTACTTCATTGATTCTTTCACTGGTTATTTCATTGGTTATTTCATTGGTTATCTCATTGGTTAGCTTCATTGATTCTATTCACAGTCATGGTAAACACGAGGCAAGGTCCGTTGCCTATGGATCGTTTAGAACAGCTAGAAAGAATGATGCGGACTATCATTGAAAGTCTGCCATAGATTCAGGCTGGTGCTAACCAACCAGCACAGCCAGTACAACAGGAGCAGCCTGTCAATGCAGGCGACAATGCAGGGAATCATCCAGGAAACGAGCGAGATGCTGCATACTTATATGAGCGGTTTCAGAAAATGAAACCCCCGACTTTCGACGGTACAGGAGGAGCCACTGTAGCTGAGGAGTGGTTACTAGAAATGAACAGGATCTTTAAAATCCTGATATGCACTGAAGTCCAAAAAGTGGCTTATGCCACCTATATGCTCAAAGGAATGGCACACAAATGGTGGATGATAGAGGAAGATAAAGAGCCAGACATGAACTGGCAACGATTCACTGATATCTTCAACAAAAAGTACTTCTCCCAAGAAGTAAGAAACCGAAGGGTTGCAGAGTTCATGGTACTGCAACAGGGGGGAATGACAGTAGAGCAATACGAGGCCAAATTTACTGAGTTGGCCAGATTTGCCCCTGGTGCTATCAGTACCGAGGACCTAAAGGCTCGCAAATTTGAGGAAGGACTGAGGTGGCCTATTAAAGATAGACTGGTGTCCCATCGGCTGACTACTTATGATGATGTAGTGGAGACAGCTCGAGTCATAGAAAGGAGTGGCGAGGAATTCGCCAAGAGGAAAGGAAACTTGAAGCAGGGCGGCAATCAGAAAAAGAGGCAAGGGCTTTCTACTTCAGAACATGGATCTACATTTACCAGACCTGGAGCCACATCACAGGCGACAGGATCGGGTCAGAAGAAACAAGGCAACAAAAAGGGGGCAGCCAAGTGCTCTCGTTGCAATAAGATCCAAAAAGGCCAGTGTCTCAAGGACAGCAACGCTTGTTACTACTGTGGTCAGGAGGGACATTTTGCAAGAGAATGTCCTCAGAAGGATCAGGCCATGCCCAGTATTGCTTCAGTAAAGGCACCAACCACTGGAACAGCACCACCTAGACCTCCAGCCCAAAGGAGTGGACAGGGGAACGTCCAGCAGCAGGCAGGACGGGTTTTCTCCCTTTTACCAAGAGACGTGCAGGCTACAACCTCTGTAGTCGCAGGTACTCTTTTAGTATGCTCACAGCCTGCTCATGTTTTATTTGACACTGGATCTACACATTCATTTATATCCCCTACATATGCTGCTAGACTGAACCTAGTAACAGAACCCTTAGGGTATTTACTGAATGTTTCTATACCATCAGGGAAATCATTGTTGGGGGATACCATGTATAGGAATTGTGGGATACAGATTGGGGATACACACTTATTGGCTGACCTTATACCTTTGGGAATTTGTGGATTCGATGTTATCCTTGGAATGGATTGGCTGGCTGCCAATTATGCTACGATAGACTGTATGGCCAAACGAGTTCTCATACGGAATCCACAGTCTCCGACAGTTGACTTTGAGGGGACAGGAGTGGCTTCCCCACCCTACTTTGTTTCCTCTATCCAAGCGAGGCGTCTGCTTCGAAAGGGATGTCACGGATTCTTATGTAGTGTTCAAGACACTAACTCTCAGCAGCCTGAGTTAGAAAATATTCCCATTGCTAGGGAATTTTCCGGAGTGTTCTTGGATGATCTTCCAGGCATGCCCATAGACAGAGAGATCGAGTTTTGTATCGACGTATTGCCGGGCACTACTCCGATATCCAAGACTCCATATAGGATGGCACCGACAGAGCTGAAGGAGCTGAAGCTCCAGTTGCAGGAATTATTGGACAAGGGTTTCATACGACCCAGCTCGTCACCATGGGGTGCACCTGTATTGTTCGTAAAGAAAAAGGATGGAACTATGAGACTGTGTATCGACTATCGTGAGTTGAACAAAGTTACCATCCGGAACAGATATCCACTGCCCAGAGTGGATGATTTGTTCGACCAGTTGAAAGGGGCCCAGGTGTTCTCGAAGATCGATCTGAGGTCCGGTTATCATCAGCTGAAGGTCAGGCCCACTGACATTCAGAAGACAGCATTTAGGACACGGTATGGACACTACGAGTTCCTTGTTATGCCATTTGGGGTGACCAATGCCCCAGCTGCATTCATGGATATGATGAACCGTGTGTTCAAGCCGTACTTGGATGACTTCGTGATTGTGTTTATAGACGACATCTTGGTTTACTCTAAGAACCAGGAAGAACACGAGGTACATCTGAGGAGAGTGCTACAGAAGTTAGGGGAGCAGAAGTTGTATGCTAAGCTGAAGAAATGCGAATTCTGGCTTCCTAGTATAGCATTTCTGGGACACGTGATCAGTAAAGAGGGAATCTCTGTTGATTCCCAGAAGATCGAGGCAATCATGAATTGGCCTCAACCTACGAGTGTCACGGAGGTGCGAAGTTTCATGGGGTTAGCAGGCTACTATAGGAGATTTGTCCAGGACTTCTCCAAGATAGCTACGCCTATTACCAAACTGACCCGGAAAAGTGTTCCTTTTGTATGGACAGAGGAGCAAGAAAAGAGTTTCCAAGAGCTGAAGAAGCGTCTGGTTACGGCTCCTATATTGACAGTGCCAGAAGGAACTGATGGTTTTGTGATTTATAGTGATGCTTCATACAAGGGCTTAGGGTGTGTGTTAATGCAGAACGGAAAAGTGGTAGCTTATGCTTCCCGACAGTTGAGACCCCACGAGGGGAATTATCCGACACATGACCTTGAGCTAGCAGCCATTGTCTTCGCTTTGAAGATATGGAGGCACTATCTATATGGAACCACGTGCGAAATCTTCACCGATCATAAGAGCCTCAAGTATCTGTTTACACAGAAGGAGCTCAATATGAGACAACGCCGTTGGTTGGAGTTATTAAAAGACTATGAGGTCAACATACAGTACCACCCAGGAAAGGCGAATGTGGTAGCTGACGCTCTGAGTCGGAAGTCATCAGGAAGTTTAACTTTCCTGTTGACAACACAAACGGAATTATTGAAGGAATTGGACGACATGGAAATAGAAATAGTTCTGCCCAGTTCCAAGGCACTATGTGCCAACATCACAGTCGGGTTGTCAATTGTGGACAAGATCAGGGGACAGCAGACTCAGGATGAGAAGTTGGCTAAGCTTCTTCAAGGAATCAAGACAGGCATAGATTCCGAGTACACAGTGAGAGATGGGATATTGTATTATCAGGATAGGATCTGCGTACCCGATGTGCCTGAGATCAAGAAAGAGATTCTCGATGAGGCACACAGTTCGAAATTTGCCTTACATCCAGGAGGCACCAAAATGTATCACAATGTTAAGGATACTTATTGGTGGTCCGGGATGAAACGTCATATAGCTGAGTACATAGCACGATGTGCCAAGTGCCAGCAAATTAAGGTGGAACATCAGAAGCCTGGAGGACTTCTGCAGTCACTGCCCATTCCTGAATGGAAGTGGGAACACATCACGATGGACTTTGTGTCGGGATTGCCAAAGACAGTCAGGGGGAGTGACTCTATCTGGGTTATCGTGGACAGATTAACAAAGACAGCTCACTTCCTGGCAACCAAGACGACACAATCTCTTCAGCGACTAGCTGAGCTATACATCAGAGAAATAGTTAGACTTCACGGAGTTCCAGTATCGATTGTTTCTGATAGGGACCCCCGGTTCGTATCACGATTTTGGAAAGGACTACAACAAGCTATGGGCACGGAACTGAGTCTTAGCACTGCGTATCATCCCGAGACCGACGGCCAGTCGGAGAGGACGATACAGACTTTAGAAGACTTACTGCGTTTTTGTGTCATAGACTTTGAAGGAAGTTGGGAAGATCAGTTGCCATTGGTCGAGTTCACGTACAATAATAGCTATCAAGCTAGTATTGGTATGGCACCATATGAGGCATTATACGGCAGGAAGTGCCGATCACCACTATGTTGGACAGAGGTGGGAGAAAGGAGACTCTATGGGCCGGAGATAGTGGAACAGACCGCACAAAAGATACAACTGATCCGACAGCGTTTATTAGCAACTCAAAGTCGACAGAAAAGCTATGCAAATGTTCACCGACGAGACTTAGAGTTTGCGAAAGACGATTATGTGTACTTGAAAGTGTCACCCATGAAAGGGGTGGTCAGGTTTGGCAAGAGGGGAAAGCTTGGCCCCAGATACATTGGGCCATTCAGGATCATGAAGAGGGTTGGACCCGTAGCTTACGAGCTTGCCTTACCATCGGAGTTAGCACATGTTCACAATGTGTTTCATGTCTCGATGCTAAGGAAGTGTATAAAGAGTGCAGATCAAGTGATCGAGCACGAACCGCTAGACGTCCAGGAAAATCTGAGTTACATAGAGCATCCAGTTCAGATTTTGGATCGTCGAGATCAGGTGCTACGGAACAAGACTATTCCATTAGTCAAAGTTCTGTGGAGGAATCACCGAATGGAAGAGGCTACTTGGGAGCGAGAAGATGATATGCGCGCCAAGTACCCGCATTTATTTTCATAGTAGTATATGCTAAGTTTGAGGACAAACTTATTTTTAAGGAGGTAAGAATGTAATATCCCGACCCGGGATACGTCACGTATACCGAGGTAGGTCGGTTAAAACATGTAACTTAAACGATAAGATATGAATGTCATAGTATTCTCATGGAAATGAAAGACTGGAGACTGTAATCACGGAAATGAATGACCAAGGCTGGGTAACACCCGAGCATCACAGGGCATTGCATCGAAATACGTGCATGCACGCATTCCCATGCATGCATACGTGAACGTAGATACATAGCTTGATTTAAATCAGTGTATGCAAATATGAATTAAAATAGAATTAGACCTCCACATATGCATGTATATACATGTATAAAAAAAAAGTGTATTTCATGTGTATATATGTATAATATATAATGTATTATACATGTATGATGTAATTATGTATATATGTATATTTACATAAGAAACAAAAAGAAGGGAAAAAGGGGAACTGCCTTGGGCAGTATGCAAGCACCAAAGGGAGTGTATGTGTCGGCTATATGAGAAATGGGTGTGTTATATATATATATAATATGATATATATATATATATATATATACATAAGTGCCCCACAAGTCTCCAAGCCATTTAATGCAAAGGTTGCATTTGGCAGAGAGAGCACAGGTTCTAGGTCAAGGAAAGAGGCCATAGAAGGGGGAGGAACCGAGAGAGAGAGAGAGAAAAGAGAGAGAGGCGGTGGAAACTCTCTCTACAAATATAAGCCTACGGGTGTGGGTTTAAAGGCACAAACAAGACCAAAGTTGAGAGAACATCTTGGCAAAGAATTCAGGAGCATAAATAGGAAAGTTGGAAGGTCACAGTGGGCTAAATCCGAACACCCAGGTGAGTGGTTTTAATTCTGTTTTTACAATTTAAAGCATGAAGCTTGTATGTAATTATATGGTCTAAACAAGCATGAAATATAGGTTTTAATGCAAAAAGAATCATGAAAAACGGTTGAGAAACCATGGAGAAATATGGAGTTGCAGGTTTCATGGATAATTTCGGGTTCCATGAATTCATGCTTAAAACTTTGATGTTTGTTTATGGAAATAATCCTTAGAGGTGCAGGAAACCATTTCTAATGGATTAGGGTCAAAACAGTGTACAAATAGTCACGAAATAGGAAGAATATGGGTCACCGGAGAATCGGCCGGAGATACTTAGGCTCTATTTCGTGAAGTTATGTAGGGATTTAAAGGAAATGGAAAATGGATTTGAAATCCTTAGGAGAAGGGGAAGAGAATGACATTTAAAAAGGGTCGAAATCTCACCGGAAAATAAGTCACCGTCGCCGGAGAAGGTGACTGTACACGCCGGAACCCTACCGGAGACGTGGGGAAGACGATCGGAAAAGCGTGGGGCTATCGGGTCAAAACTAGGATGGATCCGGGTTCGGATCGGGTCGGTACCCGACCGGATATGAAACGGACCGAAGCTGTGTCGTTTTGGGTTTCTAATTAAATGGATTTGGGCATGTTTGGTTGCAGGAATAATAAATAGAAATTGGGTTTTGGGGTTAACCGAAACAGGGATAAGGATAGGGAATTGGGTTATTGAAATCCGGTTCTTGAATGAAGGTGAACCGTTTGGTTCAGGGCAAGGGTGGACCGGTCTAGGGTTTTTAGGTCTGAACCCACTGGTTCAGACCGCAGCTTTTAGTAATTGTGAACCGGCCCCAAATAGTTTGGAAAATTTCACTGTTGCCCAAGTATAAAAAAATTAATTAAATATTAATTTTACAATAATGCCCCTATTCCAAAAAGAGGTCAAACGAAGTCCAACCGACACAAATGAATAGTCAAAACCTATTATCTCGGACGTTCTGAGTCCAATGGTGGGGTCCGTTTTACGAGACGGAACCCCGAAGGATAAAATACCGTAAAAGTGCAAAATGACTATTTTGCCCTTTTTAGTACAAAAGTCCAAATGGAATTCCGCGAAAGCCTAAACCGACTTTCTTCGGCATTCCGGACTCAATGGTAAAGTCTAAAATAGTATTTGAAATACTTATGATAGAAAAGCATAAAATTTGATGAATAGCATTTATTCTGAAACGTATTCACTGATATATAGGGAACTCAAAAGGCAAGGGTATACTCACGGATTTCTAAGATAAAGGCACGATAGAGGTAAGTGGATCACTTTCTCTTACATGTGGTGTTTCCACAAGCCAAGTTTATTCTTTTACTGCCAAACTCGTACTCTTGAAAGTATTGATATCCTTGTGTTCCACTTTTCGATATTTTCTATCTTGTGGACATATTATTGACTGATGTATCACTGTATCATGTTTTACTGTGCTTTGAAGGCACCTATGTTATTGCTATCCACTTGTGATATTGTTCTATCTAGTGGACCTTGATTGATTTCTATATCATTGTTATCATGTTGAACCATGCCTTGAAAGGCCTACTACTGTATCCTCATTGAATGAATGATATTCCATTTTTATATTCTATGGAATTACTATGATCATGACATGTTTATGGACACGGGAGTTGTGCTCAGTCACAACAACCATCTGATGCTATCTGATTTAATGAGACCTACGGGTCAAGTCCGTGAACGGACAAATGGCAAATTATTGGAATTGACTGGGGGGTATGCCGGGCCCCAAAAGATCGAGGGTCTGCCGAGCCCTGAAACAGAATAACAGCATCTCTTATGATTAACAGAATTGATTGTTGAATGGCACTATTTCCTTATAATTCTTCAAGTCTCGAAAGACTTGCATTGATTGATTTGATTGAGATCGGTTCATTGTGGCAGTACTTCATTGTTGTTATACTTTCATTTTACACTATTACTTCTGATTGTGTATTGTGATTACCTTTCATTGGCCCTCGTGGCAATCATGTTTCATTGGCTATCACAGCATCTCCTTCCTTATGATTGGCTATCATTATCTATTCATGGATACACATTGATCATCGATACCAGTGTTGGAGATCTGTTTTACTTACTGAGCTTTGTAGCTCATTCCACCCCATTTACCCCCATTTCAGGTGATGACGCTGCGAGACCCCAGTAGGAGTCTGAGAGCGTAGGGGGATATTTTGAAGCATTGTATCAGTCTATGTTAGTTCTCCCATGTATTCACCACCCCCGGGTGCTGGTTACGGTTTAGTTCTCATTTTGAATTTTGTAGAACTATGTCATGTATTAATAAGACTTCCGCTGTTTAATGTATTTAAAAAGACTTCCGCTGGATTACTGTAACTGATAAATGACTTCCGCTGTTTATTGTTTTAAATTTTTAGTACATTGCATATTAGTATTATGATACAGGAACGGAAAAAGTAGGGACGGCCTTCGGGTCGGCCCCGCGACACGAGATCCGCATAGGGTGGGTTTCGGGTCGTGACAAGAATGCTCGACTAAATTAAATGCAACTGCCTGTGCTTGTGTTGTTTGGCTTCGTGATTCTCTATAATTTTTAAGACTGCTACTAGATTAAACCTTTAGCGCTTATCTTGGGTTGTTTAGTAGTTAGGGTTAATTAGATCGCTTGTTTTCTAATTAACTACGACTAAGGAGAGATAGGAAAATAGTTCTAACGGTGAATATTCAAAGTGTGAATTGATATATACTTGCATCAATGATCAGTTGTAAAATTCCGATGGTGGATGTTAACTTAGACCAATGCTTGTTCTTTTGATTGATTTTGATATTTTAATTTGAATTATTCCTTAGCTATTTTTTTTTTTTAAATTGTTTTTCGTTATCTTTGTTCATGTAGCATAAAACTAGGCTAGATTACTCTCCGTGAGCACGATCCTTACTCGCACTACTACATTATTTTTAGGAGTTTATGTTTTATTTTTATTTTTTTGGTTTCCTACGACAGCACACCAAAGCATGCAAAAATAAAAAACACGGCAAGAATGCTTAGAGATTTTGCGGCAATTGGAACATAAATTCAAAAATTCAAGAAACGTACTCAAAATGCCAAACAAGGCATAAGTAAGGAAAATGGGGAAAAATGAGGCCAAAATGTTGGCCAAAGGGTTTGATCCCTAGACAAAAAATATGGGAAAGACTTAGACCCAAAAAGTAAGCCAATTTGGATACAGCACTTTCATGCTATATGTCTCACCCAAAATGTACATATGCCATATCAAACTCCTAAATCTGAATACTCAATTTTGAGGTGGCAGCACCCTATTAGACCACCTCCCTCCCCCACCAATCAAAACCCATGCAGACTATATATACATATATATATATATACACACCTAGGCTATATGACTATAGGTATAATGAGTGCACTAGGGGGGATTGTGTGTAGGGCTAAATGAGATTGAGTATGTTGTGTGTATATAAAAGTGTGTGTGTCCATGCCGTGACAGACCAAAGTATATGTAATACCTCAAAAATTTGACATGACCCAGACTACACTCTGATCTAATAAAAATGAGTTCGGTGACATTAATGATTCGAAATAGCGCATAATATGGTAAGCCATAACGGTATGAAATTAATGATGCAAGTTTAGGAAATAGACAACCAGGTCAATCGAATACCGAAATGAATGATAGGAGACTGATACATAAATCAAGTATGGAAATACTCTAGTATAGAATAAAGAATAAATGAGGACCCAAAACTGATAAAAAAATAAGTAATGATGACAACGAGCCCCGGCTTTATGGAAAATTTACCGGCATGTTATAACTTAATATTTAATGGAATAAAATATTAATACGAGATGATTACTGAAACATGTCCTATGTACACATACGTATACGATATTTTTGAACGTATACCAATTAGTGTACATGAGCCACATATGTATGTATAGAATATGTATATATATAATATATAATATATAATATAATATATATATATATGTGTGTATAAAAGAGATATGTATAAATATATATATATATATATATCAGAAGCTTCAAGAAGAAGCTGCTGGAAGAAGGAAGAAGTTTCAAGGAAGCTACCACTAGAATACACAAGATATATATTAAGTTATAACATGGGGTGTACATGTCACGACCCAAAACCCACCCTATGCGGATCCCGAATCGTGACTGCCGCCCCTCGGCCGAGGCCTTAGGGCAAGGCGAAACATAGCAACAGTATCGGACAACAATGCGACCCGTGGTTGCGGAAGCGTGAAAAACTTTTTCTTTTCTTTTCTTATTTCAAAATTACACATGTGCGTCCGGTACTGCCGCTCTTTACATTGCGGTATACATGATTATACATTCAGAGCATAACTAAAACTTAAAGATTGTATAATATTACATGTCCAGTGCCCTGAGGGCTCAATACATATTCCTACAACGTCTATTAATACAAAATGTACTACTAGAGTTCATATGGTTCCACAAAAACCTACTTAAACATCCTCCCAAATGGCAGATTCATCATCATTGACTTCCATCAAAACTGCCGTCAGCCACCTGAAAGGGGGGGTCTGAATAAAATCCGGGTAAGCTAATCTAAGCTTGTGAGTAATTCCTGCATTTGTCATGGGGTTTCAACTGGTAGTGGTTGAGCACATAAGAGTTTATAAAATACTCACTACCAATTGTTCATGTACTTTGAACATAGAGTACATGCACTTTTCATAAAGATAGCTTTAAAACAGATAAAGTGTTCAAGCTCAATATACATTCCCTCAAAAGAGCATATGCACTTTACATAAAGATAGCTTTGAAACATTTAAAGTTTTCAAGCTAAATATACATTTCTTCACATAGAGTATATGCACTTTTCATAAGGATAGCTTTGAAACATTTAAAGTATTCAAGCTAAATAGACATTTCTTCACATAAAGTATATGCACTTTTCATAAGACATCAACATGCATAGTGAAAATGGGGGTAAAACCTACTTCCATTTTCAAAAGCGTTTGTCATCTTTTTTCTTTGATTAGATAGAATCTGTTTCGAACCAGACTCCCGTTTACTTTTCGTGGAGATATCTCATTGCCTAGGGGATTAGATCCTACTACCGGGCATTTATTCATAGAAATCTATAAATCCGTGGTGCTTATGCACAGTTTACCTTTGTATTTAAATACGTTTTTCATGTGACTTTACATAATATTTTTCATGAATAGTTAAAATATGATGTTCATGATTCAGAACAAGAACTTCAGAATACGTAAACATGTCAACTACTTTTAGAGAAGATAGTAATAGAAATTATTCATTGAGCATGTCATAACAAGATTTATAAGAGTGAAATCCTTAAAACATGAATCATGAGATATTGAATTTAATACTCAATACTTCAAATCTTTTGGAATGTAAAACATCTTTGAATCCGTGGAGTTAAATCTCCACTTCAAATACAGGGTTACTCACCTTATACTCCAAGCTCGGCGTTTACTGCGACGCCTTTCCTTTTCCTTTTGTAGTTCCTAGAACAATTCATAACAGACTATCAACTTCATATTTTCCTTAAATATCTCCTATTGATGCTTCTTAAATACTACTTATTCTTTTAGTAGCTTAATTAAAGCATAAAGTTTGATTTTATCACTTTACGTATTTACGTGTCCTATTTTTTCATACTTCATTTCATAATACGGACCTCACCATTGAGTCCGAAACGTTGAAGAAAGTCACTTTAGACCTTCTTGGCTTTTAATTTGACCTTGGACCTGTCAGGGGCAATTTGGTAATTTACCTATTTACATGTATTTTTTCATACTTCGTTTCGTGTCGTGAACCTCACCATTGGATTCAGAAGGTCCGAGATAGTAAGAATACACTATTAGCTTGTTAATTTTAGACAAGGGTATTTTGGTCATTTTACCCCTTTACGTGTCTTTATTTTTCAGAGTCCCATCTCGTGAAACGTACCCGGCCATTGGGTTTAGAACATCCAAAATAGTCAAAATGCACTATTTATTTACTTTATATGGACTTCGTTTGACTTGTTTGAGGACTTGAGGCAATTTCGTAATTTTCGTATTTAAATATTATTAATTAAATATTAATTTCATTTTAGGTTGGGCCACAGTAGAGTTTCACAAAAGTTTTGGGGTCTAAACACAATTTCCTTATCTTTTGGTTCAGACCAGTCGGTTTAGTTCCAATTTAACTGAACTGGTCCGGTTCTCATTGAACCAATCGGTTTTGATTCGGTTCACACGTAATGCTGACATCATGATGACGTCAGCCCTGATATTAAAAATTTAAACCTAACTCAAAACGACGTCGGTTCATTTATTCGGTGGCACTCCCATCGCTTAACACGTGTCCCGAGTTAATCCGTTTGACTCGTTTTAACCAGCGAGTCAACTCGGTCGTCTTCCTCATTCAATACCCACTGTAACCCTAATTTCTGAAGCTTAAAAGCTTCATTTTCGAGCCAATCTAGTCAGCTAAATTCTTCTGTTTTCACATTAATCCATTTCTGGGTCTTTGTTCAAGAGTTTGGCATTCATTTGGAGTCTTGAAACCCGTTCATGTGTTCAGTTTTGAAGTTTGATAGCCGAACAGGATAATTACATGACAAATCCTCATTTCGTCACCAATCTTAATAGGGTTTAGCCCTGTGTGATCCTTATGACATGGGGATTCAACCCCCATTCTCAAAATCGAGTTTAGGGTTCTATAATTGAAACCGGGTTCTCTGACCGAGACCTGCAACTAAGGTTTTGAGGTGCAATCCTTTAGAGTCTAGGTTGCAGACTAGTGTTTTAGACACATTAATGAGGTCTAGTTGAAACCCCAATACACCAATATAGGTTTGGTTCAACTCGGTTCAGACCTGTACTTTTAATTTTAGAATTTTCCTTCACCTGTAGATTCAATTTTCTCGGTTGATTCTTTGTTATTTCTTATAGTTTTCTTGCAAATTTAAAGCTGATAATATGTAGTTCAAACCTCTAAAATTGCATTCTTCCAATCTAAACCGAAAGTAACACAACTTAAACAAGTTTGTACCTGTTCAGTTGATGACAGCTTCTAACTGTTCCCCAGATTTTCTTCCTTTGGTTTTCACAGAATTCCCTCTTTAGTTCCTTCCTTTTGTCTCTCTTTCACGTCTACATATCCCACTCCTCCTAACTGATTTGAGGTGGGTTACCTTGCCACCTGTTGGCTTAGGCTCTTTGCATGAATAACACCTCATGCTTGTAGCCTCTCGTTGCTGTCAATTATCTAGATCATACGTATCTATATAGGCAACCGTACACATGTCCATATATATATATAGACTTGTATATTGTATAGTATAATTGCATTAGTGTACATATATATATATATATATTCTATTTTCTTTTCTTATAACAATATTCTTGTTAATAATATTAGTTTACTTAGTACACATATGTATACATTTATATAAACCATAAATTACATTAGTTTATATATTTATATATATATATATATTATTTCTTATCTTATTTTATTTATTTTTCGTATAATAATATTGATTCATTTATTGTCGTAGTGTTCATAGCCACACTTTTTACAACTGCCATCGATGTTGACGGTTAACATGAAAGTATATAAGTTTTCTAAATTTAACAGAACAAGTTGGTGATTGCCACGAAAGTGATGTACTGTCGTTTAGGGTTTTCGGGACTTTTACTAAAAGTACGCGCGTGTCAGGATTTGATATTGACCTGGTTACTTAAGGTTTCAGTCACTGATTAATATTTAGTGACTTAATAATTCTTCATCGGGTCGGGATGTTACAGTACATGAGCAACTGCCCTAACCGACTATGGGGAAAAGTTGGAAACCTTCTAGAAGGAGTGACACACACACACACACACACACACACACACACACATATATATATATATAAAGCTGTGCATGCAGTAAAAACCTGCTGTGGGAGAAATTGAAAAGAAAAAAAGAGCCATGTGAGGCTACTGTCTTATCGAAGCAACAACAACAAATTAGAAGAAAAGGAAAACAAAAGCAGTAGCTGTAACAACAGTGCAAAGCCACCATGGAAAGAGAAGAGGGGAAGTTTCAGAGGTGGCACAACTCAAAGGTACATGTCTACCTACTTGCTATTTAGTTTTGAAAGTAATTAAAACTCAAAAAATAAGTAAGAAAATGTGAAAGCAAACCCTAGAAACTGCCTCTGTAACCCACCGTCAAAAATAGGAAAAATTGAAGTTGAACCAACCTAGATTTGATGAATCAAAACATGTAGAAAATGGTGCCAGGATTCCAAAATAGTTGGAATCATAGCAAATGGTCTAAAAATGATCATGTTCTGTCAAAATACAGTGGTTCGGAAAAGATGATGGGTGTCAGAAAAACTGTACATTTTAAGGATAAAAACAATCCTAAAAGATTGCTTAATGTTTTCTGAATGGATCGGTGTAAAAACAGAGGAAATTGGACGTGAAAATCATGAGAAAAGAGAGAAAAATGGTTGCAGTTTCTCGCACCGGCGCCGAAAATGACGCCGGAACAGTAACCAGAGTATTGCAAAGAAGACAGGTCCTTTAAGTCTGTTGGGCCAGACTTGGGTCGAGTCGGGCAGGACCCGATCGAACGCAACTCTGGATTCATAAAGCTGTGTCGTTTTGAAACTAGTTTTAAATAAATCACGGACTGTTTGGATATAGCAGTTAGAAATTGGAAATCAAGCTTAAGGGTTAACCCAATAGTGGATAAGAAGGATATCAAGAGCATTTTATCCCTTAGGCCAGTCTAGGGTTACAAGTCATAAACCTTTTGGTTCACTGGTTTAATTTAAAGAAGAAAAACCAAAATTTTGTTAATTTGTAGTTTGACCCCAAACCTTTTGAATATTCTGTTCAGGCCCAACTTTTGGAATTTGTATGAAAATATATCCTTGGAAAATAATTTAATATTAAATAATTAATTAAATTATTTTATAAATAGGGTAAAATGACGAATTTGCCCCTGGGCTATAACTAAAGCAAATAAAGTCCAAACTGAGATCCGGAAAAGCCTATCTTAACATTTTCAAACGTTCCGGACAGAATGAAAATGTTAGATTGGACATCCGGGGACTCCGGGGTGGTCCCTCATAAGATGTAATGTCACGCCCCGAATTTTCACAAACCCGAGAAGTGAGTGAAATGAAATAAGAAAAGTAAATGAAAGGCCATTAAGGTAGATTTAGTTGATCATGCATTCATTCCCCCGCCTTTCCCAAAATTAGACATGAAGACTTGTTATTTGACTTAACTAAAATGGTCTCCTAATGTCACTCAATTATCCCTTCCAATTAATATTCAAAATAATTTAAGTCATATTAAAAAATGGCTCTCAAAACAGCCTCAAAACATCTCTAAAAATGCCTAGGAATAATGGCCCAAATGGGCCCCAAATGTCTTATGACATGGGCTAAGAATAAGTTAAAAGATCTACCAAAATTGGTCTGAGAAAGTGACCAAACATGGCCCATGAGAGTGGCCAAACACGGTCCAATAAGGTGGCCAAACATGGTCTAAAAGAGTGGCCAAACATGGCATAAGAATTGGGCAAACATGGCCTAATGGAGTGGCCAAACATGGCTCAAAAGGGTGGCCAAACATCGCTCAAAAAGGGTGGCCAAACATGGCTCAAAAAGATGGCCAAACGGCAGGTGTCATTATTAGCGCTGTCAAGCAGTAGGTGGCAGCACGTGCATGGGCGCGCAGGGTGCGCACGCGCGCGTAAGGGGCAGGCAACAGGCAGTAGGCAGCAGGCAAACGTGGGGCACGTGGCATGCACGCGGGCATGGGCGCAGCTGAGGGCTGGCCTGCTCTGTTTTTCTGCATTTCATTATAACAACTGAAGCTGATTTATCCATTTTTTCTGTAGAAACACTGTAGCAACTGCAGCTGAATTTCTCTATTTCCTTAATTTGTTCCCAAGTTTTGAAGGCTATTTTTTTTTCATTTTTAGCCCATTTCCTCAAAACTTTGAACATCCCCTTTTGGGCACTTTTCTCATCTATTTATATGGTGTTTTACACATTTAATTCCCACCTTAATTTCATAAAAATTTTGACATAACCTCCTTTATTTTCTAAGCATTTTTCCACCAAATATTTGCAACCGTTCATATATATAAACACATCACAATCCATCCTCACTCGATGGCCACAATTCATGGAAATTAAACATACATTCATTTCCTTCAACATACAAAATATGCCCCAAGGGCCAAATATCCTTCCAAATTCTTTTCCCCTCCTTCCTTCAAGATCAAGTCTCAAGTACCGGGAGCCTCATCTGTAATATGATATCCCACGAGGGGTCATGTCAATTGTTGGTATGACATAATGCTAATGCAAGGAATAAAACTAAGGCTGGCATGTGCAAGTGTACATTTATAATCTACACGCCTTCCACTTCATCAACACCATGCAATGGTAATATGCGTGGCACTCCCATGCAAACTCTATGCCACACCCATGTCTTCTTTCACAGATCTCTCCTGTTGGGTCAATCGAGTACCACTACCTGTTTCATGGATCGCTCCCGTTGGGTTAATCAGGCACCAATGCAATAGCCAATTTTGGGTTTTTCACTACAGGATCTACACCCTCATAATGTATAGCACCAAAGTGCTCAACCCACTCTATGTTTTCAAAGAATCACAATATGCCAATATGCCTTGATTTTTCTATGAAATTTCCAATGAAGTATTTCATCAAACACATGGTATATGCCTTAGACAATGCAATGTACTTAAAGCAACTATAACTTTTATATCACAAAACTTTGTCTACATGAACGTAATATGTAATCCATTCAATTTCACATATAAACACATTACATATTCACAACCTTAACAATTTCTCAAATATCATAAAATACATAAAGTACCAACACATGCAATAAATCTTAACTATCAAACCACAAGAGTTTTCGTACATGAACATAAGCTAGAATACAATGAATTATACATATAGTCATGGTTCATGTTTATTACTTTACCAAATTCCCAAAGAATATAAAGAACACACAAGAACATAAACAACAAACTCTAAGTTTTCAAAGCAACTATATCCTAAGTGATTTTTTAACAGCAAATAAACATATAAATCATTCAATCAACTTATAAAACACTCCCAAACTTAACCCTATTTCTTACTTAGCAAAATATCATACCTAAAAGGGTTTTTCTCAACCCTTGGGAGTTGTGTTAAATGTGAAACCTAACCGATCAGTGAGAATGTAGTCCTTGACGTGGGGAACAACTTCCTAGAAGTAAGTCTTGTGAGAATCCAAGCCTAGAAGTGTGTTTTGGAAGCTTGAAGATTGAAAAACCTAGGTTTTCTCCACTTTTTTCTCCATGCACGAGCTGCTGCTGCTTCTCTAGACCAATTCTCTGATTTTTATCTCTAAGGGGTTATATTTATAGTAAAGGGGCAAAAGGGCAAAATGACCCTTTTGTCCTTAATGAGTTCGGGACGTCGTTACACTACAACCCTTCCCGAACGCCTCAATTCGACATTTTGCTTTAGCCAAAATTCTTTAAATTATTTTAAATGAAATTTTTCAAAAAAATTTATTTTTGCCTGCGGCCGAGTTTGGCCGATTCCACCCGGGCCACTTGGGATGCCCTTTTGGTCAAATTTTTTAAACTATCTCCGATTAGTCTCAAATGTTCACAAGAGGTGTATTTTAACATTCTAAGCATATTTCTCTTCTATGGCACACTCAAAATATGCTTTTAAACATGCCTTATAACTAAATGATGCATATGTAGTACCCTACCAGTAAATGGTTCATGAATAGTGTCTTACCAGCAAAAACGAAAAATTTACCCTCATTTTTCAGATATCTACATGTAAAATTACCAAAATACCCATAATATAGTACGAAGCCTAACTGAAGTCCAAATTGGACAAAATTGATACCAATAGAAGCCCAAATACTTGTGAACTCATATATATAACTAAATAATGATTTGGGGTCAGAATATCATAAAGTATAAAATGACCGAAATACCCCTAAACATAGAAAATACAAAGTAAAGGCCAAATAAAGGCCACTCTGATGTCATGAACTGTCATAAGTATAAGTACGTGAATTAAAGAGCTAAATAAGACTCCGAAACAGTCAGGATGTAGAATAAAAAAATGACCAATGTGTCCCTATAATACCCTGACCCAGATTCTGACACGTAAACCGAAGTAGACCCAGGATATGGCACGTAAACTGAGGTAGACCGGGTCAAGTACACACAAATTGAGATAGGCTGAGTCAAGTAGCGTAATGCCAGTTGTAACCAAACCTGAGTTCCAAAAAAATAGAATAATTCCATTTTATCTAAAAAGAGTCAAATAATAATACCGAGCTTTAATCAAGCACTAATCATAATATCAAGATAAACCAAGACCGATTCAGACTGCGAATAGTAGACCCCAAAATATATGAACTATTTTAATGAGTAATATACAGTGCCAGGTACGATTACCGAGGCAATTAATAGAAATTATAAGCTCAGGAAATTTCGAGATTACGAAAAGCCGAATACGAACAAACCGAGCCGAGGATAGTAATACCAAAATAGACCGAGCCATCACAGTAAGTTATGTATCGTAATAGGCACCCAGTTCGAGACAGATAGTATGATTCATTAATTTAGTAATATACAGTTTAAAAATACGAGAAGTGAATTTTAAGTAATTCCGAGTACCTAGGAGTATTGTACAATAGACCCGAGTGGTACGAAGAATCGTGTACATAGGCCAATATATGCCTCGATATACATGCGTAGTGCATTTTAATAAATGCAAATATATATATATATGAGATAATATATGTAATACCCCAAAAATTCGACACGGCCTAGAGTGTACACCGACTTAATAACATAAATTACGTGACGTTAATAATTCAAAATAGCTCAAAAATATAGTAAGCCATGATTGGATTAATTATTAGAAAATATAAAATTAATCTAGGACAATAAAAATAATTTAGACTCGGGAAATAGACAACCCGGTTAACCGAGTGCCAGGATAAATTAATGGGATTGAAACGAATCATTAATTATAAAAATTAATATGAAAGTAATGTGGGACACGAACGAGACCCGATATTGGCAAAATAAATAATTATGGTACCGAGTCGTGGTCTTATGCCAAATGTACTACTATTTCATAAAGTAATATGTTAAGAAATAAAAATATTAAGTGCAACAAAATATATCGAAAATATATATGTGCATAAGAGAGATACAGCCACAATATATATATATATTCAGTATATTATACAAGTAAATATTATATTAAAAATAAGGAAAGCTTCCAAGAGGAAGCTATTAGAAACTGGAAGACGCTAAAAAGAAAAGAAAAGAGCCATGATATAATGCCTCTTACCCTTTGATTTCTGTGTATAGATGGCTGAATACATTCTAAATGTAATCAAGTTGATACAATAGTTAAAACATAATATAAAACAAAAGTTAGAGAAAAGCTACAGCCGTTCCTTTTGTCAAAAGAAAAATATAATAAAAAAATTATTATATATATATATGTATATATATTATCTAGATAACACGTGAGGAATAATCTGGAGTGGGATAGAATATTCTAGAGACAACTAGAGCAACCGACTTATCTCAGTTCTGGATCATTCCACTACTTATATATATATTTTTACTGAACAGTGTTCAGGAAAGGGTTTTTGGAACCAAACCTCCATGATGTGATCTACACCTCCTGATCCTCACCTGCTATCTAATTTTCCTACGTTTCTTTCCTTGTTTTGTATCAACAATATCAATTTAGCTGGATCTCTGAATACTCATTTGAGGGCTGGTCAAGCTGGTTGAGACAAGTATTATAAACTAGTAAATTACCCAGGTGTATAAATCAGATTTTTGGGTGCAAGAAACAGCTCCAAGTTGTTGACGTGTGGAGTAAAGCAGCGGTTGAACGACTGCAGCTCAAGATTTCTTGATTTTCTTCCTCTCTAACGATCTACCAATCTGAAGCAGGTATAAATCTGATTTTCTGAATTTATAATCTCTAATAGAAATTTTATTTTAGTCATAACAGTGAGCAGCTGCTTGGAAAATTAGAAATAGGTGTGATTATTTGATTTTGCCACAATAAGGGAAACCCATTCAACTGCAACCTGTTAGGAAAGTGAGTTCTAAAACTGATTCATTTTTGAAGTTAGATATGGTTTGGGAATAATATTTATTTATATCAGCTGCTGCACTGTCAATTTATGGGGTTCCTTTCCGATATGGAGAATTATCTTATTGGTTAGTAAAGAATGGTTGTGATATGAGGGATTCAGACTGAAGCAATTGAATTGAACTAAAAGGATTTGGATTTAGTTTCAGCCATGCCTTGAAATAAATAATAGAACCCATACCTGCTACTTATTAAGTGTAATTATTTGTGGAGGTATAGTCTTGTACAGTGGTATTAATTAAACCTTCAAGTCTAAACAGCCCCTTATTCTTCTTGAATATTTCCAATGCCCGACCTGCTCATTCATAACCAACATGGAATAATTTTTAATATAACTTTTATTGCTTTCTACAACTTATACACACTAGTTAATAAACCCATCACACGTCCTTGATCAGGAAAACTTGCCAAATAGTTACCTGTGCCGTAGCAAGAACTGCTTCTGTCCCTGCACCATCCTCTTCACCATTTTGTTGACAATCCACTAGTAGAAATTACTGCAGCTAAGTTCTCTGATTATCACCCTTTTTCCCCCACACGCTACTGCCCTGGACTAATTACTTGTAACAGCAAATGGCTACTACTATTTCCAACTTCTTTTGGTTGGGATCTATACCATTTATCTATCAATTAACAATAATCATAATTCCTAGTAATTTATTAGCCGCTTGTGAGCTGCAAAGAGTTGAATTGTTGCATTGTGCTCTAAATAATTCTGAAACATTCCTCAGGAAGGCAACTCTAGCAGACACGTTTTTGATAATTTTTCCTCCAAAACCATATGTAGGGGCTGAACTGAGGCAGTTGGGTTGACTCAACTCATGATCTAATTTTAGAGTTTTATTATAAATAACATTTAATTCATACACATCACTCTTAGATCAATATAATTCCCATTAGTCTAAGTGTCAAACCTAACATTTAGGTGGCTGCAGAAATTAGTAAAATAGGTAAAAATACACTATCATCAATAACTAATGTTCGTGATTATTGTTCTAGGACTTTCGGATCTAGGATCAGCTAGAAGGGATTTTGAACTAATTTCAACGAACGGTGAGTAACTCGGACTCCTGACTTGGTGTATATTTTCTGTATACTGAACTGCTTTATATGCTGAACTGTTTTATACATTGCATTGTTTTAATGCACTTGCTTTCATGCATATTCCTTGTATTGTACTACATTTGGCATGATTCTATCCTGTTTCTTGATATCTCCTGTTCTGATTTGGTTGGAGTCTATTGTTCTAACTTGTCTATGCTATTGGAGTCTGATTCGTGTTTATCTTGTCATGTTGAGTCTTGGGCCCCTCGGGATTGAGTATATCACTAGATGGATAGCTGGCTCTGTGGGACGCCCAGAACTCAGCATCCGCTCAATCCTGTCTGTTTCGCTTGATACCGACCCGGTAGTGTGCTGTGGGGACATGGGCCTCCATGTGTGGGGTGGGTGACTGACGGATTATCTTGTGCGGCATCCCACATTACTGGGGAAGGTTCAGGCACTTTGAGCTATATCCGTTCTATTTGAGCTGTATCTGTTCTACTTGAGTTGCATTGTTCTATCTGAGTTACATTTGAGCATGCATATATATATATGAACTGGTTTTGAAACCCATGGCAGGAACTTATGTTACTCACTGAGCTTGTTTAAGCTCATTCCATTTATTTAACATTTTTCAGGTAAAGGCGACGGTGGCAAGGAATAGGAGGGACCAAGAAGTTAGTTAGGCAGTTTAGGTGACGACTAACCCATTTTTGTATCCTATACCATTTTTGGATGTTTGTAGTCAAGTACAATGATGTACCTTTTATTAACCTATGTATGTAAACAAGATTATAGTTGGTGCTCTACCAAGTTAATATGCATTCCTTTTTTTTGGTTTCCGTTGTTGAAATTTTCATATAATGAATGCATCAACTGGGAGATTACAAGTGAATGGCCTGAGGTTAGGATTACTATCGGTATTTTGTTAAAGACAAAATACGATGGGTGCCTAACTGGCCGGTCGCATGCCCTAATCCGCATAAGGTGGGTTTTGGGATGTGACAATATATATATATATATATATAAATATATATAAAAAAAATATATGTATATACGGTTATGTATGTACATGTATTATATAAATATAAATTATTAAAAAAGGATATATATATTATATATATATATAATAAAATACAAATTTATTATATATATATAAGCATACAAGTAAAAAGAAAAGAAAAAAAAAGAAAAAGAATAGATGGGGCGGTGTAGGGATTTGTGTAAGTATATATAGATATTTATATGTGGTGTAGGAGTGGTTTATATATATATATATATATGCAAGTGTAACGTGCAAAAGGAGACTTAGAACAATGCAATAGATTTAACTATATATATATATATATATATATATATGAGTGTGTTGTGACAGTGCAGCAAAAGAAAAAGGGAAAAATAGAGAAAGGAGAGAGAGCAACCAAGAGGGAGATGAAGAAGCAGCAGCAGCAGTGTGTGCTGCGCTGTGTGGTGTGTGTGTTTGTGGTGGTGTTTGTGTAGCAGTAGAGCAAAGAGGCAGTAGCAACAGGTGGGGAAATGTTAGTGGCTGTGAAGGGTTGTAGTGAGAAATTGAGAAAAAATGAAGAAGAAGATGGTTGTACAGTGGGGGAAATGAAGAGAACAGCAACCGCTGCTGCAATCCAGCAGTAGTAGCAATGGCACAGTAGGTCAGTGTTTATGTATATATGTGTGTTTGTTATGGAGGAGCAGCAATAGTGTCGGTAGGATTTTGGTAAGAAAACAGGAAAATGGAGGAAGGAACTTGTGGCAGGAGCTGTTGCTGCAAGGTCTAAAATGGCAGCTAGGGAACTGGAGCAATTGACCAGTAAAGAGAATTGGCCTTCGGTGTAACAGGGACTGCTATTGGAAGGGCTGGTTGGGTTGCCGAGAGTTAGAACCTGCATCAATTGAACTACTACAAAACCTTATGCAAATTAGGGATGCGGATTGGGTCGGTTTGGATGCTATTGAAGCATCAAGTATGAGTCGTTTCATTTTTGTAGCGGCTTGGGCATGTTGGCGGATTTTGAAATTGAAATTGGGCATTGTTGAAAGCTAGGGGAAACTGTTAGAGGCGTCCTTGTGCTACGGGATTCTAGGGAGCTAATTTCTTAAATTTTGAGGCCTTGCAATTTATGGTTTAGATGATGGGTCATTAGTTGTGTACAACGGTCGCCAAACTAGGAACAGTTATTAACTAATGAGTTTAGTGCCGGTAGAATATCGAATGTAACCAGACAAGGTTAGATTTAATTATTGTTTAGCTAGTTCAAATTTAAATAGAACTTTGTGAAATTATAATTGTACCCAAGATTATGGTTAATTGTGAATTAATCCGAGGAATAAATTAATTAAATATTAATTTAATTAATTAGGAAAGGAAAATTACTAAAATGACCATAAGTCGAATAGAAGTCACACGAACTCTGATTAAAAAAAAAAAGAATAGTGAATTTTTATTATTTCGAGCATTCCGGACTCAAACGTGGAGTCCGATTTGTGAAAAGAGGTCTTGAGAAGTAAGAACCCGTAAAAGTGTAAAATGACTGTTTTGCCCTTTTTAGCACAGAAGTCCAAATTGAATTCCGCGAAAGCTTAAACTAACTTTCTTCGACGTTCTCGACTCAATGGTAGAGTTTATTTTTGTAAAAGAGGAATTAAGATATAAAGGCATAAAATTTGATGAATAGCATAATTCAGGTAGCGATAGACTGAAACATGTTTCGTGAATTTTAGGAACACGGAAGGGCAAAGAAAAGGTAGTCTAAATCCTTCTAGTTCATAGACAGTAAGAGGTAAGTAATCTCTGATCTCTGCATGTGTTACATTCCAAGCCATGTCAACAGTTTTTCATATATCACCTATTATATTCCATACATACCAGTGTTTATTAAGCCACATTGATATTTCCCTATCATGTGGAATCATTTATTGATTTCTAGTTATATCTCGATCATGATTTTGTACACTTGTGCACGGATTCATTGTACACTTGTACCTAGGGCCGTGAGGGCTAGACAGTTTTATTCGAAGTAGTCTAGTAACCATAGTTGTAACACCCCGACCTGACAAAGAATCATTAAATCACTAAATATTGATTAGTGACTGTCACGCACCGAAATTTATGACCGAAACCCGAGGTGCGACTGACGAACAGAAAGTAAATAAAATAAAAGATAATTAAATAGATTTACGAATTTACGACAAATTAAATAGAGTTCTTTAATTTTCTAAAAATTTTGGCTGCACCTCCTTTGTTTTTCGAGCCTTTTTCCCCCTGATAATCACAATGCATCATATATATATATATATATACAAACACATCACAATCCATCCTCACTCGATGGCCACAAATCTCACAGAATTTAAATGTGCATCGTCTAATTATACAATCCATCATATATACAGTTACACTTAAACTTAAGAATCATCGACTCCCAATTCATTACACTATACCAATATCATCTCCATTTTTTTTTTCTTTCCACAATATACAAATTTTCTACAAGACAAGAAGGAAATAAAGTAAGGAGTAATCTCAACGGAATTGACTAAACATGCATCATTTCCCTTCAATACATATAGAAACATAAAATACATCTCACAATTACATTATTCATAGGTCATTCGGGCTTAAGCCCTTACATTACAAAACATAAGTCCGACGGACCAAAAATATAACAAGTGCTTCATCCTATCAAGGTATCATTGAGTCTCAAGTAGCTAGAGTATCCTCATCTGAAAAATGTTGCCCACGAATGGGTCAGCTCAACTGCTGGTATGATGAAGTACTAATGCAAGAAATAAAGCTAAGGCGTGGCATGTGAAAAAGTATACATTTATATCTAAATGTCATTCAAAGCATCGCAGTAATATATGAGTGGTTTGCATGACGCGCCCATGCACAACTCTATGCCACACCCATGTCTCGTTTACGGGTACTCCCCGATGGCACGGAGTACCAATGCAATGGCCAATTTTGGGTTTTTCACCACAGGATCTACACCCTCATAATGCATAGCACCACGTGCTCAACCCACGCTATGTTCTCAAGGAATTCACCATATGCCAATATGCCAATGCAATCTCAATGATACATGGTTTCCAAAATATAGCATGCTCGAAACAATAATACATAAATCACCAGCTGATTCCACATGCAAGCATATCTCATATAATCAATTTAAACACATGTCATAATTCACGTTCATCATTCACTAAATTTTCATAAAGTACAAGTAACATGTAAGCATGTGAACAACCAACTCTAAATCATCAAGTAAACACATTCCACATAAACACATAAGTCATTCCAGTCATTCACAGAACATTCCTAACTTAACTTCATTTCTAACATTAGCAAAACACCATACCTGATAGGGTTGGTCACAACCCTACTAAGCTGTGTCCACTACGTAGTCCAATCAACTGATGAATGAATCAGTCCTCCTACTGTAGCTGTTTAGAGAGTTTGAGGTTAATCTTTAGTCTATGGTTCAGGAGTCGAAGAAAACACCTCAGCAGGTTGATCGAGTCGGCCAAACATTTTAAATCCAGTTTCATCAGCTTCTTCAGCCTTGACCCCATACTCAAATTGGATAATCGAATTACTACATACATTCCTCACCATGCCATCATAACAGATAACAACATCGCGAAGGATGGCCATTAAGTTTTTGAATGAAGTTCCAGACTCAGTCAACCCTCTAGATGAACGGACAATAACTTCTCTGCTTGAAATTGAGTGAGCTATCTTCCAACTGTAACTTTTCTAACCAGGTTGCAATTCCAGCAACTTCCTCATGTGAATCAGTCCCCTCAATCATCCATCCAATTCTAATCACAATCCGTCCTTTCCAAGCCACTGATTCAACCCATGAACACCAGCCGCAGAATCTGATCAACAAATCCACTCCAAATTTACATCAACAAGACTAGTATTTAAATTTCTCACTAAACTCAGTCCATCTTGAACAGCCGGTGCTGCCGCACTCCTGCAGTACTCACATTCACCAACTATTTGAAATTGGAGCTCAAACCATCCAACACCAAGCATCACATGACCTTCCTTGAATTCCCATTCATCATCACTGCATAAATGGAGTGACAACCCCTGCTAAACTGACCCTCACCTGAATGCACTAACAGAGTCTCCTCTCTTTGATCTCTCTCAAAACCAGTAGGTCCTGAACCTAACCCATTCGAATCGGCCAGCAGTTTGTAATCCAATAGCCAACGCAACCCACAAACCTCTACCACTTTCTTCTTGCCGCAACTGCCTCCCATCAACAAGCTGCTCTGTTGCTTTAAAATGTGCCCAATAGTGTAACACCCCGATCCCGCGAAATTAATAATTAATTAATAATTATTAATTAATACCGACTTACAGAATGATTTAGGGAATTAATCATAATCCCGACGGTCGCTATAGGTTGATTAAATAAAGAAAATGTCTGGAGGGAAGGGTACCTTACCCGAATCCAAATTGCTGGTTAAATCGGTAAAATAATGCCGTTTTAACACTAACGGAACCCGAATTAGTTAACCCCAAAAATCCCGAATGATTAATAAATGACATGGAACCTCTAACACTGAAGCGAACTGAATTATGAAGCTCTCGGAAGAAACCGCATCGAAAAAGGAGCTACGGAATGAAAGTTATGTAGCAAACATTGAAAATTGAATTATTATGCAACCAAACGTGGCCTTAACCGAAAATATGGAAAAAATGGCCAAATGGGAGGCCAAGGGAATCGAACCCTTGACCTTTGAGTAGAAAGAAACCTCATCCAAAAATTACCAACTGGGCTACTACTGCTGTAACACCCCAGACTTAATTATTAAATTATGTAATGAAAAACTCTTCTTGAAATCTGATCTGGCATTTAACTGTTTAAATTCAACTGTTTAATACTGATCAAACCCATGTTAGCAAATGTTAAAAATTCTGAGAAACTGATTACTGTCACTGAACCCTTAGACACTGAAGCTAACCTAACTAGGAGTTGACCGAAGGAAACCGCGTCGAAAATTAAGCTACAGATTGAAAGTTAGGGAGAAAACAGTGAAACTGCATTAATGCGCAGCCAAACAGGGCCTAAGCCCGAAATAAGGGAAAAAGACCAAAAAATGTGGCCAAGGGGATTTGATCCCTTGACCAAACTAGGCAAAATTTAGTTTACCAAAAATTTACCAACTAAGCTAGGAGCACCTTTGTGCATATATATGCAAAGATATATATTTAATTAGTAATCAGATTTGGCCTCTCCCCAAAGTGACCAATGGACATGCATGCAACACCTCAGCATGCATCACTCTAAGCCCTAGCCATCATGCCTATTCCACCATGATTACATCTCCTCCCAACCAAATTGCATGCAAACCCATCATGCACTTGGGGGAGATGAAACATCAAGAAAAGAAATCTGATTTTTGCTATACAATCTCCATGAGACCAGATCTGTATTGAGGTAGTCTACTGTTTTAGAGAGAGTGTGGGTTAGAGAGAAAGGGAGAGAATCTAGAGAGAGAAAGTGAGACCTTGTGTGTGTGCATTGGTGATCCATTGAAGAAGCAATAGAAGGGAGCTAAGGTCTGGGAGTGCACGGAGGGATCAAAGCAACCTGTTGGAGTTCTGTTTGAACCTAAATCAGTGAGGAGACCACTGTTTGAAGGTAAGTCATCCAAAAACCTTGAATTTCTCTTTGGAAATTTCAGCTACTGTTTTGATGTTTTTAGGATTTTTAACGCATGTATCATGTTTAAACCATAAAATCTGGATTGAATGCTCACATATGAACCATCAGAACTGCCCCAAACCATGGAAACAGTGAAACCCGCCATTAGAGGACCTTGACTGAATGGGTCTAGATCAACCTGCTCCGAACTTGTTTTAGTTACTTGGGACGTAAAATAGACCTTCCTAGGATCACAAAAACCATAGACCGCGACCTCAATACCTAGGTTTTGACCATCGAATGCTCGGTTGCAGGTACGGGTTCAAAGTTGTAACTCATGAAAACCTATATTAAAATGGGATTTTAGGGTAGGAACTGAAACCCCATAACCTATAGCTCACAACGCAAGAAACCCCAAGCGATTTGGACCAAAAATGAACCATCACGAGTCAGTTGCAGGTTTCGGGGTATCACCTTGAAACAGAACCATTAGAGCTCGATTCGATGCTCTAAATTGATGTTAGATTGTTAATATGACCACTAGAAATCGATTAAGATGGAAAGCAATGAAAATGGATGCTTAAAACTCTACGAAATCGAAGAAGAAAATTCTGAAATTCTAGGGCAACAGTAGCCCTAGACTGTTGGGGACGATGAACAGTGCGGGTCGGGCCATGGACCGGGTCTTCGGGTCGGGCCCCGACCCGACCGAAAAACGGATAACCCGTTAGAACCAAACTGTGTCGTTTTGTCACTGTTAAATTTAAATTTTAAACTGTAGGGCTGACGTCAGCCTGACGTCAGCACATTACCCTGAACCGGTCAAGACCGGATTGAACCGGTCCGGTTCACTTGCTTAAGGGCTGAACCCTTTGGTTCAGTTCAAACTTTTGGAAAATTGCAAACCAACCCCCAACAGTTCCGAAATATTACACTGTGGCCCAGATTCTGATATTTTATTTCATTTATACCCCTGACAATTTAATAAATAATAAATTAATTTATTTAATTAATTTATTAATTAAATAAAAATGACCAAATTACCCTTAGGTCATAAATAGGTCAAATAAAGTCCAAATAAGTCAAATGAATAGTGTATTTTCACTATTTCAACCATTCCGGACTCAATGGTGGAGTCCGATTTGGGAAATTAAGTCCCGAAAAATACAAACACGTAGGGGTAAATGACCATACTACCCCTGATGATACTCGAACCCAAATACAACTAAAAGATAGTCTATTTTGACTATGTCAGACATTCCGGACTCAACGGTGAGGTCCGTATTAGCAAATAAAGTACCGAAAAATACAACACACGAAATTACCAAATTGCCCCTGACATTGTTTAGAACCCAAACAAAGTCCGATTGAGACGAAACTGAAAACAATAGAAACCCCGACACGTAGGGGACTATACACATGATTGGATGACGAATCGGAGACGAAACTCCACAACTGTGAAATGACCAAAATACCCCTAGCCCTGTATCAAGTTAGATAACATCCGAATGAACTAAGAACTAATCCAATGAAAGCTTAAATAATTTCATGACCGGACTGCCTAGAAGTAGTACACATCCTGACTTCTTGGATCATGCTATAGGGTGAAAACTCAAACCGGTCATGGGAGGGAAAAACAAGAAATTTACCATTATGTCTAAAGCCGAAAGACTAGCTGACAAGAAGCAACAGGAGTTCATGCGACAACTCTTATGGCAACAAAAGATTATCGAACGGAACATAAGGATAGCCAAAACGACTGAGGTAGTCTCTGTACGACCGTTTATATACAAGATGCGTACCAAGGAAATGGTCGCGGAGGCCAAACTAAAGAAACAGGAAGACACGGAAACCCTGAAAGAGTGGGTGCAAAGGATAAAGAAGGATAAGAAGAAGAGAAAGGCTTCTCAGTTAAAACCCGATACCGCACAAGGTGAGTAACCTAGACTCCTGAATTGGTGTATAAGTACACCGTCTAGTTATTGTATTTTTTGAATACTGTACTGTACTGTTTCTACTGATATACTGTCTTCCATGCTTTTACTCAATGCATGACTAAATTTTACCCTGTCCGATTTCACTGTTCCGTATTGAAATGAAATTATCCTTGTTTTTACTAAAAGAACTACTGACTCATGGTACCAAATTCAGTCTTGAACTCTGTATGAGCATATTGCACTATTTAAAGTGTGCATACTGTACGGTTATCCTGTTAAACTGTTCTGCTCTGCTCATTATTGAACTGTTCTGTTGCTATGATGTTTTGACTGTATTCTTGTTTTAAATATTGTTCAAATATATGGATTTAACTATATCCTCTAAAATGTCTGATCCGACCACCTGCTTTATAAACAACAATGGTTTGAAACCCATGACAAGGGACCCGTGTTACTCACTGGGCTTTTTAAAGCTCACCCCTTCCCTAACATTTTTCAGGTGATGGACCTAGCGACCGAGATTAGCGGGTTGGAGACCCGAAGCACTATTTTGAAGAATCCATGAATTAACCATTTTTGTACCTAACTCCATTTTTGAATATGATGTACTGAAACCTAAGACTAGTATCTTTTGTAGGACAATGATGTAATAGTTAACCATGGATGTATTAATGGCTCTGCCAAGGTGATATGCATTTCCTTAGTTCCGCTGCAACTTATATTAATTGAATGCATTGTACTTGGATGTTACTGATGAATGGCCTGTGGTTAGGATTACCGTCGGCATTTTGATTTCAAAAAAAAAAAAAAAAAAAACCGATGGGTGCCTAACTGGCCGGTTGCATGCCCCTAATCCGCACAGGGTGGGTAAGGGGGATGTGACAACTGCCTTTGTGTACAAATATACAATGAAAGGTATATAAACCAGAATTCTGGTGGGGCCACCTCCCAAACTGACCAATGAGGTTACATGCAAAACCTCCATCATGACCTAAACCCCTACACTTCAGCCTCATCATCACATCTCAAGTGTCTACAATTAGACCTAGACCCTACATGTATGATTATGTATGTGTATGAGTGTACACTAATATACACATGAACTGGGGATCTCTACAACAACAAGTGTGTGAACTAAATATTCAGAAATCAAAAACTGTTGGGAGGACTGATCTGTTGAGGGAGAGAGAAACCATGTGAGAAACCATTGTGAGGGTGATGTGTATATCCATGGTCTATGCATGAGGGTGTTCCATGAAGAAGCAAAAGAAGGGAATAGAGGACTGAGATGCATGACTGAACTGAGGCACCATCGAGGACCCCATACTGAGCCATGAATGAGGGAGCCGTGGTCGACCAAGGTAAATGCCATGAAAACCTAGAAAATTTCCTCTTCTTTTTCTTACTGTTTTCAGTCATTTGAGGCCATATAAACTGTATGTACGAACTACTGTGAGGTCTAGGAACTAATATAAGTTAACTGGGAGGTTCGGATAGGCCTAGAAACCCAAACCGTGACCAAACCGCCATGGATGACACCTCCAAAACTGGGTCTGATTCGACCTCCCAAAAACCAAGTTTTGATGGTCTAGAAATGATCTAGACACTGAGAGGGTCCCAAATACACCAACCCGCGACCCAAAATCGCATGGTAAGGCCCTCGAATATGAAATTATTCCTTTCGGCCAAGAAACCCAAAATCTAAAACGAACACCTAAACTGAAATTTGTAAATGGGGGATTGAAGCCCCTGTTCTAAGGGTCACAAAGAACCAAACTGTGTGCGATTTGGTTGAGGAACAAGGCCACACGGCCGAACTGAAATTCTGCGCAATAATCGGTTCTACCGAGCTTAATCTTTGGATTCGAGGCACCAAATCGATGCAAAGTTGTTGGAATCACTCCTAGGGACAAATTGGAACCAAAAACAGTCGGAAACCGTGCTTGGAATGGCACGAAATAGAGAAAAAAACGGGTCTGGTATTAAGGCAACAGCGCCCTGCGCGTTGGAGAAGATGGAGTTGACTCGCCAACTCGTTCGAGTTGGGCCGAGTCGACTCATACACGTGGCAACGCATGAGCGTGCCACTGCTTAATTGAAACTACACCGTTTTGGGTTTGAAAGGTTTTAAAAAAAAAAAATTAAATTCGGCCTGTTTGGGTGCGGTGATAATAAATTAAAATCAGATTTGGAGATAACCAAAACGTGGTTAAGGGGCCAATTGGGAATGAGACTGGTTATTATATTCTGGTTTTCTGAAGGGTTAGTGAACCGGTTGGTTCACAGTGTATTGGACCGGTTCAGCCAACTGAACCCTAGAACCCTATGGTTTGAACCCCAATTTTATGTAATTGCATTCTGACCTTGAAACTTTCTGAAAATTACGGATTTGCCCCAACAGTTCTGAATATTGCACAGTGGCCCAGATTTTGGGAAAATTATACATTTAAGCCCCTGCCAAATTAATTAAATAATAAAATAATTATTTAATTTTTTTATTAATTAGATAAAATTACGATTTTACCCCTGGACATTAAATATGTCAAACGGAGTCCAAATAAACTAAATAAATAGTGTATTTTCACTATGTTGAACATTCCGGACTCAATGGTACAGTCCGATTTTGGAAATACAGTACCGAAAAATACAGACCTGTAAGTGATAAATTACTGTACTGCCCCTGAAGGTACCCAGGCCCAAATAAAAATAAAAGACAGTCTATTTTGACTATGTCGGGCGTTCTGGACTCAACGGTGAGGTCCGTTTAATGAACCGAAGTCCCGAAAAATACAGACACAAAAAATGTAAATGACCATACTACCCCTAATAATTCCCAGGGTCAATTAAACATAACAGATAGTCCAACTCAACTATGTCGGACGCTCTAGACCCAATGGTGGGGTCTATTTTATGAACTGAGGTGCCGAAAAATATGATGTATAAAATTACCAAACTGCCCCTGATGCTATACAAAACCTAAATGAAGTCCGATTGGGACGAAACTGATATCGATGGAAGCCCGGATACTGGAGAGACTGTATACTTCATTAAATGACGAATCGGAGTCAAAATCTTACAAAACGTAAAATGACCAAAATACCCTTCAGCACTGTAAGCACAAAGTAGGGGTCGAATAAAGGTCAAACTGATCTGATAAATTATCATAGGGATAATTATGAACACTGAAGGGATAAATAAGACTCTGAGACAGTCAACGCGTAAAACGAGAAATGATCGATGTGTCCCGACGATCTAAAACAGATACCAAATGAAGTCCAAGGGACTTACGAATTTATACATGAGATATATGGGACGTTCTGAGGACCTCGATAGGGTCCGGGACAACAATGGTGAAATTACCATTTTGCCCCTATGGTTAAAATAAGAACCTGACTGATACTGATTGGAGTCCAAAGGACCTAGAACTTTATATTTAAGATATAAAGACTATTCTGAAGACCACGACAGGGTCTGGGGTGAGAATGACAAAATCACCATTTTGCCCCTAAGGCTAAGTAAGCCCTTAACTGATACCGATTAGAGTCTAAAAGACTTAAAACTTTATATGTACGATATATGGGATATTCTGAGGACCATAACAGGGTCCGGGATAAGAATGGCAAAATTACCATTTTGTCCCTATGGTTAAAATAAGAACCTAACTGATACCGATTGGAGTCTAAAAGACGTAGAACTTTATATTTAAGATATAAAGACTATTCGGAGGGCCTTGACAGGGCCCGGGGCAAGAGTGATAAAATGACCGTTTTGCCCCTAAGGCTGAAGAAGTAACTGACTGATAACGATTGAAGTCTAAATGACTTGGGTTATAATCCTGATGACTGCTGGGCCTAATTTAAGAATAAAATAGCCCCGGATGAAACCCGATGAGAGGGCGATCGGCTACTAGGCTATCTTAGATAAACCGATAGATACCTAAGATGACAAATGAGACCTGAATGGATGAGTGTTGATCTGTATATGATTGATGATTATTGTTCAGGATATACATGGAGATGCCTGACGTATCTGGAGGTTATCGAATTGTTTGCGCAAGGAGATAACCGTAACAATTTGTGAGTAACCTGGAACTTCTGACTTGGTGTATAAGTACACCGTCTAGTTACTATATTTTGATTTACTGTACTGTTTTGTATACTGTACTGTCTGAATGCATACTTTTTATACTGCATTACACGTAACATGATTTTGTACTGTCCTGCTCTCCTGTTCAGTTCAGGTCTGTCTTGTTCTGTTGTATGGTCTGTCCTGGTTTTATTCTGTACTGTTGCGTCTTGTGAGTAAACCTGACTCCTGAATTGGTGTATAAGTTCTGTCTAGATACTGTATTTTGAAGCACTGTACTGTTTTGAACGTTATACTGTTTAAAAAAAAAAGAGCATATATTTAAAGTAGCATATGCCTTGTCCTGATTGATATTGTTTCGTTTGTTCCGACATGTTCAGTTTCGATATGTCTTGATCTGATAGATGTATTGTTCCGTTTTGTTCCGACATGTTCAGTTTCGATATGTCTTGATCTGATTGATGTATTGTTTCGTTTTGTTCCCTTATGTTCAGTTCCGATATGACTTGTCCTGATTGATATTGTTTCGTTTTGTTCCATCATGTTCAGTTCCGATATAACTTATCCTGATTGATATTGTTTCCTTTTGTTCCGTCATGTTCAGTTCCGATATGACTGGTCCTGATTGATATTGTTTCATTTTGTTCCGTCATGTTCAGTTCCGATATGACTTGTCCTGATTGATATTGTTTCGTTTTGTTCCATCATGTTCAGTTCCGATATAACTTGTCCTGATTGATATTGTTTCCTTTTGTTCCGTCATGTTCAGTTCCGATATGACTTGTCCTGATTGATATTGTTTCGTTTTGTTCCGTCATGTTCAGTTCCGATATGACTTGTCCTGATTGATATTGTTTCGTTTTGTTCCGTCATGTTCAGTTCCGATATGACTTGTCCTGATTGATATTGTTTCATTTTGTTCCGTCATGTTCAGTTCCGATAAGACTTGTCCTGATTGATATTGTTTCGTTTTGTTCCGTCATGTTCAGTTCTGATATGACTTGACCTGATTGATATTGTACCATTTTGATCCGCCATGTTCAGTCCCGATATGTCTTGTTCTGATTGATGTATTGCTCTGTTTTGTCCCGTTATGATCCGTCCTGTTATGCCTCTGTCCTTGATTATGCCTGTGACTTGAACTGGTGTTTTGTTCCGTCTGATCCCGTTATGTACCGTCCGTTAATAATCTGTCTGTCTTGATTGATATATGGTCCAGTTCCGTTATGATCTGTCCGAATTCTTGACTTGGTATATAAGTTACTGCATAAATACTGTATTTTGATGCACTGTACGGTTTTAAAAGTTATACTGTCTGAATGCATGTTTTTAAATGCAAACTTTTATACTGTATTGTACGCGGCATGATTTTGTCCCGTCCTACTATTATTTTGTTCGGTCTGTCTTGTTCCGTTTTACGGTCTATTTGAATTTGTTCTGCTATGATGTGTCTGACTCTGGGTACCATTCTGATTATGAGCGGTCTGACATAAGTAGGCTTGATTACGCGCCTAACTGATATATTATTGTTATGCCCTATTATGTTCCGCCCAGTACTGATCTGTTCTGATATATGAATTAATTGCCTATACTCTCATTGATATTGGCATCATGCACTGTTCCGTCTGTTCTGATTTGTTGTTCCGTTTAGTTCAGTCCTGTTTTATTCTACTGAAACTGCATTTAAGGTAGATTTATAAAACTGCTATTTCAGAAACAACTGAACTACCCTTGTGCTTTGTAAACAAGAAATGGTTTTGAAACCCTTGACAGGGAACCTATGTTACTCATTGGGCTTTTCGAAGCTCACCCCATTCCCTAACATTTTTCAGGAATGATATCTGTTGGATCTGATGGCACTGATCAGTGGAGACTGGATTACTGAGGATTGAATCTGTTTAATCAGGTGAGTGATGTAATACGACTGACTTGACTGGTATGTACTAGATATAGACCTGGCTCATGGATTTAAACGGTACTCTAAAGATTATAGTTCTGCTCTGTTGTTATATGTCGGATTATAGATATGCTCTGAGGTTAGAATTGTTAGCTGTTGGATTTTAGACTGGCTCTGTGGTACATAGCCTTATTGTGAATACATGAGTTGCATTCCCTTGACAAAAAAAAAAAAAAAGGGTTTTAAATTCCGCTGCATCTGACCCTACGGTCGGAGTGCAATTCACTGGAAAGTTCAGAAATTGCCTTCGGTTGGTCGCGTGGCGGCTGACTGGCATCACGTCCTCGACATCCGCGTAGGGTGGGGTTCGGGATGTGACAAATAGTCTGTCCCCATTTTTAAACACACAAATCTCCTAACGGAAGTAGCTCCATAGCCACAGATACCATCCTTAGTCCTATTCAGACCAACCTCAACTGCACAACATCCAAACCTGCTGCTCCCAACTGTAACTCTCCCAATTAATTTACAATACCAGCCGACCCCTTATGCGAATCAAACCCCTCAATCAGACAACGGCACAAGCTTCCAATCACCTGATGCCAACTACGGCTGAAGCCTATTCTGCTTCAGTTTCATCAAGTTCCTCAAGCCGCAAGCACTGGTCCCTCTTCATCCTCAACATAAATTAATTTCTAATATATATATATATATACATACATCTCCTCCAACATGGATACAACCGAATCAGCAAATCCAACCCAACCGACTCTCCAACGATCCACACACCCAACGTGATTTAACCTTACACCAAGACTCCCAAACTATCCTCTGTTTTCTCCCTAAAATGGGCCATAGTAGCAGCACTGTCCGTCCCTCTCCTGCACTGCTACACATATATATACCTGATGCTACGCCTTCAACCATAACGTCTCCAAGGCCCTTATTGAGGATTCACTACACTGAAACTAAATACCCAGATCTGAATCGGATCTTGGTCATTGGTTTCGGCTGAATCAGTCTTCCCCCGCACCAACATGCTGCTGCTTCATGCTCCCATTCAATCTACAACTCACAGCTCTACTGGCCACAGGAAATCCTAAAACCCACTACTACTCCATCGCTACACCATACCGAGAGCCATCCCGCAAAATCGTAACATCCACACACATACATATATGTATACATACACATCCCTCGTCTGCTCCGATCTACTTCAGGAATCGAACCAGATCCTCCAGCAGTAGCTCCTTGGCAACAGATCTTCTTCACCAAATTACTCACCGTCGGTTAGCCGCCCACTGCACCAACTTGCCGAATTTTTCCCACGAAGCCCCACGGCTCCCGTTGCACAGACCCCTCACCAGAACCCTCGATCTCCTCCGACGGCTCTCTGTCGGAGCTCCGACCTCCCCCAACAGCCTTCAATCGCCCTCTCTCTCTCCCTCTTTCTTTCCTTCCTTTTTCTTTCTCTCTTTTCTTCTCCCTTTCCTTCTCCCCTGTTCTGCCGTTCTCCCTCACCTGAGACTTGCACCGTCCCCTTTTCTTCTTTCTTTCCTTTGCTTATTCTTTTATTCATTTTCCACCACACACCCATATATATATATATATTATACCATACTTTACATTTTATTCATATATACTATTATACATATTTTCATTTTATTTTATTTTATTTTTCATATATCAATTACGAATGTCAATAAAGTTTGCATAAAGCCGGCTCAATATCAGTATTATTTGTTTTACCGTCTCTGGGTGTCCGTTCGCGTCTTACGTCATATTTTATTTATTTATTTTTACCTCATTCATCATTATTATTATTTCATTTATTTCTTTTTTTTTAACATTATGTAATCAATTTAATTTACGTACACCTGAACACTAAAAAAAAAAATTCCATTCTAAAATTTCAAGTCTTTACATCCTTCCCTCCTTAAAGAATTTCGTCTCGAAATTTAAAAAGATGTATCCTCTCGACAAAATAGTAAAAGATCAATTCAAAATGCATTGTAACACGGAGACGTGCAGCCTTACCTATGGATCACTCACCTCTCCCTCAACCAGGCAATGTGGGACGTAACTTTAATCCTTCTTTCACTCCCCCAGCAAGGCTCCGCCTCTTGGAGAGAGTAGTCCCTCGGAACGGCGCCACACTTCTGTTGTTAGGGATTGGTCCTGATCCCATCTATAACGGCTCACTCCTCATGGCACAACACATAATGAAATCCTCAAACACGCTGGTTCACATGTCAATTTTCCCAAATCTACCCAAGCATCATTACCCACCTCAATAACTTAACACAATAATAAAAATAAAGGAAAGTCCTCACTGCTCACGAGGATGCCTCAAAGTCTTTCACATACTTGTTGGCCAGCTAACTAATCTCAAATCAAGTCAAGAAATCATCTAATAATTCACCACAATGGCATCAATACATCGCCCGTATCTCAATGTAACTCAATAATCCAATCTTTTTCAAGTACCATATTCACCCACAAGACATCAATACCATAATCTTAAAATAAGGTCATCATCGTCCACCCTAATCTATATATAACCGAGACTAAGTGTCATGCATCAATAAAATTAGCCTATTCATTTCAAGCCTATATGTGTTAACTAAACATTCGAATGAAGGCAACATAGTCTATGCATTCTAAATACAAAATTTAAAACAACATATCAAGGTTCGAGAAAGACAAAACATTAGAGGAGGTAAAAAGAATATCTCAATTCCTTCTAAGATTGTTTCAACTCATCATTGTCCTAGTCAACATCTCAATAAAGTCTCATCACAATAGAGATTCTCAGTGAAACTCTTCACTAATTCCAACTATGAGTATACGTCAATCCTTAATCACATGTACCTAAAACACATGTATATATAAATAGAATAAACAAACAACATTTAGTGTCTAACACGTAGCTTACCACATCAGCACCCAAGTATAAAATCCATCCAAGAATATATACATACATAAATAAGCACACCACCTGCCACACAGGTAATTAGGTATACATCCAGCCCTATGGATATCTAGGCTAATAGCCTATATCACAGACAACGAGTTCAAATTCTACCTTTTAATTTCACTTAGCCTGCTACGTAGATATAAACATCCAGTCTCAGCTCCTCACTAAACAAGCATACCATATGTCATACACATTTCACATACTAAAACAACTGTACTTAACCCAATCACGTAATCCCAACCAGTCCAATCAAGTCGAGGTCTAAACTCTCCTATCTCATAACGAAGTCCACCCCAGAAGGATCCACGGACACCCCATGAAATAAAGAAAAACATCTCCCTCAGGAGTACACACCGCCACTCTCCTCCTGTAGTAGTCTATACTCGCCCAAAAATGTAAATAACCGATCTATCCTCAATGTAATACCAAGACTAGACACATCAAGTAGAATGAAGTCAAAAAAAAGATGTAACCAGTTATCTCTACCGAGCAATATCTACAGATCCTTATCAATATCCCACTATCTCAACTGGTGAACCCTACGATGGTGGAACAAGGCAATCATCGCAAGCCCCTGAATAAAGTAAAATCTCCCAAGTGCAATATTCATTATCCAGATCCAGACAACATAAACATTTATAACTTAATCCAAACCAATTAGATTCATTCACAACCTTTACCCCCGTATTTCTAAATGACAAGTGAGAACCACCATTCACTTATAAGGCGTATAACAATCCAAGCTGTTAAGTCCTAGTGCCTCAACCACACTATTTTCACCACAATGACATTCACACAACTGCATCTCAGACACAAGATTCATGTTCAAGAAATTCATATCACTCGACCCTTAACTCGATATACAATTTCCTCCAAAACAACAATCAATGCTTACCCCTTATTCAATCATGATTCCAAAATCAACCTTATAAACTAAGTTAAAACTAAGTTCATAACTGACCCCTCAGCTTGGTCCAATTCATACTACTCATTATTTTTCACAAAGCCTACATTCATAAGTTCATTAAATCAACTCACTATTCTCATCACATCTAGTATCGATCATCTCATAAAACTAGGTAAGACTAGCATTTATCAGTAGGTTACTCCCACAGTCCACCACAATATAATTAATCTCAATTAAATAAGGAAATCATCACAACCCCTAACTTTTAGATTCGCCTTCGTATTCCAATTCAATACTCATCCTAAGCACGAAATCAATATTCAATTACATCATAATCTGGATTAATCCACAACAATAGTTTCCAAACCCCTCGTGTCCACACAATTCTCCTTAGACAAAAGATCATTAATTATCGCTTGACAATCTAACACATCTTACAAACACACTTGCTTAATTAACACTTATATAACTCAAGTCAATCATCTCCACTCGTTGGTCACATTAAACAATGAACACTGATTTCTAACACATCCTTTCACAATGAACGAATTCATTTAAACAATGTAACATTCACACTCTCAAGTCACGCTAGTATTCAACTAGCCCACCAACACTCAACCCTAAGCGAATGCTATCCAAAAATAATGCATTTCTCCACAAAAGGGTTTACCATAAGGACACCTTTAAAATTTTAGGTACAACACTCTGAGTATCTACTGTCCAGCCCATACACGAGAATCTTCATAAGTTTAAATTTTTATTTTAGCATTTTAAGGTCTTATGTGTCTTTTTATTTATGGTTCTCTACTTCATTGGCATGTGTTCAATTAAGGCTTTTATAATTCTTCCATTATTTCTTACTTTATAATTCTGTTCACTAGCTTTAGCCCAGCAGAGTGGAGATCGACACCTCCTTCCGTACAGTGCCTCATATGGTGCCATTTTAATGCTGGCCTGATGACTGTTGTTATAGGCGAACTCGACCAATGGCAAATGTTCTGCCCAATTTCCTTTGAAATCCAGTGCACACAGTCGTAGCATATCCTCCAACATCTGTATTACTCTCTCGGACTGTCCATCCGTCTGTGGGTGATATGCCGTACTAAACTTAAGCTCGGTGCCGAGTGCCTTCTGCAGGCTTTTCTAGAAACGTGACACAAATCTTGGGTCTCGGTCAGAAACGATGGACAAGGGTGTGCCATGTAAGCGTACAATTTCTTGAATGTACAACGTGGCTAACCTTTCCATGCTGAAAGTCATTTGTACGGGCAGAAAGTGTGCAGATTTGGTCAATCGATCAACGATGACCCAGATAGCGTCAAAGCCTTTCGAAGACTTGGGAAAGCCAGATACGAAATCCATGGTGATGTGGTCCCACTTCCATTCTGGAATAGGGAGTGGTTGCAAAAATCCGCTGGGGCGTTGATGCTCAACCTTTACTTGTTGGCAACTTGTACAGTGAGTGATAAAATCAGCCACATCCCTTTTCAAGCCGGGCCACCAGTACAGTTCCCTAAGGTCATGGTACATCTTTGTGTTTCCGGGGTGTACCGTGAACCTTGAAGTGTGGGCTTCCTCCAAAATTTCCTTCCTCAACTTGTCTATCTTAGGCACACATAGCCTGCCTTGATACCTCAGAATTCCCTCTTGAATATCAAAATCAGTCTTTCCAATTGTCTCTACTTCCTTGTAGATTTTGACTAACTCCTCATCCTGAGCTTGTCCTGCTTTGATCCGTTCTACCAATGTAGACTCAACCGTTAGATTGGCCAAATATGCCGTACCACCTGGTGGGATCACCTCAATGCCCATCTCGTCCAGGTCTCGAATCAGCTCCTCTTGAGTAGTAATCATATAGGCAAGATTGCCAGACTTTCTGCTCAAAGCATCGGCTACTACATTAGCCTTGCCAGGATGATACTGCATCGTCACATCATAGTCTTTGATTAATTCGAGCCAACACCGTTGCCTCATATTCAGCTCCTTTTGTGTAAAGAAGTACCTCAGGCTCTTATGGTCAGTAAAGATCTCACATACCTCCCCATATAGATAGTGGCGCCAGATTTTTAGAGCAAATACTACCGCCGCTAATTCCAAATCATGGGTTGGATAATTCTGTTCATGTGGTCGAAGTTGTCTAGAGGCGTAGGCAATGACTCTACCGTCTTGCATTAAGACACATCCCAAACCCTTGTGGGAAGCATCACAATAAATGACAAACTTTCCCTCCTTGGTGGGAATAGTCAGAACTGGTGCTGTAGTCAACTTCTCCTTGAGTAGTTGGAAACTCCGTTCCTGCTCATCCGTCCAAATGAATGGCACCTTGTTCTTAGTCAGGTGGGTGAGCGGCTTCGCCAACTTAGCAAAATCCTTAACGAAGCGTCGATAATAACCTGCCAACCCAAGAAAACTTCGGATCTCGGTCACGGTGGTTGGTTGAGGCCAATTCAGAATAGCCTCTATCTTATGCGGATCTACAGCAACACCTTCCTCAGAAATCACATGGCCCAAAAAGGAGACGCTAGGTAGCCAGAATTCACACTTTTTGAATTTTGCATATAACTTGTGCTCCCTCAGGGTCTGTAACGCTATTCTCAAGTGCCTTTCATGCTCCTCTTCACTCCGTGAGTACACCAATATGTCATCAATGAAAACAATGATGAAATCATCCAAATATGTCTTGAAGACCCGATTCATTAAATCCATAAATGCAGCAGGAGCATTGGTCACACCAAAAGGCATGACCAAGAACTCGTAATGACCATATCGGGTTCGGAAGGTTGTTTTCGATATGTCAGTATTCTTGACCTTAAGTTGATGGTATCTAGTCCTTAAATCAATCTTAGAAAACACACTTGCTCCTTGCAATTGATCAAACAGTTCATCGATGCGTGGGAGCGGATACTTGTTCTTCACTGTCACTTTATTGAGCTCTCGATAATTGATACAAAGTCTCAGAGAGCCATCATTCTTCTTCACAAATAATACAAGAGCTCCCCAAGGTGATACACTAGGTCGGATGATCCCTTCTCCAACAGCTCTTGTAATTGAGCCTTCAGCTCTTTAATTCTTATGGAGCCATTCGGTACGGGGCTTTAGATACCGGTTGAGTTCCGGGAATGAGGTCGATAGAAAATTCAATCTCTCGATCAAACGTCCCACTCGGTAAGTCCTCAGGGAACACATCAGGAAATTCACAAACAACTGGCACTTTTGACAATGGGGGAGTTTGGGCTTGGGTATCCAGAATGCTACACAGGTATCCACGACAACCTTTCCTTAATAATCTTCCTGCCTGGATGGCGGAGATGAGGTAGGGTGGAGAGACAACGCCTTTTCCACTAAATACAAATTCGGGTTGCCCCGGGCGTCGAAACAACACCTTCTTCTCAAAACAGTTGATGGTGGCGTGGTTGCGAGACAGCCAGTCCATGCCTAAGATCACATCGAATCCCTTGATGTCCAAGGGTATTAGGTCTACTGACAGCTCTTGGTCCCCAATTTCTACACTACAGTCCTTCAGGATTTTGGACCCAATCATTCGTATCCCAGAGGGGGTTTGTACAGACAACAGTTCATTCATAGGTTCAGGTGTTCTATGCAGTTTATCAGTAAACAGTGGAGATATAAAAGAGTGTGTGGATCCGGAATCAATAAGCACATGTGCAGAAGTTTCACAGATCGGGAGTGTACCTGCTACCACAGTATTGGCAGTAGATGTCTCCCCTGGCACTAGGGCAAACACCCTCCCTGGTCGTCCTTCAGGTGCCTTGCCCTTATCTCTGGTGGGGGCTGCTGGAAGGAGCTTCTGTGTCGTAGCAGTGGTAATCGGAGCTGGGGCTCTTATATCGGGTGGTGGCTGCGGGCAGTCTTTGACCAGGTGTCCCTTTTCCCCGCACCGGTAACATGCACCGGTCAGCTTGCGGCATTCTCCTGGATGAGATTGTTGACAATGTGGGCACTTAGTCACCTCCCTTGCTTTCTTCTGACCTTTCTCCCCTTTGCCTCGACCTTCAGTTTTCTGCTTCTTTGAAGGTTGGAATTTCTGGAAATTTTTTCCCTTGTTCTTCCGTCCTTGGTCTTTGAGTTGATTATAGTCCTCCATGTCCTTTTCGATGACAAGGGCCTTGTTCAACACATCCGAATAAGTGTATAGCTCAAAAGCAGATACCCTTGTTCGAAGTCCTAGGCGAAGGCCTCCTTGGAACTTCCTTGCCTTGTCCCTTTCTCCCTGTATTAGAGTGGGGGCGAATCTGGACAGGGCTGAGAACTTTGCAGCATACTGGATCACTGACATCTCTCCTGGCTGCAGATTTGTGAACTCCTGAATTCTCCTCTCACGGACTATCGACGGAAAGAACATGCTGTAAAACCTTTCCACAAAACCCGCCCATGTCATAACTGGGTTCTGCCGTTGCACCTCTAACCACCAATTATACGCCTCCCCATGAAGCATATAAGTGGCTAGCCTCACCTTCTCCTCCTCGGTACATATTAGAAGTCCAAAAGCTTTCTCCATTGCCGTCACCCATTTTTCGGCCTGCTCAGGCTCTGTGACTGTCTCGAAGGATGGAGGTCTCAACTTGTGAAACCTATCCAGTAGTTCGTTGCGGATGCCAACTCCAACAGGTGGCACCGGAGCAGGCGGGGGTGGCATAGCTGGTGCTTCAGCCAGATTATTGACTGGTCCGGTTTGATTTTGCTGCAGGGTTCTATTCAACCCCTCTATAGCCCGGGTGAACTGAGCCATAGTCGCTCGCATTTCGCGTATAGCAGCACTCTCTGTCGGGGCTTGCGGTTCCCTATTGCCGTTTCTTGTCCGTGGCGGCATCTGAGACAGAATAAAGTAATTTTCAGTACTCTCGTTCAGCGTATCTTCATAGAACGATACTCAGATCATTGTTAGCTCAAGGTTCCTACCACTCGAGCCTATACTCCCTAAGGGTTCAGTTCTTTGGTGACCCTAAGGTTCTGTTCTATGTTCGGGATGTAAAACCTAAGGCTCTGATACCAACCTTGTCACATCCCCCTTACCCACCCTGTGCGGATTAGGGGCATGCAACCGGCCAGTTAGGCACCCATCGGTTTTTTTTTTTTTTAAATCAAAATGCCGACGGTAATCCTAACCACAGGCCATTCATCAGTAACATCCAAGTACAATGCATTCAATTAATATAAGTTGCAGCGGAACTAAGGGAATGCATAACACCTTGGCAGAGCCATTAATACATCCATGGTTAACTATTACATCATTGTCCTACAAAAGATACGAGTCTTAGGTTTCAGTACATCATATTCAAAAATGGAGTTAGGTACAAAAATGGTTAATTCATAAGTTCTTCAAAGTAGTTCTCCGGGTCTCCAACCCGCTAATCCTGGTCGTTGGGTCCCTCACCTGAAAAATGTTAGGGAAGGGGTGAGCTTTAAAAAGCCCAGTGAGTAACACGAGTCCCCTGTCATGGGTTTCAAACCATTGTTGTTTATAAAACAGGTGGTCGGATCAGACATTTCAGAGGGTATAGTTAAATCCGTATATTTGAACAATATTTAAAACAAGAATACAGTCAAAACATCATAGCAACAGAACAGTTCAATAATGAGCGGAGCAGAACAGTATAATAGGATAACAGTACAGTATGCACACTTTAAATAGTTCAATATGCTCATACAGTGTTCAAGACTGAATTTGGTACCATGAGTCAGTTGTTCTTTTAGTAAAAACAAGGATAATTTCATTTCAATACGGAACAGTGAAATCGGACAGGGTAAAAATATAGTCATCCATTGAGTAAAAGCGTGGAAGACAGTATATCAGTAGGAACAGTACAGTACAGTATAAAAAAACACAATAACTAGACGGTGTACTTATACACCAATTCAGGAGTCTAGGTTACTCACCTTGTGCGGTAACGGGACTTAACTGAGAAGCCTTTCTCTTCTTCTTATCCTTCTTTATCCTAGAAAATTTATGAACATTTCGTAAATCTCACATGAATCTTAACTTAGTTTATTCAAAATTTAACCTGAGTTAGACTATCTCGCTGTCTATGTGTTTTTATGATAATTGAAATTCACCTTTGCACCCACTCTTTCAGGGTTTCCGTGTCTTCTTGTTTCTTTAGTTTAGCCTCCGCGACCATTGCCTTGGTACGCATCTTGTATATAAACGGTCGAACGGAGACTACCTCGGTTGTTTTGGCTATCCTTATGTTCCGTTCGATAATCTTTTGTTGCCATAATAGTTGTTGCATAAACTCCTATTGCTTCTTGTCAGCTAGTCTTTCGGCTTTAGACATAATGGTAAATTTCTTGTTTTTCCCTTCCATGACTGGCTTGAGTTTTTATCCTATAGCATGATCCCAAGAAGTCAGGATGTGTACTACCTCTAGACAGTCCGGTCATGAAATTATTTAAGCTTTCATTGGGTTAGTTCTTAGTTCATTCGGATGTTATCTAACTTGATACAGGGTTAGGGGTATTTTGGTCATTTCACAGTTGTGAAGTTTCGAGTCCGATTCGTCATCCAATCATGTGTATAGTCCCCTACGTGTCAGGGTTTCCATTGTTTTCAGTTTCGTCTCAATCGGACTTTGTTTGGGTTCTAAACAGTGTCAGGGGCAATTTGGTAATTTCGTGTGTTGCATTTTTTTGGCACTTTATCTGCTAATACGGACCTCACCGTTGAGTCCGGAATGTCTGACATAGTCAAAATAGACAATCTTTTAGTTGTATTTGGGTTCGAGTATCATCAGGGGCAGTATGGTCATTTACTCCTACGTGTTTGTATTTTTCGGGACTTAATTTCCCAAATCGGACTCCACCGTTGAGTCCGGAATGATTGAAATAGTGAAAATACACTATTCGTTTGACTTATTTGGACTTCATTTGACCTATTTATGACCTAAGGGTAATTTGGTCATTTTTATTTAATTAAATAATTTAATTTATTATTTATTAAATTATCAGGGGTATAAATGAATTAAAACATCAGAAACTGGGCCACAATGTAATATTCAGAACTGTTGGGGGTTGGTTTGCAATTTCCAAAAGGTTTGAACTGAACCAAAGGGTTCAGTCCTTAAGCAATTGAACCGGACCGGTCCAATCCGGTTCTGACCGGTTCAGGGTAATGTGCTGATGTCATGCTGACGTCAGCCCTAAAATTTAAAAGTTAAAATCAGTTATGCTAAAACGACACAGTTTGGTTTTAAACGGGTTATCCGTTTCTCGGTCGGGTCGGGATCCGACCCGAAAACCCGATCCATGCCCGACCCGTACTGTTCATCGTCTCCCCCACCGTTTCACCCTACTGTAGCCCTAAAATTTTGGGTTTTATTTCTTCTATTTCGTGGGGTTTTGTGCATCCATTTTCACTGCTTTCCACCTTAATCGACTTCTGGTAGTCATATTAACAATCTAACATCAATTTGGAGCTTCAAATCGAGCTCAATGGCTCTGTTTCAAGGCGATAATCCGAAACCTGCAACTGACTCGTGATGGCCCATTTTTGGTCCAAATCACTTGGGGTTTCTTGCGTTGTGACCTACGTGTGATGGGGTTTCGATCCCCATTTTCATAACTTAGTTTGGTTGCAGTTTCGGTGGGGTTGGGTTTCGAACCCGTGACCTGCAACTCACGGTTTGGGGGTCAAGGTTGAGGTTTTGGGGTCGCGGCCTAGGGTTTTTATGATCCTAGGGAGGTCTATTTCATGTTTTGATCATCCAAAGTTCGGTTGGTTGAGGTCGGATCAGACCTGCAACCTCAAGGTCCATCAATGGCGGTTGCTACGGGTTGGGGTTTTTGGGGCAGTTCTGATGGTCCAAATGTTCACAATCGATCCAGATTTTATGGTCTAAACATGATACATGCATTAACTGTAACACCCCGACTCTGTATAATTAATAATTAAATAATTAATTATTAATTAGTACCGGCTCAGGGAATAATTAAGGAAATTAACCTTAATCTCCCGGTGGTCACACTAGACCAATAGAATGACAAAACATGTTCGAGAATAGGGTATAATACCCGAACCTAATTACCAATTAATTAGGTGAAATAATGTCAATTTAACACTGACGGAATTCGAATTAATTAACCACGGAAATCCTGAATGACTAATAAATGACACGGAACCTCTGACACTGTAGATAACTGAAATAGAAACTGACCGGAACAAATCGCATCGAAAAAGGAGTTACGGAATGAAAGTTATGAGGCAAACATCAGAAACTGAATTAACGTGCAGCCAAACAGGGCCTTAGCCCAAAATGGTGAAAAACAACCAAATTGGTGGCCAAGGGGAATTGAACCCTTGACCAAGAAGGCAAACTTATTTTATCCAAAAACTTAACCAGGTGGCCATCCAGCACCTTTGTGCCTATATACACAACTTAATTGTATATATCTCTGAATTGCCCAAGCCCCACCTCAAATTGGACCAATGAGATTACATGCAAACCCCATATGATTGGTTTGCATCAGCCCACCTCAGCCCTAGGTCCCACTGATTCTCTGATGTATACATTTAGAGATGTATATGTATAGGTATGTGTGATATTATATATATAGATGTATATGTATATATTACAAAAAAAGACTGATCTTTGCTAGTTAAAGAAGAGAAAACAGATCTGTTGGGGGTGAGTCAGACCTGCCATTGAGAGAAATAGAAAGAAATTGGAGGGCTGCCATGGTGAGCTTGCATGTGCATGCAAAGTGTGTGTGCATGTGTGTGTGTCTTCATGAGATGCACAAGGAGGAAGGGAACTGAGGCTACGGAGGTGCCAAAGGACACAAACGAGCCATGGAAAAAGGGTCAACCACTGTTTAAAAAGGTAAACCCAAAAACTGCTAAAAATTTCTGTTTGAATTACTGGTATTGTTTTGATGAAATTAGATCCATGCAAACTGTTTATATAAGCTCCTGTGAGTCTTAGAACTGTTCTAGGACAACTTAGAATGGTCGGAATAGCCTAGAACCCCAAACCGTGAGTGAAACTGCCATTGACGACCTCCCATACAGCAGGTCTGATCCGACTCTAGCCAAACCTATTTTGGCTTGCCTAGACCTGTTCTAGACCTCAAGAGGATCCTAAATACCTAGGTACTCGACCCAAAATCACACGGGAAGGCCCTCGAACATGGAGTTGCAGGTTTCGGCCATGAAACCCAACTCCCAAATCAGACTTCTAAATCATGTTTTTGGAATGGGATATTGACCCCCATGGAGATACGGTCACAAAGAAACAAAAAGCATGGAAAATGGTGGAGAAACGAGGGTTTAATAGCCAGATTATCGTTTCGGCTATTCCTCCATGGATCAAACATTTGAGCTTGTTTCGAGCCACCAAATCAATGCCAACTTGTTGGCATGACACCCAGAAGTAAACTGGAATCAAGGGCAGAGAGAATTCGTGGCCAAAATGTCACAAATTTGAAGAAATCCGAACCTGTAACTAGGGCTACAGCACTTGACATGGTGAAGAAGACGACGAGTCGACTGGGTCGACTCGTCCAACACGCCTAAGCCCACTGAACCGACTCGGACACGTGTTGAGCGAAGACGGATGCCACCGAATTAATTGGAACGGCACCGTTTGGCTAACTGATGTGTTTTAAAAATTTAAATTCGGACCGTTTGGCAACACAGTTAATAAATCCGAAATTAGAAAATTTGATTTGGGCTTAACCCTAAACACGGATAAGGGCCAAATTTGGGGTTACCAGGGATATCTTATCCCGGTTTTCTGAAGGTCACAGAACCGGTTGGTTTTTAAGAATTGTGAACCGGTTCACTGCTTGAACCCTAGAACCGTTTGGTTTGAACCCTAATTTTATGTAATTATGTTTTGAACCCCAAATACTTTCTGAAATTACGGATTTGTCCCTCACTGTTTTGTAAAATTACACAGTGGCCCAGACTTTTGAAAATTTATACATTTAAGCCCTGAATAAATTAATTAAATAATAAAATAATTATTTAATTATTTTATTAAATAGGTAAAATTACAATTTTACCCCTGGACATTAAATATGTCAAACGAAGTCCAAATTAAGTAAATAAATAGTGTATTTTCACTATTTCAAATATTCTGGACTCAATGGTACAGTCCAAATTGGGAAATATAGTACCGAAAAATACAGACCTGTAAGTGATAAATTACTGTACTGCCCCTGATGGCACCAGACCCAAATAAAAATATCAGACAGTCTATTTTGACTATCTCGTGCATTCTGGACTCAACGGTGAGGTCCGTTTAATGAACTGAGGTCCCGAAAAATACAGACACGTAGGTGTAAATGACTGAATTGCCCTTAATGATACCCAAGGCCGATTAAACATAACAGATAGTCCAACTTAATTATGTCGGACACTCTGGACCCAATGGTGAGGTCCATTTTATGAACTGACGTGCCGAAAAATATGACACGTGAAATTACCAAATTACCCCTGATACTGTACGAAGCCCAAATGAAGTCCGATTGGGACGAAACTGATACCGATAGAAACCCGAACACTGGTGAGACTGTATACTTGATTAGATGACGAATCGGGGTCAGAATTACACAAAACGTAAAATGACCAAAATACCCCTGAGCACTGTAAGTGCAAAGTGGAGGTCGAATAAAGGTCAAACTGATCTGATAAATTATCATAAGGATAATTATGAACACTGAAGGGCTAAATAAGACTCTGAGACAGTCAACGCATAAAACGAGAAATGACCGATGTGTCCCGACGATCTAAAGCAGATACCAAATGAAGTCCAAGGGACTTACAAATTTATACATGAGATATATGGGACGTTCTGAGGACCATGATAGGGTCCGGGGCAAAAATGACAAAATTACCATTTTGCCCTAAGACTAAATAAGTACCCAACTGATACCGATTAAAGTCTAAAAGACTTAAAATTTTATATATACGATATATGGGATATTCTGAGGACCAGAACAGGGTCCGAGATAAGAATGGCAAAATTACCATTTTGCCCCTATGGTTAAAATGAGAACCTAACTGATACCGATTGGAGTCCAAAGGACGTAGAACTTTGTACTTAAGATATAAAGACTATTCCGAAGACCACGACAGGGTCCGGGACAAGAATGGTAAAATTACCATTTTGCCCCTAAGATTGAATGAGTGCCTGACTGATAACAAGTGAAGTCTAAATGACTTAGGATATAATCCTAATAACTGCTAAGCCTAATTAAAGAATGAAATAGCCTCGGGTGAGACCCAATGGAAGGGCGATAGGCTACTAGGCTATCTTAGGTAATCCGATAGATACCTAAGATGACGAATGAGACCTGAATGGATGAGTTCTGATCTGTCTGTGATTGATGATTATTATTCAGGATATACATGGAGATGCCTGACGTACCTGGAGGTTATCGGATTATTTATGCAAGGAAATAAGCGTAAAGTTTGTGAGTAACTTCTGACACTGTTTTGATACTGTCCCTTGATTTACTGATCTGTTTTGAATGCAATTATTTAAGTGCAATTATTTAAATGCATGCCTTTCCGTACTATATCACTTATGACATGGTTTTAGTCTTTTTAAATAATTGACTATATTCCTGATCCCTGTGCTAGCATCCCGTACTGTTTTGCCCGTTTTGAACTGTTGAGATAAAATGGATATATTGAACCATTATTTCTGAAACGATTAAATAAACCATGTGATATAGGCAAAGAACAACATTTTGTTGTATCGTACCGTTTTGTATAGTATACTGTCTGAATGCTATATTGTTTAAATGTATGTACTTAATGTACGCCCTTTGTACCACATTCCACGTGATGTGCTTGTGTCCTTCGAATTAGGAATTCCGTTCAGTTCGGTTATGTGCTGTCCGTTAATGATATGTCTGCTTCGATTGATGTGTTCCGTCCGGTTCTGACATGTTCCGTCCGTTAATGATGTTAAGTCCGCCTTGATTGATATATGGTCCAATTCCGTTATGATCTGTCCGTTGATGATATGTCTTTGCTTTGACTAAAGTTTTGTTCTGTTCGATTCTGTTATGTCCCGTTCATTGATAATGTGTCTGCCTTGATTGATATATGGTCCAGTTCCGTTGTGTATTGTCCGTTGATGATACGTCTGTCTTGATTGAAATATTGTTCAGTCCAGTTATGATTAGTTCCGACAGTGATGTGTCCCTGACTTGATTGTTATATTGTTTCTACCCAGTTCTGTTATGTTGTGTCCTGTTCATGATTTGCCTGTGTCCTGATTAGTGTATTGTTTCCGTTTAGTTCCGTTATAATTTTATCCGTTCGCGATATGCCTTTGCTTGACTGATGTATTGTTACCGTCCGATTCCGTTATATTCCGTCCGTTAATGTTATGTCTGCCTCGATTGATATGTTCCGTCCGGTTCCGACATGTTCCGTCCGTTGATGATCTGTCTGTCTTGATTGATATATGGTCCAGTTCCGTTATGATTCGTTCCGTTAATGAAGAGTCTGTGTCTTGACCGACATATTAGCAATAGTTATTGTTCTGACCGATTGGTTATGTCATGTTCCGATCCGTTTGTATTGTCTGTTCGATTCTGTTTTATTGCACTAGACTGCTTATGAAATGGATTTATAAAAATAGTTATTTTTGTAATGACTAATTTATCCATGTGCCTTGGAAGCACAAAACTGGTTTTGAAACCCATGATAGGGAATCTGTGTTACTCACTGGGCTTATTTAAGCTCACCCCATTATTCTGACATTTTTCAGGAATTACCTCCATTGGATTAGATGGTACTGTGACATGACGTGAATAGGCTAAGTGGCATCGCAAGTAAGGATCTGACGGCACTGAATTGTAGAGACTGGTTTATTGTGGATTGAACCTGGTTATTCCGGTGAGTGGTATGTTATGACTGACTTGACTGATATATATTGGTTAGACATGGCTCATGGAACTAATGGTACTCTAGAGATATTAGATCTGCTCTGTTGTTATATGCTTGATTTTAGATATGCTCTGAGATTAGAATTGTTGACTGACTGGATTTAGTCTTGCTCTGTGATACATATACTTATGATGGATAAGTGAGTTGCATTCCCGTGACACAAAGAAAAAGTTTTAAATTCCGCTGCATCTGACCCTACAGTTGGAGTGCAATTTGTCGGAAAGTTCAGAATTTGCCTTTGGTTGGTCGCGTCGCGACCGACTGGCAGTCACGTCCTCGACATCCGCGTAGGGTGGGGTTCGGGATGTGACAAGAGTGGTATCAGAGCAAAGGTTGAAAGATAATTAAGATTATCAGAACCGAAGTTGGTAAAGTTTTGAAATCAACTAGTATCACCGAGCAATATCAGAGCATTAGGTTATGGATTAAGAACCACAGAGTACCTGAGCCATAGATCTTAAGTTCCACTTTTTGGAGATCTGATGTGGAGTTATGAAAGTCTTCATAATAGACGATAGGCCTGTAATTCTGAGGCATCTGAGGACTGGGATTTTTTCTGGGTCTAATATGAACTGGTGTAATTTAAGGCTGTAGACTCATGATACTTAGAGACATGTCCATACGAATAATTATGGACATAGCAACCGAAAGGAAATGACGGTAGGTCTGTTGACTCCGACATTGACACTTGTAATTATGGATAGCAAGTGAATCACTTGTGGGATCATATGTGATTAAATGATCCTAGTGGATGATTTCCACTTATTTGAGGATGACTACCTGATTGATCTGATATGAGATAAGTCTGATAATTGAATCTTGAAGAGATTATACAATTGTGACTGTAAAGTCTGACCGAATGGGAATATCTGTATTTGATATGGAGTCTGTATGGAACTGATACAAAATATCTTTTTGATAGGAAAATAGTATCCCGAAAGATACGGCGGTCCGAGAGACAAATGAAAAAGGGGAGATTATGATGACAGAATCTCCTAGATATGACCAATCAAGTTTTGAGGACAAAACTTTTCTGAAGAGGGGTAGGATGTAACACCCCGACTCTGTATAATTAATAATTAAATAATTAATTATTAATTAGTACCGGCTCAGGGAATAATTAAGGAAATTAACCTTAATCTCCCGGTGGTCACACTAGACCAATAGAATGACAAAACATGTTCGAGAATAGGGTATAATACCCGAACCTAATTACCAATTAATTAGGTGAAATAATGTCAATTTAACACTGACGGAATTCGAATTAATTAACCACGGAAATCCTGAATGACTAATAAATGACACGGAACCTCTGACACTGTAGATAACTGAAATAGAAACTGACCGGAACAAACCGCATCGAAAAAGGAGTTACGGAATGAAAGTTATGAGGCAAACATCAGAAACTGAATTAACGTGCAGCCAAACAGGGCCTTAGCCCAAAATGGTGAAAAACAACCAAATTGGTGGCCAAGGGGAATTGAACCCTTGACCAAGAAGGCAAACTTATTTTATCCAAAAACTTAACCAGGTGGCCATCCAGCACCTTTGTGCCTATATACACAACTTAATTGTATATATCTCTGAATTGCCCAAGCCCCACCTCAAATTGGACCAATGAGATTACATGCAAACCCCATATGATTGGTTTGCATCAGCCCACCTCAGCCCTAGGTCCCACTGATTCTCTGATGTATACATTTAGAGATGTATATGTATAGGTATGTGTGATATTATATATATAGATGTATATGTATATATTACAAAAAAAGACTGATCTTTGCTAGTTAAAGAAGAGAAAACAGATCTGTTGGGGGTGAGTCAGACCTGCCATTGAGAGAAATAGAAAGAAATTGGAGGGCTGCCATGGTGAGCTTGCATGTGCATGCAAAGTGTGTGTGCATGTGTGTGTGTCTTCATGAGATGCACAAGGAGGAAGGGAACTGAGGCTACGGAGGTGCCAAAGGACACAAACGAGCCATGGAAAAAGGGTCAACCACTGTTTAAAAAGGTAAACCCAAAAACTGCTAAAAATTTCTGTTTGAATTACTGGTATTGTTTTGATGAAATTAGATCCATGCAAACTGTTTATATAAGCTCCTGTGAGTCTTAGAACTGTTCTAGGACAACTTAGAATGGTCGGAATAGCCTAGAACCCCAAACCGTGAGTGAAACTGCCATTGACGACCTCCCATACAGCAGGTCTGATCCGACTCTAGCCAAACCTATTTTGGCTTGCCTAGACCTGTTCTAGACCTCAAGAGGATCCTAAATACCTAGGTACTCGACCCAAAATCACACGGGAAGGCCCTCGAACATGGAGTTGCAGGTTTCGGCCATGAAACCCAACTCCCAAATCAGACTTCTAAATCATGTTTTTGGAATGGGATATTGACCCCCATGGAGATACGGTCACAAAGAAACAAAAAGCATGGAAAATGGTGGAGAAACGAGGGTTTAATAGCCAGATTATCGTTTCGGCTATTCCTCCATGGATCAAACATTTGAGCTTGTTTCGAGCCACCAAATCAATGCCAACTTGTTGGCATGACACCCAGAAGTAAACTGGAATCAAGGGCAGAGAGAATTCGTGGCCAAAATGTCACAAATTTGAAGAAATCCGAACCTGTAACTAGGGCTACAGCACTTGACATGGTGAAGAAGACGACGAGTCGACTGGGTCGACTCGTCCAACACGCCTAAGCCCACTGAACCGACTCGGACACGTGTTGAGCGAAGACGGATGCCACCGAATTAATTGGAACGGCACCGTTTGGCTAACTGATGTGTTTTAAAAATTTAAATTCGGACCGTTTGGCAACACAGTTAATAAATCCGAAATTAGAAAATTTGATTTGGGCTTAACCCTAAACACGGATAAGGGCCAAATTTGGGGTTACCAGGGATATCTTATCCCGGTTTTCTGAAGGTCACAGAACCGGTTGGTTTTTAAGAATTGTGAACCGGTTCACTGCTTGAACCCTAGAACCGTTTGGTTTGAACCCTAATTTTATGTAATTATGTTTTGAACCCCAAATACTTTCTGAAATTACGGATTTGTCCCTCACTGTTTTGTAAAATTACACAGTGGCCCAGACTTTTGAAAATTTATACATTTAAGCCCTGAATAAATTAATTAAATAATAAAATAATTATTTAATTATTTTATTAAATAGGTAAAATTACAATTTTACCCCTGGACATTAAATATGTCAAACGAAGTCCAAATTAAGTAAATAAATAGTGTATTTTCACTATTTCAAATATTCTGGACTCAATGGTACAGTCCAAATTGGGAAATATAGTACCGAAAAATACAGACCTGTAAGTGATAAATTACTGTACTGCCCCTGATGGCACCAGACCCAAATAAAAATATCAGACAGTCTATTTTGACTATCTCGTGCATTCTGGACTCAACGGTGAGGTCCGTTTAATGAACTGAGGTCCCGAAAAATACAGACACGTAGGTGTAAATGACTGAATTGCCCTTAATGATACCCAAGGCCGATTAAACATAACAGATAGTCCAACTTAATTATGTCGGACACTCTGGACCCAATGGTGAGGTCCATTTTATGAACTGACGTGCCGAAAAATATGACACGTGAAATTACCAAATTACCCCTGATACTGTACGAAGCCCAAATGAAGTCCGATTGGGACGAAACTGATACCGATAGAAACCCGAACACTGGTGAGACTGTATACTTGATTAGATGACGAATCGGGGTCAGAATTACACAAAACGTAAAATGACCAAAATACCCCTGAGCACTGTAAGTGCAAAGTGGAGGTCGAATAAAGGTCAAACTGATCTGATAAATTATCATAAGGATAATTATGAACACTGAAGGGCTAAATAAGACTCTGAGACAGTCAACGCATAAAACGAGAAATGACCGATGTGTCCCGACGATCTAAAGCAGATACCAAATGAAGTCCAAGGGACTTACAAATTTATACATGAGATATATGGGACGTTCTGAGGACCATGATAGGGTCCGGGGCAAAAATGACAAAATTACCATTTTGCCCTAAGACTAAATAAGTACCCAACTGATACCGATTAAAGTCTAAAAGACTTAAAATTTTATATATACGATATATGGGATATTCTGAGGACCAGAACAGGGTCCGAGATAAGAATGGCAAAATTACCATTTTGCCCCTATGGTTAAAATGAGAACCTAACTGATACCGATTGGAGTCCAAAGGACGTAGAACTTTGTACTTAAGATATAAAGACTATTCCGAAGACCACGACAGGGTCCGGGACAAGAATGGTAAAATTACCATTTTGCCCCTAAGATTGAATGAGTGCCTGACTGATAACAAGTGAAGTCTAAATGACTTAGGATATAATCCTAATAACTGCTAAGCCTAATTAAAGAATGAAATAGCCTCGGGTGAGACCCAATGGAAGGGCGATAGGCTACTAGGCTATCTTAGGTAATCCGATAGATACCTAAGATGACGAATGAGACCTGAATGGATGAGTTCTGATCTGTCTGTGATTGATGATTATTATTCAGGATATACATGGAGATGCCTGACGTACCTGGAGGTTATCGGATTATTTATGCAAGGAAATAAGCGTAAAGTTTGTGAGTAACTTCTGACACTGTTTTGATACTGTCCCTTGATTTACTGATCTGTTTTGAATGCAATTATTTAAGTGCAATTATTTAAATGCATGCCTTTCCGTACTATATCACTTATGACATGGTTTTAGTCTTTTTAAATAATTGACTATATTCCTGATCCCTGTGCTAGCATCCCGTACTGTTTTGCCCGTTTTGAACTGTTGAGATAAAATGGATATATTGAACCATTATTTCTGAAACGATTAAATAAACCATGTGATATAGGCAAAGAACAACATTTTGTTGTATCGTACCGTTTTGTATAGTATACTGTCTGAATGCTATATTGTTTAAATGTATGTACTTAATGTACGCCCTTTGTACCACATTCCACGTGATGTGCTTGTGTCCTTCGAATTAGGAATTCCGTTCAGTTCGGTTATGTGCTGTCCGTTAATGATATGTCTGCTTCGATTGATGTGTTCCGTCCGGTTCTGACATGTTCCGTCCGTTAATGATGTTAAGTCCGCCTTGATTGATATATGGTCCAATTCCGTTATGATCTGTCCGTTGATGATATGTCTTTGCTTTGACTAAAGTTTTGTTCTGTTCGATTCTGTTATGTCCCGTTCATTGATAATGTGTCTGCCTTGATTGATATATGGTCCAGTTCCGTTGTGTATTGTCCGTTGATGATACGTCTGTCTTGATTGAAATATTGTTCAGTCCAGTTATGATTAGTTCCGACAGTGATGTGTCCCTGACTTGATTGTTATATTGTTTCTACCCAGTTCTGTTATGTTGTGTCCTGTTCATGATTTGCCTGTGTCCTGATTAGTGTATTGTTTCCGTTTAGTTCCGTTATAATTTTATCCGTTCGCGATATGCCTTTGCTTGACTGATGTATTGTTACCGTCCGATTCCGTTATATTCCGTCCGTTAATGTTATGTCTGCCTCGATTGATATGTTCCGTCCGGTTCCGACATGTTCCGTCCGTTGATGATCTGTCTGTCTTGATTGATATATGGTCCAGTTCCGTTATGATTCGTTCCGTTAATGAAGAGTCTGTGTCTTGACCGACATATTAGCAATAGTTATTGTTCTGACCGATTGGTTATGTCATGTTCCGATCCGTTTGTATTGTCTGTTCGATTCTGTTTTATTGCACTAGACTGCTTATGAAATGGATTTATAAAAATAGTTATTTTTGTAATGACTAATTTATCCATGTGCCTTGGAAGCACAAAACTGGTTTTGAAACCCATGATAGGGAATCTGTGTTACTCACTGGGCTTATTTAAGCTCACCCCATTATTCTGACATTTTTCAGGAATTACCTCCATTGGATTAGATGGTACTGTGACATGACGTGAATAGGCTAAGTGGCATCGCAAGTAAGGATCTGACGGCACTGAATTGTAGAGACTGGTTTATTGTGGATTGAACCTGGTTATTCCGGTGAGTGGTATGTTATGACTGACTTGACTGATATATATTGGTTAGACATGGCTCATGGAACTAATGGTACTCTAGAGATATTAGATCTGCTCTGTTGTTATATGCTTGATTTTAGATATGCTCTGAGATTAGAATTGTTGACTGACTGGATTTAGTCTTGCTCTGTGATACATATACTTATGATGGATAAGTGAGTTGCATTCCCGTGACACAAAGAAAAAGTTTTAAATTCCGCTGCATCTGACCCTACAGTTGGAGTGCAATTTGTCGGAAAGTTCAGAATTTGCCTTTGGTTGGTCGCGTCGCGACCGACTGGCAGTCACGTCCTCGACATCCGCGTAGGGTGGGGTTCGGGATGTGACATTAACAATCCTAAAAGCTATAAAACAGTAGCCAAATCAAGGAGGAAAATTTTAGAAAATTTTGGACAACTGACCTTCGTACAGTGGTCTCCCTCACTGGCTGTGCTCAAACAGAACCTTCAACAGTTGGTCTTGGTCCCTCCGTGTAGTCCTTGACTTCCTTTAAGCTCCTTCAATGGATCAAGCCCCACATTCAAGCTATCTCTCTCTCTAACCCACTTTCTCTCTCTAAAATCAGTATACAAGGTCTCTCTACAGTTCTGATTTTTTTTCCTCCAAGCATATATGGAGATTGTATAAGTTACCAAACCAGATTTCCTCTTGATGTTTCATCTCCCCCAAGTGCATGATGGGTTTGCATGCAATTTGGTTGGGAGGAGATGTAATCATGGTGGGATAGGCATGATGGCTATAGCATAGGGTGATGCATGCTGATGTGTTGCATGCTTGGCTATTGGTCATTTTGGGGAGAGGCCAAATCTGATTACTAATTAAATATATATCTTTGCATATATATGCACAAAAGTGTTCCTAGCCTAGGTGGTAATTTTTTTGGTAAACCAAATTTTGCCTAGGTTGGTCAAGGGATCAAATCCTCTTGGCCACATTTTTGGTCTTTTTCCCATATTTCGGGCTTAGGCCCTGTTTGGCTGCGCATTAATGCAGTTTCACTGTTTTCTTCCTAACTTTCATTCTGTAGCTTATTTTTCGACGCGGTTTCTTTCAGTCAACTCCTAGTTAGGTTAGCTTCAGTGTCTGAGGGTTCAGTGACAGTAATCAGTTTCTCAGAATTTTTAACATTTGCTAACATGGGTTTTGTCAGTGTTAAACAGTTGATTCTAAACAGTTAAATGCCAGATCAGATTTCAAGAAGAGTTTTTCATTACATAATTTAATAATTAAGTCTGGGGTGTTACAGAATGCAACTCATGTATCCACCGTAAGGGTATGTACCACAGAGCCAGTCTAAAATCCGAACGGCTAATGATTCTAACCTCAGAGCATATCTATTCTATAATCAGGCATATAACAACAGAGCAGATCTAATATCTCCAGAGTACCGTTCATTGCCATGAGCCATGTCCAGATAACAGTTAATTTATCATATCATATATAGTAATGTCACTCACCGGAACAAACAGATTCAATCCATAAGAATACAGTCTCCACAAATCAGTGTCGTCAGATCCTTTACTTGGACCGCCACTCGGCCTATCATGTCACATCGTAGTGCCTTCTAGTCCAATGGATAATTCCTGAAAAAATGTTAGGGAATGGGGTGAGCTTCGAAAAGCCCAGTGAGTAACACAGGTTCCCTGTCATGGGTTTCAAAACTAGTTCTTGCTTGTCACGCACATGGGATAGTTCAGTCATTTCAGAAATAGCAATTTTATAAATACAGTTTACGCAGGATAAAACAGTACCGAGCTAAATGGAACAAACTAATCAGAACATAACAGATCATAACAGACCAAATCAAGCATAACCGTACAGAATAAAACATAGATAGATCAGAATTTATCCATTCAGGTCTTATTCGTCATCTTAGGTGTCTATTGGATTACCTAAGATAGCCTAGTAGCCTATCGCCCTTTCATTGGGTCTCATCCGAGGCTATTTCATTCTTTAATTAGGCTTAGCAGTTGTCAGGATTATAACCTAAGTCATTTAGACTTCAATTTGTCAAGACCCACACCATCGTAGCACAATATTGTCCACTTTGGGCCAAGCCCGCACGGCTTTGTTCTTCACTGGGCCTTTACCTAGGAAAACGCGTTGTGCTAAGTGGTGTGCAGCCCCCCTTATAAATACCGTCACTTTCTCCTCCCCGAGCGATGTGGGATGAGTTTACCCTCCCATCCACCCTCATAAGAAACTCACCGTCCTCGGTGAGGGCCCATCTAGCACATCTCCGGTTGGGGTCCGGCTCTGATACCATCTGTCAAGACCCACACCATCGTAGCACAATATTGTCCGCTTTGGGCCAGGCCCGTATGGCTTTGTTCTTCACTGGGCCTTTACCCAGGAAAACGCGTTGTGCTAAGTGGTGTGCAGCCCCCCTTATGAATACCGTCACTTTCTCCTCCCCGAGCGATATGGGATGAGTTTACCCTCCCATCCACCCTCACAGGAAACTCACCGTCCTCGGTGAGGGCCCATCTAGCACATCTCCGGTCGGGGTCCGGCTCTGATACCATCTGTCAAGACCCACACCATCGTAGCACAATATTGTCCACTTTGGGCCAGGCCCGCACGGCTTTGTTCTTCACTGGGCCTTTACCCAGGAAAACGCATTGTGCTAAGTGGTGTGCAGCCCCCCCTTATGAATACCGTCACTTTCTCCTCCCCGAGCGATATGGGATGAGTTTACCCTCCCAGATAGTAAACTCATCCCATATCGCTCGGGGAGGAGAAAGTGACGGTATTCATAAGGGGGGGCTGCACACCACTTAGCACAACGCGTTTTCCTGGGTAAAGGCCCAGTGAAGAACAAAGCCGTGCGGGCCTGGCCCAAAGCGGACAATATTGTGCTACGATGGTATGGGTCTTGACAGATGGTATCAGAGCCGGACCCCGACCGGAGATGTGCTAGATGGGCCCTCACCGAGGACGGTGAGTTTCCTGTGAGGGTGGATGGGAGGGTAAACTCATCCCACATCGCTCGGGGAGGAGAAAGTGACGGTATTCATAAGGGGGGCTGCACACCACTTAGCACAACGCGTTTTCCTGGGTAAAGGCCCAGTGAAGAACAAAGCCGTGCAGGCCTGGCCCAAAGCGGACAATATTGTGCTACGATGGTGTGGGTCTTGACACAATTGGTATCAGTCAATTACTTATTTATCCTTAGGGGCAAAACGATAATTTTGCCATTCTTGTCCCGGACCCTGTTGTGGTCCTCAGAATAGTCTTTCTATCTTAAATATAAACTTCTACGTCTTTTGGACTCCAATTGGTATCAGTTAGGCTCTTATTTTAACCATAGGGGCAAAATGGTAATTTTGTCATTGTTCTCCCGGACTCTGTCATGGTCATCAGGATATCCCATATATTATATATATAAGGTTTGAGTCTTTTAGACTTAAATCGTTATCAGTTAAGGGCTTACTTAGCCTTAGGGGTAAAATGGTAATTTGCCATTCTTACCCCGAACCCTGTCGTGGTCCTCAGAATGTCCCATAATTTTATGCATTGACAGTTCCGGAGTCTTATTTAGCCCTTCTGTGTTCATAATTATGCTTACGATAATTTATCAGATCAGATTGACCTTTATTTGTCCTTTATCTTGCACTTACAGTGCTCAGGGGTATTTTGGTCATTTTATGTTTTGTGTAATTCTGACCCTGAATTGTCATTTAACCATGTGTACAGCTTCACCAGTATCTGGGCTCCTATCGGTATCAGTTTCATCCTGATCGGACTTCATTTAAGTTTTGTATAGCATTAGGGGCAGTTTGGTAATTTTACATGTTGTGTAACCAAACTATTCGGGACCTCAGTTCATAAAATGGACCTCACCATTAGGTCCAGAGTGTCCAACATAGTTAAATTGGACTATCTTTTATGTTTAATCGGCCCTAGGCATCAATAGGGGCAGTTCAGTCATTTTACACTTTATGTGTCTGTATTTTTTGGGACTTCAGTTCAGTAAACGGATCTCACCATTAAGTCCAGAATGCCCGACATAGTCAAAATAAACTGTCTTTTATTTTTATTTGGGCCTGGGTATCATCAGGGGCAGTATAGTCATCTACACCTACGTGTCTGTATTTTTTGGTACTTAATTTTCCAAATTGGACTCTACCATTGAGTCCAGAATGCTTGAAATAGTAAAAATACACTATTTATTTAAGTTATTTGGACTCCGTTTGACATAATTAATGCCCAGGAATAAAATTGTAATTTTGCCTATTTAATAAAATAATTAAATAATTATTTAATTAACTTTTTAGGGGCTTAAATGAATAATTTCTCAAAAATCTGGGCCACTCTATAATATTCAAAACTGTTAGGGGTTAAACCGTAATATCAGAAAACATTTGGGGGTTCAAAACTAATTTTATAATTTAAGGGTTCAGACCAAACGTGTCACGACCCGAAACCCACCCTCTGCGGATTTCGCATCGCGACCGCCACCCTCATGCCCGAGGACCCTTAGGCGAAGGCTCGCATCTACAGCGGTATCGAATAGATGTGTTTCAAGTGGTTGCGGAAGCGTGAAAAACTTTTTTCTTTTCTTTCTTATTTAAAATTTGCACATCCGTCCGGTACTGCCGCTCTTCACATTTCGGTATACATGTATAATCATACATTCAGAGCATATCTAAAAGCTTAAAGACTTTATAATATTGCATATCACTGCCCTGAGGGCTTAATACATATTTTGTACTGTCTACTACTACAGGAGATCGTACTAAAAATTCACATGGCTTCATAAGGAGACTACTTAAGTACAACTTCCCAAAATGGAAGATCCATCGTCTTCGTCTTTAAATCAAAAACTGCCTTTTGTCATTTACCTGAAAGGGGGATCCGAACAAAGTCCGGGTAAGCTAATCTACGCTTGTGAGTAATTCCTGCATTCGTCATGGGGTTTTCAACTAGTCGTGGTTTATCACTTGTGAGTTTATAAAATACTCACTACCAATTGTTCGTACAATTAGAACACAGGATATATGCATTCTCAAAACGGATGGCTTGAAACATTTAAATCATTCAAGCTATGCTTATACTTATGAACTTCAAAACATATAACATAACATGTCATCCTTAAATAGAGTATATAAAACTTGAAACATATGCATTTCATAAAACAGATAGCTTTGAAATAATTAAAGTGTTCAACCTAAACTCGTACTTCGTTAATAAAGTATATAAACTTTAAAACACATAAATATGTATTTTGAAAATGAGGGTAAAACCTGCTTCATTTTCAAAATCACTTTGTCATCTTTTCTCTTTAATTAGGTGGAATCTGTTTCGAACCAGACTCCCGTTTTACTGCAATGCTACAATAGAGATATCCCGTACCAGGGGGATCAGATCCTGCTACCTGGTATTTGACAATCAATTGAGTTCGTATGTAACCCAAAATCTTGTCTAGTGCTTAAGCATCGTTATCTTGTAAAACTTTTATCACATGACTTCTTCAATAGATACGTTCATGAGTATTTAAAACATGAAATGTATAATTTCTACAATAGAACTTCAAATACTTGTAACAATCAAATTCAGAATATTAAACAAGATTTGTATTTTAACTTAGACATGCGGAGAACACATTTTTAAGAAAACTGTAAAGGAAACATTTACTGAGCATGTCACAATAAGGTTTATAAGAACAGAAATAATTTAAAACTGAAATCATGCAATATACTGAATTTGAAACTTCAAACACTTCATATCTTTGAACTTAAAATCTTTTCAAATCCATGGAGTTAAATCTCCACTTCAAACACATGGTTACTCACCTCGGTCTTTTAGGGTTAGTGCTAAAATGCGCTTTCCCACTTCCTCCGTAATTCCTAAGAACAATTCATAAACAGTCCCATTAACTTCACCTTCACTGCAATATCATCTATCGATGTTTCTTAACTTATGCTTCAATCGTATTTCATCCTAACCGATTTAACTTATACTCTTAACCAACGACACAATTTATTATGTTAGAAATTTAATTCATTTCAACCTATACTCTTCTGGTAGCTCCATTAACTTTAATTTAGAGTTATTTACTTCACATGTTAACGCGTCGTGTCTTTTCATACTTTATCTCTTCGTACTTGCCTTAGTTTAATACTTCGGCAATATTTCAGTCCATAGCCATCTGACAGATGCTATTCATCAAATTTTATGTCTTTTTATTTTAGACACTTCTTTTGGTCGAATAGACTCTATTATTGAGTCCAGAGCGTAGAAGAAAGTCGGTTTAGGCTTTCTTAGAATTTAATTCGAACTTTTATATGTAAAAGGGTAAAATGGTCATTTATTGTTTTACGTGTCATATTTTTTTTTGTACTTCGTTTCGTAATTTGGACTCCATTATTGAGTCCGGGATGTCAAAGAAAGTCAGTTTAGGCTTTCCAAGATTTTAATTCGGACTTTTCTATGTAAAAGGACAAAATGGTCATTTATCGTTTTACGTGTCTCATTTTTTCTGTACTTCGTTTCGTAATTTGGACTTCATTATTGAGTCCAGGATGTCAAAGAAAGTCGATTTAGACCTTCTCTGGTTTCATTTTGGCTTTAGGGGTACCAAGGGTTTTTTGGTCATTTACCTCTTTACGTGTCTTTATTTTTTGGGCCCCGTCTCGTAAAACGGATCCTACCATTAGTCTCAGAATATCCAAAATAGTTAAAATTCACTATTCATATGTTCAATTTGGATTTCATTTGCTTTATTTATGGCCCAAGGGCAAAATAGTCATTTTACTTTATTTATTAAATAATTAAATTAATTATTTAATTATTTTCCAGGGATCAAATTGAATAAGTTTTCCCTTAGTTGGGCCACAGTAAGATTGTCAAGAAGTTCTGGGGTCAATCCGTAAATAAGAAAAGTGTTGGTTTATTTAATTTTAAATAATTTAGAAAACCAAAGGGTTCGGTTTAATCTTAAGTGAACCGGTCTGGTTCAGTTGCAAACCAACCGGTCTGGTCGGTTCTTGACATAATGCTGACGTCAGCCCTAATGTTTTAAAACATTAACAAAACGTCACCGTTTAAAGAAACCCAATAACCTGTTGGATCCGGATTTAACCCAGACCCGTAACCGAATCCGACCCGACCCGAACAGTGTCATCTTCCCCACAAAGGTCGACACCGTTCATCCGAAACCCTAATTTTTTTTTCAGTTTGATTTCGTGTCATTTTGAGCACCCATTTTCTCTGCTTTCCTCTCCAATCACTTCCCAATACCCTAAAACAAGTTTTAGTATCGATTTAGGGCTTCGAATATGGCTCAAATGCTTGGTTTAAGCCATGATAACCAGACCTGTAAGTCGTCGGTTCATGCTCGTTTCTTGATGATTTTTCATGGGGTTTAGCTTGTTTTGATCCCCTCTTCATGGGGATTCAGTTTCCATTCATAGATGTTGATTTAAACTGAGTTTGAAAGGGTTGGGTTTCAAACCCGTAACCTGTAACTCGATTTTTGGGGGCCATTTCTTGTGATTTACGATCGCGGCTTTATGTTTTTGGAACACCCTTAGGGTCTTCTTGTAGTCTCATTACACCAAACTCAGTTTGGTTGCCATGGGTTCAGACCTGCTATAAGCAAGGTCCTCCCATGGCGGTTCTTCATGGGTTTGGTATTTTTTAGCGTTTTCAAAGCAAGTCTTCATGCCTATTGTCGTTTAAACATGTTCTAAATATCATATATACATAAACAACTCAAAAACAATTCATATTGATGCTTAAATCTTAGAGAGAGAAAATGATAAACTTTCAAATTTCTCACCTTTTGTTGTGGTTTTAATCCCTTTCAGTCTCTGATTTCCTTCACTTCCCTTTCCTTAAGCTTCTTGGCTCCTTTCTGGTTCTCCTCTCTTAGAGACAAACATCCTTTGGTTTTTAAAAGAAGAGAAGCCGATCCTTCTCTCTCTCTTCTCTCTCTCTCTCTCTCTCTCTCTCTCTCTCCGTAGCCCTACTTCTAGCCTGCATTTTTCTGCTTTCTTTCCCATCTCATAAATTTTCCTCTCAAATCAGCCCACTTGTGGCTTTTGTAGGATGTTTTGTATATAATATATATATATATATAACACAACACACACATACATGCACATGGAAACACACACACACACACTGCCGACACACACACCCACTTGCACACACTGTTCACACACTTTACACATGTATATATACTTATATATATAAATATATTTAATGTATTTATGTACATACATGCATACATGCTTAATTACAAATATATATGTGTATGCCTTCCATGTAATGTATATTTATAGTATATTTACTTATAAATAAAATAATTATTTCATATGAGTAATTAATTATTTTTGTAAATAATTAATTATTTTCTTGATTGTAAAAATTTTTATACACATTTTTATGACCTCGTAATGCGTGCCATATGACCCGGTATCCCGGGTTGGGATATTACAAAACGGTTTAGGGGTTCAGGAATTGAACCAGTCCAAAATCACTGTGAACCAACCGGTTCAGTGACCTTTAGAAAACTGGAATAGCATATTCCAGTTAACCTTAATTCACCCTTATCCATGTTCAGGTTTTCCTTATAACCTGATTTTAATTTATTATGACCGCATCCAATCAGGCCGAAATTCGATTTAAAACAAAACCTCAAAACGGTGCCGTTCCATTTAAAACAGTGGCACGCTCATAGGCCGACACGTGTCCGAGTCGACTCGGCCTAACTCGAACGAGTTGGCGAGTCAACTCCATCGTCCCCACCTATTCTGCGTCTGTTTGCCCTAATTTCCAGTTTCGTAATTTCTCAATTTCGTGATGTTTCAATAGGTTTTGATCCCAAACATTTTCTGGAAGTCATTCCAACCTTTTGGCATCGGTTTTGAGCTTCGAATCTAAGGATTGAGCTCTGTTCTAACCGATTATCGTGGGGAATTTCAGTTGGGTCATACGGCCTCGTTTCTCAACCAATTCGCACTAGGTTTGGTCCTCTGTAATCCTTACAACCAGAGCTTCAATTACCAATCCTTAAATCTCAGTTTAGGGGTCTAATTTAGAGATTTGGTTTTTGGGCTGAAAAGAATAGCCTCGATTTTGAGGGCTTAAACCTAGGTTTCTAGGTCGCGGATGGTGATATTCGGGGTCCTAGAATGGTCTATTTCAGTTCTGGGCCATCAAAATTCAGTTTTATGGAGGTCGAATCAGACCTGTTATAGGAAGGTCGTTAATGGCGGTTTGTTACAGTTTTGGTTTTCAAGACTTACCCGACCCTCCCAATCAATTCAGAACAGTTCTAAGGTCTCACAGTAGTATATATATACAGTTTGTACAGATCCAAACTATCAGAAACAGTGCTAAAATTTTTGAACAGAAAATTTGACAGTTTTGTGTGTTTACCTCTGGTTCAGGCCATTATTCCTCCCTCTCATGGCTCAGTTCAGTCCTTTGGCATCTCAGGTGTGCCTCAGTCCCAGTCGTGCACCTCAGTTCTGTTCTTCCTTCACAGAGCAACTCCATGGGACACAAACACTCACCATGTTATACATATGCAGTTCTCACTTTCTCCCTCTAACAGCCCTCTCCCTCTCTAGCAGATCTCATGCACCAATTTCTGATTTCTCAATCCTCCAATACACATATGGAGACTTGTAAATGCAAATCAGATTTTTATTGTTCAATACATCTCCCAACCTCATGATTAATTTGCATGAATTTTGGTTGGAGGAGAGGTCATCGAGTGTTGAGGTAGGTGATGATGGGGGCTAGGGTGCATAGGGGTGATGTGTTGCATGTTTGGCCATTGGCCAATTTGGGTGGCAGCTTGGGGCAATTTAGAGATATATACATTTTAGTTGTATAACTAAGTACAAAACATTGGCAGCCTACATGGTTAATTATTTTGGATAAGAGTTCTTTCCACTCAAAGGTCAAGGGTTCAATTCCCTTGGCCTCCCATTTGGCCATTTTTCCCACATTTTTGGTTAAAGCCACGTTTGGTTGCGCAGTAATTCAGTTTCAATGTTTCCTTCATAACTTTCATTCCGTAGCACCTTTTTCGATGCGGTTTGTTCTGGGAGTTTCATATTTCAGTTATCTTCAGTGTCAGAGGGTCCGCGTCATTTATTATTTATTCAGATTTTTTCGGGTTAGCTAATTCGAGTTCCGTTAGTGTTAAAACAGCATTATTTCACCCAATAAATCAGTAATTTAGGTTCAGGTATTATACCCTTTTCTCTAGACATATTTAATTATTTTATCGATCTATCATGACTGTCGGGATTACGATTAATTCCCTTAACTGTTCTGTAAGCCGGAACTAATTAATAATTAGATAATTAATCATTAATTATACAGGGTTGGGGTGTTACAAGCTGGGTCAAAGAAATGGGTTTAGAAAGGGGAGAAACCAAGAGGAAAGAGAGGACAAGAGCGGTGGAGTGTGCGTGTGTATATGATATATATATATATATACATATACAAGTCACGTAGGAAGAGAGAAAACAAAGAGATTCAGAAAACTGTGAGTGTCTCAAAAGTTAGGGAATTTGATTGCGAAGAACACAGAAGTGAGCCAAGAGGGGCCCAGGAGTAGAAGAAGCACACTTCACCAAGAAAATCAGAATTTGAAAAGGTAAGTAATTATTCTATTTTTCAATTCTAGTATGATTTGTTTAATTTTGAGTATTAGGCCTAAACGAGCATGAAATATAGATTCTGTAGCAAGAAGAATCATTTAAAACGGTGCAAAAACCAGTGAGAAAATCCCATTTACAGGTCTTAGTGTATCTTGAAAATCATTGATATTTTATGTATAAAACATTGATTGAGTTGCCTAGAAATTTTCCTATAGAGTGCAAAAAGAAAATAGAAAAAGAAATAGGGAAAAACAATGAGAAAATGTCACGACCCGAAACCCACCCTATGCGGATTTCGTGTCGCGGGGCCGACCCTAAGGCCGTCCCTACTTTTTCCATTCCTGTATCATAGTACTAATATGCAAAGTACCAAATCAAAACTAAACATAACCAGCACCCGTGGGTGGTGAATACATGGGAGAATTAAAACATAGTCTGATACAATTCTTCAAAATATCCTCCTATGCTTCCAGACTCCTATTGGGGTCTTGCGGTGTCATTACCTGAAAAGGGGTAAGTAGGGTGGAATGAGCTACAAGAGCCCAGCAAGTAAATACAGATCTCCGACACTGGTATCGAGGATCATAAAAGAATATGAATCCAAGAATAAGAATATGATAGCCAATCATAAAAAAAATAAGATGCTATAATAGCCAATGGAAACAATTGTCATGATGGCAAATGAACAGTGGAATCACAATGTGTAATCAGTAGGAATGGCATAACAATGTCCTGAAATTCTCGACGATAATACAATAACAAGAAAGTACTGCCAATATAATTGATCACAATAAATCAATAAAGGAATATCTCGCAATACAAGATAATCACAAGAATAATGTAATTCAACAATTATAGTTGAGCAATCGTGTAAGAGATGCTTTTATTCTATGTCAGGGCTTAGCACGCCCTCGGTCCTTGGGGGCCCGGTTTACCCCCTTCAATGCATTCCAATGTATGGCCACATGTCCGTTCACGGACTCGACCCGAAGGTCTTCAGTGTATTTAAAAGCATCGGATGGATATTGTGACTGAGCACAAATCCAGTATACATAAACATTTCATGATCATAAATGATTCCATAGAAGTATATAAAAATGGAATATCATCATTTCAATGGAAATATAACAATAGGCATTTCAAAGCACGGTTCAACATGATAACAATAGTACAACAATAAATCAATGTCCACCAGATAGAACAATATCACATTGTGGAGACAATAACATCAGATACGCTCAGGAGTACAAGTTTGGCAGTAAAAGAATGAACTTGGCTTGATAACACCACATGGAAGAGAAAGGGTATCTACTTACCTCTAATGAAATCTTAGCTTAGAAATTCGTGAGTGGGCCTTTCCCCTTCAAGTTCCCTATATATCAATAAACGTGTTTCAGAATAAATGTTTATTCATCAATCTTACGTCTCGTCATCTTAAGTATCTCTAATGCCAATTTAGACTTCACCATTGAGTCCATAGGGTTCGGAATAATAAAAATTCACTAGTTCTTTAATTTAATCGGAGTCCATTTGACTCACTTATGAAGCAGGGGTATTTTGGTCATTTTTACAAGTCGTAACTTTTCGGGACTCCGTCTCGTGAAATGGACCTCACCATTGGACTCAGAGCATCCGGGATAATAAAAATTGACTAATCATTTACCTTATTTGGACCTCGTTTGACTCGTAATTAAGATAGGGTTATTATTGTAAAATTAACATTTTCTTGTTGGGCCTTAGTAGAATTACCTATAACTTTCAGGGTCAAAGTGTAATTATGAAAAGTTGCGGTCTGAACCAATTGGTTCATGACCAGAAACCCTAAACCGGTCTGCCTATTTCCTGAACCAACCGGTTCAGTTCAAAACAGAGAACCGGATTAAGATATTCTCTTATCTACCTTATCCACGTTTTAGATAACCCCAAAAAACCCAATTTGATTTACTATGTCCGTGTCCAAACAAGCCTAATCTCTTTTAATTTTAAAACAAAACGACACAGTGTTGGTACCCGTATAGCAGTCGGTCGGATCTCAACCCGACCCGACCCAGACCCGGTCTCATCCTGACCCGAAGAAGCCCCCGTTAATCCGGTCGTCTTCTCCGGTGAGTTTTCCGGCCATTATCGCCGGAATAGCTAAATTCTCTACGGATCTCACTGATTTCACGTCCGTTTTCTACTGTTTTCGTTCCAAATGAAATCTAAGATTTAAAGAAACATTTGAGGACTAAATTTGGCTCTCCATGTGATCGGTTTTCCAACACCCATTCCCAGTTTCCGACGTTGCACCGGTGAGGGAATAACTGGCCATAGAATGGCCATTTCTTGACCATTTAAACTGATTCAAAGTGTTTTGAGATCCTGGGGTAATTTCCTATGCATATTATGGTTCAATTTTCCATTTAGGTTCACCTATTTTAAATCACCATTTCTAACCGAAACCCAGTTCTTTTTTTTTTCTTTTGTTTTTCCTTCTTTGTTTCAGGTCCTACTGTTCCAGTAATCAATTCTATAATTATACAAAGTAAATTTAAAGAACAAAGGCGCAGTGGTTTACCTGTTCTCAGGCAACTGCTATACCTCAAATTTCAGCTTTCTCTCTCTATCTCTAAGTTTGATTCTATTTTCTCTCTCTTCAAATTCCTTCTTTATTCCCTTAACCGACCCTCAGTCGGTGGCCCTTGCCACCTGTAGCTGCGGTGGCAGCATACCCGAGCACCCAAGACACCTCATCCTATTTCTTATATATATATATATATATATATATTTACATATATTATTCAATTTACCATATATATGTTTATATGGCCGTACACAAATTATATATATATATATATATATTCATGAGATCACTTTAATACATTATTATGCATACATATTCATATATACATATCCATTTAATTATGCAACATAAACTTAAAACAGTTCGGGTTTTATTATTGTATCGACTTACCTCGATATTTGTGCCGTACCCCAGGTCGGGGTGTTACATCCTTACCCCCTTAAAAATAAGTTTGTCCCCAAACTTAGCATACACGACTATGAAAATAATTGCGGATATTTGGCGCGTATGTCATCTTCTCGCTCTTAGGTAGCTTCTTCTATTTGATGGTTTCTCCACAGGACCTTGACTAATGGAATAGTCTTGTTCCGTAGAACCTGATCTCGATGATCCAAAATCTGCACTGGGTGTTCTATATAGCTCAGATCCTCCTAAACATCTAGAGGCTCATGTTCAATTACCTGGTCTTCACTCTGTACACATTTCCTTAACATTGAAACATGGAATACGTCATGTACATGTGCTAACTCTGGAGGTAAGACAAGTTGGTAGGCTACAGGCCCAATTCTCCCCATGATCCTGAATGGTCCAATATACCTTGGCCCTAGCTTCCCTCGTTTGCCAAACTTCACCACTCCCTTCATGGGCGATACTTTCACAAACACGTAATCGCCCACTGTGAACTGCAACTCTCGTCGGTGGACATTCGCATAGCTTTTCTGTCGACTTTGAGTTGCTAGTAAACGTTGCTTGATCAGTTGTATTTTCCCGGTAGTCTGTTCTACTATTTCTGGCCCATAGAGTTTCCTTTCACCCACCTCTGTCCAGCACAGTGGTGATCGACACTTCCTGCCGTATAACGCCTCATATGGTGCCATACCAATACTAACTTGATAGCTATTATTGTATGTGAATTCTACCAAGGGCAACTGATCTTCCCAACTTCCTTTAAAATCTATGACACAGAAACGTAACAAGTCTTCTAAAGTCTGTATTGTTCTTTCTGACTGTCCATCAGTCTCAGGATGGTATGCAGTGCTAAAACTCAGCTCCGTACCCATAGCACTCTGTAGACTTCTCCAGAATCTTGACACAAACCGTGGATCTCTATCAGATACAATTGAGACTGGAATTCCATGAAGTCTAACAATCTCTCGGATGTATAATTCGGCTAGTCGCTGTAAGCTTTGTGTCATTTTAGTTGCCAGGAAATGCGCTGTTTTAGTCAACCTATCCACGATGACCCAAATCGAATCATTCCCTCTTACTGTCTTTGGTAACCCTGACACAAAGTCCATTGTAATGTGTTCCCATTTCCACTCAGGAATAGGTAGCGACTGCAAAAGTCCTCCCGGCTTCTGGTGCTCTACCTTGACCCGCTGGCACTCGACACATTGTAATATGTACTTGGCTATATCCCGCTTCATCCCAGACCACCAATAAGTACCCTTGACATTGTGATACATCTTGGTGCTTCCTGGATGCAAAGCGAATCTTGAACTGTGTGCCTCATCCAGAATCTCTTTCTTGAGCTCGGGCATATCGGGTACGCAGATCCTACCCTGGTAGCACAACATCCCCTCTCGCACAGTAAACTCGGAGTCAATGCCTGTCTCGGCTTCTTGACGAAGCTTAGTCAACTTCTCATCATGAGTTTGCTGCTCTCTGATCTTGTCCACAATCGATAGACTAATTGTGACGTTGGCACATCTTGCCTCAGAGATGGGCAAAATTACCTCTATTTCCATACTTTCCAAGTCCTTCAGTATCTCTGTCTGTATTGTTAACAGGCAAGCCATACTTCCTGATGACTTCCTACTCAGAGCATCAGCTACCACATTTGCTTTCCCCGGGTGGTATTGTATGCTGACCTCATAGTCCTTTAACAGTTCCAACCAACGGCACTGTCTCATATTGAGCTCTTTCTGTGTAAACAGATACTTAAGGCTCTTATGGTCAGTAAAGATCTCACACGTGGTTCCATACATGTAATGCCTCCACATCTTCAAAGCGAAAACAATAGCTGCCAGCTCGAGATCGTGTGTCGGATAGTTCCCCTCGTGGGGTCTCAACTGTCGTGAAGCATACGCTATCACCTTTCCGTTCTGCATCAACACACACCCCAAGCCTTTGAATGAGGCATCACTATAAATCACAAACCTGTCAGTTCCATCCGGCACTGTTAATATAGGAGCTGTAACTAGACGTTCCTTCAATTCTTGAAAACTCCTCTCTTGCTCCTCGGTCCAATCAAAAGGAACACCCTTCCTAGTCAGTTGGGTAATTGGCATAGCTATCTTGGAGAAGTCTTTCACAAATCTCCTATAGTAGCCTGCTAACCCCATGAAACTTCGCACTTCTATGACGCTAGTGGGTTGAGGCCAATTCATGATTGCTTCAATCTTTTTCGAATCGACAGAGATTCCTTCCATACTGATCACGTGTCCCAGAAATGCTATACTAGGGAGCCAGAACTCACACTTCTTCAACTTAGCGTACAACTTCTAGTCCTCTAGCTTCTGTAGAACTCTCCTCAGTTGTACCTCGTGTTCTTCCTGGTTCTTAGAATAAACCAAGATATCATCTATGAACACAATCATGAAGTCATCCAAGTACGGCTTGAATACACGGTTCATCATATCCATAAATGCAGCTGGGGCATTAGTCACCCCAAATGGTATAACAAGAAACTCATAATGTCCATACCGTGTTCTAAATGTCGTCTTCTGAATATCAGCGGGCTTGACCTTCAGCTGGTGATAACCGGATCTCAGGTCAATCTTCGAGAATACTTGAGCCCCCTTCAACTGATCGAACAGATCATCTATTCTAGGCAGTGGATACCTGTTCTTGACGGTAACCTTGTTCAGTTCACGATAGTCAATACATAACCTCATGGTTCCATCCTTTTTCTTTACAAACAATACAGGTGCACCCCATGGTGATGAACTAGGTCGTATAAAACCTTTGTCCAATAATTCCTGTAACTGGAGCTTCAGCTCTTTTAATTCTGCTGGTGCCATCCTATATGGGGTTTTGGATATGGGTGTAGTGCCTGGCAATATATCAATGCAAAACTCTATCTCCCTATCTATGGGCATCCCCGGAAGATCATCCAGAAATACCTCGGGAAATTCCCTGGCAATAGGAATCTTCCCTAGTTCAGGCTGCTGTGAGTCAACATTTTGGACACTACATAAGAACCCGTGGCATCCCTTGCGAAGCAGACGCCTAGCCTGGATAGAGGAAACAAAGTAGGGTGGTGAAGCCACCCCTGTCCCTTTAAAATCAACGATCGGAAATCGAGGATTTTGTATGAGAACTCGCTTGGCCTCACAGTCTATCGTGGCGTAGTTGGCGGCCAGCCAGTCCATTCCAAGGATAACATCAAACCCACAAATTCCCAATGGTATTAGGTCAGCTAGCAAATGTATATCCCCAATCTGTATTGCACAATTCTTATACATGGTATCTCCCAACAAAGATTTCCCCGATGGTATAGAAACATTCAGTAAATATCCTAAGGGTTCTGTCACTATGTTCAATCTAGCAGCATATGTAGGGGATATAAATGAATGTGTAGATCCAGTGTCAAATAAAACACGAGCAGGCTGTGAGCAGACTAAAAGAGTACCTGTGACTACAGAGGTTGTAGCCTGCATGTCTCCTGGCACAATGGAGAAAACCCGTCCTGCTTGCTGCTGGACGCTTCCTTGTCCACTCCTTTGGATCTGAGATCTAGGTGCTGCTGCTCCAGGTCCCGGCGCTTTAACCGAAGTAACACTTGTCGTGGCCTGACCCTTCTTGGGGCAATCCCTCGCAAAATGTCCTTCCTGGCCACAGTAGTAACAAATATTGCTATCCTTGAGGCACTGGCCTTTATGGACCTTCTCGCAACGAGGGCATTTGATTGCACCCTCTTTAGTGTTGCCCTGTTTCTTCTGACCGGACCCTGTTGCTTGTGACACAGCTCCAGGTCTGGTAAATGTGGGTCCCAGTCCGGAAGAAGAAGGCCCTTGCCTCTTATTCTAATTACCTCCCTGTTTCTGATTCCCCCTTCTCTTGGCGAATTCCTCGCCACTCCTCTCTATGATCCGAGCTGTCTCTACTACATCATCGTAGGTAGCCAGACGATGGGGCACCAATCTATCCTTGATAGACCACCTTAATCCTTCCTCAAACTTGCGAGCTTTTCGATTCTCATTATTGATAGCCTCTGGGGCAAACCTGGCCAATTCAGTAAATGTGGCCTCGTACTGCTCCACCGTCATATTCCCCTGATGCAATGTCATGAACTCAGCAACTTTTCGGTTTTGTACTTCTTAGGAAAAGTACTTCTTGTAGAAGATCTCGGTAAACCTCTGCCAGTTCATCCCTGGTTCTCTGGTCTTCTCATTTATCCACCACTTATGGGCCATTCCCTTAAGCATATACGTGGCATAGGCCACTTTTTGAATGTCAGTACACATCAGGATGTCATAAATCCTGTTTATTTCTAACATCCACTCTTCAGCTTTGGTGGCCCCACCCGTACCATCAAATATCGAGGGTTTCATTTTCTGAAAACGTTCATATAAGTATGCAGGGTCTCGCTCGTTCCCCTGACGACCACCTATGTTGCCGCCTATATTGATAGGCTGCTCCTATTGTTCCAGTTGTACCGGCTGATCAATACCGGCCTGCATCCGTGGCAACGACTCAATGACGCCCTGCATCAACCTCTCCAACTGTTCCAGACGATCCATAGGCAACGGACCTTGCCTTGTGTTTACCATGTCTGTAAGAACAACCAATGAAGATAACCAATGAGAGGATCAGTCAATGTGTAAGATAACAATCAATGCCTATAGAACATAAACGTCAGTTTTATCTAACCATTCTAATTCTAGTCCTATCTCCCATGACTCACAGTCGAACCTATAGCTCTGATACCAAGCTGTCACGACCCGAAACCCACCCTATGCGGATTTCGTGTCGCGGGGCCGACCCTAAGGCCGTCCCTACTTTTTCCATTCCTGTATCATAGTACTAATATGCAAAGTACCAAATCAAAACTAAACATAACCAGCACCCGTGGGTGGTGAATACATGGGAGAATTAAAACATAGTCTGATACAATTCTTCAAAATATCCTCCTATGCTTCCAGACTCCTATTGGGGTCTTGCGGTGTCATTACCTGAAAAGGGGTAAGTAGGGTGGAATGAGCTACAAGAGCCCAGCAAGTAAATACAGATCTCCGACACTGGTATCGAGGATCATAAAAGAATATGAATCCAAGAATAAGAATATGATAGCCAATCATAAAAAAAATAAGATGCTATAATAGCCAATGGAAACAATTGTCATGATGGCAAATGAACAGTGGAATCACAATGTGTAATCAGTAGGAATGGCATAACAATGTCCTGAAATTCTCGACGATAATACAATAACAAGAAAGTACTGCCAATATAATTGATCACAATAAATCAATAAAGGAATATCTCGCAATACAAGATAATCACAAGAATAATGTAATTCAACAATTATAGTTGAGCAATCGTGTAAGAGATGCTTTTATTCTATGTCAGGGCTTAGCACGCCCTCGGTCCTTGGGGGCCCGGTTTACCCCCTTCAGTGCATTCCAATGTATGGCCACATGTCCGTTCACGGACTCGACCCGAAGGTCTTCAGTGTATTTAAAAGCATCGGATGGATATTGTGACTGAGCACAAATCCAGTATACATAAACATTTCATGATCATAAATGATTCCATAGAAGTATATAAAAATGGAATATCATCATTTCAATGGAAATATAACAATAGGCATTTCAAAGCACGGTTCAACATGATAACAATAGTACAACAATAAATCAATGTCCACCAGATAGAACAATATCACATTGTGGAGACAATAACATCAGATACGCTCAAGAGTACAAGTTTGGCAGCAAAAGAATGAACTTGGCTTGATAACACCACATGGAAGAGAAAGGGTATCTACTTACCTCTAATGAAATCTTAGCTTAGAAATTCGTGAGTGGGCCTTTCCCCTTCAAGTTCCCTATATATCAATAAACGTGTTTCAGAATAAATGTTTATTCATCAATCTTATGTCTCGTCATCTTAAGTATCTCTAATGCCAATTTAGACTTCACCATTGAGTCCATAGGGTTCGGAATAATAAAAATTCACTAGTTCTTTAATTTAATCGGAGTCCATTTGACTCACTTATGAAGCAGGGGTATTTTGGTCATTTTTACAAGTCGTAACTTTTCGGGACTCCGTCTCGTGAAACGGACCTCACCATTGGACTCAGAGCATCCGGGATAATAAAAATTGACTAATCATTTACCTTATTTGGACCTCGTTCGACTCGTAATTAAGGTAGGGTTATTATTGTAAAATTAACATTTTCTTGTTGGGCCTTAGTAGAATTACCTATAACTTTCAGGGTCAAAGTGTAATTATGCAAAGTTACGGTCTGAACTAGTTGGTTCATGACCAGAAACCCTAAACCGGTCTGCCTATTTCCTGAACCAACCGGTTCAGTTCAAAACAGAGAACCGGATTAAGATATTCTCTTATCTACCTTATCCACGTTTTAGATAACCCCAAAAAACCCAATTTGATTTACTATGTCCGTGTCCAAACAAGCCTAATCTCTTTTAATTTTAAAACAAAACGACACAGTGTTGGTACCCGTATAGCAGTCGGTCGGATCTCAACCCGACCCGACCCAGACCCGGTCTCATCCTGACCCGAAGAAGCCCCCGTTAATCCGGTCGTCTTCTCCGGTGAGTTTTCCGGCCATTATTGCCGGAATAGCTAAATTCTCTACGGATCTCACTGATTTCACGTCTGTTTTCTACTGTTTTCGTTCCAAATGAAATCTAAGATTTAAAGAAACATTTGAGGACTAAATTTGGCTCTCCATGTGATTGGTTTTCCAACACCCATTCCCAGTTTCCGGCGTTGCACCGGTGAGGGAATAACTGGCCATAGAATGGCCATTTCTTGACCATTTAAACTGATTCAAAGTGTTTTGAGATCCTGGGGTAATTTCCTATGCATATTATGGTTCAATTTTCCATTTAGGTTCACCTATTTTAAATCACCATTTCTAACCGAAACCCAGTTCTTTTTTTTTCTTTTGTTTTTCCTTCTTTGTTTCAGGTCCTACTGTTCCAGTAATCAATTCTATAATTATACAAAGTAAATTTAAAGAACAAAGGCGCAGTGGTTTACCTGTTCTCAGGCAACTGCTGTACCTCAAATTTCAGCTTTCTCTCTCTATCTCTAAGTCTGATTCTATTTTCTCTCTCTTCAAATTCCTTCTTTATTCCCTTAACCGACCCTCAGTCGGTGGCCCTTGCCACCTGTAGCTGCGGTGGCAGCATACTCGAGCACCCAAGACACCTCATCCTATTTCTTATATATATATATATATATTTACATATATTATTCAATTTACCATATATATGTTTATATGGCCGTACACAAATTATATATATATATATTCATGAGATCACTTTAATACATTATTATGCATACATATTCATATATACATATCCATTTAATTATGCAACATAAACTTAAAACAGTTCGGGTTTTATTATTGTATCGACTTACCTCGATATTTGTGCCGTACCCCGGGTCGGGGTATTACAGAAAACAAGCATGAAACACAAGATTTTCAGGTCACCGGAGCTTCAGGTTTTGCCATATTCGTGGAGAGTTAGTGATCCAAATGGAAAACTAACTTTAGATTCGTGATCTCCATGAAAAGATGAAGAAAACAACATTTAAAAACGCTCAAAATTGATCGAAATTAGGTCGCCGTCGCCGGAGATGGCAATGGAAACCTACCGGAGACTCACCGGAAAAACGAGGAAGAAGACTGTTCAGTCTTGGGTTCGGGTTCGGGTTCGGGTCATAGGTCGGATCTGGGTCGGGACCCGACCAAAATAAAAAAAGGGCAAACCAAAATGACGTAGTATAGATTAGGTTTTAAAGGTTTTTAAAATGGAAATTGGAATGTTTGGTTACGGGTTTAAAAAATAAAATTGAAATTGATTTTGGAATAAGTATATCCTATTCTAGTTTTGAAACCTAACCACTGTTTGGCTATCCTTGATGGGGATAGGGTGTTTCGAATTTACAAAAGAACCCAGAATTTAGGGAAATTACAATCAAACCCCCCAACCTTTAATTATTATGATTTGACCTCCCATAATAAAATATTAATTTAATTAATTAATTTAAAATAATAAAAAATTACAAAAATGCCACTAAGTTAAAAAGTAGTCAAACGGACTCCGATTAAAATAAAAGAATAGTAAATTTTTATTATTTTGAGCATTCCGACTCATCCGTGGGGTCCGATTTACGAAAAGAGGTCTCGAAAAGTAAGAACCCGTAAAAGTGCAAAATGACCATTTTGCCCTTTTTAGTACAGAAGTCCAAATTGAATTCCGCGAAACCCTAAACCGACTTTCTTCGACGTTCCGGATTCAATGATAGGATTTATTTTCATAAAAGAAGATATTAAGATATAAAGGCATAAAATTTGATGAATAGCATAATTCAAGGCAAAGAGAATGCAGTCTAAATCCTTCTAGTTCATAGACAGTAAGAGGTAAGTAAAATCTGATCTCTGCATGTGTTACATTTCACAGCCATGTCATAGTTCTTGTATTATATTGCCTATTGTACTCCGTACATACACACCAGTGTTTATTTAGCCACATTGATATTGCACTATCATGTGGGAGATAGTTATTGATTTCTATATATATCTCGATCATGATTGTACACTTGTGCACAGATTTCTTTATGTACGCTTGTACCTAGGGCCGCAAGGGCCAGATAGTTTTATTCAAAGTAGTCTAGTAACCATAGCCTCGAAAACTATAGTTACGTCAGATTTCCTAGAATCAGTTATGATTCCACTATACCCTTCGTGGAAGATAGCATGATCCCAATATATTATTAGTGCTGGATTTGTGCTCAGCCACATCTCCATCTAATGCTATTTATGACCTTCGGGTCCAGGTTCCAAGTGGAACATTCACTACGTTGCTATGCGAGGCATGGGACGTACAGTTATAGTGTACACAGAGCAGTATTCATACAGCCCGAGCGGATCTGAATACTAGCTCAGGGGGTAGCCGGGCCCTACCAATGCATCTCAGTTTTATATTGATATCACTATCCTTCATTGTTGATATTCATAGTGTGATCATGTTATATTGTTATTGAATGATCATAAGATTTACAGCTTTCAGTACAATGCTTATATTTAATACTTGATATAGCTCATGACTGTAGCAGTATGACAATGTTGGCATAGCAGTTTAATTTCCTTATCATTTGACTTCCATCATCTGATATTGAGTTATATATTCATTGTCCGACTAGTATTCTTTATACCCTTGTACACATGGCAGAGTAAAGGACTACTTATTGAGTTTTCATAACTCCTTAGATACTACACAACATTTTGTAGGCACAAATCTCGAGAACAGACCGTAGAGTCTGACAGCTAAGAGGTGGACATTTATTTTTGAAGTTGTAGTGCAATACTTAGTACAGACAGTGTAATATCCCGACCCGGGATACCGGGTCATATGGCACGCCTTACGAAGCAACAAAAATTATGTAGAAATTTTGCATTAAAAATGATTAATTAATTAAATAATTAATTAATTTATTATATGTGTATAAAATTATTATTAAAATTGATTTTACATGAACACACATATACACACATTATGTGTATTATGTGTGTATGCTATCAAGTATATATAGGCATGTATAAGTGGACAAGTGGGTATATATATATATTATGTATATATATACCTAGATACATGTATAAAGTATAAAGTATAAAATATAACAAACTATTATATATATATAAGTATGTATGCATGTATGTATATGATTTCATGTAAGTATGCATGTATGTATATGATTAAATTAAATATATATAAGTGAAAATATCTAAAATTTAGTGTGAAGAGGTGTGTGTGTGTCGGCTGTGTGTGTGAGTGTGTGTAGATAAGTTTGTGTGTGTATATATAATATACATATAACACCCAAAATATCAAGGGCCATTTAATGTAAATTGCCAAAGATGAAAAAGTAGAAATTATGGAGTGTAAGATGGGATGATAAGGTTAAGAATGAGGGCTGCAAACGTGTAGAGAGAGAGAGAGAAAGTGAGGAGAGAGAGAGGTCGGTTTCTTCTCTTTAAAAGAAAAGCCAATACATATCTTGTATGTTTGAACCTTAAGGAAGCAGAGAAGGAGAATAGAGGAAGAATCAGAAGTAAGGAAGGAGAAAAAAACAGCAACAAAGGTGAGAGTTTTGAAAAACTATCAAATTCTCTCTCTAGAACTAAGCATGATTATGAATTGTTTTTAAGTTAATTATGATCATATAATGCTAGATATATATTTGTAAGTGTGTTAAGCATGAAATATAAGCTTTAAAATGACTCAAAGCATGAAACCCATGAAGAACCGCCATGGGAGGACCTTGCTTGAAGCAGGTCTGAACCCATGGCAATTAAACCCGAAATGATATGTTAAGGCTTCAAGAAGAAGTCATGAGGGTCATGAAAAACCCTAGCCGCGATCAAAAATCCCAACAAGAGCCTTCCAAAAATGGAGTTGCAGGTGCGGGTCCAAAGTCCCAACCTCTCAAACTGACGTTTAAACCCATTTTTCTAAATGGGAAATGAAACTCCATGAGAAAAGGAACACAAAGAATCAAACCCCAAGGGTTTTAGCTCAGAAATGAGCATTTACGAGCAGCTTACAGGTTCGGATTATCAAGCCTTTAAACCGAACATACAAATTAGTTTTAAGCTCAAAATGAATGCCAATATACTCGTTTGTGTCTAGGGATTAAATTGGGACCAAAACAGTATTGAATGGCTGTGTATAAATGCACGAAATAGAAGAAAAAGGGAGACTGAAACTAGGGTTTCTCAGTCGGTGGAGTGGGGAAGATGAAGACGAGTCAACTCGTTTTTAAAATGGGGCTGAGTTGACTCGGACAGGTGGCAGCCTCTGGGCTTGCCACCGATTTATTGAAACGCCACCGTTTTGTAATGTCGGTTAAATTTAAAAGAGATTTAGGGCTGACGTCATCATGACGTCAGCCACATGTAAATAAACCGGATAACCGGTTGGTTTATGACTGGACCGGACTGGTTCACTTGGTTTGAGACCGAACCCTTTGGTTTTCAAGTTATATAAAATAAAATAAAACCAATACTTTCTATAATTGCGGATTGACCCCAGAACTTCTGGACAATCCTACTGTTGCCCAATTTATGGAAGTTTTATGCATTTAGACCCCTGGAAAAATAATTAAATAATTAAATAATTAATTTAATTATTTAATAAATAAAGTAAAATGACTATTTTGCCCTTGGCTCATAAATAGAGTAAACGAAGTCCAAATTAAGCATATGAATAGTGTATTTTTACTATTTTGGACATTCTGAGATCAATGGTAGGGTCCGTTTTACGAGACGGAGCCCAAAAAATAAATACACGTAAGGGGTAAATGACCAAAATACCCCTGACCCAAACTTTACAAGTTATTAGTGTACTCTTACTATCTCGGACCTTCTGAGTCCAATGGTGAGGTCCACGACACGAGACGGGGTCCCGAAAAATAAAGATACGTAAAGGGGTAAAATGACCAAAATACCCCTGGTACCCCTAAAGCTAAAATGAAATCAGAGAAGGTCTAAATTGACTTTCTTTGACATCCCGGACTCAAAAATGGAGTCCAAATTACGAAACGAAGTACGGAAAGATATGACACGTAAAACGATAAAATGACCATTTTGTCCTTTTTCATATAACAGTCCGAATTAAATGTTACGAAAGCCTAAACCGACTTTCTTCGACACTCTGGACTCAATGGTAGAATCTATTCGACCTAAAGAAATGTCTAAAATAAAAAGACATAAAATTTGATGAATAGCATCTGTTAGATGACTATGAACTGAAGTATTGCCAAAGAACTAAACTGAGGCAAGTACGAGAAACGAAATACGAAAAGACACGACACGTAAACACGTCAAAAAAATAACTTTAAATTAAAGTTAATGGAACTCCCAGAAGAGTATAAATTGAAGTAGATTCAATTTCTAACACATTAAATTGTGTCATAGGTTAAGAATACGAGTTACATTAAGTACATACGAAATTACGAAATCGTTTTAGGATCTAATACGATTTAAGCATAAGTTAAGGAATATCATGATGATATTACAATGAATGTGAAGTTGATGAGATGTTTATGAATTGTTCTTAGGAACTACCAGGAAAGTGGGAAAGCGCATTTTTAGCACTAACCCTAAAGAATCAAGGTGAGTAACCCTGTGTTTGAATTGGAGATTTAACTCCATGATTTAAAAAGAGTTTAAAGTATAAGATATGAAGTATTTGAAGTTTCAAATTCAGTATTTACATGATTCAGTTTTTAATTGTTCTGTTTTAGAAATTCATTGTGACATGCTTAGTGATTGGTTTCTGCAACAGTTTTTCCTTCAAATACTTTTCAGCATGTCTAGTTAAAATGCAATTATTGTTAAATATTCTGAATTTGCTTATTCAAGTATACGAATGTTTATCACGAAGTTATAAATGTTATGTTTTTAAGTACTCACGAGAGTTATCTATTTTGATGTACTCACATGCTAAATATATTTTTAATGCAAGATTAATGGTGCATAAGCACATAGACAGGATTCTGAGTTTTCAGTTGCCCTGTAAAATAGGCAGGATTTTGGGTTGTACGGAACCCAATTGCCCTGTAAAATGCCAGGTAGCAGGATCTAATCCCCCAGGCATGAGATATCTCCATTGATAAGTAATATGGGACTCCGGTTCGAAACGGATTTCCACTAATGGAAGTGATAAGATGACAAATGGTTTGAAAATGGAAGCAAGTTTTTACTCTCATTTCCAATATGCATATGTTGAGTTTTATATACTCTATTTAAGAAATACATGATATGAAATATGTTTTAAAAGTTCACATGTATAAGTATAGCTTGAATACTTCAAATGTTTCAAAGCTATTGTCTTACGAAATGCAAAATGTTTTGAGTTACATACTCTATTTGACGAAGTATAAGTGTAGCTTGAATACTTCAAATGTTTCAAAGCTATTGTCTTACGAAATGCAAAATGTTTTGAGTTATATACTCTATTTGACGAAGTATAAGTGTAGCTTGAATACTTCAAATGTTTCAAAGCTATTGTCTTACGAAATGCAAAATGTTTTGAGTTATATACTCTATTTGACGAAGTATAAGTATAGCTTGAATACTTTAAATGTTTCAAAGCTATTGTTTTACGAAATGCAATATGTTTTGAGTTATATACTCTATTGACAAAGTATGAGTTTAGCTTGAATACTTTTAATGTTTCAAAGCTACATGATTTAAGGAATACATATATTCTGTATTCAAAGTATATGAACAATTGGCGGTGACTATTTTACGAACTCTTATGTACCAAACCACTGCCAATTGAAAAACACCATGACGAATACTGGAATTGCTCACAAGCTTAGATTAGCTTACCCGGACTTTGTTCGGACCCCCCCTTTCAGGTAATTAGCAGCAGTCTTGACTTGAGGACGTTGATGATGAATCTACTGATTTTGGGAAGATATGTTTAAGAAGTTCTCTTGAGGAACCTATGAACTCTAGTGGTACATTTTGTATTAGTAGATAATGTAAGGATATGTATTAAGCCCTCAGGGCAACTGAATATGTATCGTATTAATGTTATAAGTTTTTAAGTTTTAGTTATACTCTGAATGTGTAACCATGTATGCTATGTATGGAGCGGCAGTATCGGACGGATGTGCGTAAATTTAAATAAGAAAAGAAAAGAAAAAGTTTTTCACGCTTCCGCAATACGCATGTCGCACGTCTATTCGATACCGTTGCATATGCGAGCCTTGTCTCGGGGCCCTCGGGTCTCGGGGCGGTGATCGCGATTCGGTGATCCGCTTAGGGTGGGTTTCGGGTCGTGACAGACAGTCTTATAGCTCTCCCATGTTATCCACGTCGTGGGGATGAACAGTTGTATTAAGAAATTTTGTATTCCACATTTTGTAAACATTATATGTATCATAAGCAACTTTTAATTATTTGTTTCCGCATTTTAGTTGTTGCATGTTAGTAGCACTGATTGTGTAACAAGTTGAGACCATTAGTTCGACAAGCAGCGTTGAATCAAGTGTGCGACACGAGATCTGCATAAGGTGGGTCTTGGGTCGTGACATTAGGTGAGACCATTACTGGGTTCTAGTTTGTCCAATCTGATCATGTATTTGAATTTTAGGCTTCCAAAAATATTGGAATAACCCTTTTTGAATTTTCATTAGCCTTTAGATTACTTAAATTATCATCAAGGGTATTTTTATAATTTTTTATATTTAGGTGGGACCACCCGTGTCCCCAAATGTTCGAACCGACCCCGTCATTGAGTCCGGAATGCCCAAAAACCATATGTAACATCTTGACTTAATTACCATATAATTAGGGATGCTTAGTAAACTTTAAGAGAATGTTAGTGTATGATTAGACCATGACAATAATGTCGCAATAATAATACTTGTAAGAATTAGATTAGAAGAAATGGATATGAAAAACAATGATGAAGTTAATTAAGAAATACATAAATGTTTAGGTAAGCATCATAACTAATCTTGTTAATTAAATTAACTACATAAAAGGGAAATCTTCATGAACGTAAATACATTAAGTAAATAAGAGATATATAAACTAAGAGTATTGAACGAATGGAATGCTAAATAAAAGTATAGAATCCTCCTCCAACGCAACAAAAAAAGAAAAATAAAGAGTAGAAAATAGAGTTGTCAAGTCTTGAACCCAAGACCAAGCAATAAAGGAAAGACTTATGCCAAAACAATAACCACTAGGCTATCAACACTTTTGTGCTTTATAAGCCACATGCTATGTATATATCCCATAAAATACATATATGTCTGCATGCAAAAAGCTAGGTGTTATCACCTTATTAGACCAACACTTCAGCCAATTAAAATGCATGCAAAAGTCTAATGATGCATGTTGCTGACTTGACGTTATATCAGACCTTGCGTGAGTTGGAATGTTCATCAGACCTTATGTGTATGTGTGCAGCTAGAGAGAGAGAAAGAGATAAAAGAAAAAAATAAGAAGAGGAAGGACGAAGAAGGAAGAAAGAAGTTCCATGCAAGTTCTAGAGCAGACTTAAGAAGACCAGAAGACTTAAAATCAAACCTAATAGAGAGAAGAAACCCACTGTAGAGCGTAAAACCCTAAAACCTAAAATTTCTCTCTCTAAGAAATATTATGGCTACAAACTGTTTAATGAAAAAGAAGGGCATGCATGAGCCTTATTGGCATTTTGCCACAGTTAGGAGTGAAAATAACAGACCTAAGAGGCTTGGAACATAAAGATCCATGCAAACCGCCATTAATGACCTTAGGTTCTTGGTCTGGAAAAAAGTTGAATCAAATTCTATTTTGGGAACGGGGATCAAAAGTAGAATGAAAATGGAGAATAATACAAAAAGAATTGGCTCATTTGGCTCAACAATGACCATTTTATAGGTAGTTGCAAGTTAGGGATAATCAACACGGCTGAACCTTATGGCTTAAGTTAATTCATGAAACTAATGCCAAAAGAAAGCCACGACCCTTAGGATTGAAATGCGATTGGAAACAGAGAAAATAGGGGCTCTAAAACTCACGAAATAGGAAATAACATGGTTATTAAAAAATTGAGTGAAGGCCTTTCAAGCCACTACAATCAGATTTGAGGCACACAAATGCTTCCTAAAGACTCTAAAACATGTTTAGAAGAGTTTAGGGGCAAAAACTAATCCAAATTGTGCAAGAAAATGAATTTTAAAATATTAAAATTTTTTAGAATCTGGCGATCAGCGCGTCGTCGGAAAAACAAATAAGAAAGATTGTTCATGGGTCGGGTTAGTCGGGTTCGAGTCAAAACCCGCCCAAGCACAAAACCGAATAAGTGAAGCTAAGTCATTTTGGGTATTTGGTTTTAAGTTAAAATGGATTTGGCCTGTTTGGCAACACAAATAGGCCCTTGATTTAATAACCCAGTTAGGATTGGGATATCATATTCCTATTTTCTTGCCTTGTCTACTGTTTGGCATATTAAAAAAAAAATTAGGGGAGCTACAACTCCCCAGGTTTGAACCCTTAACCTCTTGCATGTGAGAGACTTAAACTGCCACGCGTGTGCCACTATATCACCATGGCACTTGTGTTATGATAATAATAAAATATATACATATTATTAATTAAAATAATTAAATTAATTTCATAATGATAAAATGTTTCGTACCTGAATAAAATGAAAGAATAGTGTATTCTGACTTTCTTCAACGTTCTGGACCCAATGGCGCGGTCTATTTTATGAAATGGAATTCCAAAAATTAGGACACGTAAAATGTAATAATTACCAATATGGCCTTAATGATAAAAAGCCAGTTAAATGTCAGAGAATGTCTATTTTGACTTTCTTTAACAATCCGGACTCAACAGTAGAGTCCATTTCAGCAAACGAAGTACCAAAAACTATGACACGTAAAAGCGTAAAATTATGAAAATTCCCCTAGGCTTAACATAAGCCATAGGTATGCAAATAAAGATTCAGAAAAGCCTAAACCAATTATATTCGACACTTTGGACTTAATGGTGACATCCTTTTGAGAAAAATAAGACCCAATAACAAACTAAAAACTGACTGATACGTCCTTAAGACGTAATGAGGCTACTAGAAGAGTGTAATTGGAATAGAAAGAACTCTAAGTTAACAATTAAATTATGTGATGCTTTAAACAAGTATGTAACAAGACCTTGAATTGTGATTATAGGGACCTTCGACTAAATGAAGGATTTTGAGTATAAGCTTTTGGATTTCAGGTGAGTATTTTTTGTTATGTTTAAGGTGGATTTTATTATAGATATAAATATTGAATTCTTTTATGACTTTGATGATAGACACCTTTCATTTAATATCATTTTGAATGACTTATCGATATATATCGTCATTTCCTTTATGGCTTTTGATAACGATATATATTGCACCTAATATATGTTTTGAATGATTCATCGATATCTATATTGTCTTTTTTTTTTATTCAAGAAAATGTTTTCGTGAGATTTTCAAAATGCTATATGGTTGCTTACTATCCTTTGAATTGTTTTGACTAAATACTAGATATAAAACTCTTATTTGGATAACTGAGATTGTTATTAATTATTATTGATTTTGTACATGATTTTGATTGGACGAATCTTCTATGTATGGTCATTATCGAATAGATTTTGACTTTATCAAACCCTACCTATAGGGTATATTGGTGGTGAGCCGCACAATACGGCATTATTGAACTAGTTTTATCGAATATCGATCTCAGTTAGCAAGGCTCTAATTTGCTGACCATAGACTCTTTTATGTTTGGTCATTATTGAGTAGATTGTGACTTTATCGAACCCTACCCACAGGATATCTTAGTGATGAGCTAAAAGAATGGCATTATCAAACTAGTCTTATCGAATATCGATCTCAGTTAGCGAGGTTCTAATTTGCTAACCATAGAAGAGGAACTTATTGGCTTGAACCCTTATGAATATTGAATATGTACTATGACTGAATTTTGAATCATTGAACTAAGAATTATCGAACTATAATTTTGATTGATCAAATTATGGCTATGATTAAACTATGATATTGACTATTGAACTATGAAATTTTTTATCAAACTGTGTTATTGGACGATTAAGATTGAACTATGATATTGATTATTAAACTACGATTAAGATTGAACTCTGATATGAATACTGAAACATGACTATTGTTATCGAACCATGATTTTTGAACCATGATTAAGATTAAACTATAATATTGACTATTGTTATCGAGCTATATTATTGAACTATTATTATGATTGAACTATGATATTGATTATTGAACTGTGACTATGATTAAACTATGATATTGATTATTGAATTACGATTATGATTGAACTAAGATCTATTGAAAATGAATTTGATAGTATTCTTTGAACTCTTGTGTTTTGATATGACGTATTCTAATTCTCAGTGAATATAGACTTTTTAGTATAGAACTACATAGTAGTTTTGAAACCCTTGTCATGTTATGAAATTCTCACGGAGTTGTTGTCACGACCCAGAACCTGACCTATGCAGATTAGGGGTTCATGATCGGCTACCAAGGCCTTTCAATAATCATAACACCTTTCTAATTATCATTTATTCAAATGCAATGGAATAAATGTTTTTTTTTCTTTAAACAGCTTTTTTATATTCATAATTAAGCTACACAACCTGACCAGTTAATTAAACATTGTTTCTGAATAATATAGTTTCCATGCCACCATGTAGTGTTGAGTAATATAACATTACACGACTTAATTCAAAAAATTAAAAAAGACATCTAATCTATCTTTAGTCATGGACTCATAAAAAAAATTCGCTTCATCCCTTAAGCACTTGGTTTGCATCACTTGAAAACGAGTCTGTCTAATCTTTACCTGAAAACATGGTAAACATCTGTAATGAGCTCGACGACTTCGTGAGAATTCCATAATATGCCAAGGGTTTCAAAACTACGATGTAGTTCGATACTGAAATGTCTATACTTATATAGAATTGGAATACGTTATATCAAAATACAATAGATTAAAGAATAGTATCAAAGTCATTTTCAATAGATCTTAGTTTAATCATAGTCATAATTCAATAATCAATATCATAGTTCAATCATAATAATATTTCAATAACATAGCTCGATAACAGTAGTCAATTACAATTCAATCTTAGTCATGGTTCAAAGTCATGGTTTGATAACAATGGTCATAGTTTAACATCAATATCATAGTTCAATCTTAATCACAGTTCAATAACATAGTTCGATAAACAATTTCATAGTTCAATGATCAATATCATAGTTCAATAATTCTTACCCATAGTTCAATAAATCAAAATCATAGTTTAATGAGTCTCAGTTCGATGATTCAAAGTCCAATCATAGTTCATATTCGATATTCATAAAAGTTCCAACCAATAAATTAGTCTTCTATGGCCAGTAAATTAGAACATCGCTGACTGAGACTGATATTCGATAAGACTAATTTAATAACGTCGTTCTGTGAGGCTCACAACTAATATACGCCGTGGTTAGGGTTCGATAAAGTCACAATCTACTCGATAATGACCAAACATAGAAGATTCTATGGCCAGCAAATTAGAACCTCGCTGACTGAGGTCGATATTCTATAAACTAGTTCGATAATGCCATTTGTACGACTGACCATCAATATACCCGTGGGTAGGGTTCAATAAAGTCACAATCTATTCAATAATGACCAATCATAGAAGGGTGTTCCATTCAAAACATCAAAATCATATCCAAAATCAGTAATCATCAATAACAAGCTTAGTTATCCAAATAAGAGTTCTATATCTAGTATTTAGTCGAAATAATTTAAAGATCGGTAAGAAACTGTATAGTGATTCGAGTATTTTACAAAACATTTTCTTAAATCAAAGAAGACAATATAGATATCGATGGATTATTCAAAACATATACTAGGTATAATGTATTTGTTATCAAAGTCCATAAAAAAATGACAATATATATCGATAAGTCATTCAAAACGATATTAAATGAAAGGCGTCTATTATCAAAGTCATAAAAGAGTTCAGTATTTATATCTATAATAAAATCCACCTTAAACATAGCATGAAATACTCACCTAATGTCCAAAAGCTTATGCCCTAAAAATCTTTCCTTTAGTCAGAGGTTCCTATAATCACAATTCAGGGTCTTGTTACATACTTGTTTAAAGCATCACATAATTTAATCGTTGACTTGGAGCTCTTTCTATTCCAATTACACTCTTTCGGTAGCTTCATTAAGTCTTAAGGACGTATTGGTCATTTTTTAGTTTGATACCAAGTCTTATTTTCCCCAAAGGATGTCACTGTTAGGTCTAGGGAGCCGAAGATAATTGGTCTAGGATTTTCTTGATCTAAATTTGTGTACCTATAGTTTATTTGGCATTTTTATAATTTTACACTTTTGTGTGTCATATTTTTCGGTACTTCGTTTGTTGAAATGGACTCTACCGTTGAGTCTGGATTAACCAAAATAGTCAAGATGGACTCCTTTTTATATTTTATTGGCTTTGGGCATCACTAAGGGTAAAATGATAATTTTTATATTTCACGTCTCTTAATTTTTGGGATTCTGTCTCATAAAACGGACCTCGTCGTTGGGTCCAGAATGTCAAAAAAAGTTAGAATACACTACCCTTTTATTTATTTGGGCCATGAAAATATTTTACCAAAATTAAATTAATTAAATTATTTTATTTAATATTATATATATATATATTCTATTAATATTATAACACAAGTGCCACGGTGGCACAATGGCATACGCATGGGGTGTAAGTCACTTACGTGTGTAAGGTTGAAGGTTCGAACCTGGGGAGGTGTGGCTCCCTTATTTTATTTTTTATTTTTATTTTATTTTTCTGATTTTCAATATTCCAAACAGTGGACAAGGGGCTAAACTACGGATAAGATATCCCAATCCTGCCTGGGTTATTAAATCAGGGTCTTATCCGCGTTGCCAAACAGTCCCAGTCCTCTTTTAAATTTTAAAACCAAATGTCCCAAATGATGCTGTTCAACTTATTCTTTTCGACGGCTGGGCAGGTTCTGACCCGAACCCAAAACCCGACCCAAAACTAACCCGCACTATTCATCTTCTTCCCCGAACTCCCGTCACTGTTGCCCTAATTTTCAAAGATTTTCAATCTCTATTTTGTGAGATTTTGGCTAGCCTTTTGGTCTACTTTTAAGCCTAATCAACTTCTCAATTCATAACTTGCATTTTCCCATTGATTTCAAACATCAAAACCAACTAAAATATTGGTTCAAGTTTTGATAATGGCGATTGTGAATCACCTCGTACACATTCATTTTTCCATCGTTTCATGTGGAATTTGTTCTGTTGTGCTCATTTTGTCAAGGGGCTTTATTCCCCATTCATAAAATAGGTTTAGTGGTTGTTTGGTGGTTTGGTTCAAGGACCTGAATCTACTACTCAAGATTCTAGGCTCATCTTTGAGCTTTATGGTTGCAGACCATTGTTTTCATGACCCTCACAAAATTTAGTTTAAGTCCCAACAAGCCAAACTTAGTTTAGTTTCAGTTGGTTCAGACCCAAACTGAAGCTCTTTATCAATGGCGGTTTTCATGGGTTTTTGTATTCTAAGCCTCCTAGGTCAATTATTTTCATTCCTAACTATGGCATAATACCATTAGGGCTCATGCATGTACTTCTTTTTCATTAAATAGTACCTAATCACAATGTTTCTTAGAGATAGAAAATTTAGGTTTTCAGAGTTTTTACCTTCATAGTGGGTTCTCTTCTCCCTTTCTGCGTTTAGTTCTGAGCTTCGAGCTCCTTGTGTAACACCCCGACCCTAATTTATTTAATAATTAGTTTACTAATTATTAATTGGAACCGACATAAAGAATAATTGAGAAGTTAATCGGGAACCTCATGATGGTCATGATAGACCAATAAAATAATTAAGCACATCAGAAACCGTGGTGTAATGTCCAAACCTAATCACCAATTAATTAGGTGAAATGATGTTATTTTAACACTAAGGAAACTCGAGTTAGCGAACTACGGAAAACCCAAAGAAATAATAACTGATACGAGGCCTTTGATAATGAGGCTAACCAAAATAGGAAATGACCGGAAGAAACCGCGTCGAAAAAGAAGCAACGGAAAAGAAAATATTAAGAAAATAGCCAAAACGATAAAGTGTGCTAGCCAAACAGGGCATAAGCCCAAATGGGGGAAAAATACCCAAAAGTGAGGCCAAAAGGATTTGAACCCTTGACTAAGTAGGACAAGACTTTGTGCACCCAAAAAATAACCAAGTGAGCTACCAACAACTTTGTGATTAAATATACAACATAATTGTATATGAACCCAAAATAGGCTCACTCCACCTCCCCAATGGGCCAATAAGATCTCATGCAGCCCATAAACAAAATATAAAATATATCTATATATATATATATATATATATATATATATCTGAATTTCTGAATGCTCAAGTGAGGTGGCAGCCCCTCATTGGACCACCACCCCCACTAATAGGAATACATGCAACAAACTAAAACAATAAAATATATATATACATGTGTATATGTGTACTTATATATATATATATATGTGCTTTGCATGTTGCGTGGGGATAGAAGAAATCAGAACTGTATGTGTGTTCTGCACTCAGACTGTGTGAGAGACCTAGAGAGAGAGAGAGAGAGAAGAGAGACCTTGGCTGTGAGAAATTGTGTGTGTGCATGGTGTTTCCATGAGGTGCACAAAAGAGGAAGGAGTTGAGGAGTACACGACTGAACTGAGGTTTGAGGTGCCAGAAAACTGAACCACCAAAGTAGGGAAATTCACTGTTTAAGAGGTATAAGCCCAAACTGTTTGATTTTTTTTTTTTTGGTTTAAATTTTGCTCTGTTTTTTATGTTTTGAGCCCTATTAACTGCATGCATAGTGTTTAGAATAAGAGACCTTGATAAAGGCATGAAATTAGAGCCCTGAAACAGCCTAGAAAACCAAGGCCGCACCGCCATCCGATACTGTTGCTTATGTGAGCTTTGCCCTAAGGCCTCCTGGCCGAAGGGTGGCGATCGCGATACGAGATCCGCACAGGGTGGGTTTCGGGTCGTGATAGAGTGGTATCAGAGCAATAGGTTAATGGTCTTTGGGGAAGACCGAGTCATGATTATGTTTTAGAAGTAATTAAGATTTCTGATACCACAGAGTGGTATCAGAGCACTAGGTTAACTTGAACAAACTTAGTGACACTAGAAGAAGTAGAACAAAACTATGAGTTAGGCGGGGTATGGGACTCGCGTTATAGGAAGTAGACATGTGAAGTACGTGATATGAAATGAAGGCGGGGTATGGGACCCGTAGTAACATGAAGTTGGTGTTCTGAAGTACGTGATAGGAAGGTGGGGTATGGGACCCGTAGTGACATGAAGTAAGTGTTCTGAAGTATGTGATAGGAAGGCGGGGTATGGGATCCGCGGTAGAGTAGAAGGAATAAAGTTTGAAGATTAGAAGTAAACGTAGACTAGAAAAAGGGATAACAATGATTGTAAAAGGTTAAAAGTGAAAGGGAGAATTTTGACAGTCACTAGTGTGCTATCAGGACCTTTGTTACTGGTGAGGAATGGCCACCTTATCATGTAACTAAGAGAACTGAGAAACACGTAGTGTTACCTTATCTAACCATATCGAGGAAATCCTTAAACCGTTGGAAGACATAAATCTAGTATGTGACATAAAGAATTAGAAATTTTTCGTTAACGATTTAGAAGCAAGGAGTGATACGAGTAAACATTGTTAGGATAAATGAGTAGTTGAGTTTTGAGGACAAAACTCTATATACACAAAGATATACACACTCTCTCATGCCAACTCCTGCCACAGCCACCATCCTCCATCCCTTTTCTGACCTCTCCTATTCAAGCCACCATATTCTCCACCACAAGCAACTTTGTATTAAATGCAAATTTGACTTGTAATATACATATATATATATATATATCAGCCACACTTCACATACAATGGCTGGCATGCACACACCCACCCAACCGTACACAATCCTGAAATGCAGGTGTATATATATATATATATATACATATACTTTTATACATCTAATTATCCACATACATATATATATATATACATACATACCTTTATCTACACCTGCATAATAATAATACTAATGATATACCATAAACAGACGCACCAATCACCTCGAGACACGTGTGCTTACAGAGTTAATAATCTCGATCATACAGAGCTGATACTTTCGATCATACAGAGCAGCCACAAGCCTTCAGGGCATTCTCATATATATATATATATATATATCATACAGAGCCGATAAACTTGGTCATACAAAGCATTCGCAGCCTTCAGGGCATTCTCATGCACATATCTTCCAGACCTTATGCTCTGGGCAATATTCATTCAGCATTTCACATGGTTCCAACCTTATGGCTTCCCTAACAACTGCCAAGTAGGGAATAAGGAAACAGTCTTCGACATGAAAACTACTATCTACGATTATCTTCATCTATGACTCAATACTCCACAAGGTTACTGCAATCTCCGATCATCAAATCCCTATATTCATGGCGTCGAATCCTAATCAACTGAGGAAGGCCACGGCCTATAAATTAAACCCTAAAGGTATGCTTTATTTTTATGCTCATTCTTTGGCTTTCAATACAGTCTTTCAATTCCATTTACTTACTTAAGCATCGGAGCGGCTACCGCCGGAGTCAATCCGGTGGTCCTCTGATCATCTTTCTGAGTGTTCTACAGGTCACGGAGCCCACACTTATTGCGAGTCAAAAAGTGCAGCATCAGTTTGGCGCCGTCTGTGGGAACGACTAATCTCCAAGTGCTCTATTCACAAACTCATCTCTTTCCTTATCGGAAAACTATGGCCCCAAATCTCCGACCGTGACAGAATACTCAGATTCCACAAAGCTCTCAACATCGGCCGCCTGCTCCACGAGTAAGAGGCCCAATGGTTAATCCCATGCGACAAAAGATCGAATCGATCAAACGACACAACGAACTGGTGCAGGAACAGTTGCTTGCCATCACTAGAACGCTGGCAACGCTCACACAGAATCAAGGGACGAACCCTCCTAACCCACCAGTCAACATTGCTGTGGGAACTCAACCCCCTGTTACCACGGAGAATGAAGGGCCCCATGAGCAGGCTCCGAATAACCAGCCCAGGCACCCCTAGGGTGTTGCCCGCGTTGGCAGAGATCCACACCCGTCAGTAGCTCCAAGCTAGCGAACATCAGCCTTCGTCCCTGATGTCCATTACCGGAGCACTACTCGAGCCCCAACTCCAAGGGCTTCGGGAGCACATCCGGCACCACAGGAGCCTTATCCCCATGCAGCACCAATCCCTCCGATTCGTAACCCTCCTCCGTCCGAGGGACGTACTCAATGCTACTACCCTGAAGCCGAGGCTGTCAGGCAGGGTTCGCAAGATGTCAGACTCAGAGACCTGTGGAGGGTAGAGGAAATTGTCGACTCTATGGACCGAACAATTGCTTTGAGAGGACCTCAGAACCCTCCAGAGCAAGACGAGTTGGCCAGGCTGCTTGGAAGACTGGCCACCCCATTCACTCATGCCATCATGTCAAAAGAAAGGCCCAGAAAGTTCATGGTGCCAAAGTTCACCCTGTACGACGGGTCTGGAGACCCAAGAGATCATCTCTCGCACTAGCAGCATACAATGGCCCTCCACGGGGCCTCTGATGCTTTTATGTGCTGAACTTTCATCACCAGCTTGAAGGGAACTGCTCTGAAATGGTTCCACAACCTCCTTCCAAGCTCAATTACCAACTTCTATGAGCTCGATAGACAATTCTTGGACAGGTTTATGACCAGCAGAAGGCTCAAAAGGGGACCAGAGTTCCTATTAAATGTCAAGCAGACTAAGGACGAGTCCCTCAGAGCCTACATTGCGCGCTTCAATGCCGAACTCACGGAGATCACTGACTACAGCCCAAAATTCCTTGTAGCTACCTTAACTGCTGGGCTGGCCCACGATGGCTTTAGAGACTCCTTGACCAAGAGCCCTTCAGCCGACATAGCGGCAGTAATGGATCGGGCCAGGAAATACATCAACCTGGAAGAAGCCAACCGCACATCCCAGAAGGGCAAAGACCAGACCCAGAGGGATAATCCAAAGAGGGAGGATCACAAGAAGGAGGACCACAGAAGAGACTCCAGCAAGAAGAGGGCCAGGAGCCTAGAGAAGAGAACAGCACCCAGAGCTGTGTACAATTCCGGACCAAGGGAGTTCACTAACTTCACTCCTTTGAACACCATACCGAACCAGGTACTCCGGCAGATTCGAGATCGGGAAAACCTGAAGTGGCCGGAACCAATCAAAGGAGATCCAGCCTTTGGGACCAAAGTAAGTATTATAATTTTCATAAAGACCATGGACATACAACTAACACATGCAAGACCCTCCGATATGAGATAGAGTAGCTCATAAAGAAGGGGCGTCTTCGGGAGTTCATCAAGCAAGACGGAAGGTAGAACCCCCAAGAAGGCAAGCCTCAGCAACGGCCAGACCAAAGGCCCGAGCAGAGGCAAGAGTAGAGGGAAGGAAAAAATGAGCCTCAGAAGCAGAATAACCATGTCATCTACGTCTTCCATGCTGACTCGCCTATTACAGGAATGTCTAACAGGGCAAGAAAGAGATATACTCGGGAGGCCAGAGCTCCCCCGAACGTATTACAGATCTCCAACGTGGAAAAGAGGCTCAAGCCAGCACCAGAGATCCAATTCACTGAACAAGATCTAGCAGGGGTACACTACCCTCACAGTGATGCCCTCATCATCACTCTCAAAATTGCCAACTTCGAGATCAAGAGAGTCCTGGTCGATACTGGCAGCTCCGTCAACATACTGTTCCATGAGCCACTTAAACAGATGCGAATGGACCACGACAACATCAAGCCCACTACTGCCATTATGGCAGCTTTTGATGGCCATCTCAGCACCCCATTGGGGAGAATCGACCTTCCTACTACTGTAGGAGAGGGTGAGGGGCAGAAGACCACCATCTCGGAGTACATGGTGTTGAATATGAAATCTCCCTACAACGTCATAATCGGGAGACCTTGGTTGCACCAGATAGGGGCGGTCACTTCGACCCTCTATCAGTGTCTGAAGTACGTCCACAACCAAAACGTTCACTCTGTCAAAGGGTGTCAGCCAACCTCTTGGGAGTGCCATGCTATTGCCCTCAAGGAGAAGGCCCCCAAATAGCAATTACAGTACACTTGGGACTGTGCAGATCCAGTTCTTACCCCCCGAGGTGAAAGGTTGCCCATCCAGCATTGAAGAACCCCTGAGCCCAAGGGGACGAGACAGCCGAGCCAAACCTGTTGGCGAGCCCATCAAAGTGTTGGTCAGTTCAGAAGCAGAGGGGTGTTATTTATATATCGGCCCAGATCTAACGCACACCGAGTAGGAGAACATAGTCAGGTTTCTGAAAGACAACCTCTCTATAGTTGCTTAGGAGACCAGAGACATGGAGGGTATAGACCCTAGCCTCATAACTCACAAGCTGATGGTAGATCCAGATCATCCACCAGTCAGACAGAAGAGAAGACCGATTGTTCCTGAACGGCATCGGATTATAAATGAAGAAGTCCAGAGGCTGCTTGAAGCTGGGATGATACGAGAAGTGTTCTATCCCGAGTGGCTAGCCAACACCGTGTTGGTCAAGAAGAAAAATGGCAAGTGGAGAGTCTGCGTTGATTATACGGACCTCAATAAGGCGTGCCCCAAAGACAGCTTTCCACTGCCAAGGATAGACCAACTAGTTGACACCACTGCGGGGCATGAGCTCATGAGCTTCATGGATGCCTACTTTGGGTACAACCAGATCCAGATGTACCCTTCAGACCAAGAAAAGATAGCCTTCATAACCGAACGAGGGCTCTACTGCTACAGAGTAATGCCTTTCGATTTAAAGAACGCTGGAGCCACTTATCGGCGGTTGGTGAACAAGATGTTCAGCCCACTGCTCGGCAGTACCATGGAGGTATACATCGATGACATGCTGGTTAAGAGTCTGCAGAAAGGTAGTCACCTCCAGCACTTAGCCCAAACCTTCGATATCCTCAAACAGCACAAGATGAAACTCAACCCCTCGAAATGTTCCTCGGGGTTACGAAGGGAAAATTCTTGGGATACATTGTCTCTAAGAGGGGTATCGAAGCAGACCCCACTCAGATCCAAGCTCTGATTGAACTGAAGTCACCAAGAACTAGAAAGGAGATTCAGGCACTGAATGGTAGAATCGCGGCACTAAGCAGATTCATCTCCAAATCCATTGATCGCTGCCTACCTTTCTTCAAAGCTCTGAAGGGCAACAAAGCTTTGCAGTGGACGGAAGAATGCGAGAAAGCTTTTCAAGAACTAAAGGAGTATCTAGCCTCTCCAAAGCTTCTGTCAAAACCAATGCAGGGAGAAAAGCTACTCTTCTACCTTACAGTTTCTGAAAATGCGGTCAGCTCCACATTAGTCAGACAGGACAGAAGACTATAGAGGCCCATATTCTACGTCAGTAGGGCACTACTTGACATGGAAAAAAGATATCCAGAAGTAGAAAAGCTAGCCTATGCCTTGGTCATATCAGCTCGAAAGCTCCGACCTTATTTCCAAGCCCATCCAATTAAAATCCCAACTGCCTATCCTCTGAAGTCAATACTGAGGAAACCTGAGGTATCGGGGAGATTAGTGAAGTGTTCTGTAGAGCTAGGGGAATTCGACATATCATATGTAGCCCGAAACTCCATCAAAGGGCAGGCCTTGGTTGATTTTGTTGCCGAGTTCACCTCGGCACTTCAAGACAAGGCACAACTCATCGAAACCTCGGGAACCTGGCTGCTCTACATCGATGGATCATCAACCGATCAAGGCTCGGGAGTAGGCCTGGTACTACAATCCCCTGATGGGCTCATGTCAGAAAAATCAGTCAGCCGGGGATTCAAAGCTTCCAACAATGAAGCAGAATATGAAGCTCTAATCTTAGGCATGAAGCTTGCCTTGGAATGTGAGGCTTAGAACCTCAAAGTCTTCTCAGACTCCCAAATAGTGGTAAGCCAAGTCCTGGGAGAATTTGCCATTAAAGATGATAGGATGCTCCGGTACTCCGAACTGGTGAATCACTTGAAGCATTCCTTCCAGGCATTCACTATCCAGAAAATTGAAAGAAACCAGAACTGCAGAGCAGATGCTTTGGCTAACATGGCGTCCCGCCTAAAGTCTGAAGCAAACTCCACAATAAAAATCTCCTATCAGCCAGGGCCTAGCATAGAGGAAGCCCAAGTTGCTCAAATTGCTGAACAGCCCCAGAACTGGATGACTCCAATCCTCCAGTACCTACAATCCGGGCTCCTCCCAGAAGACAAAAACAAAGCCAGGAGAATCCGAATCAGAGCGGCTCGGTACCTGATCCTGAACAACAAGCTGTACAGAAGGTCGTATTCTCAACCTCTGTTAAAATGCTTAACTCTAGAAGAATCACAATATGTCTTGGCTGAAATACACAAAGGAATTTGCGAGAATCATAATGGGGGCAGAACTATATTTCACCGAGCTCTGTCTCAAGGCTATTACTGGCCTAGCATGCTAAAGCAAGCTAAGGAGTATGTCCAAAAGTGTGACAAATGCCAAAGATTTGCCCCATATCAACATCAGCCTCATCACGAGCTCATCCCGATTCCTAGTCCTTGGCCCTTTGCATTGTGGGGAATGGACATCGTGGGTCCATTACCAAGGGCCCCACCAAATAGGAAGTATCTCTTGGTAGCCATTGACTACTTCTCTAAATGGGCCGAAGCTGAACCTCTAACACATATCACAGAAAAGGAAGTTGAGAGCTTCACTTGGAAGAACATTGTGTGCAGGTTCGGCATACCACGTGTGATTATCTCCGACAATGGGACACAGTTCACTGGTAAAGGCTTCAAGAAATTTTGTGAAAATCTCAACATTAGGCAACACTTTGCCTCCACAGGTCATCCACAAGCAAATGGGCAAGCAGAGGTCACAAACCGAACGATTTTTGACGGATTAAAGAAAAGGTTGGAACAGGCCAAAGGAAAGTGGGCAGAGGAACTCCCTGGAGTTCTTTGGGCCTACAAAACAACCAAAAGAACTCCCACCTCTAAAACTCCCTTCTCACTGGCTTATGGTACAGAAGCAGTAATTCCGGTTGAGATCGGTATGCCAACCCTGAGGTGTAATATCCCGACCCGGGATACATCACGTAAACCGAGGTAAGTCGGTTAAACTGTGTAACTTGAACAGTAAGAAATGTATATCACGGTATTTCACGGGAATGAATGACTGGAAATGAAAAAGGATTTAAATGTATAACAGGTGTTGGGTAACACCCGAGCACCCCGGGACAGTGCATCGTAAAGCGTGCCACAATACGTATACGCGTATAGATACATAAAATATGTATAATTGAGAATTATACATATAAAATAATATTGCATGTGGTATGTGTGTAAAGTGGGTAGAATATATATATATATATATATAGAAAGTGATAAAATATAAAAGTATAAAAGATGCCTAATGCACCTTGTCTCCCACCCAAGACTTGGTGGAGGAAACACTAGCCTTAAATCAGGGAAAGAAGGGGGCCATCGGATGGGTTGGCTGAATAAGTAGAGAGAGAAAGTTTTAGAGAGAGAAAGAGTGGAGGAGAGAGAAAAAATGAAATCTTTGTATAACTATATATATATGCACGGGTTGATGAGATGAGAGGAAGGAAAGAAAAGAGGAAGTCAGGAACTGAAGAGGAGAAGAAGAAAGGGAAGTTTGGAGGGTCAAAGAAGGGCTCAACACCAAGGAAAAACCGAAAAACAAGGTAAGCTAATGTTTTTGTTTTTTTTTTTAAAATTCTAAGCATGAATGTTTGATTTAGAGTTAGGGTCTTCATAAGCATGATATTAGCTTTTAAATGCAAAAAGAATGAAGCCAAATGGTGTAGAAACCATGGAGAAAAACGAAGTTGCAGGTATAGGGATAATTCGGGTAGCTTGAATTTCTCTAGTATTTCATGCATAAAATGGTGTTCTAATAACCTAGATTTAGACCTTACAAGTGCAGAAAACTAAAGGGAAAAGAAAGAATGAAAAATGATGAAGAGATCATAGGGAAAATGAAAAATAAAACTGATTGGAAAATTGGCCGGAAACTGGGGAAGAACAGTGAGGGAAACCGTGGTTTCCTAAGGTTTAAAATGGCTTAGAAGGAAGTTTAAGATTGGGGAAATGATTTGGCATAGAAAGATTTAAAAAGCAATGAAAATGGGAGTGAAACAGTGAAGATCGGTGGCTAGGGTTCACTGTTCCGGTGACTGTAACCGGAAAAATGGTCGGGGAAGATGACCGGAAGTTCGGGGGCCATATCGGGTTAAGATGATCCGGGTTTGGGTTGGGTCGGGTCGGTACCCGACCGGATATGAATTGGGCATGATACTATGTCGTTTTGGGTTTTAAATTTAAATGAATTGGGCTGTTTGGCTATGGGAATAAGAAATAGAAATTGGGTTTGGACTTATTCCAACCATGGATAAGGGTTAGAACCAGGTTTATTGGAATCCGGTTTTTAAAAGGAATTGAACCGTTTGGTTCAAGGGAAGGAAGGACCGGTTTAGGGTTTTTAGGTCTGAACCAACTGGTTCAGACCGCAGCTTATGGAATTTATGAACCGGCCCCAAAAGTTTTGAAAAATTTCACTGTTGCCCAAATATAAAAATTAATTAAATATTAATTTTTACAATAATGCCCCTATTCCAAAAATAGGTCAAACGAAGTCCAAACAAGGCAAATGAATAGTCAAAACCTATTATCTCGGACGTTCTGAATCCAATGGTGGGGTCTGTTTTATGAGATAAGACCCCGAAGGATAAAATACCGTAAAAGTGCAAAATGACTATTTTACCCTTTTTAGTACAAAAGTCCAAATGGAATTCCGCGAAAGCCTAAACCGACTTTCTTCGGTATTCCGGACTCAATGGTAAAGTTTAAATTAGTATTTGAAATACTTATGATGGAAAAGCATAGAATATGATGAATAGAATTTATTCTAAAACGTATTCACTGATATATAGGAAGCTCCAAAGGCAAGGGTACACTCACGGAATTCTGAGATAGAATCACGATAAAAGTAAGTGGATCATTCTCTCTTACATGTGGTGTTTCCACAAGCCAAGTTTATTCTTATACTGCCAAACTTGTACTCTTGAATGTATTCATATCCTTGTGTTCCACAGTTCGATATTTTCTATCTTGTGGACATTTGATTGACTGATGTATCATTGTTATCATTTTCATTGTGCTTGAAAGCAACTCATGTTATTACTATCCACAAAATGATATTGTTCTATCATGTGGACATTTATTGACTGTTGTATCATTGATATCATGTTGAACCATGCCTTGAAGGGCGTACAGTTATGTTTTCACTGATATTCCATTTTATACTTCTATGGAATCACGAATGCTCATGATATGTTATGAATACCGGATTTGTGCTCAGACACAATATCCATCCGATGCTTCTGTATTGACTGGAGACCTAAGGGTCAAGTCCATGAATGGACAGGTGGCAGGAATGAATTCCTCGAAGGCTCTCCACCGGCAAATGAACGGCATGATCATTGGCATCTCATTGCATTTTCACTGGCATTGCATAAAAGGGAAAGGTGGCAGGAATGAATTCCTCGAAGGCTCTCCACCGGCAAATTGACTGGCATATTCACTAGCATTGCATTGCATAATCACTGGCATTGCATTGCAAATTCACTGGCATGTTACAGAATAAAGGCATCTCTTATGATTGACAGAACTTGATGATTGATTGGCATTATTCCTTAAGTCTTGAAAGATTTATATTGACTGATTTGATTGTGATCGGTTCATTGTGGCAGTACTTCATTGTTGATATCTTATCATTGTATATCGTGGCAATTATTCCATTGGCCCTCGTGGCAATTATCTTCATTGGCTATCACAGCATCTCCTTCTTTATGATTGGCTATCATTATCTTATTCATGGATTCACATTGATCATCGATACTAGTGTTGGAGATTTGTTTTACTTACTGGGCTTTGTAGCTCACCCCCCATTTACCCCCATTTCAGGTGATGACGCTGCGAGACCCCAGTAGGAGTCTGAGAGCGTAGGGGGACAGTTTGGAGTATTGTATCAGTCTATGTTAGTTCTCCCATGTATTCACCACCCCCGGGTGCTGGTTACGTTTTAGTTCTCATTTTGAATTATGTTGAACTATGTCAGGTGTTTAAAAAGACTTCCGCTGGATTACTGTAATTGATAAAGGCTTCCGCTATACTTTGTTTAAAATTTCTAGTACATTGCATATTAGTACTATGATGCAGGAATAAATAAAAGGAAAAGTAGGGACGGCCTTCGGGTCAGCCCCGCGATACGAAATCCGCATAGGGTGGGTTTCGGGTCGTGACATGAGGACTGAAGCCTTCAAGCAAGAATCCAATGATCAGCAGCTGATGGAAAACTTGGATTTGCTTGAAGAAAGAAGGGATCAAGCCAGCATCAGGATGGAAGCCTATCAACAGAGAACGGTCAACAAATCCAAGGTAGGACTCAAGACGGTCAGCTTTCAAGTCGGAGACTTAGTCTTAAGAAGAGTCTTTCAAAACACCAAGGATCCCACTATGGGAAAACTGTCACCAAACTAGGAAGGCCCCTACAAAATAACGAAGGTTGTTAGGCCTACCACCTACTGGCTAGAAGACATGACTGGGAAGCCTATCCCTAGGCCATGGAACGTAGAACATTTACGGAAGTATTATCAATAGAGATGTTTCTTTCTTTTACTTCCATGGAATGTTCATCTATAATGCACAGGCCTCTAGAGCCTGGTCCATAATGTACAAGTCTTCACACTTGGTCCATCTATAAATGCACAGGCCTCCAAAGCCTGGTCCATAATGTACAAGTCTTAGTACTTGGTCCATCTATAAATGCATAGGCCTCCAGAGCCTGGCCCATAATGTACAAGTCTTCGTACTTGGTCCATCTATAAATACACATATCACATCCCGAACCCCACCCTACGCGGATGTCGAGGACGTGATGCCAGTCAGCCGCCACGCGACCAACCGAAGGCAATTTCTGAACTTTCCAGTGAATTGCACTCCGACTGTAGGGTCAGATGCAGCGGAATTTAAAAATTTTTTTTTTGTCAAGGGAATGCAACTCATGTATCCACCGTAGGATATGTATCACACAGAGCAAGTCTAAAATCCAACAGCTAACAATTCTAACCTCAAAGCATATCTACAATCCGACATATAACAACAGAGCAGAACTATAATCTCTAGAGTACCGTTTAAATCCATGAGCCATGTCTATATCTAGTACTTATCAGTCAAGTCAGTCGTATTACATCACTCACCTGATTAAACAGATTCAATCCTCAGTAATCCAGTCTCCACAGATCAGTGCCATCAGATCCAACGAATATCATTCCTGAAAAATGTTAGGGAATGGGGTGAGCTTCGAAAAGCCCAATGAGTAACACAGGTTCCCTGTCATGGGTTTCAAAACCATTTCTTGTTTACAAAGCACAAGGGTAGTTCAGTTGTTTCTGAAATAGCAGTTTTATAAATCTACTTTAAATGCAGTTTCAGTAGAATAAAGCAGGATTGAACTAAACGGAACAACAAATCAGGACAGACGAAACAGTGCATGATGCCAATATCAATGAGAGTATAGGCAATTAGTTCAATTATCAGAACAGATCAGTACTGGGCGGAACATAACAGGGCATAACAATAGTATATCAGTTAGGCGCGTAATCAAGCCTACTTATGCCAGACCGCTCATAATCAGAATGGTACCCAGAGTCAAACACATCATAGCAGAACAAAATAATAGTAGGACGGGACAAAATCATGCCGCGTACAACACAGTATAAAAGTTTGCATTTAAAACAGGCATTCAGACAGTTTAACTTTTAAAATCGTACAGTGCATCAAAATACAGTATCTATGCAGTAACTTATATACCAAGTCAAGAATTCGGACAGATCATAACGGAACTGGACCATATATCAATCAAGACGGACAGATTATTAACGGACGGTACATAATGGGATCAGACGGAACAAAACACCAGTTCAAGTCACAGGCATAATCAAGGACAGAGGCATAACAAGACGGATCATAACGGAACAAAGTAGAGCAATACATCAATCAGAACAATACATATCGAAACTGAACATGGCGGATCAAAACGGTACAATATCAATCAGGACGAGTCATATCGGAACTGAACATGACGGAACAAAATGAAACAATATCAATCAGGACAAGTCATATCGGAACTGAACATGACGGAACAAAATGAAACAATATCAATCAGGACAAGTCATATCGGAACTGAACATGACGGAACAAAACGAAACAATATCAATCAGGACAAGTCATATCGGAACTGAACATGACGGAACAAAATGAAACGATATCAATCAGGACAAGTCATATCGGAACTGAACATGACGGAACAAAATGAAACGATATCAATCAGGACAAGTCATATCGGAACTGAACATGACGGAACAAAATGAAACAATATCAATCAGGACAAGTCATGTCGGAACTGAACATGACGGAAACAAACGAAACAATATCAATCAGGACAAGTCATATCGGAACTGAACATGACGGAACAAAACGAAACAATATCAATCAGGACAAGTCATATCGGAACTGAACATGACGGAAACAAACGAAACAATATCAATCAGGACAAGTCATATCGAAACTGAACATGACGGAAACAAACGAAACAGTATCAATCAGGACAAGTCATATCGGAACTGAACATGACGGAAACAAACGAAACAATATCAATCAGGACAAGTCATATCGAAACTGAATATGACGGAAACAAACGAAACAATATCAATCAGGACAAGTCATATCGAAACTGAATATGACGGAAACAAACGAAACAATATCAATCAGGACAAGTCATATCGAAACTGAATATGACGGAACAAAATGAAACAATATATCAATCGGATGAAGACATATCGGAACTGAACATGTCGGAACAAACGGAACAATACATCTATCAGAACAAGACATATCGGAATTGAACAGGACGGAACAAACTGGTACAATATCAATCAGGACAAGGCATATGCTACTTTAAATATATGCTTTTTTAAACAGTATAACGTTCAAAATAGTACAGTGCTTCAAAATACAGTATCTAGACAGAACTTATACACCAATTCAGGAGTCAGGTTTACTCGCAAGACGCAACAGTACAGAATAAAACCAGGACAGACCATACAACAGAACAAGACAGACCCGAACTGAACAGGAGAGCAGGACAGTACAAAATCATGTTACGTGTAATGCAGTATAAAAAGTATGCATTCAGACAGTACAGTATACAAAACAGTACAGTAAATCAAAATACAGTAACTAGACGGTGTACTTATACACCAAGTCAGAAGTTCCAGGTTACTCACAAACTGTTACGGTTATCTCCTTGCGTAAACAATCCGATAACCTCCAGATACGTCAGGCATCTCCATGTATATCCTGAACAATAATCATCAATCATATACAGATCAGAACTCATCCATTCAGGTCTCATTTGTCATCTTAGGTATCTATCGGTTTACCTAAGATAGCCTAGTAGCCTATCGCCCTCTCATCGGGTTTTATCCGGGGCCATTTTATTCTTAAATTAGGCTTAGCAGACATCAGGATTATAACCTAAGTCATTTAGACTTCAATCGTTATCAGTCAGTTACTTCTTCAGCCTTAGGGGCAAAATGGTCATTTTATCATTCTTGTCCCGGACCCTGTCGTGGTCTTCGGAATAGTCTCTATATCTTAAGTACAAAGTTCTACGTCCTTTGGACTCCAATCGGTATCAGTTAGGTTCTCATTTTAACCATAGGGCAAAATGGTAATTTTGTCATTCTTGCCCTGGACCCAGTCGTGGTTCTTAGAATATCCCATATATCGTATACATGAAGTTCTAAGTCTTTTAGACTCTAATCGGTATCAGTTGGGTACTTATTTAGTCTTAGGGGCAAAATGGTAATTTTGTCATTTTTGCCCCGGACCCTTATCATGGTCCTCAGAACGTCCCATATATCTCATGTATAAATTTGTAAGTCCCTTGGACTTCATTTGGTATTTGTTTTAGATCGTCGGGACACATCGGTCATTTCTCGTTTTACGCGTTAACTGTTCCGGAGTCTTACCTAGCCCTTCAGTGTTCATAATTATCCCTATGATAATTTATCAGATCAGTTTGACCTTTATTTGACCTCTACTTGCACTTACTGTGCTCAGGGGTATTTTGGTCATTTTACGTTTCGTAAGATTCTGACTCCGAATCATTATTTAATCATGTTTACAGTCTCACCAGTATCTGGGCTCTATCGCTATCAATTTCGTCCCAATCGGACTTCATTTGGGCTTCGTACAGTATCAGGGGTAATTTGGTAATTTCACGTGTCATGTTTTTTTGGCACGTCAGTTCATAAAACGGACCTCACCATTGGGTCCAGAGTGTCCGACATAATTAAGTTGGACTATCTGTTATGTTTAATTGACCCTAGGAATTATTAGGGGCAGTACGGTCATTTACACTTTATGTGTCTGTATTTTTCGGGACTTCGGTTCGTTAGACGGACCTCACTGTTGAGTTCAGAACGCCCGACATAGTCAAAATAGACTGTCTTTTATTTTTATTTGGGTTCGGGTACTATCAGGGGCAGTACAGTAATTTACACCTACGTGTCTGTATTTTTCGGTGCATAATTTCCCAATTTGGACTGTACCATTGAGTCCAGAATACTTGAAATAGTGAAAATACACTATTTATTTGCTTTATTTGGACTCCGTTTGACATATTTAATGTCCAGGGGTAAAATCGTAATTTTACCTATTTAATAAAATAATTAAATAATTATTTTATTATTTAATTAATTTAGCAGGGGCTTAAATGTATAACTTTTCCAGAATCTGGGCCACTGTGTAATTCTGTCAAACAGCAGGGGTGGATCCGTAATTTTCAGAAAGTTTTAGGGTCAGAATACAATTTCATTAAATTAGGGTTCAACCCACAGGGTTCAAGGGTTTACCAAGCGAACCGGTTCAAAACACTTAAAAACCAACCGGTTCTGACCCTTCAGAAAACCGGAATAACATATTCTTTCTATCCCCAATTCAGCCCCTTATTCACGGTTCGGACAGACCTAATCCCTAATTCAGATTTATTAACCGAGTTTCCAAACAGACTGGTTTTGATTTTAACACAAAACCTGTTTAACCGAAACGGTGCCGTTCCACTAAAGAGGTGGCACGCCCATGAGTGGACACGTGTCCGAGTCGACACGGTCTGCCCAAGCGAGTTGGACGAGTCGACTCCGTCTTCTTCATCAAATTACCCTCGGTTGCCCTAGTTTCTGCAGATTTCTTCTTCCAATTTCGTGCTATTTCAAGCACGGTTTTCAACATGTTTTGATTCCAAAACATTTCTGGGAGTGATTACAACAACATAGCATCATTTTCATGCTTCGAATCCACGGATTAAGCTCTGTATAGCCGATTATCATGAGGGATTTCAGTTCGGTCGTGTGGCCTTGTTCCTCAACCAAATCGCACACGGTTTGGTTCTTTGTGACCGTGTGTTCATGGGGATCAATATCCCATTTATAAATTTCAGTTTTAGGGCCTATTCCAGATTTTGGATTCCATGGCCGAGACCTATAGGTTCGGTTTTGAGGGTCTAAACTCAGGCAATGGGGTCGCGGGTCAGTGGTTTTTGAACCCCCTCAGTGTCTAGATCACTTATAAACCATCAAAACTTGGTTTTATGGAGGTCGAATCAGACCTGCAAATTCTTGGTCCATCCATGGTGGACTTAGGTACGGTCAGTGGGTTTTCAAGCCCTGTTGGCCTACTAAATTGACCCTGATGTTTCTAGTGTCAAGAGGGTTTCGTGCATGCATTTTAAAGGATTCAAAACCATCAAAAATAGCAACAAGTTTTAAACAGAAAATTTAGCAAATTTGAGGTGTTACCTCTTGGTTCGGGCCACTGCTCCTACACGGCTCAGTCCAGATTTTTGGCACCTCAGGTGTGCCTCAGTCAGTCTTGCCTCAGTTCCCCTCCTCTTGATGCATCTCCCATGGACATGCATATACACCATGTTTCACACACACGGCTTCTCACAAATGGCTTGGAATCTCTCTCTCTATAACCCAATCTCTCTCTATAAAATCAGCATTACAGTCTCTCTACAGTTCTGATTTTTTTCCCTCCATGCATATATGGAGATTGTGTAAATGCAAATCTGATTTTTCTTGTTCAATACATCTCCCAACCTCATGATTAATTTGCATGTATTTTGGTTGGAGGAGAGGTCATCATGTGGTGTATAGGCATGATGATCTAGGGTGCATAGGCATGATGGCCTAGGGGCATAGGGTGATGCATGGATGAGGTGTTGCATGCTTGTCCATTGGCCACTTTGGGGAGAGGCCAAATCAGATTTACACTTATATACATATCTTTGTACATATATACACAAAAGTGTTCCTAGCCTAGGTGGTAATTTTTTTTTGGTAAACTAAATTTTGCCTAGTTTGGTCAAGGGATCAAATCCCCTTGGCCACATTTTTGGTCTTTTTCCCTATTTCGGGCTTAGGCCCTGTTTGGCTGCGCATTAATTCGATTTCAATGTTTCTTCCATAACTTTCATTCCGTAACTCCTTTTTCGATGCGGTTTCTTCCGAGGGTTCCGTATTTCAGTATTCTTCAGTGTCAGAGGTTCCGTGTCATTTATTAATCATTCGGAATTTCCCGGGTTAGCTAATTCGGGTTTCGTTAGTATTAAAACGACGTTATTTCACCGAATTAATCAGTAATTTGAGTTCAGGTAAAGTACCCTTCCCTCCAGACATTTTCTTTATTTAATCGGTCTATGGCGACCGTCGGGATTATGATTAATTCCCTAAATCATTCTGTAAGTCGGTATTAATTAATAGTTATTAATTAATTATTAATTTCACGGAATCGGGGTGTTACAACACAGGCCTCCAGAGCCTGGTCCATAATGTACAAGTCTTAGTACTTGGTCCATCTATAAATGTACAGGCCTCCAGAGCCTGGCCCATAATGTACAAGTCTTCATACTTGGTCCATCTATAAATGCACAAGCCTCTAGAGCCTGGTCCATAATGTACAAGTCTTAGTACTTGGTCCATCTATAAATGCACAGGCCTCTAGAGCCTGGTCCATAATGTACAAGTCTTAGTACTTGGTCTATCTATAAATGCACAGGCCTCCAGAGCCTGGTCCATAATGTACAAGTCTTAGTACTTGGTCCATCTATGAATACACAGGCCTCCAGAGCCCGGTCCATAATGTACAAGTCTTAGTACTTGGTCCATCTATGAATGCACAGGCCTCTAGAGCCTGATCCACAATGTAGAAATCTTAGTACTTGGTCCATCTATGAATGCACAAGCCTCCGGAGCTTGGTCCATAATGTACAAGTCTTAGTACTTGGTCCATCTATAAATGCACAAGCCTCTAGAGCCTGGTCCATATTGTACAAGTCTTAGTACTTGGTCCATCTATAAATGCACAGGCCTCCAGAGCCTGGTCCATAATGCACAAGTCTTAGGACTTGGTCCATCTATAATGCACAGGCCCTCCGAGCCTGGTCCATCTTTAACACACAGATTCTATGATCCAGTCCATCCAAAGACAGAAGTTCCGAACATCTACAAACTAAAGTTTCCTAGATCGGAACACCTCAGATCTGATACTTAGATTATTTGGCTTATCTATCAGCAAGCAACAAGTACGATAATACCGAGCAGGTGTGAAGTACTTTGATTCAAGACTTCTACAAAGTTTCTTTGATCTATTCTTAGAACAGTCATATATCAGAAGTGCACGAAAAGGTGTTTTAACTCCAGAAGAGCACATTCAAATACAAAGAACATCAGATCTGAGAAGAAGGAACTCAATTTTATTGATGATTCAGAAGATTTACATCAGTACAAGAAGTGTCACATCCCCCTTACCCACCATGTGCGGATTAGGGGCATGCGACCGGCCAGTTAGGCACCCATCGATTTTTTTTTTTTTTTTTTTAAAATCAAAATGCCGACGGTAATCCTAACCACAGGCCATTCATCAGTAACATCCAAGTACAATGTATTCAATTAATATAAGTTGCAGCGGAACTAAGGGAATGCATAACACCTTGGCAGAGCCATTAATACATCCATGCTTAACTGTTACATCATTGTCCTACAAAAGATACGAGTCTTAGGTTTCAGTACATCATATTCAGAAATGGAGTTAGGTACAAAAATGGTTAATTAATGAGTTCTTCAAAATAGTTCTCCGGGTCTCCAACCCGCTAATCCTGATCGCTGGGTCCCTTACCTGAAAAATGTTAGGGAAGGGGTGAGCTTCTAAAAGCCCAGTGAGTAACACGGGTCCCCTGTCATGGGTTTCAAACCATTGTTGTTTATAAAACAAGTGGTTGAATCAGGCATTTCAGAGGATATAGTTAAGTCCGTATATTTGAACAGTATTTAAAAACAGGGATACAGTCAAAACATCAGAGCGACGGAACAGTTCAACAACGAGCAGAGCAAAACAGTATAATAGGATAACAGTACAGTATACACAATTCAAACAGTGCAATATGCTCATGTAGTGCTCAAGACTGAATTTGGTACCATGAATCAGTTGTTCTTTCAGTAAAAACAGGGATAGTTTCATTTCAATACGGAACAGTGAAATCAGACAGAGTAAAATATAGTCATGCATTGGTTAGAAGCATGAAAGACAGTATATCCGTAGGAGCAGTACAGTACAGTATTTAAAAATACAATAACTAGACGGTGTACTTATACACCAATTCAGGAGTCTAGGTTACTCACCTTGTGCGGTAACGGGACTTAACTGAGAAGCCTTTCTCTTCTTCTTATCCTTCTTTATCCTAGAAAATTTATGAACATTTCGTAAATCTCACATGAAACTTAACTTGGTTTATTTTAATTCAAAATTCAACCTGAGTTAGACTATCTCGCTGTCTATGTGTTTTTATGATAATTGAAAATCACCTTTGCATCCACTCTTTCAGGGTTTCAGTGTCTTCTTGTTTCTTTAATTTAGCCTCAGCGATCATTACCTTGGTAGGCATTTTGTATATAAACGGTCGAACGGAGACTACCTCGGTTGTCTTGGCTATCCTTATGTGCCGTTCGATAATCTTTTGTTGCCATAATAGTTGTCGCATGAACTCCTGTTGCTTCTTGTCAGCTAGTCTTTCGGCTTTAGACATAATGGTAAATTTCTTGTTTTTCCCTTCCATGACTGGCTTGAGTTTTATCCTATAGCATAATCCCAAGATGTCAGGATGTGTACTACCTTTAGGCAGTCCGGTCATGAAATTATTTAAGCTTTCATTGGGTTAGTTCTTAGTTCATTCGGATGTTATCTAACTTGATACAGGGCTAGGGGTATTTCGGTCATTTCACAGTTGTGAAGTTTCGACTCCGATTAATCACCTGATCACGTGTATAGTCCCAATGTGTCAGGGTTTCTGTTGTTTTCAGTTTCGTCTCAATCGGACTTCGTTTGGGTTTTAAACAGTGTTAGGGGCAATTTGGTAATTTCATGTATTATATTTTTCGGCACTTTATCTGCTAATACGGACCTCACCGTTGAGTCCGAAATGTCTGACATAGTCAAAATAGACTATCTTTTAGTTGTATTTGGGTTCGGGTATCATCAAGGGCAGTATGGTCATTTACTCCTACGTGTTTGTATTTTTCGGGACTTAATTTCCCAAATCGGACTCCACCATTGAGTCCGGAATGTTTGAAATAGTGAAAATACACTATTCATTTGACTTATTTGGACTTCATTTGACCTATTAATGACCTAGGGGTAATTTGGTCATTTTTATTTAATTAATAAATTAATTAAATAATTTAATTTATTATTTATTAAATTATCAGGGGTATAAATGGAATAAAATTCCAAAAACTGGGCCAGAGTTGAATTTCCTAAAACTGTTGGGGGCTGGTTTGTAATTTCCAGAAAATTTAAACTGAACCAAGGGGTTCAGTCCATATTCAACTGAACCAGACCGGTCCAGTCCGGTTCTAACCGGTTCAGGGTAATGTGCTGACGTCAGGCTGATGTCAGCCCTAAAATTTAAAAATTTAATAACAGTTATCAAAACGACACAGTTTGGTTTATGGGTTATATCCGTTTCTTATTCGGGTCGTGGCCCGACCCGAGGACCCGATCCAAGACCCGTTACTGTTCATCGTCCCTACCCGTCTAGGGCTACTGTTGCCCTAGAAATTTTAGAAATTTCTTCTTCAATTTCGTGGAGTTTTATGCATCGATTCTTACTAGTTTTTGTTCCAATTGACTTCTGGGAGTAAGGTCATTCGTTTGGCATCAGTTTCAAGCATCGAATTCAACAATGGAGGTCTGTTTTAATCGATTATCGTGGAGAGTTACAGTTGGGTCATACGGCCTTGTTTCTCAACCATTTTGCATGAGATTTGGTCCTCCGTAACCCTTACAACATGAGCTTCAATTCCCAATCCATAAATCTCAGTTCAGGGGCCAAATTTAAAGATTTCATTTTTGGGCCGAAAAGAATAGCCTCGATTTTGAGGGCTTAAAACTAGGTTTCTAGGTCGCGGATGGTGTTTTTCAAGGTCCTAGAGTGTTCTATTTTATGTATTGACCATTAAAAGGCCATTTGGTTGAGGTCGGATCAGACCTGCAACTCAAGCTCCATCAATGGCGGTTTTTACAGTTTCTGTGTTTTAGGGCAGTTCTATAGGTTCAAATCATTCACAACCAACCCAGTTCTCAAGTTAAAATACTACTCATGCAATAACAGATCCTAAGAGCTATAAAACAGTTGCTAAATCTAGTAGGAAAATTTCCAAAAAAATTTTGGACACTAACCTTGAATAGTGGTCTCTCCCTCACGGCTGTGCTCAAATGGAAGCCTCAACAGTTGGGTTTGATCCCCTCCGTGCAGTCCTTGGCTTCCTTTAAGCTCCTTCAATGGCTCACCGATGCACACACATACTTGTGTATATTTCTCTCTCTCTCTAGGATTCTCTCCCTCTAACCAGTTTCTCTCTCTATAAAACAGTGCACAAGGTTCTCTACAGATCTGATTTTCTTCCCTCCATGCATATATGGAGATGGTATATCAATAATCACATTTTCTCTTGATGTTTCATCTCCCCCAAGTGCATGATGGGTTTGCATGCAATTTGGTTGGGAGGAGATGTAATCATGGGGTGAGAGGCATGATGGCTATGGCATAGGGTGATGCATGCTGATGTGTTGCATGCTTGGTTATTGGTCACTTTGGGGAAAGGCCAAATCTAAATGCTATTTAAATATATATCTTTGCATATATATGCACAAAGGTGCTCTTAGCTTAGTTGGTAAATTTTTGGTAACCCAAATTCTGCCTAGTTTGGTCAAGGGATCAAATCCTCTTGGCCACATTTTTGGTTATTTTCCATACTTCGGGCTTAGGCCCTGTTTGGCTGCGCATTAATGCAGTTTCACTGTTTCCTACCTAACTTTCATTCTGTAGCTTATTTTTCGACGCGGTTTCTTCCGGTCAACTCCTAGTTAGGTTAGCTTCAGTGTCTAAGGGTTCAGTGACAGTAATCAGTTTCTCAGAATTTTGAAATCAGCTAACATGGGTTTTGTCAGTGTTAAACAGTTGAATTTAAACAGTTAAATGCCAGATCAGATTTCAGAAAGAGTTTTTCATTACATTATTTAATAATTAAGTCTGGGGCGTTACAGTAATAATGAAAAAGAAAAGAAGGAAAGGGAAACTGCCCTTGGGAAGTATATAGGTGCGGTGTATGTGGGTGTGTGTGTGTGTGTCGGTTGGGTGAAGTGTGTGTGTGTGATGTATATAATATGATATATGTATACATGTGTGCATCAGAAGTCTCCCAAGCCATTAAATGCAAAGTTGCATTTGGTAGAGGGAACACCAGAACTTAAGTCAAGAAAAGGGGCCATAGAAGAGGGAGTAACCGAGAGAGAGAAAAAGAGGCGGTGGAGTCTCTCTCTTTATATATGTATATACGGGAGTGAGTTGAGAGACAAAATGTCACGACCCGAAACCCACCCTGCGCGGATTACCGGATCGCGATCGCCGCCCCGAGACCCGAAGGCCTCGAGACAAGGCTCGCATAGGTAGCGGTATCGAATAGATGTGCTCCATGTGGTTGCGGAAGCGTGAAAAACTTTTTTTTTTTTTTTTTCTTTTCTCATTTTAAAAAATTGCACATCCGTCCGATACTGCCGTTCTTCACATTTCGGTATACATGTATAATCATACATTCAGAGCATAACTAAAACTTAAAAGACTTTATAATTACAATCTTAGTTCAACTGCCCCGTGGGGCATAATACATGTCCTTAGATTGTCCGGAAATACAAAATATACTAATCAAAGTTCATGTGATTTTTCCCAAAAGAACTACTTAAGCAAATCTTCCCAAAAGCTAGGTTCATCCTTAATGTCTTCAAAAATTCGATCTGCCATTAATCACCTGAAAGGGGGGGGGGCGGATAAAATCCGGGTAAGCTAATCAAAGCTTGTGAGTAATTCCTGCATTCGTCATGGGGTTTTCAACTGGTAGTGGTTTTAGCACATGAGGATTTATGAAATACTCACTACCAATTGCTCGTACATTTTAGGACGCAGAATATATGCATTCTTAAAACAATAGCTTTGAACGATTAAAGTATTCAAGCTAAATACACATTTTCTTCAAATAGAGCATATGCAATTTAAAAGCATATAAACACGTGAAATAGAATAGGGATAACACCTACTTCTATTTTCAAAATCCCTTGTCATCTTTTCTCTTTTATTAGGCGGAATCTGTTTCGAACCAGACTCCCATTTTTACTGCCAATACTGTCGATGGAGATATCTCATTTGCCTGGGGGATTAGATCCTTCTACCGGGCATGTACTGTTGAATCCCGAAGGTTTTCAACCATCATATAGGGTGGTACTTAGTACCGTTTATCTTATAAAACATTTGTCACATGACTTCTTCAATAGATATTTTTCATGAACATTTAAAGCATGAAATGTACAAATTCTACAATAAAGCTTCAAATACACGTGATAATCAAATTCAGAATGTTAAAGAGGTTGGCAATTGATTTAGACATGCTGATGTATTTTGAAGAAAAGAGCTGAATTTAAAACATTTAATAAGCATGCCGTAATAGAATATTTTAAAAGAACGGAATCATATAAAGACTGAATTTGATATTCAAAGGCTGCAATGACTTGAGCTTAAAACTTCTTCAAATATATGGAGTTAAATCTCCAGTTCAAATACAGGGTTACTCACCTTGGTCCTTTAGGGTTAGCTCTACTGAGGCGCCTTCCCTTTTACTCTCTCTTTCCTTAGCCTATCAAGATTCATGAAGATTTCATAAATTTTCATATGTACTTAATTAACTTCACAACTCACTAAGTGTAGACTGTGAGAAGCCTAACTTGTCATACCTGTCTGTCTTATAACTGTAATACAGAACTAGTAACTTAGGTTCTTAATGATAATAATATTACCTGCGACGCCATTCGGCTAAGGTTTCTGTATTCTCTCTCTCTTCTTCCAATTTCCTTTCTTCTTCCTTCTTCTTTTTAGCCTCCGCCACCATGGCCTTGGTGGGTGATTTGAACATGAAGGGGCTTACCAAGACGACCTCTGTCGCCTTGGCTATTTTGACAAATCTGTTGATTACTCTCTGTCGACGCAACAGCTCTTGCATGAAGGCCTGTTGCTTAGGGTCCTTGGCCCTTTGGGCCTTGGTCATGATTGTGTACTTGGTTCGTTGTTCTTCCATGATTTACCTAAGATCAATTTATGAGTTAGAAATTTTTTTTTTATTTTTTTTTTTTTTTAGAGTTGATGTGTTGTCATGTCCTTGTATATGCCGTAGATTAGTACTTTGGCATCACTTTAATTTATAGTCATCTGACAGATGCTATTTATCAAATTTTATGTATTTTTATTTTAGACATTTCTTGTGGTTGAATAGACTCTACCATTGAGTCCGGAGCGTCGAAGAAAGTCAGTTTAGACCTTCTTTGGTCTAATTTGGCTTTTGGTGTACTAGGGGTAATTTGGTCATTTTACCCTTTTACGTGTCTTTATTTTTTTCGGGTCCCGTCTCTTAAAATGGACCCTACCATCAGTCCCAGAGTATCCAAAATAGTAAGGATACACTATTTATTTGTTTAATTCGGACTTCGTTTGACTTGTTTAGGGGGAAGGGCAATTTGGTCATTTTGATATTTTTAGGAGTCTTAAATTTTTCGGGGCCTCATCTCATGTCACAGACCTCACCAATGGACTCAGAGGGTCCGAGATAGTAAGGTTACATATATAACTTGTAATTTTTGGACAACGGGCCATTTCGGAGCATTTAATTTAATTAATTCCATTTAATTAAATTAATCTTAATTAAGTGTAATATATATATTATTTAGTACATAATTTGAACAGGTTGAATAGGGTGGCACGCTGGCCAGCGTGTCACCTCCCTCCCCATACCACGCACGTTCGAATCTCACCAGGTGCAGTTGCACCTTTTTAATTTTTGGATTTAATCAACTATATTACATATATATATTGGTTCGCATATATGACACACGCGCATGCGTGGCCGAGTGGAAAAGGGCGTGCATGGGCGCGTGGGGGTCAGGGGTTCGATACCCCGTAGCAACAAATCCTTCCCTTTTCTTTTAATTTAAACCGTTATATATATATATATATATATATATATATATATATATATATATATATATATATATATATATATCCCAATGCCCAAAACGACGTCGCCCCATTAATTCGGTGGCAAGCCCAGAGGCTGCCACGCGTCCGAGTCGACACGAAAATTTTTAAAAGACCGAGTCAACTCACTGTCGTCTTCCCCATTTCTTCCCCACTGTAACCCTAGTTGCAGGTTTCCATTTCTTCCTATTTCGTGGATTCTGGCCAACTTTTTTGCTGCTGTTTTCAACCTAAAATGTTTCTAAAACATTATGGAGTGTTTTGGCATTCATTTGGAGATTTGAATGTGGCTCAAAAGCTTGGTTTAAGCCACGATAATCCGAATCTATTCATGGGTCGTTCATGGTCATTTCTCCATCATTTTTAGTGTGGTTGGGTTTATTTTGATCCCCTCTTCATGAGGATTCAAATCCCATTCATGTATGTTGGTTTACATGAGAGTTTAAGGGTTTGGGTTGTAAACCCGTAACCTGCAAGTCTATGTTTGGAGGTCTTTCTTTGGGATTTTTGATCGCGTATATAGGTTTTTAGGATGCTCTTAGGGTCTTCTTGAGGTCTTGATAGACCAAATTTGGTTTAGGGAAAGTTGGTTCAGACCTGCTCCAAGCAAGGTCCATCCATGGCTGCCTTGTGTACGGCCTGTGTTTCTTAGGTGTTTTAGGTCTAGATTTTCATGCATAATTCATGTATATTCATCCTAATCATCATATATGCTAGATTAAAGGCTTAAAACAGATTCATATATATAAAATTTCTAGAGAGAGAAATTCAAGTGTTTGAGGGTTTACCTTGTTTCAAATTGTTTCTCTCTCCCTTGCTCCTTGCTTCCTACTTCTGAATGTCTCAGAAATTCCTTCAATTCTCTCCCTCACTCTCGGATGGTTGTGTTTTGTGTGTATAAGCACCATGTATTATGTATAAGGAGAAGAAATCATTGAAATTTCTGATTGCCCCTCTCTTTGGTTTAACCCATTTCAGGTTTCTTCATGAGTGGCCTGAATTGCCACTGTTGGGCAGGCCATGAGTGGCCGGTTGTGTGTGTGTGTGGTGTTTGACTCACATACATATATATATATGTATATATATACAAAGTTCAACCCAAATACACCTTGGATAATACACATACCTCTCCCACTTTTGTACACTTTGGACAATAGCATGCCCTATTATACATACATCTCATACATACATGTTTTGGCATACATGCATGCATTCACATACACATATATATTCATTTATAAATATATATATATATATTTAAGGTTATAATTATTTATACAATATATATATGTATATATCTCTATATTTAATCACGTATATTAATTGTTACAATTTATTTCTTATACTTAAAATAATTAATTATTTTAAAAATTAATTATTTTCTTAAATGCATTATCTTGTACTAATCTTCGTATTCTCGTAATATTTGTCCAAATTCTCGTACTCGTATCAACAATTGGTAGTTGACGTGAAAATGTAATTATCATCAAAATCGACATGTTGGTGATTGCAACGAAAGTGATGTACAGTCATCCTGACTTTTCAGGACACTTACTTAAGGTTCATGCGTCGGGGTCGACACCGACCTTGTTACTAAGGGTGTTGATTTCCAATTTCAACACAACAGCTTAATAGCCTCTAATTTGGGTCGGGGTATTACACAAAAAGAAAACTGAGACTGAGAGGAGCATTGGCAAGGAACTCAGGAGCAGAAACAGAAAGGTTTGGAGGGTCACAGTGAGCTAAAATCCGAAAACCCAGGTAAGTAATTTAAGTTTTGTTTTTACGATTTAGAGCATGAAGCTTATATATATTTGTAAAGTCTAAATCAGCATGAAATATGGAACTAAATGCAAAAAGAATGATAGGAAAAGGTTAAGAAACCAAAGAGAAATTCACAGTTGCTGGTTTGTAGAGAATAATCGGACACTTGACATTTCATGCATTAAACTTTGTTTAAATGATCGAAGCATGACCCTATAAAGTGCAGAAAATCATTAGAACCAAATAGGGGTCAAAACAGTTGAGAAACAGGCATGAACTTGAGAAAGTACAGTTGGCCGGAGCCACTGTTTTTCTCTATTTCGTGAGGAATCAGTGGGTCAAGTTGAAAACTAAGGTTAGAAATAAGATCTACGTGAAAAATGGAAGGAAACAGCATTTTAAAACGGTTGAAAAATGACTGAAATTTAGTGACAGTCACCGGAGAAGGTGACTGTTCACCATCGGAACCCTACCGGAGTACTGGGGAAGACGACCGGAATGTCGTGAGGCTATCGGGTTAAATTTAGACCGGATCCGGGTTCGGATCGGGTCGGGACCCGACCAGAAATAAATGGGAACATGAAACTGTGTCGTTTTGGTTTTGAATTTAAATGGATTGGGCTTGTTTGGTTACATGGATAAGAAATGTTGGAATTTGGGTTTGGGCTTATTCCAACCATGGATAGCATAGGGGGACTGGTTATCTTGTTCCAGTTCTCAAGATTGGACTGAACCGTTTGGTTTAGTAAGGGGGCAGACCGGTTTAGGGTTTTTGGTTCTGAACCAACTAGGTTCAAACCGTAGCTTTTGGAAATTTTGAACCGGCCCCAAATGTTTTAAGAAATCTCACTAAGGCCCAAACAGGAAAATTAATAAAATATTAATTTTTACAAAAATGCCCCTATTCCAAATATAGGTCAAACGAAGTCCAAACGATACAAATGAATAGTCGAAACTTATTATCTCGGATGTTCTGAGTCCAATGGTGGGGTCCATTTTACGAGATGGAACGCCGAAGGATAAAATACCGTAAAAGTGCAAAATGACCATTTTGCCCTTTTTAGTACAAAAGTCCAAATGGAATTCTGCGAAAGCCTAAACCGACTTTCTTCGGCATTCCAGACTCAATGGTAAAGTCTAAATTAGTATTTGGAAATACTTATGATGGAAAGGCATAAAATTTGATGAATAGAATCTATTCTAAAACGTATTCACTGATATATAGGGAACTCGAAAGGCAAGGGTACACTCACGGAATTTCTGATCTAGAATCACGATAGAGGTAAGTGGATCACTCTCTCTTACATGTGGTGTTTCTGCAAGCCAAGTTTATTCTTTTACTGCCAAACTCGTACTCTTGAATGTATTGATATCCTTGTGTTCCACAATTCGATATTTTCTATCTTGTGGACATTTGATTGACTGATGTATCATTGTTATCATGTTTCACTGTGCTTTGAAAGTGTACACATGTTATTGCTATCCACAATGTGATATTGTTCTATCTTGTGGACATTGATTGACTGCTATATCATTGTTATCATGTTGAACCATGCCTTGAAAGGCTTACTGTTGTATCCTTATTGAATGAATGATATTTCATATCTATATTCTATGGAATTACTTATGATCATGACATGTTTATAACACGGGAGTTGTGCTCAGTCACAACACCCATCTGATGCTATCTGATTGAATGGGACCTACGGGTCAAGTCCGTGAACGGACAAATGGCAATTTACTAGAATTCACTGGGGGGTATGCCGGGCTCCAAAAGATCGAGGGTCTGCCGCGCCCTAACATAGAATAACAGCATCTCTTATGATTGACAGAACTTGATTGTTGAATGGCACTGTCCCTTATGATTCTTCAAGTCTCGAAGGACTTGCATTGATTGATTTGATTGTGATCGGTTTCATTGTGGCAGTACTTCATTGTTGTTATATTATCATTGAATTTCTTCATATTGCTATTACACCCAATACTTCTGATTGTGTGTTGTGATTATTGTTTCCATTGGCCTCTTGTGGCAATTGTTTCCATTGGCTATCACAGCATCTTATTCTTATGATTGGCTATCATAATCTTATTCATGGATTCAGTGATCATCGATACTAGTGTTGGAGATCTGCATTTACTTACTGAGCTTTGTAGCTCATTCCACCCCACTTACCCCCCATTTCAGGTGATGACGCTGCGAGACCCCAGTAGGAGTCTGAGAGCGTAGGGGGACATTTTGAAGTACTGTACCAGTCTATGTTAGTTCTCCCATGTATTCACCACCCCCGGGTGCTGGTTACGTTTAGTTCTCATTTTGTCTTATGTAAAACCATGTCATGTATTTAATAGACTTCCGCTGTTTAATTTATTTAAAAGACTTCCGCTGGATTACTGTAATTGATAAAGACTTCCGCTGTTCATTGTTTAAAATTTTTAGTACCTTGCATATTAGTACTATGACACAGGAATGAAAAAAGTAGGGACGGCCTTCGGGTCGGCCCCGCGACACGAGATCCGCATAGGGTGGGTTTCGGGTCGCGACAAGTCTCCTCTGAATGGGTCCGAGGGTTTGGAAATCAGTCCCTGGTTTAGTAAACATGGGCCCTTGTCCCGAGGAAGTAGGCCCTTGTCCCCCATTCTGGTTACCCCCTTGTTTCTAATTCCCTCGCCTTTTGGCGAATTCCTCGCCACTCCTTTCGATGATTCGAGCTGTCTCCACTACATCATCATAAGTAGCCAGTCGATGGGGTACCAGTCTATCCTTGATAGACTACCTCAGTCCTTCCTCGAATTTACGAGCCTTTAGATCCTCGGTTCTAATAGCATCAGGGGCAAATCTGGCCAATTCGGTAATAGTAGCCTCGTATTGCTTCACAGTCATTGACCCCTATTGCAGTACCATGAATTCAGCAACTCTGCGATTCCGTACTTTCTGGGAGAAGTACTTCTTATTGAAGACCACAGTAAATCGTTGCCAGTCCATGTTTGGCTCCCTCGCCTTCTCATTTATCCACCACTTATGTGCCATCCCCTTAAGCATATACGTGGCATAAGCCACTTTCTGAACGTCAGTGCAATTCAGGATATCAAAAACCCTATTCATTTCTAATATCCATTCTTTGGCCGCCGTGGCCCCTTTTGTACAGTCAAATGTCGGGGGTTTCATTTTCTGGAATCGTTTGTATTGGTATGCAGCGTCCCGTTCATTCCCTTGACGATTCCCGATGTCGCCGCCTGCGTTGACAGGCTGCTCCTATTGTACTGGCCGTGCTGGTTGGCTAGCACTAGCTTGAATCCAGTGGTAGAGTTTCAATGACAGTCTACATCAATCTTTCCAATTGTTCTAACCGATCCATAGGTAACGGACCTTGCCTCGTGTTTACCATGTCTGTAAGGATAACTCGTGATGATAACCTAATGAGATGACCAGTCAATGTATAAAAGAAACAATCAGTGATTATATAAATCTATTTAAAGAGACGTAAGTTTTATCTTCTGATTCTAGCTCTAAGCGATCCATGTGATTCATAATTGTCGATGTGTTCCTTATGATAACCGCGTCTGTAAAAATAACTAGTAAAGATAACCCGTAAATGTCTAGTCAATGTATGAGGTAAACATTCGATGATCGTACAAAATAAAACAGTCAGTCTTATCTATCAATTCTAACTCTAGTCCTATCTCCCATGACTCACAATCGAACCTATAGCTCTGATACCAAGCTGTCACGACCCGAAACCCACCCTATGCGGATCTCGTGTCGCGCGGCCGACCCTAAGGTCGTCCCTACTTTTTCCATTCCTGTATCATAGTACTAATATGCAAAGTACTAAAATCTTAAAACAATAACAGCGGAAGTCTTAGCAATGACAGTGATCAGCGGAAGTCTTTTTAGTAACAGTAATTCAGCGGAAGTCTTTACAATTTACAATGTCAGTGGAAGTCTTATCAATACAAATATGGCTCTACAGTAAACAAAATAAGAACCAAACGTAACCAGCACCTGTGGGTGATGAATACATGGGAGAACTAAAACATAGACTGGTACAGTTCCTCAACATGTCCTCTTACGCTCGTAGACTCCTATTGGGGTCTTGCAGCGTCATCACCTGAAATGGGGGTAAGTAGGGTGGAATGAGCTACGAGAGCTCAGCAAGTAAAAACAGATCTCCGACACTGGTATCGGTGAAATATGAATCCATGAATAAGATTATGATAGCCAATCATGTCACGACCCGAAACCCACCCTGTCACGACCCGAAACCCACCCTCTGCAGATTTCGCATCGCGACTGCCACCCTCAGGCCCGAGGACCCTTGGGCGAAGGCTCACATCTGCAGCGGTATCGAATAGATGTGTTTCAAGTGGTTGCGGAAGCGTGAAAAACTTTTTTTTTTTCTTTTCTTTCTTATTTTAAAATTTGCACATCCGTCCTGTACTGCTGCTCTTCACATTTCGGTATACATGTATAATCATACATTCAGAGCATATCTAAAAACTTAATGACTTTATAATATTACATATCACTGCCCTGAGGGCTTATACATATTTGTATTGTTTACTACTACAGGAGTTCATACTAAAAATTCACATGGCTTCATAAGGAGACTACTTAAGTACAACTTCCCGAAATGACAGATCCATCGTCTTCGTCTTCAAATCAAATACTGCCTTTTGTCATTTACCTGAAAGGGGGATCCGAACAAAGTCCGGGTAAACTAATCTAAGCTTATGAGTAATTCCTGCATTCGTCATGGGGTTTCCAACTGGTAGTGGTTTATCACTTGAGAGTTTATAAAATACTCACTACCAATTGTGCGTACAATTTAGAACACAGGATATATGCATTCTCAAAACGGATGGCTTGAAACATTTAAAACATTCAAGCTATGCTTATACTTATGAACTTCAAAACATATAACATAACATGTAATCCTTAAATAGAGTATATAAAACTCGAAACATATGCATTTCATAAAACAGATAGCTTTGAAACAATTAAAGTGTTCAAGCTAAACTCGTACTTCGTTAATAAAGTATATAAACTTTAAAACACATAAATATGTATTTTGAAAATGAGGGTAAAACCTGTTTTCATTTTCAAAATCACTTTGTCATCTTTTCTCTTTAATTAGGTGGAATCTGTTTCGAACCAGACTCCCGTTTTACTGCAATGCTACAATAGAGATATCTCATTTGCCTAGGGGATTATGTAATATCCCGACCCGGGATACCGGGTCACATGACACGTATTACGAGGAAAAGAAAATTTTATATATATATATAATTAATTAATTATTAAATTAATTAATTAAGTATAAGAAAAGTATATATATTAATTATATGATATATGTATATGTATAAAGTGAAATGTGTATGTATGGATATGAAAACATGTATGTATGTAAGTATGTATATGTATAAGTGAAATATGAAAAGAGTGAACAGTGTGTGAAAAGGGGTGTGTGTGTGTCGGCTAGTGTGTGTGTGTGTGTGTTGTCTTATATATGTGTATATATATATATATGTATATATTATATGTATAAATATCTCAAAAAAATTAATGTAAAGCAAGCTTGGGAAGAACAAAATTTATGAGATGGGAGGGCTATGTAGGGCTATGAAATCAGAAAGAAGAAGAGAGAGAACGGAGAGAGAGAGAATGAAGGAGAGAGAGAGAGGTCGGTTCCCTTTTTCTTTAAAAAGGAACAAGCATGCATTGCATGCTTGTTTTGTAAGAAAATAAAAGCTAAGGAACTGAAGGAGAAGAAGAGGAAGAAAACCAGAAAGAAAAGACATAGAACCCACGACCAAAAAGGTGAGAAATGCTCAAAGTTGTCATTTTCTCTCTCTAGAAATTAGCTTGAATATGAACTATTTTTGAGTTATATATGATCATATAATGCTAGATATATATGTACAAGACTGTCAAGCATGATCTTAGGCTTCAAAAACACCAAGAAAATGTAAACCCATGAAGAACCGCCATGGGAGGACCTTGCTTAAAGCAGGTCTGAACCCATGGCAACCAAACTTTGTTTGGTGTATAGAGATCTCAAGTAGACCCTATAAGCATGTGAAAAACATACATCCCCGATCAAAACTCAAAAGAACCGACCCTCAAATGTCTAGTTATAGGTTACGGGTTTACACCCCAACCCTTTAAAACTCAGTTTAAATCAACAACAAAGAATGGAAACTGAATCCCCATGAAGAGGGGATCAGAACAAGCCAAACACCATGAAAAACCATCAAGAAATAAACATGTACGACCGAATAACAGTTCGGATTATCGAGCTTAAAACCGAAATAAAGAGTTCGTTTTGAACTCCCAAATGAATGCCAAGTTGGTCGTTTGTACCTTAGAAATGTTTTGGAATTAAAACAGTGAGAAATGATTGAGTAAAACGTCACGAAATAGAAGAAAATGGGAAACTAAAATTAGGGTTTCAGTCGTGGTCGAAGTGGGGAAGACGACGAGTCAACTCGTCACTCGGTTTAAACGGGTGGGTTGACTCGGACGCGTGGCAGCCTCTGGGCTTGCCACCGATTAAATGGAACGACGGCGTTTCATCCCTATTTTAAAATTTTAAAATGGTAGGGCTGACGTCAGCAAGACGCACAAAACCGGATAGACCGGTTGGTTTACAACTGAACCGGACCGGTTCACTTAAAACTGGACCGAACCCTTTGGTTTCTAAATTATTTAAAAAAATAAATAAACCAACACTTTTGTTATTTACGGATTGACCCCAACTATTTTGGGAAATCCCACTATGGCCCAACTAATGAAGATTTTGTGCAATTAAGCCCCTGAAGAATAATTAAATAATTAAATAATTAAATTAATTATTTAATAAATAAAGTAAAATTACTATTATACCCTTGGGTAATAAATAGAGCAAATGAAGTCCAAATTAAGCATATTAATAGTGTATTTTTACTATTTTGGACATTCTGAGACCAATGGTAGGGTCCGTTTTATGAGACGAGGCCCAAAAAATAAAAACACGTAAAGGGTAAATGACCAAAATACCCCTTGACCAAAATTTAACAAGTTATTAATGTATTCTTACTATCTCGGACCTTCTGAGTCCAATGGTGAGGTCCACGACACAAGATGAGGTCCCGAACATAAAAGACACGTAAGGGGATAAAATGACCAAATTACCCCTGGTACCTCAAAAGTCAAATTAAAAGCAGGGAAGGTCTAAATTAACTTTCTTTGACATCCCCGACTCAATAATGGAGTCCAAATTACGAAACGAAGTACAGAAAAATATGACACGAAAAATGATAAATGACCATTTTGCCCTTTTACATATAAAAGTCCAAATTAAATTCTTGGAAAGCCTAAACCGACTTTCTTGGACACTCCGGACTCAATGGTAGAGTCTATTTGACCAAAAGAAATGTCTAAAATAAAAAGACATAAAATTTGATGAATAACATCTGTCAGATGACTATAGACTGAAATATTGCCGAAGTATTTAAACTAAGGCAAGTACGAAGAAAATACATTACGAAAGGACACGACAACACATCAACCTTAGAATAAAATTTCTAACTCCTAAGTTGTTTTTAGGTGATAAACATGGAAGAGTAACCAAAGAAATTCACCATCATGAATAAAGCCCAAAGGGCCAAAGATCCCAAGCAACAAGCTTTCATGAGAGCCCTATTGTGGCAACAACAGGTAATTGAAAAGCACATAAGAATCGCCAAGGCCACTGAGGTGATTTCGGTTAGGCCTTTTATGCATAAGTCACCTATGAGGGAAATGGTAGCTGAGGCCAGGAAAAAGAAGGAAGAAGCAAAGAAAAGAAAAGAGGAAGAAAAAGAAAATATCGAAACCTTAAGTGAGTGGGTAAAAAGGTAATGCGTGTTTCTTACTCATTCTATACGATACCACTATAAGATAAGTTGTAGTTAACTTATGTAGTAAAGGAAAAAGTTAAGTTCAGTTAATTAATTTCATTATGAAATTTATGAGTCTTTTTCTAAATTGTTTAGGATAAGGGCTGATAAGGGCAAGACTCCTCAGTAGGGTCTACGGTATATGAGGTGAGTAACCCTGTATTTGAAGTGGAGATTTAACTCCATGGATTTAAAAAGGTTTTAAATGCAAGGATATGAAATGTTTGAAATTTCAAATTCAGTATTTACATGATTCAGTTTTTAATTGTTCTGTTTTATAAAACCATGGTGACATGCTCAGTGATTGGTTTCTGCAACAGTTTTTCCTTCAAATACTTTTCAGCATGTCTAGTTAAAATGCAATTATTGTTAAATATTCTGAATTTGCTTATTTCAAGTATACGAATGTTTATCACGAAGTTATGAATGTTATGTTTTAAAGTACTCACGAGAAATATCTATTTTGATGTACTCATATGCTAAATATATTTTAAATGCAAGATGAATGGTGCATAAGCACTTAGACAGGATTCTGAGTTTTCAGTTGCCCTGTAAAATAGGCAGGATTTTAGGTTGTACGAAACCCAATTGCCCTGTAAAATGCCAGGTAGCAGGATCTAATCCCCCAGGCATGAGATATCTCCATTTATAAGTAAGATGGGAGTCCGGTTCGAAATGGATTTCACTAATAGAAGTGATAAGATGACAAATGGTTTGAAAATGGAAGCAGGTTTTTACTCTCATTTTCAATATGTATATGTTTGAGTTTTATATACTCTATTTAAGAAATACATGATATGTTATATGTTTTAAAGTTCATATGTATAAGTTTAGCTTGAATACATTAAATGTTTCAAAGCTACATGTTTTAAGGAATGCATATATTCTGTTTTCAAAGTATACGAACAATTGGCGGTGACTATTTTACAAACTCTTATGTACTAAACCACTGCTAAGTGAAAACCCTATGACGAATACTGGAATTGCTCACAAGCTTAGATTAGCTTACCCGGACTTTGTTCGGACCCCCCCTTTCAGGTGATGCAGCAGACAGGGTCTTAAGGACGACGACGATGAGTCTAGCTGTTTTTGGAAGGATATGTTTAAGTAGTTTCTTTTGAAGAACCTATGAACACTAGTAGTACGTTTTGTATTAGTAGACAATGTAAGAATATGTAATAAGCCCTCAGGGCAACCGAATATGTATTGTATTAATGTATGAAGTCTTTAAGTTTTCGTTATACTCTGAATGTGTAACCATGTATGTTATGTATGGAGCAGCAGTATCGGACGGATGTGCATAATTTAAAAAATGAGAAAAGAAAAGAAAAAGTTTTTTTCACGCTTCCGCAAAACGTATGTTGCACATCTATTCGATACCGCTGCCTATGTGAGCCTTCGCCCAAGGGTCCCCGGACCTGAGGGTGGCGGTCGCGATGCGAGATCCGCACAGAGTGGGTTTCGGGTCGTGACAGATTAGATCCTGCTACCGGGCATTTGACAATCAATTGAGTTCGTATGTAACCCAAGATGTTGTCTGGTGCTTAAGCATCGTTATCTTGTAAAACTTTTATCACATGACTTCTCCAATAGATACGTTCATGAGTATTTAAAACATGAAATGTATAATTTCTACAATAGAACTTCAAATACTTGTCACAATCAAATTCAGAATATTAAACAAGATTTGTATTTTAACTTAGACATGCGGAGAACACATTTTTAAGAAAACTGTAAAGGAAACATTTACTGAGCATGTCACAATAAGGTTTATAAGAACAGAAATAATTTAAAACTGAAATCATGCAATATACTGAATTTGAAACTTCAAACACTTCATATCTTTGAACTTTAAACCTTTTCAAATCCATGGAGTTAAATCTCCACTTCAAACATAGGGTTACTCACCTCGGTCCTTTAGGGTTAGTGCTAAAGTGCGCTTTCCCACTTCCTCCGTAATTCCTAAGAACAATTCATAAACAGTCTCATTAACTTCACATTCTCTGTAATATCATCTATCGATGTTTCTTAACTTATGCTTCAATCGTATTTCATCCTAACCGATTTAACTCATACTCCTAACCAACGACACAATTTATTATGTTAGAAATTTAATTCATTTCAACCTATACTCTTCTGGTAGCTCCATTAACTTTAATTTAAAGTTATTTACTTCACATGTTAACGCGTCGTGTCTTTTCATACTTTATTTTTTCGTACTTGCCTTAGTTTAATACTTCGGCAATACTTTAGTCTTTAGTCATCAGACAGATGCTATTCATCAAATTTTATGTCTTTTTATTTTAGACACTTCTTTTGGTCGAATAGACTCTATCATTGAGTCCAGAGCGTCGAAGAAAGTCGTTTTAGGCTTTCTTAGAATTTAATTCAGACTTTTATATGTAAAAGGGCAAAATGGTCATTTATCATTTTACGTGTCACATTTTTCATACTTCGTTTCAAAATTTGGACTCCATTATTGAGTCCGGGATGTCAAAGAAAGTTAATTTAGACCTTCTCCGGTTTCATTTTGGCTTTAAGGGTACTAGGGGTATTTTGGTCATTTTATCTCTTTACGTGTCTTTATTTTTTGGGACCCCGTCTCGTGTCTTGGACCTCACCATTGGACTCAGAAGGTCCGAGATAGTAAGAATACACTACTAACTTGTAAATTTTGGTCAAGGGGTATTTTGGTCATTTATCCCTTTACGTGTCTTTATTTTTCGGGCCCCGTCTAGTAAAACGGACCCTACCATTAGTCTCAGAATATCCAAAATAGTAAGGATACACTATTCATATGTTTAATTTGGACTTCATTTGCCTCATTTATGACTCAGGGGCAAAATAGTAATTTTACTTTATTTATTTAAATAATTAAATAAATTATTTAATTATTTTTCAGGGGCCTAATTACATAAAATTTCCCTCAGTTGGGCCACAGTAGGATTGTCAAGAAATTCTGGGGTCAATCCGTAAATAAGAAAAGTGTTGGTTTATTTAATTTTAAATAATTTAGAAAACCAAAGGGTTCGGTTTAATCTTAAGTGAACCGGTCCAGTTCAGTTGCAAACCAACCGGTCTGGTCGGTTCTTGACATAATGCTGACGTCATGATGACGTTAGCCCTAATGTTTTAAAACATTAACAAAACGTCACCGTTTAAATAAACCCAATAACCTGTTGGATCCGGATTTAACCCAGACCCGTAACCGAATCCGACCCGACCCGAACAGTGTCATCTTCCCCACAAAGTCGACACTATTCACTGTAAAACCCTAGATTTTTCCAGTCTAGTTTCGTGATGTTTTAAGGGTCCATTCCGTCTGCTTTCTTTTCCAATAAACTCCTAAGGCTTTAAGGTATATTTTTGCATCGATTTGGGGCTTCGAATTTAGCTTAGTGACTCGGTTTAAGTCGCGATAACCCGACCTGTAAATCGTCGGTTTACGCTCGTTTCTTGGTCATTCTTCACGAAGTTGGGCTTATTTCGATCCCCTCTTCATGAGGATTCAGTTCCCATTCATAGATGTTGATTTAAACTGAGTTTTAAAGGGTTGGGTTTCAAACCTGTAAACTGTAACTCGATTTTTGGGGGCCATTTCTTGTGATTTATGATCGCGGCTCTATGTTTTTGGAACACCCTTAGGGTCTTCTTATAGTCTCATTACACAAAACTCAGTTTGGTTGCCATGGGTTCAGACCTGCTATAAGCAAGGTCCTCCCATGGCGGTTCTTCATTGGTTTGGTATTTTTGAGCGTTTTCAAAGCAAGTCTTTATGCCTATTGTCGTTTAAACATGTTCTAAATATCATATATACATAAACAACTCAAAAACAATTCATATTGATGCTTAAATCTTGAAGAGAAAAAATGATAAACTTTCAAATTTCTCACCTTTTATTGTGGTATTAATCCCTTTAAGTCTTTGATTTCCTTCACTTCCCTTTCCTTAAGCTTCTTGGCTCCTTTCTGGTTCTTCTCTCTTAGAGACAAACATCCTTTGGTTTTTAAAAGAAGAGAAGCCGATCCTTCTTTCTCTCTTCTCTCTTTCTCTCTCTCTCTCTCTCTCTCCGTAGCCCTACTTCTAGCCTTCATTTTTCTGCTTTCTTTCCCATTTCACAAATTTTCCTCTCAAATCAGCCCACTTGTGGCTTTTGTAGGATGTTTTGTATATAATATATATATATATATAACACAACACACATACATGCACATGGAAACACACACACACACTGCCGACACACACACCCACTTGCACACACTGTTCACACACTTTACACATGTATATATATTTATAAATATATAAAGATATTTAATGTATTTATGTACATACATACATACATGCTTAATTACAAATATATGTGTGTATGCCTTCCATGTAATGTATATTTATAGTATATTTACTTATAAAGAAAATAATTATTTCATATGAGTAATTAATTATTTTTGTGAATAATTAATTATTTCCTTGATTGTAAAATTTTTTATACACATTTTTCATGGCCTCGTAATGCGTGCCATATGACCCGGTATCTCGGGTCGGGATATTACATTCTTCCCTCCTTAGAAGAGTTTTGTCCTCAAAACTTGACTACTCATATATCTTATCAATGTTTACTCGTATCACTCCTTGCTTCCAAATTACTAACATAAAATTTCTAATATCTCAAGTCACATTCTAGATTCATGTCTTTTTATGGTTTAAGGATTTCTTCGATCAGGTTGGATAAGGCAGCACTATGTGTTTCTCAGTTACCTTAGTTACATGATAAGGCGGCCGTTCCTTACCGGTAACAGAGGTCCTGATAGCACACCAGTGACTATCAAAATCCTCCCTTTCTCTTTCATCCTTTTCTAATTATTGTTATTCACCTTCTTAGTTCATGTTTTACTTCAAATCTTCAGACTCTATTCCTTCTACTTTACTGCGGGTCCCATACCCCGCCTTCCTATCACGTACTTCAGAACACCTACTTCATGTCACTACGGGTCCCATACCCCGTCTTCCTATATATCACGTACTTCAGAACACTTACTTCATGTCACTACGGGTCCCATACCCCGCCTTCCTATCAGATCACGTACTTCACATATTTACTCCATACAACGCGAGTCCCATACCTCGCCTTTATATCATATCATGTACTTCACATATCTATTTCATGTACTGCGGGTACCATACCCCGCCTTTATATCATATCATGTACTTCACATATCTATTTCATGTACTGCGGGTCCCATACCCCGCCTTTACTTCAAATCACGTACTTCACATATTTTAGGTAGCCTAGGTCTCACCTAACTAAAAATTCAATTTCAAATCTCCTATCATCACTAAGTTGATCTTAGTCAACCTAGAACTAATCTTAATCATTCTTATCTTCAATTATGACTCGACTTTTTCCCAAAAGACCTAATACCTAGTGCTCTGATACCATGTACGATACCAGTAGATTTTAATCGTTCCTTAACCTTAATCATGACTTGGTCTTTTCCCAAAAGACCTAATACCTAGTGCTCTGATACCATTCTGTCACGACCCGAAACCCACCCTCTGCAGATTTCGCATCGCGACCGCCACCCTCAGGCCCGAGGACCCTTGGGCGAAGGCTCACATCTGCAGCGGTATCGAATAGATGTGTTTCAAGTGGTTGCGGAAGCGTGAAAAACTTTTTTTTTTCTTTTCTTTCTTATTTTAAAATTTGCACATTCGTCCGGTACTGCTGCTCTTCACATTTCGGTATACATGTATAATCATACATTCAGAGCATATCTAAAAACTTAAAGACTTTATAATATTACATATCACTGCCCTGAGGGCTTATACATATTTGTATTGTTTACTACAGGAGTTCGTACTAAAAATTCACATGGCTTCATAAGGAGACTACTTAAGTACAACTTCCCGAAATGGCAGATCCATCGTCTTCGTCTTCAAATCAAAGACTGTCTTTTGTTATTTACCTGAAAGGGGGATCCGAACAAAGTCCGGGTAAGCTAATCTAAGCTTGTGAGTAATTCCTGCATTCGTCATGGGGTTTCCAACTGGTAGTGGTTTATCACTTGAGAGTTTATAAAATACTCACTACCAATTGTTCGTACAATTTAGAACACAGGATATATGCATTCTCAAAACGAATGGCTTGAAACATTTTAAACATTTAAGCTATGCTTATACTTATGAACTTCAAAACATATAACATAAAATGTAATCCTTAAATAGAGTATATAAAACTCGAAACATATGCATTTCATAAAACAGATAGCTTTGAAACAATTAAAGTGTTCAAGCTAAACTCGTACTTCGTTAATAAAGTATATAAACTTTAAAACACATAAATATGTATTTTGAAAATGAGGGTAAAACCTGCTTTCATTTCCAAATCACTTTGTCATATTTTCTCTTTAATTAGGTGGAATCTGTTTCGAACCAGACTCCCGTTTTACTGCAATGCTACAATGGAGATATCTCATTTGCCTAGGGGATTAGATCCTGCTACCGGGCATTTGACAATCAATTGAGTTCGTATGTAACCCAAGATCTTGTCTGGTGCTTAAACATCGTTATCTTGTAAAACTTTTATCACATGACTTCTTTAATAGATACGTTCATGAGTATTTAAAACATGAAATGTATAATTTCTACAATAGAACTTCAAATACTTGTAACAATCAAATTCAGAATATTAAACAAGATTTGTATTTTAACTTAGACATGCGGAGAACACATTTTTAAGAAAACTGTAAAGGAAACATTTACTGAGCATGTCACAATAAGGTTTATAAGAACAGAAATAATTTAAAACTGAAATCATGCAATATACTGAATTTGAAACTTCAAACACTTCATATCTTTGAACTTTAAACCTTTTCAAATCCATAGAGTTAAATCTCCACTTCAAACACAGGGTTACTCACCTTGGTCCTTTAGGGTTAGTGCTAAAGTGCGCTTTCCCACTTCCTCCGTAATTTTTAAGAACAATTCATAAACAATCTCATTAACTTCACATTCTCTGCAATATCATCTATCGATATTTCTTAACTTATGCTTCAATCGTATTTCATCCTAACCGATTTAACTCATACTCCTAACCAACGACACAATTTATTATGTTAGAAATTTAATTCATTTCAACCTATACTCTTTTGGTAGCTCCATTAACTTTAATTTAAAGTTATTTACTTCACATGTTAACGCGTCGTGTCTTTTTATACTTTATTTCTTCGTACTTGCCTTAGTTTAATACTTCGGCAATACTTTAGTCTTTAGTCATCAGACAGATGCTATTCATCAAATTTTATGTCTTTTTATTTTAGACACTTCTTTTGGTCGAATAGACTCTATCTTTGAGTCCAGAGCGTCGAAGAAAGTCGTTTTAGGCTTTCTTAGAATTTAATTCAGACTTTTATATGTAAAAGGGCAAAATGGTCATTTACTGTTTTACGTGTCACATTTTTCGTACTTCGTTTCAAAATTTGGACTCCATTATTGAGTCCGGGATGTCAAAGAAAGTTAATTTAGACCTTCTCTGGTTTCATTTTGGCTTTAAGGGTACTATGGGTATTTTGGTCATTTTACCCCTTTACGTGTCTTTATTTTTTGGGACCCTGTCTCATGTCGTGGACGTCACCATTGGACTCAGAAGGTCCGAGATAGTAAGAATACACTACTAACTTGTAAATTTTGGTCAAGGGGTATTTTGGTCATTTACCCCTTTACGTGTCTTTATTTTTTGGGCCCCGTCTCGTAAAACGGACCCTACCATTAGTCTCAGAATATCCAAAATAGTAAGGATACACTATTCATATGTTTAATTTGGACTTCATTTGCCTCATTTACGACTCAGGGGCAAAATAATAATTTTGCTTTATTTATTTAAATAATTAAATTTATTTAGTTAATTATTTTTCAGGGGCCTAATTGCATAAAATTTCCCTCAGTTGGGCCACAGTAGGATTGTCAAGAAATTCTGAGGTCAATCCGTAAATAAGAAAAGTGTTGGTTTAATCTTAAGTGAACCGGTCCGGTTCAGTTGCAAACCAACCGGTCCGGTTCAGTTGCAAACCAACCGGTCTATTACGTTCTTGACATATTGCTGACGTCATGATGACGTCAGCCCTAATGTTTTAAAACATTAACAAAACGTCACCGTTTAAATAAACCCAATAACCTGTTGGATCCGGATTTAACCCAGACCCGTAACCGAATCCGACCTGACACGAACAGTGTCATCTTTCCCACGAAGTCGACACTGTTCACTGTAAAACCCTAGATTTTTCCAGTCTAGTTTCGTGATGTTTTGAGGGTCCATTCCGTCTGCTTTCTTTTCCAATAAACTCCTAAGGCTTTAAGGTATATTTTTGCATCGATTTGGGGCTTCGAATTTAGCTTAGTGACTCGGTTTAAGTCGCGATAACCCGACCTGTAAATCGTCGATTTACGCTCGTTTCTTGGTCATTCTTCACGAAGTTGGGCTTATTTTGATCCCCTCTTCATGAGGATTCAGTTCCCATTCATAGATGTTGATTTAAACTGAGTTTTAAAGGGTTGGGTTTCAAACCAGTAACTTGTAACTCGATTTTTGGGGGCCATTTCTTGTGATTTATGATCGCGGCTCTATGTTTTTGGAACACCCTTAGGGTCTTCATGTAGTCTCATTACACCAAACTCAGTTTGGTTGCCATGGGTTTAAACCTGCTATAAGCAAGGTCCTCCCATGGCTGTTCTTCATGGGTTTGGTATTTTTGAGCGTTTTCAAAGCAAGTCTTCATGCCTATTGTCGTTTAAACATGTTCTAAATATCATATATACATAAACAACTCAAAAACAATTCATACTGATGCTTAAATCTTAGAGATAGAAAATGATAAACTTTCAAATTTCTCACATTTTGTTGTGGTTTTAATCCCTTTCAGTCTCTGATTTCCTCCACTTCCCTTTCCTTAAGCTTCTTGGCTCCTTTCTGGTTCTCTTCTCTTAGAGACAAACATCCTTTGGTTTTTAAAAGAAGAGAAGCCGATCCTTCTCTCACTCTTCTCTCTCTCTCTCTCTCTTTCTCTCTCTCTCTATCCGTAGCCCTACTTCTAGCATGCATTTTTCTGCTTTCTTTCCCATCTCACAACTTTTCCTCTCAAATCAGCCCACTTGTGGCTTTTGTAGAATGTTTTGTATATAATTTATATATATAACACAACACACATACATGCACATGGAAACACACACACACACACTGCCGACACACACACCCACTTGCACACACTGTTCACACACTTTACACATGTATATATATTTATATATATAAAGATATTTAATGTATTTATGTACATACATACATACACGCTTAATTACAAATATATATGTGTATGCCTTCCATGTAATGTATATTTATAGTATATTTACTTATAAATAAAATAATTATTTCATCTGAGTAATTAATTATTTTTGTGAATAATTAATTATTTCCATGATTGTAAAAATTTTTTGTACACATTTTTCATGGCCTCGTAATGCGTGCCATATGACCCGGTATCTCGGGTCGGGATATTACACACCCTATGCGGATCTCATTTCGCGGGGCCGACCCGAAGGTCGTCCCTACTTTTTGCATTCCTGTATCATAGTACTGATATGCAATGTACTAAAAATCTTAAACAATGAACAGCGGAAGTCTTTATCGATTACAGTAATCCAGCGGAAGTCTTTTAATAATTTAAACAACGGAAGTCTATTAAATACATGACATATTTCTACTTAAGACAAAATGAGAACTAAACGTAACCAGTACCCGGGGGTGGTGAATACATGGGAGAACTAACATAGACTGGTACAGTACTTCAAAATGTCCCCCTACACTCTCAGACTCCTTGTCACGACCCGAAACCCACCCTGTACGGATCTCGCATCGCGACCGCCACCCTCAAGCCCGGGGACCCTTGGGCGAAGGCTCACATAAGCAGCGGTATCAAATAGATGTGCATCATACGTTTTACGAAAGCGTGAAAAAACTTTTTCTTTTCTTTTCTCATTTTAAATTATGCACATCCGTCCGATACTGCCGCTCCATACATAGCATACATGGTTACACATTCAGAGTATAACTAAAACTTAAGGACTTATGACATTAATACAAAACATGTTCGGTTACCCTGAGGGCCTAATAAATATTCTTACATTGTCTACTAATACAAAATGTACTGCTAGAGTTCATAGGTTCCTCAAAAGAAACTACTTAAACATATCTTCCCAAAAACAGCTAGACTCATCGCCATCGTCCTCGAGACCCTGTCTGCTGTGAATCACCTGAAAGGGGGGGTCCGAACAAAGTCCGGGTAAGCTAATCTAAGCTTGTGAGCAATTCCAGTATTCGTCATGGGGTTTTCAATTAGCAGTGGTTTAGTACATAAATGTTTGTAAAATAATCATCGCCAATTGTTCGTATACTTTGAATACAGAATATATGCATTCCTTAAAACAGATAGCTTTGAAACATTTAGAGTATTCAAGCTAAACTCATACTTCGTCAAATAGAGTATATAACTCAAACATATGCATTTCATAAAACAAATAGCTTTGAAACATTTAAAGTATTCAAGCTAAACTCGTACTTCATCAGATAAAGTATATAAACTTTAAAACACATAAATATGTATTGTGAAAATGAGGGTAAAACCTGCTTCATTTTCAAAATCACTTTGTCATCTTTTCTCTTTAATTAGGTGGAATCTGTTTCGAACCAGACTCCTATTTTACTGCCAATACTGTCGATCTCATTTGCCTGGGGGATTAGATCCTGCTACCGGGCATTTACTGTTGAATCCAGAAGGATGTCAACCATCATAAGGGGTGCTACTTAGTACCGTTTATCTTGTAAAACTTTAACCCAACTGAACCGATCAAGAGCAGCTGCCTGGTCCCTGACAGGTAGGACTTATACTCACTCCCTAACAGAACAGATAGGCTTCTTCAAATAGGTACTGCTCATGAACATTTAAAACATCATGTACATAATTTCATAATAAGTTCTTTAACACATTTGATATAACAAATTCAGAACACTTTACATAATTTGGCATTTAAAACTTTAGACATGTTGAAATATGTTTTACGAAAACTGTGATAGAAACCATTCACTAAGCATGTCATAATAGAGTTTATAAAGATAGAAACAATTTAAAACTGAATCATGTAAATACTGAATTTGAAACTTCAAATACTTCATATCTTTGAACTTAAAACCCTTTTCAAATCGATGGAGTTAAATCTCCAATTCAAACACAGGGTTACTCACCTTGGTCCTTTAGGGTTAGTGCTAATAATGCGCTTTCCCACTTTCCTTGTAGTTCCTACGAACAATTCATAAATATCTCATCAACTTCACATTTATTGTAAAAATCATCTCAATATTCCTTAACTTATGCTTAAATCGTATTAGATCCTAAAACGATTTCATAAATTCATATGTACTTAACTTAACTCGTAACTTGTACCCTTAATCTATGACACAATTTAATTTGTTAGAAAAATAATTGATTTCAATTTATACTCTTCTGGTAGCTCCATTAACTTTAAATTAAAGTTATTTATTTGACATGTTTACGTGTCGTGTCTTTTCGTATTTCATTTCTCGTACACGTCTTAGTATTAGTACTTTGGCATTACTCTAATTTATAGTTATCTGACAGATGCTATTCATCAAATTTTATGTCTTTTTATTTTAGACATTTCTTTCGGTCGAATAGACTCTACCATTGAGTCCGGAGTGTCGAAGAAAGTTGGTTTAGGCTTTCCTAAAAGTTTATTTGGCCTCTTGCATGTAAAAGGGCAAAATGGTCCTTTTATCGTTTTACGTGTCACATTTTTTTGTACTTTGTTTCATAATTTGGACTTCATTATTGAGTCCGGGATGTCAAAGAAAGTCAATTTAGACCTTCTCTGGTTTTATTTTGGCTTTAGGGGTACCAGGGGTATTTTGGTCTTTTTACCCCTTTACGCGTCTTTATTTTTCGGGACCCGATCTCTTCTCGTGGACCTCACCATTAGACTCAGAAGGTCCGAGATAGTAAGAATACACTAATAACTCGTTAATTTTGGATAAGGGGTATTTTAGTCATTTATCCCTTTACGTATCTTTATTTTTCGGGCTCCGTCTCGTAAAACGGACCCTACCATTAATCTCAGAATATCCAAAATAGTAAGAATACACTATTCATATGTTTAATTTGGATTTTATTTGCCTCAGTTATGACTCATGGGCAAAATAGTAATTTTGCTTTATTTATTAAATAATTAAATTAATTATTTAATTATTTTTCCAGGGGCTTAATTGCATAAAATCTCCCTCAGTTGGGCCACAGTAGGATTGTCCAAAAGTTCTGGGGTCAATCCGTAAATAACAAAAGTGTTGGTTTATTTATTTTTAAATAAATTAGAAAACCAAAGGGTTCAGTCCGATTGAAAGTGAACCGGTCCGGTCCATTCGTAAGCCAACCGGTTTATCTGGTTTTGTGCGTGTTGCTGACGTCATGATGACGTCAGCCCTAGCGTATTAGAATTTTAAAACAGGGATGAAACGCCGTCGTTCCATTTAATCGGTGGCAAGCCTAGAGGCTGCCACGCGTCCGAGTTAACCCACCCGTTTTTAAACCGAGTGACGAGTTGACTCGTCGTCTTCCCCACTTCGAACCCACTGTAACCCTAATTTCCTGAATTCCATTCCTTCCATTTTCGTGCAGTTTGGATCCATGGATCCTCACTGTTTTAATTCCAAAACATTCCTAAGGTACCCAGAAACCATTTGGCATTCGTTTTGGAGTTCAAAGTGAACTCTTTGCTTCGGTTTAAGAGGTGATAATCCAACCTGTAAACCGTCGGTTCATACTCATTTCTTGGCCAAATCCCATGGGATTTGTTCTATCTTGACTCATTTTCTTTATAGTTTCATTTCCCATTCTATTTTATCCATTTTGGTAGGAGTTTGACAGGTTGGTTTCAACAACCGAAACCTGTAACTCACTTTATGGAGGTCGGTTCTTTAGTTTTGTGGTCGCAGGTATAGGTTTTTAGAATACCCTTAGGGTCTTCTTGAGGTCCTGATAAGCCAAATTGAGCTTGGAGGAAATCGATTCAGACCTGCCATGGGCATGGTCTTCAATGGCTGGTTTTTCGTGGGTTAGGTGTTTTTCACTGTTTTCATGGTCTACAATCATGCTTGACACACTTATACACATATATTAAACATCATGTATACATAAACAAGTTAAAAACAACCTATCTTCATGATTAATTTCTAGAGAGAGAAAATGGAGATTTTGTATTCTCTCACCTTTTTCCTTCGGTTTTCCCTTCTGAACTTCTTCCTTCTTTAGCTTCTCAATTCTTCTCTTTGAAAATGGCAAGCATGCAATGCATGAGCTTGCTTTATAATGGATCCACCGACCCTTCTCTCTCTCTCAACTTTTTTCTCTCTCTCTCTCCCTCTCTACAAATCTGACTCCATAGCCCTACCTTAGCCTGCATTTCTTGCTTCCTTTCCCATCTCATAACTCTTACTTTTTCTCTTTTCTACTTTGCATTAAGTTCACAAGATATTTTGTATATATGTATATTATATATATATATATCACACACACACCAACACATGGAGACACACACCCACACACCTCAACCGACACACACACACTACTGCACTGTTCACACACACTTTTAGATATTTTTACTTATATACTTTTAATTTAATTATATATATACATGCATACATATTGGATCACATATATATTTATACATACATGATACACCTTCCATGTAAATGCAATGGTGCATTTTAATATTCATTTTGTAATTAAAATAATTATTTCGTATATTTAATTAATTAATTATTCTTTTGAGTGTAAAACTCTTCACATAAATTTTATAATCTCGTAATACGTGCCATATGACCGGGTATCCCGGGTTGGGATATTACATTCTTCCCTACTTATAAGAGTTTTGTCCTCAAAACTCGGGGTGCCTTATTTTCAAGGTTCTCTTATTTCTTTTTCATAATCTCTATCTACTATGCTCACATATCAGATAGTCAATTTAATGACAAGTACATATCTCAAAATTTAAAATTTTTGTAGTGTACCTAATTGATCATTAGGGGTTTGTGTTGTACCAGCAAATATATTGTATACCTGCCCGTACCTCATTTGCTCTTTGCTCGCTCCGGGTTTTTGTCTATCAATAGTTTAAGGATTCTTTCGAGCAGGTTGGATAAGGTAGCACTGTGTGTTTCTCAGCTACCTTAGTTACATGATAAGGCGGCCGTTCCTTACCGGTAACAGAGGTCCTGATAGCACATCAATGACTATCAAAATTCTCCCTTTCTCTTCCATCCTCTTCTAATTATTGTTATTCACCTTCTTAGTTCATGTTTTACTTCAAATCTTCAGACTCTATTCCTTCTCCTTTACTGTAGGTCCCATACCCCGCCTTCCTATCACGTACTTCAGAACACTTACTTCATGTCACTACGGGTCCCATACCCCGCCTTCCTATCATATCACGTACTTCACATATTTACTCCATACAACGCGAGTCCCATACCTCGCCTTTATATCATATCATGTACTTCACATATCTATTTCATGTACTGCGGGTCCCATACCCCGCCTTCCTATCACGTCGTATACTTCACATAATCATTTCATGTATTGCGGGTCCCATACCCCGCCTTTACTTCAAATTACGTACTTCTTATATTTAGGTAGCCTAGGACTTACCTAACTCAAAATTCTATTTCGAATCTCCTATCGTCACTAAGTTGATCTTAGTCAACCTAGAACTAATCTTAATCATTCTTATCTTCAATTATGACTCGGTCTTTTCCCAAAAGACCTAATACCTAAGCTCTGATACCATGTTGTCACGACCCGAAACCCACCCTATACAGATCTCGCATCGCGACCGCCACCCTCAGGCCCGGGGACCCTTGGGCGAAGGCTCACATAAGCAGCGGTAACAAATAGATGTGCATCATACGTTTTGCGGAAGCGTGAAAAAACTTTTTCTTTTCTTTTCTCATTTTAAATTATGCACATCCGTCCAATACTGCCGCTCCATACATAGCATACATGGTTACACATTCAAAGTATAACTAAAACTTAAGGACTTATGACATTAATACAAACATGTTCGGTTACCCTGAGGGCTTAATACATATTCTTACATTGTCTACTAATACAAAATGTGTCACATCCCGAACCCCACCCTACGCAGATGTCGAGGACGTGACTGTCAGTCGGTCGCGACGCGACCAACCAAAGGCAAATTCCGAACTTTTCGACGAATTGCACTCCAACTGTAGGGTTAGATGCAGCGGAATTTAAAACTTTTTCTTTGTGTCACGGGAATGCAACTCACTTATCCACCATAAAGGTATGTACCACAGAGCAAGTCTAAATCCAAAACAGTTAACAGTTCTAAGTTCAAAGCATATCTAAAATCAAGCATATAACAACAGAGCAGATCTAATATCTCTAGAGTACCATTAGTTCCATGAGCCATAATTATCTATCCAGTACATGTAAATCAGGTTAGCCGTATCATATCACTCACCTGAATAACAGAATCAGTCCACAAGAATCCAGTCTCTACAGATCAGTGCCGTCAGATCCTTTACTTGAAGTGCCACTCGGCCTACCTATGTCATATCATGGTGTCTTCTAATCCATTAGAGATAATCCCTGAAAAATGTTAGGGAATGGGGTGAGCTTCGAAAAGCCCAGTGAGTAACACAGGTTCCCTGTCATGGGTTTCAAACCCGGTCTTGTTTATGAATCACAAGGATAGTTCAATTGCTTTAGAAATAACAGTTTTATAGATCTACTCGAATACAATTTAAGTAGAATAAAACGGGACTGAACTAAACGGAACAACAAATCAGAACAGACGGAACAGTGCATGATGCTAATATATCAACAAGAGTATAGGCAATTAATTCAAATATTAGAACAGATCAGTGCTGGGCGGAACATAACAGGGCATAACAATAATATATCAGTTAGGCGCGTAATCAAGCCTACTTATGCCAGACCACTCATAATCAGAATGGTACCTAGAGTCAGACACATCATAGCAGAACAAAATCAGACAGACCATAAAACGGAACAAGACAGACCGAACAAAACAATAGTAGGACGGGACAAAATCATGCCGCGTACAATACAGTATAAAAGTTTGCATTTAAAAACATGCATTCAGACAGTATAACTTTTAAAACCGTACAGTGTATCAAAATATAGTATCTATGCAGTAACTTATATACCAAGTCAAGAATCCGGACAGATCATAACGGAACTAGACCATGTATCAATCAAGACAGACAGATTATTAACGGATGGTACATAACGGGATCAGACGGAACAAAACACCAGTTCGAGTCACAGGTAAACAATCAAGACAGACAGATCATTAACGGTCGGAATATAACAGAACCAAGCGGAGTAATACGTCAATCAAAACAAGGACATATCAGTAACGGACAGACCATGAAACGGATAGATTATAATGGACGGAACAAAACGGAACAATATCAATCAGAACAAGTCATATCAGAACTGAACATGACGGAACAAACGGTACAATATCAATTAGATCAAGTCATATCGGAACTGAACATGATAGAACAAAACGGTACAATATCAATCAGATCAAGACATATCGGAACTGAACATGACGGAACAAAACGGTACAATATCAATTAGATCAAGTCATATAGGAATTGAACATGACGGAACAAAACGGTACAATATCAATCAGATCAAGACATATCGGAACTGAACAAGTCGGAACAAAACGGTACAATATCAATCAGATCAAGACATATCGGAACTGAACAAGTCAGAACAAAGCGGAACAATATATCAATCAGGACAAGGCATATCGTACATTAAACATATGCTTTTTAAACAGTATAACATTCAAAACAGTACAGAGCTTCAAAATACAGTATCTAGACAGAACTTATACACCAATTCAGGAGTCAGGGTTACTCACAAGACGCAACAGTACAGAACAAAACCAGGACAGACCATACAACAGAACAGGACAGACCCGAACTAAACAGGAGAGCAGGACAGTACAAAATCATGTCACGTGTAATACATTATAAAAAAGTATGCATTTAAACAGTATGGCAGATAAAATAGTACAGTGAATCAAAATACAGTAACTAGACAGAGTACTTATACACCAATTCAGGAGTTCCAAGTTACTCACAAACTGTTACGGTTATCTCCTTGCACAAACAATCCAATAACCTCCAGATACGTCAGGCATCTTCATGTATATCCTGAACAATAATCATCAATCATATACAGATCAGAACTCATCCATTTAGGTCTCATTTGTCATCTTAGGTATCTATCAGATCACCTAAGACAGCCTAGTAGCCTATCGCCCTTTCACTGGGTCTCACCCGAGGCTATTTCATTCTTTAATTAGGCTTAGCAGTCATCAGGATTATGATTTAAGTCATTTGGACTTCAATCGTTATCAGTTAAGCACTTATTTGGCCTTAGGGGCAAAATGGTAATTTCACCATTGCTGTCCCGGACCCTATCGTGGTCCTCAGAATGTCCCATATATCTTATATGTGAATTTTCAAGTCCTTTGGACTTCGTTTGGTATCTGTTTCAGATCATCGGGACACATCAGTCATTTCTCGTTTTACGCATTGATAGTTCCGGAGTCTTACTTAACCCTTCAGTGTTCATAATTATACTTACAATAATTTATCAGATTAGATTGACCTTTATCTTGCACTTATAGTGCTCAGGGGTATTTTGGTCATTTTACGTTTCGTAAGATTCTGACCTCGGTTCGTCATTTATTCGGGTATACAGTTTCACCAGTGTTCGGGTTTCTATCGGTATCAGTTTCGTCCCAATCGGACTTCATTTGGGCTTCGTACAGTATCAGGGGTAATTTGGTAATTTCACGTGTCATATTTTTCGGCACGTCAGTTCATAAAATGGACCTCACCGTTGGGTCCAGAGTGTCCGACATAATTAAGTTGGACTATGTGTTATGTTTAATTGACCCTGGGAATCATTAGGGGCAGTACGGTCATTTACACTTTATGTGTCTGTATTTTTCGGGACTCCAGTTTGTTAAACGGACCTCACCGTTGAGTTCAGAATGCCCGACATAGTCAAAATAGACTGTCTTTTATTTTTATTTGGGTCTGGTGCCATTAGGGGCAGTATAGTAATTTATCACTTACAGGTCTGTATTTTTTCGGTACTGTATTTCCAAAATCGGACTGTACCATTGAGTCCGAAATATTTGAAATAGTGAAAATACACTATTTATTTAATTTATTTGGACTCCGTTTGACATTAAATGTCTAGGGGTAAAATTGTAATTTTACTTAATTAATAAAATAATTAAATAATTATTTTATTATTTAATTAATTTGGCAGGGGCTTAAATGTACAATTTTCCCAAAATTCGGGCCACTGTATAATTTTTCAGAACTGTTGGGGCAGATCCGAAATTTTCAGAAAGTTTCAGGGTCAAAATGTAAATACATAAAATTAGGGGTTCAACCCACAGGGTTCAAGGGTTTACCAAGTGAACCGGTTCAAAACACTTAAAAACCAACCGGTTCTGACCCTTCAGAAAACCGGAATTAAATACTCCAGTTAATCCTCAATTGCCCCTTCATCCACGGATAGGTTATGCCCAATCCCAATTTTAATTGTTATCACCGTAACCAAACAGGTGGAACTGATTTTAAAATAAAACAGTTTGCCCCAGAACGGTGCCGTTCCATTAAAACGGTGGCACGGTCGTTGGCCGACACGTGTCTGGGCCAATTCAGTATGACTCGGCCAACTCGGCCGAGTCGACTCCATCTTCCCCAATGCGCAGGGCGCTGTTGCCCCAGTTTCTGGTTCGGTTTTTTCCATTTTCGTGGAGTTTCAAGCATGGATTTCAACTGATTTTTGTTCCAAAAGCTTTTTGGAAGTGAAACCAACATATTGGAAACGGTTTGGGGCTTCGAATCCATGCATGGAGTTCTGTTTAGCCGATTATCGTGGGGAATTTCAGTTCGGTCATACGGTCCCATTTCTCAACCAAAGTCCACACGGTTTGGTTCTTTGTGACCCTTAGAACAGGAGCTTCAACTCTCCATTCTAAAATTTCAGTTTAAAAGCCCGTTACAGAATTTGGGTTCCATGGTCGAGACTCACAGGTTCGGTTTTGAGGGTCTAGACCTAGGTTTCTAGGTCTTGGATCCGTGGTTTTGGCACCTTAGGAAGGTCTAGTTCATGTTTAGACCATCAAGATTCAGTTTTATGGAGGTCAAATCAGACCTGCTACAGGGAAGCTCCATCCATGGCGGTTGGGTCTCGGTTTTATGTTTTCTACCCTATTCGACCCTCCCAAATAATTTAGAACAGTTCTAAGGTCTCACAGTAGCTTATTTACACAGTCTATATGGATTAGAACTATCTAAAACAGTACCCAAAATTCAAACAGGAAATTTCAGAGTAGTTTTAATGTTTTACCTTCCAAGGAGTGGCCCTCATTTCCTCATCCATGGCTCGGTTGTGGTTTCTGTGCATGTTGCACCAGTGCAGTCGTGTGTTGCTTAGCCCTCAGTTCTCTTTGGTGCATCCCTTTTTGAAGATACACCATGCACACACACTCAAGCTTGTACATACACGCTCAAGCCATGAACACATACACATGCAAGCCTCACCTAACCGCCCTCTCACTCTATATGTCTTACCCCAACAGATCTGTCTCTCATTATAGCAGACATTTTGATTTTAGAGAATCACCATTTTCTCCTAGTATACCTATACATAATATCTCTATATGTATATACATCAATGAGATGACTGAAAATCAGAGAGTCATGTGAGCTGAGGTGGGCTGATGTAGGGGTGATTCAGTCAATCATGTGGGGTTTGCATGGGTTGCCATTGGTCAGTTTGGGTGGCAGCTTGGGGCAATTCAGTGTTATATACCATTAAGTTGTGTATATGGGCACAAGGTAATGGCAGCCAAGTTGGTAAGCTTTTTGAGAAAAATTCATTCCCTCTCAAAGGTCAAGGGTTCAATTCCCTTGGCCTCCCATTTGGCCCTTTTTCCACATTTTTGGTTAAGGCCCTGTTTGGCTGCGCAGTAATTCAGTTTCAGTGTTTGCTACATAACTTTCATTCCGTAGCTCCCTTTTCGACGCGGTTTCTTCCGGTCAGTTTCTATTTCTGTTATCTTCAGTGTCAGAGGTTCCGTGTCATTTATTAATCATTCAAGATTTCCCGGGTTAGCTAATTCAGGTTCCGTTAGTATTAAAACAACGTTATTTCACCGAATTAATCAGTAATTTGGATTCGGGTAAGGTACCCTTCCCTCCAGACATTTTCTTTATTTAATCGGTCTATGGCGACCGTCGGGATTATGATTAATTCCCTAAATCATTCTGTAAGTCGGTATTAATTAATAATTATTAATTAATTATTAATTTCACGAGATCGGGGTGTTACAAAATGTACTACTAGAGTTCATAGGTTCCTCAAAAGAAACTACTTAAACATATCTTCCCTAAAAATAGCTAGACTCATCGCCATCGTCCTCGAGACCCTGTCTGCTGTGAATCACCTGAAAGGGGGGGTCCGAACAAAGTCCGGGTAAGCTAATCTAAGCTTGTGAGCAATTCCAGTATTCGTCATGGGGTTTTCAATCAGCAGTGGTTTAGGACATAAATGTTTGTAAAATAATCACCGCCAATTGTTCGTATACTTTGAATACAGAATATATGCATTCCTTAAAACAGATAGCTTTGAAACATTTAGAGTATTCAAGCTAAACTCATACTTCGTCAAATAGAGTATATAACTCAAACATATGCATTTCATAAAACAAATAGCTTTGAAACATTTAAAGTATTCAAGCTAAACTCGTACTTCATCAGATAAAGTATATAAACTTTAAAACACATAAATATGTATTGTGAAAATGAGGGTAAAACCTGCTTCATTTTCAAAATCACTTTGTCATCTTTTCTCTTTAATTAGGTGGAATCTGTTTCGAACCAGACTCCCATTTTACTGCCAATACTGTCGATCTCATTTGCCTGGGGGATTAGATCCTGCTACCGGGCATTTACTGTTGAATCCTAAAGGATGTCAACCATCATAAGGGGTGCTACTTAGTACCATTTATCTTGTAAAACTTTAACCCAACTGAACCGATCAAGAGCAGCTGCCTGGTCCCTAACAGGTAGGACTTATACTCACTCCCTAACAGAACAGATAGGGTTCTTCAAATAGGTACTTCTCATCAACATTTAAAACATCATGTACATAATTTCATAATAAGTTCTTTAACACATTTGATATAACAAATTCAGAACACTTTACATAATTTGGCATTTAAAACTTTAGACATGTTGAAATATGTTTTACGAAAACTGTGATAGAAACCATTCACTAAGCATGTCATAATAGAGTTTATAAAGATAGAAACAATTTAAAACTGAATCATGTAAATACTGAATTTGAAACTTCAAATACTTCATATCTTTGAACTTAAAACCCTTTTCAAATCCATGGAGTTAAATCTCCAATTCAAACACAGGGTTGCTCACCTTGGTCCTTTAGGGTTAGTGCTAATAATTCGCTTTCCCACTTTCCTTTTAGTTCCTAAGAACAATTCATAAATATCTCATCAACTTCACATTTATTGTAAAAATCATCTCAATATTCCTTAACTTATGCTTAAATCGTATTAGATCCTAAAACGATTTCATAAATTCATATGTACTTAACTTAACTCGTAACTTGCACCCTTAATCTATGACACAATTTAATGTGTTAGAAATTTAATTTATTGCAATTTATACTCTTCTGGTAGCTCCATTAACTTTAAATTAAAGTTATTTATTTGACATGTTTACGTGTCATGTCTTTTCGTATTTCATTTCTCGTACACATCTTAGTATTATTACTTTGGCATTACTCTAATTTATAGTCATCTGACAGATGCTATTCATCAAATTTTATGTCTTTTTATTTTAGACATTTCTTTCGGTCGAATAGACTCTACCATTGAGTCCGGAGTGTCGAAGAAAGTCGGTTTAGGCTTTCCTAAAAGTTTATTTGGCCTCTTGCATGTAAAAGGGCAAAATGGTCCTTTTATCGTTTTACGTGTCACATTTTTTTGTACTTTGTTTCATAATTTGGACTTCATTATTGAGTCCAGGATGTCAAAGAAAGTCAATTTAGACCTTCTCTGATTTTATTTTAGCTTTAGGGGTACCAGGGGTATTTTGGTCTTTTTACCCCTTTACGCGTCTTTATTTTTCGGGACCCCGTCTCGTGTCGTGGACCTCACCATTAGACTCAGAAGGTCCGAGATAGTAAGAATACACTAATAACTCGTTAATTTTGGACAAGGGGTATTTTGGTCATTTACCCCTTTACGTATTTTTACTTATATACTTTTAATTTAATTATACATATACATGCATACATATTGGATCACATATATATTTATACATACATGATGCACCTTCCTTGTAAATGCAATGGTGCATTTTAATATTCATTTTGTAATTAAAATAATTATTTCGTATATTTGATTAATTAATAATTTAATTAATTAATTATTCTTTTGAGTGTAAAACTCTTCACATAAATTTTCATAATCTCGTAATACGTGCCATATGACCGGGTATCTCGGGTTGGGATATTACACTCCTACTGGGATCTCGCAACGTCCTCACCTGAAATGGGGGGTAAGTGGGGTGGAATGAGCTACAAAGCTCAATAAGTAAATGCAGATCTCCAACACTGGTATCGATGATCAATAAAGAATACAAATTCATATGAGGACATGACAACCAATCATGAGAATAAGATACTGTGATAGCCAATGAAAACAATTGCCACAAGGGCCAATGGAAACAATTGCTATGAGGGCCAATGAAAACAATTACCACGAGGGCCAATGAACAGTAATCACAATACACAATCAGAAGTATTGGGTGTAATATCAATATGAAGAATCTCAATGATAATATAACAACAATGAAGTACTGCCACAATGAACCGATCAGAATCAAATCAATAATACAAGTCCCTCGAGACTCGAAGAATCGTAAGGGTTGATGTCATTCAACAATCAAGTTCCGTCAGTCATAAGAGATGCTGTTATTCTGTGTCAGGGTTCGACAGACCCTCGGTCTTTTGGGGCCCGGCATACCCCCCAGTGAATTGCCATTTGTCCGTTCACAGACTTGACCCGTAGGTCCCAGTCAATCAGATAGCATCAGATTGGTGTTGTGACTGAGCACAACTCCCGTGTTCATAAACATATCATGATCATAAGTAATTCCATAGAATATAAAAATGGAATATCATTCATTCAATAAGGATACAACAATAGGCCTTTCAAGGCACAGTGTAACATGATAACAATGATACATCAGTCAATCAAATGTCCACAAGATAGAAAATATCGAATTGTGGAACACAAGGGTATCAATACATTCAAGAGTACGAGTTTGGTAGTAAAAGAATAAACTTGTCTTGTGGAAACACCACATGTAAGAGAGAGTGATCCACTTACCTCTAATGCAGTCCTATATCAGGAAATCCGTGAGTTTGCCTTGCCTTTGGAATTCCCTATATATCAGTAAATCCGTCTCAGAATTAATGCTATTCAAAAAATTTTATGCCTTGCTATCATAAGTATCTCTAACACTAATTGAGACCTTACCATTGAGTCCGGAATGCTGGAGAAAGTCGGTTTAGGCTTTCACGGAATTCCATTTGGACCTTTGTACTAAAAAGGGCAAAATGGTCATTTTGTACTTTTACGTTATTTTATCCTTCGGGGTCCCGTCTCGCAAAACGGACCTACCATTGGACTCAGAACATCCGAGATAATAAATTTTGACCATTCATTTGCATCGTTTGGACTTCGTTTGACCCATATTTGAAATAGGGGTATTTTTGTAAAAATTAATATTTTATTAATTTTCCTGTTTGGGCCTCAGTGGAATTTTTTAAACTTTCTGGGGTCGGTTCACAAATTTTCCAAAGCTGCGGTCTGGACCAGTTGGTTCACAACCAGTAACCCTAAACCGGCCTGACCTGTCACTGAACCAAACGGTTCAGTTAAATTCAGAGAACCGGATTAAAATAACCAATTCTCCTATCCTATCCACGGTTTGGATAAGCCCAAACCCAATTCCCACATTTCCTATCCATGAAACCAAACAGTCCATTTCCATTTTAATTAAAACAAAAGTTACACTAAAACGATGTAGCTTCGAGCCCCACTGCCCGCATGCGACGACGTTTGAACCATCCCTCATCATCGTCTTCCCTACGACATTCCGGTAGGGTTCCGGTTGTATACAATCGTCTTCTCCGACGACAGTCACCGGTTTCCGATGGATTTTCCCTCCTTTTTGAATGCCGTTTTATTCCAATTTTTACAAGGGTTCCATATCTAGGGTTTACTTTTAATTTAAACTGCCCTATCTTTTCGAACAGTGGGTTTTTTGTGAGAACCCGATTTTTCGGTGGTCTGATAATCCCATCAGTTCGTGGCTTTTTAGCCACAGTTTGAACCCCAATTTCTTCCTATATGTTTCTGCCAATTAGAAGGTCATTTTCTTAAACTCCAAGACAAGTTTTAAACAAGATTTCCATGAAACCTGATTTATTCATAGGACCTGCAACTTAGTTTTTCTCCTTCATTTTAGCACCGTTTTCTATCATTCTTTTTGCATTTAAAAGCTAAACTCATGCTTATGAGAACCCTAGCTTTAGATCAAGCTATCATGCTTTAAATAAAAAAAACAGAACTCAAAACACTAACTGGGTTTTCAGTTCTTGCTCACTATGACCCTCCAAACCCTTCTGTTTCTGCTCTTGAGTTCCTTAACAATGCTCCTCTCAGTCTCAGTTTCCTTTTTGTCTCTCAACTCACGCCCTATATACTTAAAACACAAGCAGCCGAATCCTTTCCCTCTCCACTTTCTCTCTCTACACGACTCCTTGAGCCTCCAAACTTCACATCTCATAAACTCCTTTCAAATCCCATAAATTCTGCTTTTTAAATCTGTTTGCTTTCCATTAAATGCATGGAGATATTTGTGGTGTTATATGTATATTATATGCATCACACACATAAAGCACTCACTTACACACACACACTAGCACACACACTAGCCTTATAATATCTGCACACGTACACACACACACTGATCACTCATGCATGCATTTTCCCTTTATACCCTTTCCTTTCACATTTATTACATATATATATACATACATACATATATACATATATATGTCACGACCCGAAACCCACCCTAAGCGGATTACCGGATTGCGATCGCCGCCCCGAGACCCGAGGGTCCCGAGACAAGGCTCACATATGCAGCGGTATCGAATAGATGTGCAACATACATTTTGCGGAAGCGTGAAAAACTTTTTCTTTTCTTTTATCATTTTTGGATTATGCACATCCGTTCGGTACTGCCGCTCCATACATAGCATACATGGTTACACATTCAGAGTATAACTAAAAACTTAAAGACTTCATACATTCATACCGTACATATTCGACTGCCTAGAGGGCTTATTACATGTCCTTAATATGTCTACTAATACAAAAGTACTATTAGAGTTTACAGACTTATCAAAAGAGACTATTTAACCATGTCTTCCCAAAATCAGCAGATTTGTCATCGTCATCCTTAAATCAAAACTGCTGCTAATTACCTGAAAGGGGGGTCCGAACAAAGTCCGGGTAAGCTAATCTAAGCTTGTGAGCAATTCCAGTATTCGTCATGGTGTTTTTCAATTAGCAGTGGTTTAGTACATAAGAGTTCGTAAAATAGTCACCGCCAATTGTTCATATAATTGAATACAAAATATATGCATTCCTTAAAACATGTAGCTGTGAAATATTTAAAACATTCAAGCTAAACTTATACATGTGAACTTTAAAACATATAACATATCATGTATTTCTTAAATAGAGTATATAAAACTCGACCATATGCATATTGAAAATGAGAGTAAAAACATGCTTTCATTTCCAAATCATTTGTCATCTTATCACTTCCATTAGTGGAATCCGTTTCGAACCGGAGTCCCATATTACTTATCTATGGAGATATCTCATCTGCCTGAGGGATTAGATCCTGCTACCGGGCATTTTACAGGGCAATTGAGTTCCGTAAAACCCAAAATCCTGCCTATTTTACAGGGCAACTGAAAACTCAGAATCCTGTCTAAGTGCTTATGCACCATTCCTCTTATAAAACATTTATCATGTGACTTGTCTCATAAATACTTTTCATAAATTCGTAAATAAACATTCGTATACTTGAAATAAGCAAATTCAGAATATTTAACATAATTGCATTTTAACTAGACATGCTAAAAAGTATTTGAAGGAAAAACTGTTGCAGAAACCAATCACTAAGCATGTCACAATGAATTTCTAAAACAGAACAATTAAAAACTGAATCATGTAAATACTGAATTTGAACTTCAAATACTTCATATCTTATACTTAAAACCCTTTTTAAATCATGGAGTCAAATTTCCAATTCAAACACAGGGTTACTCACCTTGTACTTTTAGTCCTGCTCTATTTGGGTGTTTTTCCCTTGGCCTTCTTTAACCTTTGTCGCCATTCTTCCAAAGTTTCCGTATCCTCTTGTTCCTTAAGCTTTCTTGCTACTAGTTGCTCTTTAGTTATTGTCTTATAAATAAAGGGGCTTACACAGCATACTTCATTCGTTTTAGAAATTCGGATGCGATTTTGAATCAACTGCAGCTGTCTTTCAAGTTGTTCCCGGAAAGCTTGCTGTTTGGGGTCTTTTGCTAATTGGGCCCTTGTCTTCATAGGAATAACTTCTCGTTCTTGGCTCATTTTTGGGTTTAGTTAATTATCTGTTTAAAAACACAATTTACCATGTCAAGAAAAATAGATTTCTACAATCATACTCTTCTGGGAGTTCCATTAACTTTAATTTAAAGTTATTTACTTAACATGTTTACGTGTCGTGTCTTTTCGTATTTCATTTCTCGTATTTGCCTCAGTTTAGTTCTTTGGCAACATTTCAGTTTATAGTCATCTAACAGATGCTATTCATCAAATTTTATGTCTTTTTATTTTAGACATTTCTTTAGGTCGAATAGACTCTACCATTGAGTCCGGAGTGTTTAAGAAAGTCGGTTTAGACCTTTTCTGATTTCATTTTGACTTTAGGGGTACCAGGGGTATTTTGGTCTTTTTACCCCTTTACGTGTCTTTATTTTTCGAGACCCCGTCTCGTGTCGTGGACCTCACCATTGGACTCAGAAGGTCCAAATTAGTAAGAATACATTAATAACTTGTCAAATTTGGTCAAGGGGTATTTTGGTCATTTACCCCTTATGTGACTTTATTTTTTCGGGCCTCGTCTCGTAAAACGGACCCTATCATTGGCTTCAGAATATCCGAAATAGTAAGGATACACTATTCATTTATTAAATTTGGACTTGTTTGACTTGTTTATGGGGCAAGGGCATTTTGGTCATTTTGACATTTTCTAGGGGTCTTAAATTTTTCGGGACCTCATCTCATGTCGTGGACCTCACCAATGGGCTTAGGGGGTCCAAGATAGTAAGGTTACATATATAACTTGTAATTTTTGGACAACGGGTTATTTCGGAGTAATTAAGTTAATTAATTACATTTAATTAAATTAATTTATAACATGTAATATATATATTATTAATGGGGAATAAGGAACAGGTTGAATAGGGTGGCACGCTGGCCAGCGTGTCACCTCCCTCCCCATACATCCCAAGATCGAATCCCTCCAGGTGCGGTTGCACCTTTTTAATTTTCGGATTATCTACATTATAATATATATATATATATATCATGTTTATAAATGGACACATGTGAGCGCGTGGCCGAGTAGAAAAGAGAAGACTTCCCACGCGCGAGGGTTAGGGATCGAAACCCCGTAGCAACACTTTGCTTCCTTTTTCCTTAATTTTTCATAACACGGTTTATATATAACCGTATACGCCCCTAAACGGCGTCGTTCCAATAACTCGGTGGCAAGCCCCAAGGCTGCCACCTGTCCCGAGTCCACCCACCGTTGTAAACGGTGCACGAGTCGACTCGGTCGTCTTCCCCGAGCGACCGACTGAAAAACCCTAATTCCCGATTTCCTTTTTCTTTTATTTCGTGCAGTTTGGATCCATGGATCCTCACTGTTTTTGTCCCAAAACGTTCCTAAGGTAAAAACAAGTCGATTGGCATTCGTTTTGGAGTTTAAAACTCCTTCATATGTTCGGTTTTGGACATGATAGCTAAACCTGTATTAGCCTCGGTTCATACTCGTTTCTTGACCATTTTTTATGAGGTTTGGCTTGTTGTGATCGCCTCTTCATGGAGATCAAATTTTCATTTAAATAAACGGCTTAAATCATGAGTTAAGAGGTTTGGGGTGTAGACCCGAAACCTGCAACTTAACATTTGAGGGCCTTTGTTCATCATTTTTGGTCGCGGTCACACGTTTTTAACCTGTTTGTGTGGTCTACAAGAGGTCCCTATACACCAAACCAAGTTTGGTTTCCCTCCGATCAGACCTGCTTGAGCAAGTTCCATCCATGGCCGTGGCTTATGGGTCATGCAATCTTAGGTGTTTTTAAGCTAGATTTTCATGCTTGTTAAGGTTTAGACGTGTTCTAAACATCATATATACAAAATGGAAGCTTTAAATCAGTTCATATATAGAGAAATTCTAGAGAGGGAATTTTGACAGTTTTGAACATTCTCACCTTTTTGGTTGGTTTTTCCTCCTCTTTCTTGCTCTAATCCTTCTTCTCTTCTCCCAGTTCTTGTTCTTTTGGTTTCTTTAGCAAGAAGAAAGCATGATTTGCATGCTTGGCCTTTATAGAGAAGTGACCGACTCTTCTCACTCCTCTCTCTCTCTCTCTCTCTCTCTCTCTCTCTCTGATTCATAGCCCTACACTAGACTTCCCATCCCATAAATTTTACTTTTTCTTTTTCAACTTTGCATTTAATTTCCATAAGATATTTATACATATTATATACATATATATACATATACATATATATACAAGACACACACACACACACACCAGCTGACACACACACACACATTCACACTTGTTATCTTTTCAAATTTTACTTTTTTTTTTTTAACTTTTTCATATTTCTTTCATTTAATATATATATATATACATATACATACATTTAATTAATACATATATATATATATATATATATCAAGTCTTATAATTAATTAATTAATGTAATAATTAATTAATTATATATATATATTTTCTTCCCTCGTAGTACGTGTCATGTGACCCGGTATCCCGGGTCGGGATATTACATACACATACATGTATATGTATTTGTCCTAGCCGTATATATACGTACACATAAATACATATTTTATACTTGAAGTTCTATCCACATGTGTGCATGTAAACTCATTTTCAATAACGTGTGCATACACTGATTTTAGGTACACTACGTGTCCGTGACATATGAGCATGCATGGAAATACGTGCGTGCACGTATTACGATGCGATGTCCTGGGGTGCTCGGGTGTTGCTCGGCACTAGTTATACATTTCAATCATTTATAGTTTCCAGTCATTCATTTCCATGAAATACCATGATATACACATTTTAACAGTTCGAGTTACACTATTTGACCGACTTACCTCAGTACACGTGCCGTATCCCGGGTCGGGATATTACAAATCATAAGAAAAGAGATGTTGTGATAGCCAATGAGAACAGTTGCCTTGATGACCAATGAATAATCGGTCACAATGTTCAATCAGGAGTAATGGAAATAACATTAACTTGAATCTCTCAATGATAACATAACAAGAATGTACTACCACAATAAACCGATCACAATCAATTCAATAAGAGTGTCCTCTCAGTGTAAGATAAGTCATAAGGAATAGTGCCATTCAATAACGTAATCATATCAATCCCTAAGAGATGCATTTACTCTGTTCTCAGGTAGAATGCCAATGCAAATGTAAATGCAATGCCCATGGAAATGCAAATGGAAATGCCAGTGGAATTGCCGGTGGAAAGCCTTCAAGGAATTCATTCCTGCCACCTGTCCGTTCATGTGTTTGACCCTTAGGTCTCCAATCAAGTCAGAAAGCATCGGATGGATATTGTGACTGAGCACAAATCCAGTATTCATAACACGTCATGATCATTTCGTGATTCCATAGAAGTATAAAATGGAATATCATATATTCAATAGAGACATAACAATAGGTGATTATGCCCAAAGAATAACGCGGTAGTCGTAGTGTAGCTTTGGGGTGTCGATTCCACAGGGAGACAAAATTAAAAGAATAATAGAAAGAATTTCTGAAACTAAGAAAATATTAGACGGTTAACGAGAAAATAAAAATATAGAAAAGTGATTTTTGAATGCAAATTAATAATTAAACAAATTAATTAATGGAAGAAAATATTCAAATTTAACAAACAGTGGAGTGTCGGGAATCCCTTGCACATACATGGTATTTTAACTAGTTTTAATTCACTGATAACTCAATTGAGAAATTAAATTCTAAAAATCTCAATCGGAAGATTTAAAATTATGCATCAAAATTAGACTGAAAATAATCCTTTGAAAAATCATTCAACACTTTCAAATCACACAAATTATTATTCACATTGAGAAAACACAACGACGACAATATACCCAACGAGCAATATTGCAGTAGAGAATTGAATCAATATAAATAATTAATTGTTCCAAAAATAATCAAAACATTAATCCATTCGATAGAAAAAGCATGACTGAATCTATAAACGGACTAAACCTGTAATACCCCCAAAATCTGACATAATCCAGACTGTATTCCTTTGACGTTAATAATTTGAACTAGCTCAAATACGGTAAGCTATAACGAGACTTAATGCCCTCAGATATAAAAATGACATATGCTCGGGAAATTAATTAACCCAGTCGACCAAGTATCAAAATAAATAAATGAGACTGATACGAATAATTAATTATAAAATTATGTGAAAATAATTAATTACGATACCGAGTTTCAGTTTTAAGGCAGATTCTATATTATTCAATAAATTAATATTTTATGAAATAAAATATTAATACAGTAAAATATAAAATATATATATAATAATAATAAAATAAGGTATATATATATTGTGTACTAGAAAGCTCCATAAGAGAAGCTACTGGAAGCTGCTGGACATAATAAAATACAGATATATTATATATAAACCGTAGGAGATAAATTAGGAAGAAGCTAGAAAAGTCGGAAGAAGTAGAGAGAAAAGAGGGAGCTTGAAGCTTCTAGACCAGCCAGAAGAGAAATATAGCAACGTAGAAGCTGCTGGAACACGTGAGAAATGGATAAAATGGGGCACTTCTAGAATGCTCTAGGCTGGAGAAAACCGACCAAGAAAAGCAAAAAGGAGTGATGGAGCAGCAGGTCATGGTGTGTGTGTGCGTGGTGGCCAGGTGCTGCGGCTAATCAGGAGCAGAGATGTGCTTTTGATTGAGTAGCTCGGTTTGTTTGTGGGTCAAATTGAGAGAGAAATCTGATACGTGATTGGGTTTGGGAGTGAGACGGCAGTAGCGGTGCAGGGGAAGGCTGATTTAGCCGATTAGAGGAGTTGCCGTTGGATGCCGCAGAACCGGAATTGTTGGAGCAGTGGCACGCAGCAACAGCGCGCGGTAGCAAGGGTATGTGTATATATACGTGCGTCTTGTGTAGCGGTGCAGCAAAATTAATAAATATATATATGTATATATATATATTGTGTTATTGGTTGCGGTGCTGAGAAATTGAAGGAAAAGGGAAGCTAAAGGATGCATTTTTGAAATTGGGATTTTGAGGCTGCTGCTACGGGAGTTGCGGTGCAGCAGGTACATAACTTGATCTTGAGGGAACAGGGGCATGGTCCGAATGTTGAAGAATTTGAGGGTTTCTTCTCTTTCGATTTGGTTACTGATTGTAGGAGGGATCGAATTCATAAATATCTTGAACTGTTGTGCATAGTAAAAATCAGAGGATGAGATTGAGTATTTGGAACTTGTTCTTAGAGTCCTTCTTGGGTTATTAGTAAATTGGAAAATGTAATGTTGAAGGGAATATTGCCGGTTCATTTGCCAAACCCACTGGATTCTATTGATGCCCAAATCAGTTTCCATTGCAATTGAACAGAGTTCATGTACAAAAGAAAAAAATCTGGTAAAATAGAAAGCACAAATAGTTGTTATTGGGACTGGATTATCTTCACAAGAATGGAGTTGTGGGCAGTTACGAAAGCAGCAAAATTGGAGAGAAAGATAGATTGATTAAGCGTTGCCAAGGGCAGTTATAGGAGTTCTGTGGAGATGGCTGTTCCTGATGAGTTGATCCATGTATACATGTGTCTGTTTATGTGTGTAGTGGTGCAGAGAGGGGAACGGCAGTGATCGAGTTGCGTAGCAGTCGCTGTGGGGGTGGATCACCTTGGGCCCTTTTGTGTTGGCGATTGCTCGACTACAACAAGGACCAACAGGATCCTCTACAGAATTTAAGGGTCAGGTTTCTCTTTGGAAAATAAGGATTAGTTTATGAAGAAATATGATAGTGCAGCAGTCCCATATGGTTTTGGGCGTGCAATTAGTAATAAGGGAGTTGTTGGCTTGAGAATGAGAGAAATTGTGGGAGCTGCAGCAAACAACTAGGAATTGAAGCAGGGATGTGTTTTAGGAAGGAACGATTAGCTCGGCATGAAGAGGGAATCACGAGTTCAACAAGTAGAGAAGTTATTGTCCGTCCATCTAGAAGGTTGACTGAGCTTGGAACTTTATTCAAAAACTTAATGGCCATTCTTCGGGATGTTGTTATCTGTTATGATGGCACGGTGAGAAATGTTACAAAAAAAGAGGGAAATCGGTAACTAGAATTATGATTCCCGGATTGCCAAGTGAATCCGATGGTACCAACATCAGGTGATTGTTTTTCTACATCTCTACTCCTATGCTAATTTAATATTTGTTAATAAGATGCTAAATTGTAACTTGCCATGATCCTTAATACTTGTGACATCTTTTATAGTTTTGGGGTTGATAGTTAATAATAAATAATTTAGTTTTGTGCTCAAGCTATGGCAAAATGGTAATGCCTTGCATAAAAATTAAATAGATGCTTGATAGATAACAGTAGAGTCCAAATGACTTATATCATAACCCCGATAGCTACTAAGCTTAATTAAGGAATATAATAGTCTTAGTTGAAACCTAGTGAGAGGATAGCAGGTCATTACACTATCTTAGGGAATCCGATAGATGCCTAAGGTGATGAATAATATATGAATGGTTAAATTCTGATCTGTCTGTAATTAATGATGATTATTCAGGATGACGATTATTGAGGACATGCATGAAGGTACCTAACGCATCTGGGGGATATCTGTGAATGGAGATAAGCATAAGTTTGTGAGTAACTCGGACTCCTGACTCGGTGTATATTTTCTGTATTACTTAAAACTTGTATACTGAACTACTTTATATGCTGAACTGTTTATACATTGAATTGTTTTAAATGCATATGCTTTCATGCATACCTCTTGATCTACATTACTTGTGGCATGATTTTGTTCTATCCTGCCTTCTGATATATCCGGTTGATTCTGTTGAAGTTCGTTGTTCTGTTACTTGTCCTTTGGAGTCTGCTTTGATTCTATTTGTCATGTTGAGTCTTATCTGGGGCCCACTACGGGAATGAGTATATCAGTGGATGGATGGCTGCCTCTGTGGGACGCCCAGAGCTCAGCATCCGCTCAATCCTATCTGATCTGTTCCGCTCTGATACCGACCCCAGTCGGAGGTGTGCGATATGAGGCCCTCCACGTGAGGGGGTGGAAGGGAAGTAATGCCATCCCACATTGCCTGGGGAAGGTTCAGGCACTTTGAGCTATATCCGTTCTATTTGAGCTGTATTTGTTCCGCTCTGATATCGACCCCAGTCGGAGGTGTGCGATATGAGGCCCTCCATGTGAGGGGGTGGATGGGAAGTAATGCCATCCCACATCGCTTGGGGAAGGTTCAGGCACTTTGAGTTGTATCCGTTCTATTTGAGCTGTATCTGTTCTACTTGAGCTGCATTGTTCTATCTGAGTTACATTTGAGCATGCATATATATATATATATATATATATATATATATGAACTGGTTTTGAAACCCATGGCAGGAACCTATGTTACTCACTGAGCTTGTTTAAGCTCATTCCATTTATTTAACATTTTTCAGGATATATCTCCATTGGATTGGAAAGCGCAAGGACATGTCACCAGTGGACTGAGAGGCATTCTCAAGTAAGGATTTGATGGAAATAATATGTGGAGACTTGGGTTCTAATAGATTGATTCTTGCTATTCAGATGAGTGTGATGATGTAGTTGACTTTATTCATATGTAATAGATGTGTAGGGACATGGCTCATGGTAATGGTACTCTGGAGGAATTTGATATGCTCTGTGTTATGTATCTGTTATGGATGTGCTCTGTGATTAGAATTATTAGTTGTTTGGTTATAGACTTGCTCTGTGGTACATACTTATGAGGTATATAGTTGAGTTGCATTCTTGAGATAAAAATGTTTTAATTTCCGCTGTTCTGACCCTACACTTGGAATGCAATTCATCGTAAGGTTCAGAAGTTTGCCTTTGGTTGGTCGCATTGTTAGTCGGAGACTGACAAGGCTGCTAACTGGCATCACATCTTTCGCATCCGCGTAGGGTAGGGTGCGGGATGTGACAAAACCCTTTAATTATTCGGAGAATAAAATCCAACAATTAATTATGACTAATCATCAAAGCATTTAATAAATAAAAACCACGTACAGGAATCCAAAATAAATTAAAACAACCATCTATGGTGCAAATTTATCCCTAACCCCACTTGAAAATTTAGTTACCCATGTACAGGACAGATAACATAAACCTCACGAAGAAATATTGAGCCATGGAGTGACTGTGGCTTCCTCTTCCCTGTTGCGCAGCCGTCCCTCTTTTTTTCCTCTTCTCTGCAAGCTGCCGTCCAGTCCTCCACACGGATCCCCCTTCTGTATATTTTTTTTTCTGTTTTATATATCAGCCGCATCAAAATTGAGCCCTACACCCCAGCGCACAAGCCCATTTGGCTTTAAAAATCAGTGCCCCAAAACTGCCTCTCACGACGCTTGCCCAAGCGTGCCATACAGCCTTGTCAGCACACAACTTCACTTCTCAAATCCTCCGCACAAGCCCATCCAGCCGCTCGGACACTTCAGCCCACATCAGCACCTTATTCACTTTTTTGCTTCTTTCTCTTCAAGCCCGGGCCCACAAGCTTTGTGCCTTTTTGTTCCCTGTTCTGCGTTAAAACCCAGCCCAAGGGTTTGTTAATTCTTTGCCCGGGCCCACAACAACAGCCCCTGCCGCCCAACTTCAAAACAGTCCTTACGCACTTGGAAGCCATGCGCCTGCCCCTTGCGCATAGTCCCACCGTTCTGTGCTCCAAGCCAAACCGCCATGCCACAGCAGCCACACGACTTCTTGGCCTTGCCCCTCAGGCCCAATCCGCAACACAGTAGCACCCTGTTCAGCCCTGCATCAGCGCGACACCAGATTTCTTCAAATCATCCACACAACATGGGCCCCACGCTGCCTCTATTTAATTTCCTTTGCTTCTTCTTTCTTTTGTTCTTTGAGCAGTCAGGCCCCACTTGCTTGACTTTCTTCTGGCTTCAGCCGCAATGGTTGGACGGCTTTAAGGAATTGAAGTTCATGTGTCTAATTAAGTATAGTGCGACTGCCAAAATAAATTTAAATGAAAAATTCGAAAAGCAAAGCTTCAAAAATGTCAAGTATGCAGCACTGTCACAAATTATTTCCTACTAACAAATAAAGCTATATTTGAGATTCAAAATATTAAATAATGCTCAAATCTATCTCACTGTGAATAAAAATTAAATTTAATAAAATTAATTAAAGTCCAACATTTCTATTCATATTCTAGCAATTTAATCCAATAATAGGGTATTTAGAATGCACTTTTGCGCACTCATCAGTAGGCCTTTCCAGGCACGGTTCAACATGAAAGTAATGATACAGTAGTCAATCAAGGTCCGCAAGATAGAACAATATCGCATTGTGGATAGCAATAACATGAGGTACTTTCAAGAGTACAAGTTTGGCAGTAAAGAATAAACTTGGCTTTAGAAACACCACATGGAAGAGAAAGGGAATTTACTTACCTCTAAATGTGCGTTCTTAAATTAGTATCCCGTGAGTTTGCCCTTTCCTGTCGAGTCCCCTATATATCAATAGATCCGTCTTAGAATTAATGCTATTCAATAAATTTTATGCCTTGATATCATAAGTATCTCTAACACTAATTTAGAATTTACCATTGAGTCTGGAACGCCGAAGAAAGTCGGTTTAGGCTTTCGCGGAATTCCATTTGGACTTTTGTACTAAAAAGGGCAAAATGGTCATTTTGCACTTTTACGGAATTTTATCTTTCAGGACCCCATCTTGTGAAATGGACCTCACCATTGGACTCAGAACATCTGAGATAATAAATTTTGACTATTCATTTGCATCGTTTGGACTTCGTTTGACCCATATTTGAAATAGGGGTATTTTTGTAAAACTTAATATTTTATTAATTCTTCTGTTTGGGCCACGGTGACATTTTTTAAACTTTCTGGGGTCGGTTCACAATTTCCCAAAGTTGCGGTCTGAACCAGTTGGTTCACAACCAGTAACCCTAAACCGGCCTAACCTGTCACTGAACCAAACGGTTCAGTTAAATTCAGAGAACCGGAACTCGATAACCCTTCCTTATCCTATCCATGGTTTGGATAACCCCAAACCCAAATTTCACATTTCCTATCCCTGCAACCAAACAAACCTATTCCAATTAAAAACCAATACAAAACGACACAGTATAGCTTGCCCCTTTCATTTCTGGTCGGGTCCCGACCCGATCCTACCCAAAACTCGGTTCGACTTAACCCGATATGGCCCTCGACAATCCGGTCGTCTTCCCCGATCAATTTTTCGGTCCATGGTCACCGGAACAGTGACCATAGCCACAAATCTCCACTGTTTCACGCCCATTTTTGTTGCTTTTTAAATCTTTTCTTATCAATTCAATTCCCCTAGTCTCAAGCTTCCATTTAGATAGTTTTAAACCCTTGAAAACTACAATTTCCATCACTGTGTTTTCCCAGTTTTCGGCCGATTTTCTGATCAGCTTATTTCTCATTTTCGTGACTATATAAGCACCGTTTTGATTCCAAACTAGTTCAAATAAGTTTCTATACCTTAGAGGGTTATTTTCCTAACATTTAACCGAGTTTTAAAACATCAAATGCATGAAACCCAAAATTATTCTTAACCCTGCAACTTCAATTTTCTTACTGGTTTCTCAACCATTTCAAACATTTCTTTTTGCAATTAACTCTTTTTTACATGCTTAAGTAAACCCTACAATCATATTAAAGTTTCATGGACCAAAAATTAAAAACAGAAATTGGGCACCAACCTGGGTTTCTTGTTCCTGTTTCAGTGACTCTCTCTGGACCTCTACGTTTCCTTCAATTCTACCTCTTCTTCTACTCCTTTTCAGTGCCCTTGATTTCCTCTCTTTTCTGTTTCTAACCTCTCAACTCACAAAGCCCGTATATAAAACAACACCCACCGCCTCTTCTCTCTCTACCTTATCTCACACTCTCTCTCTCTTGCAGTCATCCTTGACTGCAGAGACCTGCCTCTTTAACCCCTCCCATCCACGTATCCTCACATATATATATATATATATATATATTTACATATATACACACACCACCTTCACCAAGGTCGGTTGGTGTGGTTCCCAAACACACTCAAGCACACACACACACACACACACAGAGTGATGCACACACATACAAACAGTGATGCACACACTGATATTTTGTTTCCTTTCCTTTTGTTTGCATGAAATATACATACGCATTTTAATATACATATATATATATATATTCATACGTGTTATACATTATAATACATGCATTTATACATATACATTCATATATAACACCCATTCATGCAAGTGTATATATATGTATTTATATTTGTACGTATAATCCGTTTATACTAGCGTACACATTCCCTTATTTTTGACAAACTACGTGCCCGTGATTTACACTCGTGCATGGAAATGCCTGCATGCACGCATCACGATGTTGGACCTTGAGGTGCTCGGGTTCGGCTCGGCACTGGCCATGCTAAGCAAACCCTTCACATCACTCAATCGTTTGGTTCCATGAAATACTATGATATAGAGCTCAAATAGCTCACATTACACTATTCAGTCGATTGACCTCAGTAAACGTGTCGTATCCCGGGTCGGGATATCACACATCATTCATTTTGCCCTTTTCTTAACGAGCTTCATCTTCCCAATGAGTTATAATCTAGCATTCCCCATTGAGTATTTATTCTCCGCGAAAGGTTGTTTGAGGATGCAATTGAATAAGCCTATTAGGATCACATTTCTTTTTGGGTAAGTTATCCATCGTAATCTTATCAACCAATTAGGATGGAATTCCCTTTTAGGTAAGTCATCTGAAGACACGATTATACCAACCTATTAGGATCGCATTTCCTTTTGTGTAAGTCATTTATCGCACTCAAATAATCTTACTAGGATGAAATTCCCTTTTAGGGAAAACGTCTAAGGACGTGGGTAATATCCCGACCTAAATGGTAACCGAGCGAGCCATGTAAACCCGAGCCATTAGGACTTTTTGTTATAACATTGAATAAAAGGACAGTTTAGAATATCAATAGCTTCGAAAGTACGGATAATACCGGGCGATGCCCGAGCAAGCCACAAACAAATACCAAAATAAAAATAAAAATAAAATTTAAAAGAAAATAAAATAAAAGAAAATAAGAAAATCAAAATAAATATATATATATATGGAAATAAGTATATACGTGTATATATGAAGGTGTATAAATATGTATATATATGGAAGCATGATATATATCTATATATATATATATAGTAAACAATATAGATAATTTATGTATATATTTAACCGCTGGGGATAGAATAGATATGTATAAATGGTGATAACGGAGGGGGCATCATTTAGGGATCTGGCAGATTTAAAAAAAAGAAAAAGAAAAAGAAAGATAAGGTTGGAAATCGGGAACAAAAAAGGAATCAGTCGAAATTAGAAGAGAAGAAGGTCAACAAAGAGAGGAAGAAAAGGAAAAGGAAGAGAGAGAAAGAGAAAGAAAGAAAGAGAGGGGTGGCCAACTTACTGTAATATATATATATATATATATACACACACACACACATGCACCAAGTGCGTAAATTGAAGGAAATAATAGAAGCTAAAGGACTCTGGGGTACTTAGAAGGGAGAAACAGAGGAAGAAGAAGAGAAAAGCCAACCAAAGAGGGTTAGAAAATTTAGTGTATTTTAAGTTCTAAATTTTTTAGGTTTTTTGTAAACTTGCTTAAAGCTTAGAAAAAATTACATGGTTAAATTCTATGAAAAAAATGGAACACGAGGAAGAAATTTCATGTAAAATGGTGGAGAAATGAAGAAGATATTGAGGTTTATCAAAAAATTGATGTTTAAGAAATTTGAATTTTGAAAGTGTTTTTGAGGTTTAATTTGCTATTTAAATGTCTTAAATCATACTTTAGAATGTTTAGAAGTGAATTTAGGCTTCAAAAGGAAGAAAAAATAAAGAAAAAAAGAATATATATATATATATATATACACCGGGTGCAGTCCGGTCACAGGCACCGGAAGGTGTAGAGATCTGAAAAAATGAGGAAAAATTTTTCGTTTTGCCGGTAGGATATTTGGCATACACGGTTTTGTCGGTCAAGCCCAGTTTTGCTAGTAAAGCATCTAAATGCGTCAGTTCACCATTTGACATGTTTAAAGGCATATTTGGAGTGTGTCATAGAAGATAAATATGCTTAGAATATCGTGAGGTAGCTACTGTTCAAATTTTAGCTAAAACGGAAACCGTTTCAAAATTGGACAAAAAGGGCGTTCGGGTGGCCCTGGTGGAACGGGCCTAAAACGACCTCAAATGAAAATATTTTCTTCTAAGAGTTTTCATTTAAAATAATTTTATGAACATTGGTTAAAACAAAATTTTGAATTGAAGCGTTTAGGAATGGGTTGTAGAGTAACGAGGTTTCGGGCTCATTAAGGGCAAAATGGTCATTTGCCCTTAGCCCCTTTGTCCCCCACTATAAATACAGCCCCCTTAGACCATTTTTATCATAAATTGGGTCTTCAATTACAGAATTCACGTTCTTATAGAGAGAGAGTGAGAAAAGCCCTAGAAATTCAAGAATTCAAGCTGCCGAAACACATATTTCGAGCGGGATTTTGGCCGAACTTTCTTCTGGAAAGTTGTTCATCTCCATGAGTAATATATCCTCACTGAATAGTTTGGCTATCCAGAAAATACAGCTTCTACAGTTTGTGAAAAACTGATTTTAGGTATGGTTTCTCGCTAAGCTAGGAATAGATTTAGTTTTTTCTTGCTTTGATACATGTTGATTGATCTGTATAGATGTTTAATTAATGCTAGGAAGTTACCTAGGTGGTGTTGAATTGAAATACCTAGAGTTGGAAATTTAGGGCTTTATGTATTCTTTGGTTTATTTGATGTTTTGTTGCCATGAGGATGATGTATCTTGTCTTTGTATTTGATTGCTATATTTGATGTGTATTTATGTGATATTTACTTGACATCTTGGAAGGGAATGAGTTGTGTAATGTATTAGTCTTTTATGTGATGTTAGCGACTTTGTGAAATTCATTGTGGTTGGTGAAATAGTGACATTGTGGCTTGAAAAATATGTTAAGTTGTGTGGTTATGATCTATGTTATGTGAAGCATGGTGTGGAAATTTAAAGTTATGAATCATGTGGGCTTTAAAGGCATGACTTGAAAATGTACACCATGTGTTTGATCAATTGTCACATTGAATTTGCATGATGAAATTATGGCATGTTGGCATAGTGAAATTCTTTGGACACATAGTGTGAGTTGAGCACGAAGTGCTATGCATTATGAGGGTGTAGATCCTGTGGTGAAAAACCCAAAATTGGCCATTTGGTACTCGCATGCCAACGGGGTCCGGACCGTGAAGCGAGACATGTATCGGTGCTTGATTGACCCGACGGAGAGCGGCCCGTGAAACAGGTGTGGTACTCGATGGACCATCGGATGCGATCCGTAAAACCGAGACATGGGCGTGGCATGACATGGCATAGAGTTGACATGGGTATGACATAGAGTTTGCATGTGTGAGTCATGCATAGCGTGTTGCATTGCATTAAACAACGGGAAGGAAAATTATATCTTGAAATTGTATACTTGCACACGCCACATCCTAAATTTGTTGCTAGTATTAGTGAGTTATCATACCAGCAGTTGAGCTGACCCATTCGTGGGCAATACATTTCAGATGAGGCACCAGCTGCTTGAGACTTCCTTGAGTGTTGAAGAAAAAGGAAGGAAAATGGATTTTGTAGAAGATTTGACCTTTGGGGGCATGTTTTGAATGTATGGGCATAAGCCCACTTTGTTGTATTTTATATTTAAACTTATGTAAATTGTAAACCTTAGGCCTTGGGCCATTTTAAAAAATGTATGAGTTGGAACTCAATGAATGTATGATGTTTGATTTAAATGTATACTAGAGGTTACTTGATATTCGGGAGTTAAATATGCATTAAATGGAAGTGTTAGAAAATAGTGGATGCATGTTTAAGAATTGATGGATTTTGATGCAATTATACCCATATATGTTGTGATTATTAGGTGATGAAAATACTTGGGAAAAACAAAGGAGACTATGTCGAATTTTTGGTAGAATCAAAGTGGAAAATAGGTGTGTAAATGACTTTTTAAAAGGAGTGAAAAAAATGTCAAAATGGGGGTTTAGGAACCTTGAACAAGGGGGATAAAAATGGGAAGAAAAGAGGGCTTAAAGGACTTGGAAAAAATTCAAAAAGGGAAAAATTGGTTGCAGCCATGAACAGTAACTTGAAAAATATCAGAAACTGCTTTCTGTGCCACAGTGTCGTGAACAGTGCAGGAACCAGCCCTAACCGCCGCAGCCCGCGCACCCGTCGCGCGCGCGCGTGCGTGCCTGCGCGCCGTGCGCCCAACGCCCCACGCCGCGCCCCCGCGCCCCTGCCGCACGCTTGCCGCGCGCATGCTGCTGCTCACGCGCGCGCCCACTGCTGCCCATGCGCGCGCGCCCACTGTTGTCTTGCTTGCTGCCACCTGCTGTCTAACCCATGGGCAGCCATTGTTTTGACCATGTTTTGGCCATGTTATGACCTATTTTCCAAGGGCATTTTGAGGCCATTAAATCATGAGTTTGACCCAAACTTTTGAGTTCATTTGAGACCATTTTAGGCCATTATATAAAGCCAAGTTAGGGGCAATTTATGGGAGACTTTTTAGGCATAGATTTCAAGGCCATGTTTGGCCATCCACTAGCGCCAACTTTGGGCTGATAGTGGGACAAGCATTTAATTTTAATCTTGCAGGAAAAATTTGAGGAATAATGCTGGGAGATTTAATTTAAATTTAATTCATTGTCATTTATTTATTCCTTTTCTTTCATTCAGTCGCTCCCCGGGTTCGTGGAAATTCGAGACGTGACAACGTGGTATCAGAGCATAGGTTCGAATACCTAGAGACCGTGGGGTGTTGTTGAACACAATGTGATTATGGCGTATGGTTTGGAATTTGTATAACCTTTGTGGACTGTGTAAAGTTCTAGTTTACGAATGCTTGGTAATGTTAGGTGTTGTTGGATGCCATGAGACCCTTAAAGGGGGGATTTGACTTAGTGTAAGCTATCGATGGTTAGTGGTGGAATCTCGTGTGTTCTGTGATTATTCTTAATGGATACATGACTTGTTGAGATTCTGTGTTAGTGGATGTCATACAATGATGCATGATTACATGATTGGATGCAGCGTGGTGCATGATATGTGTAATGTGTATATTGATATAACTATATGTGATAACTAGGTAGGAGATAACATGGTATGTGCCTAAGTACATGTTTACGGACATTATAGATTGATACTTGTTTGCCCTTAGGATATCATGTAGCATTATCGGAGAATGTTATGGGCGTGTGTATATTGTATTGCTTAAATGGGTTTTCTGACGAAAGACTACATTTATGTTGGGTGAGAGCTTGTTATTTATTTTATTGTGCACAATGGGTGGAAGTGGTTGACGTGAATTTATAGTTTATGATTAAGCAAGTGTATTTACAGAATTTGTTAGATTATCAGGTAATGATTGATGGCATTTCGTCTCAAGAGAATTGTTAGCCATGAAGGGTTTGGCAAAGATTGATGTGGAAAAATTTCGACTATGATGTAATTGAATTTTGATTTCATGCTTAGGATGAATGTTGATAAATTCAAGTGATGTGAATCAGAAAATTGGGGATTGAAATGACTTCTTAATTGAACTGGAATATATTATTTTGTGGTGGTCTATGGAGATAACCTAATGCTGGATACTATTGGCTTACCTAGTTCTACGAGATGATTGATACTAGTTGTTATGAGAATGATGAATTCGTTAAATGAACTTGTGAATATAGGCCTTGTGAAAATAATGAGTGGTATAAATTGGGCCAAATTAAGATGTGAATTATGAACCTAGTTTTAGCTTAATTTACAAGGTTGATTCCAGAATCATGATTGAATAAAAGGTAAGCATTGATTTTTGCTTTGGAGGAAAAAAAAAAAAAAAAAAACTTGTATGTCAGGCTAAAAGTTAGATGATACGAATCTCTTGAATATGGATCTTGTGTTTAAGGTGCAAATTGTGTGAATGTACTTAGAGGGAAAGTATTGTAGTTGGGACACTGGGACTTGAAAGCTTAGATTGTTATACATCTTATAAGTGAATGGTGGTTTTCACTTGTTGTTTGAAAATACGTGGGTAAAAGGTTATGAATGAGCTTGATTGGTTGGGATAAATTGATAATTGATTATGTTGCCAGGATCTAGATAATATATATGACACTTGGGAGATTTTTGTTTTTTATTTTATTCGGGGACTCGTGATGATTGCTTTGTTCCACCATCGTAGGATTCACTAGTTGGGGTAGTGAGATACTGACGGGGATCTGTAAAGGTTGCTCGATGGAGATAGCGGACTGCATTCTTTTATATTCCTTTGAGGATGAATTGGTTATTTACTTTTTGGGATGGAAATGGATTGTTACTGTAATACCCCAAAAATTCGACAGAACGAGACTGCACCCCGACTTAATAAAATTAAATTACGCGACGCTAATAAATCAAAATAGCTCCGAATACAGTAAGCCATAGCAGGAATTATTACCCTCAGATATGAAATTAATCTAGATCATGGAAAATGGTACATACTTAGGAAATTAACAACCTAGTGTCGGGATAAATAAAAGGGATTCATACGAAAAAATTTAATTATCCATATAATATGCAATAAAATAAATTATTGATGGAGACTCAAAAATTATTAAAATAAGTAAGGATACCGAGCCCTGACTTTATGTCAAATTTACCGGCATTTTATGAATTAATATTTTATGAAATAAAATATTAATACTGTAAAATATGAAATATATATATATATAATAAAATAAGGTATATATATATATATATATTGTGTACTAGAAAGCTCTATAAGAGAAGCTACTGGAAGCTGCTGGACATAATAAAATACAGAAATATTATATATAAACCGTAAGAGGTAAATTAGGAAGATGTGTAGAAGGTTCTAGCTTCATTTCTAAAGAGAAAATTCCAGAAATAATTGACACAGGAAATATTTCAACCTTCTAGATCATTCCACCATTGTATCTACATATATATATATGTGGGTGTGTGTGTGCGTGTGAGCGTTAAACGGAGAGAAAGAGAATGGAGATGTTTGCTACTGTTGTGAATTCTGTGTGTTTGCTTTTGGACGGTGCAGGTGGAGATAGTGGATCAGAAAATTGAGAATCAAATTGGACGGAATTAGGAGTTGAGCTCTGTAAACCACAGTAGATTCGGTTCAGGTGGTAGTTTGAATTGAGGGTAGCACGAAGCGGTAGTTGGTGAGATCCCCAATTCGCGATGGGTTCCCTCTCGACTTGGTTACAATACATAGCCACAAACTTGAATGCTTTATTTTTCTCAACTGGATGAGCTATACCAGAGGTGGTGAGAATTGCATGGCTTGCTTGTTGGTTTGTAAGGTGGCGAATGGTGTAGGGAATTTGCAGAGAGTGGCAGTAATGGCAGTAGCAGTGCACCAGGGTTATGTGTATGTATATACGTATGTGCGTGTTGGTGTAACAGTGTAGCGGTGCGGCAGGTGGTATGTATATATATGTATATATGTGTATGTTTGTTTATTGTTGGAGCAGAGGGGAAAGTGAAACAGGGAGAGAGTAGCGGTGCAGGGAATTTGTAGGAAGTGCGAACAGATCAGGTCTTGCGGCTTGAGGAATTTGACAGAAATGGAGCAGCAGTTGCGGCGCAGGTGCACCACCTGGCTATGTTGAGTATAAGGGAGGCATGGAGACAATGATTGGTCGCTAAGTTGGACTTCGAAACTGAGGTTTCTACGGCTGAGTATGTCCGTCGGGTCGAGATCGAGCAGATTAGATTTGCTGATCCGATCGTATCCGTGTTTGGAGGAGCAGTTCGGGAAGGAGAGAGAGACGGGAGTTGTTGAAGGGTGGATGTGTAGCCATTACAGCTGTTCAGGGATTGATACAGTTGGAAATTAGGGGCAGCAACTGTTGAGGGAATTGGCAGTGGTCTTACCACAACAGGGGAATTTAGCAATTCAGGGGCAGTAATATCGATTGAATTGGAAACTTGTGTAGTTGTCCAATTGAGGGATTTGGGTTTGATTATTTGTTTAAATTGGGTTTTGGAGTGGATTACACGGTGTAGTCTCCTTTGTTCTGTTGGCTGCTCCAGTTCAGTGAGTTTAAAGGACTGAAATACAGCAGGGAAGGAAAGCAGCAGCAATTAGGGCTGTTGTTATAGCAACAATCGGAGCTGCTATTACAGACCTGCTACGGCAGTTGTGCACTAACCTTGGTGGATAGAGAGAGAAGCAACAGATGATTTTAATGATTCTGATTGAAGGACGTTGTTAGGCAGTATATTAGCATGACTGAAGCAATAAAAAGACTTGGGTAGCTTATGATAGAGGATCTTGTTACAATGCATATGGAATTCAGGCAGTTTTATGGATTCAAGGAGTCTGGTTTCTCTCACTAGTAAAAAGGGGAAGAGCTTGAAGTACTGAAGAGTGAAACAGGAGGTGGTCAATCACCATTTACAGACCCTTATAGCAGTTAAGTGCGAGAAGCTTGAGAAGTTAATGCATCAAGGTTCCATGAGGAGATGCGTAGATGCTTGCGCAAAATAATTCCAGAGGTGAAGCTTCTGCAATGGGTTATATTCACCTGGATTGATTGGGGCTATGGGTTTTGAATTGTTTGCAGCAATTGAAAATGGTCTCTATTGGGAACAAGTTGAAGAAGCCAATGTAACTGGCTGGTTTACGGATGGCCAACATCTGTCAGACCAATTTGATCGATTGGTTTCAACTTTTGAAGTCTGGTCTGAAAGAGCACAAAGAGGATACATAAAAGAGTGGTGGAATCAAGGTAAGATTTCTGTGCTTTGTTTCTTCTGTATTAAGAACTCATTCTCTCTCTGTTTTAGAATTTCGTTGTTGGCAAATCGTTGTTATTAATTGGGTGGAATTTGATAGATGCTTGTTATGTATGAAACGAAAGAGGCAAGCTAAGGGCCATGGAAATTGATATTAAAATCCAATCTGAGGTCTAAATGCAATGATAAATTTAGTTTTGGACTTAGCGAAATTATAATGCTTTGCATAAAGATTAAATAAGTGCTTGATAGATAACGATAGAGTCTAAGTGATTTAGATTATAATCCTGATAACTACTAAAGCTTAATTAAAGAATATAATAGCCCAGTTAAAACCCAGTAAGAGGGTAATAGGGCATTAAATTATGTTAGGTGACCCGATGGATGCTTAGGATGATAAATAAGACATGAATGGTTAAAGTCTGATTTGTTTGTAATTGATGATGGTTATTCAGGATGATGATTATTCAGGATATGCAAGGAGGCACTTAACGTATCTGGAGGATATCTATGAATAGAGATAAGCATAAAGTCTGTGAGTAACTCGGACTCCTGACTTGGTGTATATTTTCTGTACTATCTAAACTTGTATACTGAACTACTTTATATGTTGAACTGTTTATACACTGAACTGTTTTAAATGCATATGTTTTCATGCATACCTATTGATCTGCATTACTTGTGGCATGAGTTTGTTCTATCTTGCCTTCTGATATATCCTGTTGATTCTGTTGAAGTTTGTTGTTCTGTTACCTGTCCTTTGGAGTCTGTTTGATTCTGTTTGTCATGTTGCGTCTTATCTGGGGCCCACTATGGGATTGAGTATATCAGTAGATGGATAGCTGACTCTGTGGGACGCCCAGAACTCAGCATCCGCTCAATCCTATCTGATCTGTTCTGCTCTGATACCGACCCCAGCCGGAGGTGTGTGATATGAGGCCCTCCATGTGCCGTAAGGACACGGGCCCTCCATGTATGGGGGAGGGGGTGGATGGGAAGTAATGTCATCCCACATCGCCTGGGGAAGGTTCAGGCATTTTGAGCTGCATCCGTTCTATTTGAGCTGTATCTGTTCTACTTGAGCTGCATTGTTCTATCTGAGTTACATTTGAGCATGCATATATATATATATATATATATATATGAACTGGTTTTGAAACCCATGGCAGGAACTTATGTTACTCACTGAGCTTGTTTAAGCTCATTCCATTTATTTAACATTTTTCAGGTTGTATCTCCATTGGATTAGAAGGCACAAGGAGATGATACTTGTAGACTGAAAGGCATTCCCAGGTGAAGATCTGATGGCAATAAAATGTGGAGACTTGGGTTCTGATGGGTTGACTCTAGCTATTCAGGTGAGTGTGATGATATAGTTGACTTATCCATGTACAAGAGATATGAAGGGAAATGGGTCATAGTAATGGTACTCTGGAGGAATCTGATATGCTCTGTGTTATATATCTGTTATAGATGTGCTCTATGGTTAGAGCTATTGGCTGTTTGGTTATAGACTTGCTCTATGGTATATACTTATGTGGTATATAGTTGAGTTGCGTTCCCGAGATTAAAAGGTTTTAATTTCCGCTGTTCTGACCCTACATTTAGAATGCAATTTATCGTAAGGTTTAGAAGATTGCCTTTGGTTGGTCGCATTGTCGGTCGGAGACTGGCAAGGCGGCTAACTGGCATCACATCTTGGGCATCCGCGTAGGGTGGGGTGCGGGATGTGACAGTTACTGTCACGCCCCGAATTTCCACGAACCCGGGGGGCGACTGAATGACAGAAAAGGAATAAATAAATGACAATGAATTAAATTTAAATTAAATCTCCCGCATTATTCCTTAAATTTTTCCTGCAAGATTAAAATTAAATGCTTGTCCCACTATCAATCCAAAGTTGGCGCTAGTGGATGGCCAAACATGGCCTTGAAATCTATGCCTAAAAAGTGTCCCATAAATTGCCCCAACTTGGCTTTATATAATGGCCTAAAATGGTCTCAAATGAACTCAAAAGTTTGGGTCAAACTCATGATTTAATGGCCTCAAAATGCCCTTGGAAAATAGGTCATAACATGGCCAAAACATGGTCAAAACAATGGCTGCCCATGGGTTGGACAGCAGGTGGCAGCAAGCAAGACAACAGTGGGCGCGCGCGCATGCGCAGCAGTGGGCGCGCGCGTGAGCAGCAGCATGCGCGCGGCAGGGGTGCGGCGTGGGGTGCTGGGCGCGCGCGCGCGCGGGCTGCGGCGGCTGGGGCTGGGGCAGGTTCCTGCACTGTTCACGACACTGTAGCACAGAGAGCAGTTTCTGATATTTTTCAAGTTACTGTTCATGGCTGCAACCAATTTTTCCCTTTTTGAATTTTTTCCAAGTCCTTTAAGCCCTCTTTTCTTCCCATTTTTATCCCCCTTGTTCAAGGTTCCTAAACCCCCATTTTGACATTTTTTTTTCACTCTTTTTAAAAAGTCATTTACACACCTATTTTCCACTTTGATTCTACCAAAAATTCGACATAGTCTCCTTTGTTTTTCCCAAGTATTTCATCACCTAATAATCACAACATATATGGGTATAATTGCATCAAAATCCATCAACTCTTAAACATGCATCCACTATTTTCTAACACTTCCATTTAATGCATATTTAACTTCCGAATATCAAGTAACCTCTAGTATACATTTAAATCAAACATCATACATTCATTGAGTTCCAACTCATACATTTTTTAAAATGGCCCAAGGCCTAAGGTTTACAATTTACATAAGTTTAAATATAAAATACAACAAAGTGGGCTTATGCCCATACATTCAAAACATGCCCCCAAAGGTCAAATCTTCTACAAAATCCATTTCCTTCCTTGTTCTTCAACACTCAAGGAAGTCTCAAGCAGCTGGTGCCTCATCTGAAATGTATTGCCCACGAATGGGTCAGTTCAACTGCTGGTATGATAACTCACTAATACTAGCAACAAATTTAGGACGTGGCGTGTGCAAGTGTACAATTTCAAGATATAATTTCCCTTCCCGTTGTTTAATGCAATGCAACACGCTATGCATGACTCACACATGCAAACTCTATGTCATACCCATGTCAACTCTATGCCATGTCATGCCACGCCCATGTCTCGGTTTTACGGATTGCATCCGATGGTCCATCGAGTACCACACCTGTTTCACGGGCCGCTCCCCGTCGGGTCAATCAAGCACCGATACATGTCTCGCTTCACGGTCCGGACCCCGTTGGCATGCGAGTACCAAATGGCCAATTTTGGGTTTTTCACCACAGGATCTACACCCTCATAATGCATAGCACTTCGTGCTCAACTCACACCATGTGTCCAAAGAATTTCACCATGCCAACATGCCATGATTTCATCATGCAAATTCAATGTGACAAATAATCATACACATGGTGTACATTTTCAAGTCATGCCTTTAAACCCCACATGATTCATAACTTTAAATTTCCACACCATGCTTCACATAACATAGATCATAACCATACAACTTAACATATTTTTCAAGCCACAATGTCACCATTTCACCAACCACAATGAATTTCACAAAGTCACTAACATTCCATGCAAGACTAATACATTACACAACCAATTCCCCTCCAAGATGTCAAGTAAATATCACATAAATACATACCAAATATAGCAATCAAATACAGAGACAAGATACATCATCCTCATGGCAACAAAACATCAAATAAACCAAAGAATACATAAAGCCCTAAATTTCCAACTCTAGGTATTTCAATTCAACACCACTTAGGTAACTTCCTAGCATTAATTAAACATCTATACAGCTTAATCAACATGTATCAAAGCAAGAAAAACTAAATCTATTCCTAGCTTAGCGAGAAACCATACCTAAAATCAATTTTTCACAAACTGTAGAAGCTGTATTTTCTGGATAGCCAAACTGTTTGGTGAGGATATATTACTCGTGGAGACGAACAACTTTCCAGAAGAAAGTTTGGCCAAAATCCCGCTCGAAATATGTGTTTCGGCAGGTTGAATTCTTGAATTTCTAGGGCTTTTCTCACTCTCTCTCTCTCTATAAGAACGTGAATTCTGTAATTGCAGACCCAATTTATGATAAAAATGGTCTAAGGGGGCTGTATTTATAGTGGTGGACAAAGGGGCTAAGGGCAAATGACCATTGTGCCCTTAATGAGCCCGAAACCTCGTTACTCTACAACCCATTCCTAAACGCTTCAATTCAAAATTTTGTTTTAACCAATGTTCATAAAATTATTTTAAATGAAAACTCTTAGAAGAACATATTTTCATTTGAGGTCGTTTTAGGCCCGTTCCACCAGGGCCACCCGAACGCCCTTTTTGTCCAATTTTGAAACGGTTTCCGTTTTAGCTAAAATTTGAATAGTAGCTACCTCAAAATATTCTAAGCATATTTATCTTCTATGACACACTCCAAATATGCCTTTAAACATGTCAAATGGTGAACTGACGCAGTTATATGCTTTACTAGCAAAACCGAGCTTGACCGACAAAACCGTGTATGCCAAATATCCTACCGGCAAAACGAAAAATTTTTCCTCATTTTTTTCAGATCTCTACAGTTACAGTGGGAGAGAGGCTACGAGTACTTCTGACGGAGATAGCTTTTAGTTCACAAGAGATCGCTGAGATTTCTTAGTTCCACTTTTGTATGACTCGAGGAGTTAGGGAAGGATATGTTGGCTAGTTTGGTAGCAGGTGGTAGTGAGACTACGAAGAGCATATTACCACCAGTAGTGGATGATTGTTCAGATGTTTGTTCAGGATGACTAGACTAGTCTACCACCTAGACGAGAGATAAACGTTTACGATAGAGCTTATCCCAGACACTATGCCTATTACCGTTCTACTTTAAGATAGGGCTCCAACTGAGTTGAAGGGGCCTCAATTGGTTGCTAAGCTTTTGAGGTATAAGTTTTGGCTTTCAGAAGTACGGTTTATAGGCCATGTTGTCTTGGGTAGCAGAGTGGTATTGATAGTGCTACCACCAGTTAGGAAAGAGTTTCAAACATCTTTCTAAAAGACTTATCTAATTAAGTATGGCATAATTCGGTGAAATTATAATGCATGGAATGTGCTTGTCTCTATTAGTATACTAGACTAACCACTTACGAGTATAAATTACATGATGTGCTTAACATGCTTATGCTTTGAACCGAATCTTGTGTTTTAGAACTAATTAAAAAATGATAAGATAATAAAGACATGGATAGCTAGCATTGAGTATGTTCTTGTTAGTGTGTACGTATGGATTGTTTTGGTTGGTAAAACTGATTGTGTGCTTAACATCTATTTTTTTTTTATGATTGTATCGTGTATTATAATCATGATATGTATATATTGCTTGTTATGACCATATGATATAGAAATGTATATACTAGGTTATAAATCCATGTAATTAGGATCACTTGAAATTGTATTATGACTATACTGAATTGGTAACATGTTTTGAGTTACAAGTGTATGGACTGGCCAATCCATCACCCAGTAACGAAAAGAGCTGTGATCCATGAAGGGTTATCACCTAGTTATATACAGGGAAAAGGAAAAGATACCTAATGATGCAATTTAAGGCAACAAGAAAAAAAATGAATTACCTAAGGCGAACTTGCATGAATATATATTACATACATGAAGGAAATACGATGTATCTTAAGTAATTGCCATGTTTTCTTGGTTTGTCATACGTGTTACGTGTAAGATTTTTTTTCCTTACTATATGTGTAAAGTATGTGGGAATAACTAGGGTATGCTGATTTCTCCTACGCGTGAAACACATATAGTACATATTTTATTTTAAAACCCCTACGGATTAGATACGTGCGTGCTTGCATATTAGAATGTAATTTGGAACATGTTTTTGGATAATACAAATTTGAAAGCTTGAAAGCTTAAGAAGATGAAGAAGGAGAGACTTGGAGTAAGATGTGGTATGTTTGATGATTGATGAACTGGGACTAGATGCCTACGTCTATGTGATGGACCAAGTGAATTATGAGGTAGACTATGAGCGTAGTGATTTATAAGATGGGCTCTATGCTTGGACATCCATAGGGTCGACTATGTGCCTGTTTACCTATATGCTAAGCTATATGCTTATTTATGTATACTTATATGCTGGGATGGATATATGCATACTCGTTTAGTAACCGTTATAACACTACGACTATGATTTTTCCATACAGATTGATGGTTATCAATGCATGTATAGGAACATGTTTAAAGATGTTTATGTGTAAGTGAGTTTGATAAATGTGGGTAAGGATTGATGTATATTCATGATTGAAATTGGTGAAGAGTTTCATTAAGACCCTCAATGGTTAGGAGACTTTAATGAAATTATTGCTTAGGACAATGATGAGTTAGAATAACCTTAGAAGAAATTGCGAAAATTTGTTTTCCTTCTCTGATGAATTGTTCTTCTGAACCTAGATGTTTTGCTTTAAGTTTCATGATTGGAGTACGTAAACTACATTGTCCTACAATTGACTGTTTATGTAATATCCCGACCCGGGATACCGGGTCACATGACACGTATTACGAGGAAAAGAAAATTTATTTATATATATAATTAATTAATTATTAAATTAATTAATTAAGCATGAGAAAAGTATATATATTAATTATATTATATATATTTATATGTATAAGGTGAAACATGTATGTATGTAAGTATGTATATGTATAAAATGAAAAGAGTGAACAGTGTGTAAAGAGGTGTGTGTGTGTTGTCTTATATGTGTATATGTATATATATTATATGTATAAATATCTCAAAAATTAAATGTAAAGTAGGAAAGAAGGAAAGAAAAATTTATGAGATGGGAAGGCTATGTAGGGCTATGAAATCAGAAAGAAGAGAGAGAGAAAGGAGAGAGAGAGAATAGAGGAGAGAGAGAGAGAGAGAGGTCGGTTCCCTTTTCTTTAAAAGGAACAAACATGTATTACATGCTTGTTTCGTAAGAAAAGAAAGCTGAGGAACTGAAGGAGAAGAAGAGGAAGGAAATCAGAAAGAAAAGACCTAGAACTCACGACCAAAAAGGTGAGAAATGTTCAAAGTTGTCATTTTCTCTCTCTAGAATATTTTTGCATGTGTTAAGAGATTAGGTTATGATTTGTGTATATGAGGCTTAAATATATATATAGACGTGTATTAAGCATGAAATTAGGCCATGAAAACGACTCACAACATGAAACCCAGAAGAACCGCCATGGGAAGACCTTGCTTGAAGCAGGTCTGAACCCATGGCAACTAAACCAAAAATGGTGTATCAAGGCTTCAAGAAGAAGCCATGAAGGTTATAAAAACGTGTCACCGCGACCAAAAATCACAAACAATGGCCTCCAAATATCGAGTTGCAGGTTGCGGGTGTAAGACCCAATCCTTTAAACTTTGTGTTAACTTGATATTTAAGAACGAGATATGAATCCCCATGAAGAGGGGATCATAACAAACGAGATCCCATGAAATTTGGTTAAGAAATAAGCATGAACGACCGAAATAACAGTTCGGATTATCGAGTTTAAAACCGAATATATGAAGAGGTTTTGAACTCCAAAATGAATGCCAATCGAATTGTATAAACCTAAGGAACATTTTGGGACAAAAATAGTGAAGAATGATTGAGTGAAACGTCACGAAATAGAAGAAAAAGGGAAACTGAAACTAGGGTTTCTTCAGTCGGTCGAAGTGGGGAAGACGATGACGGGTTGACTCGTTTTAAAATGTGGCCGAGTTGACTCAGACAGGTGGCAGCCTCTGGGCTTGCCACCGATTAAATAGAACGACGGCGTTTTGAATGGGGTTGTTTTAATTTGGACGCTAGGGCTGACGTCATCATGACGTCAGCCACATGTAAATAAACCGGATAGACTGATTGGTTTACGACTGAACCGGACTGGTTCATTTAAAACTGGACCGAACCCTTTGGTTTCTAAATTATTTTAAAAATAAATAAACCAACACTCTTTGTATTTGCGGATTGACCCCAGAATTTCTGGACAATCCTACTATGGCCCAACTGATGAAGAATTTATGCATTTAGACCCCTGGAAGAATAATTAAATAATTAAATAATAAATTTAATTATTTAATAAATAAAGTAAAATTACTATTATACCCTTGGGTAATAAATAGAGCAAATGAAGTCTAAATTAAGCATATGAATAGTGTATCCTTACTATTTTGGATATTCTGAGACTAATGGTAGGGTCCGTTTTACGAGACGGGGCCCGAAAAAATAAAAACACGTAAGGGGTAAATGACCAAAATGCCCCTTGACCAAAATTAACAAGTTATTAGTGTATTCTTACTATCTCGGACCTTTTGAGTCTAATGGTGAGGTCCACGACACGAAACGGGGTCCCGAAAAAATAAAGACACGTAAAGGGTAAAAAGACCAAAATACCCCTAGTACCCCTAAAGCCAAAATGAAATCAGAGAAGGTCTAAATTGACTTTCTTTGACATCCCGGACTCAAAAATGGAGTCCAAATTACGAAACGAAGTACAGAAAAATATGACACGTAAAACGATAAAATGACCATTTTGCCCTTTTACATATAACAGTCCGAATTAAATGTTAGGAAAGCCTAAACCGACTTTTTTCGACACTCTGGACTCAATGGTAGAGTCTATTCGACCAAAAGAAATGTCTAAAATAAAAAGACATAAAATTTGATGAATAGCATCTGTCAGATGACTATAAATTAAAGTAATGCCAAAGTACAAATACTAAGGCGTGTACGAGAAATGAAATACGAAAAGACACGACACGTGAACATGTCAAATAAATAACTTTAATTCAAAGTTAATGGAGCTCCCAGAAGAGTATAAATTGAAATAAATTCAATTTCTAACACATTAAATTATGTCATAGGTTTCAAGTACGAGTTAAATTAAGTACCTATGAAATTATGAAATCGTTTTAGGATCTAATACGATTTAAGCATAAGTTAAGGAATATCGAGATGATATTACAATGAATGTGAAGTTGATGAGGTGTTTATGAATTGTTCTTAGGAACTACAAGGAAAGTGGGAAAGCGCATTTTTAGCACTAACCCTAAAGAATCAAGGTGAGTAACCCTGTATTTGAAGTGGAGATTTAACTCCATGGATTTGAAAAGGTTTTAAATGCAAAGATATGAAGTGTTTGAAATTTCGAATTCAGTATTTACACGATTCAGTTAAATTGTTCTGTTTTTATAAACTCTATTATGACATGATTAGTGAATGGTTTCTGTCATGGTTTTCTTAAAACATATTTCAGCATCTCTAAAGTTTTAAATGCCAAATTATGTAAAGTGTTCTGAATTTGTTTGTATCAAGCATTTAAAGGATTTGTTATGAAATTATGTACATGATGTTTTAAATGTTTATGAGAAACACCTATTTGAAGAAATCATGTATTAAATGTATTTGAATGTAAGAAAAGCTGTGCCTAAGCACTATGGTTTTTGGTTGGGTTGTACGGAACTCAGCCGACTTTCTAAATAACAGATTTTTGGGTTGTACGGAACTCAATTGATCTGTAAACATATGATGGATTTTTGGGTTGTACGGAACTCAATTAATCTATAAAAACATGATGGGATTTTGGGTTGCACGGAACTCAATTGACTGTCAAAATGCCAGGTAGCAGGATCTAATCCCCCAGGCATGAGATATCTCCATTTATAAGTAATATGGGAGTCCGGTTCGAAACGGATTCCACTAATGAAAGTGATAAGATGACAAATGGTTTGAAAATGGAAGCAGGTTTTACCCTCATTTTCAATGTGCATATGTTTTGAGTTTTATATACTCTATTTAAGAAATACATGTTATGTTATATGTTTTGAAGTTCATGAGTATAAGTATAGCTTGATTACTTTAAATGTTTCAAAGCTACATGTTTTAAGGAATGCATATATTCTGTATTCAAAGTATACGAACAATTGGCAGTGATTATTTTACAAACTCTTATGTACTAAACCACTGCTAATTGAAAACCCCATGACGAATACTGGAATTGCTCACAAGCTTAGATTAGCTTACCCGGACTTTGTTCGGACCCCCCCTTTCAGGTGATGCAGCAAACAGGGTCTTAAGGACGATGACGATGAGTCTAGCTGTTTTTCGAAGGATATGTTTAAGTGGTTTCTTTTGAAGAACCTATGAACACTAGTAGTACGTTTTGTATTAATAGACAAAGTAAGAACATGTGATGAGCCCTCAGGGAAACCAAATATGTATTGTATTAATGTATGAAGTCTTTAAGTTTTCGTTATACTCTGAATGTGTAACCATGTATGCTATGTATGTAGCGGCAGTATCGGACGGATGTGCATAATTTAAAAATAAGAAAAGAAAAGAAAAAGTTTTTCACGCTTCCGCAAAACGTATGTTGCACATCTATTCGATACCGTTGCCTATGCGAGCCTTGTCTCGGGGCCCTCGGGTCTCGGGGCGGCGGTCGCGATCCGGTGATCCGCTTAGGGTGAGTTTCGGGTCGTGACAGTTTAGGTAATATCTATGAGTTTGAAATACATAGGCTACTCTTTATTAATGCATAACACTTAGCCTCGACTGTATGTAGGCTAAGGTGGATGATGAGGACCTTACTTTAACATTATGACATTGATGTCGTATGGATAATTGTAGTACTTGTACGATATTAGATTATGGAAATACACTAAAGTGCTGGTGATGTATGGAGAACATAGTAATGGATTGTTGGATGATTTCATAGTTTGATGTGAGGTAGATTGGATGGTCATAACATGTGTGAGAGATCTTGAGGTGTCCTTGTAAACAGTGAGAATTTTCCCTTTATTTTTATTATTTTGTGTTGAACTATGAAGGTGAATCATGATACTTGGATGGATTTAGAAAATTGGCATTGAGGAGCCAACATATTTTGAGGATTTCATTATGCATTGTGACATGGGTAGTGGGCCGTTACATATGGGATCAGAACCAGACCCTAGCAGGGAGTGTGGAGATGGCTGTACACCGCTGCACGCCCGCCCAAGTGGACGAGGTTCCCTTGGGGGGAGGGAGTAATGGGTGAGAGTAATGTATTCGACATCGCCTGGCTGAGGGAGAGGTGAATGATCCAGGGTAAGGCCGTATGTCTCCATGTTACAATGCATTTTGAATTGATCTTTTATTATTTTGTGGAAGAAGTATAATTTTAAATTTTGGGACGAAATTTCTTTAAGGGGGGAAGGATGTAGAGATCTAAAAAAATGAGGAAAAATTTTTCGTTTTGCCGGTAGGATATTTGGCATACACGGTTTTGTCAGTCAAGCCCCGTTTTGCTAGTAAAGCATCTAAATGCGTCAGTTCACCATTTGACATGTTTAAAGGCATATTTGGAGTGTGTCGTAGAAGAGAAATATGCTTAGAATATTTTGAGGTAGCTACTGTTCAAATTTTAGCTAAAACGGAAACTGTTTCAAAATTGGACAAAAAGGGCGTTCGGGTGGCCCTGGTGGAACGGGCCTAAAACGGCCTCAAATGAAAATATTTTCTTCTAAGAGTTTTCATTTAAAATAATTTTATGAACATTGGTTAAAACAAAATTTTGAATTGAAGCGTTTAGGAATGGGTTGTAGAGTAACGAGGTTTCGGACTCATTAAGGGTAAAATGGTCATTTGCCCTTAGCCCCTTTGTCCACCACTATAAATACAGCCCCCTTAGACCATTTTTATCATAAATTGGGTCTGCAATTACAGAATTCACGTTCTTATAGAGAGAGAGTGAGAAAAGCCCTAGAAATTCAAGAATTCAAGCTACCGAAACACATATTTTGAGCGGGATTTTGGCCGAACTTTCTTCTGGAAAGTTGTTCGTCTCCACGAGTAATATATCCTCACCGAACAGTTTGGCTATCCAGAAATTACAGCTTCTACAGTTTGTGAAAAACTGATTTTAGGTATGGTTTCTCGCTAAGCTAGGAATAGATTTAGTTTTTTCTTGCTTTGATACATGTTGATTGATCTGTATAGATGTTTAATTAATGCTAGGAAGTTACCTAGGTGGTGTTGAATTGAAATACCTAGAGTTGGAAATTTAGGGCTTTATGTATTCTTTGGTTTATTTGATGTTTTGTTGCCATGAGGATAATGTATCTTGTCTTTGTATTTGATTGCTATATTTGATGTGTATTTATGTGATATTTACTTGACATCTTGGAAGGGAATGAGTTGTGTAATGTATTAGTCTTTTATGTGATGTTAGCGACTTTGTGAAATTCATTGTGGTTGGTGAAATGGTGACATTGTGGCTTGAAAAATATGTTAAGTTGTGTGGTTATGATCTATGTTATGTGAAGCATGGTGTGGAAATTTAAAGTTATGAATCATGTGGGGTTTAAAGGCATGACTTGAAAATGTACACCATGTGTTTGATCAATTGTCACATTGAATTTGCATGATGAAATCATGGCATGTTGGCATGGTGAAATTCTTTGGACACATGGTGTGAGTTGAGCACGAAGTGCTATGCATTATGAGGGTGTAGATCCTGTGGTGAAAAACCCAAAATTGGCCATTTGGTACTCGCATGCCAACGGGGTCCGGACCGTGAAGCGAGACATGTATCGGTGCTTGATTGACCCGACGGGGAGCGGCCCGTGAAACAGGTGTGGTACTCGATGGACCATCGGATGCGATCCGTAAAACCGAGACATGGGCGTGGCATGACATGGCATAGAGTTGACATGGGTATGACATAGAGTTTGCATGTGTGAGTCATGCATAGCGTGTTGCATTGCATTAAACAACGGGAAGGGAAATTATATCTTGAAATTGTACACTTGCACACGCCACGTCCTAAATTTGTTGCTAGTATTAGTGAGTTATCATACCAGCAGTTGAGCTGACCCATTCGTGGGCAATACATTTCAGATGAGGCACCAGCTGCTTGAGACTTCCTTGAGTGTTGAAGAAAAAGGAAGGAAATGGATTTTGTAGAAGATTTGACCTTTGGGGGCATGTTTTGAATGTATGGGCATAAGCCCACTTTGTTGTATTTTATATTTAAACTTATGTAAATTGTAAACCTTAGGCCTTGGGCCATTTTAAAAAATGTATGAGTTGGAACTCAATGAATGTATGATGTTTGATTTAAATGTATACTAGAGGTTACTTGATATTCGGAAGTTAAATATGCATTAAATGGAAGTGTTAGAAAATAGTGGATGAATGTTTAAGAATTGATGGATTTTGATGCAATTATACCCATATATGTTGTGATTATTAGGTGATGAAAATACTTGGGAAAAACAAAGGAGACTATGTCGAATTTTTGGTAGAATCAAAGTGGGAAATAGGTGTGTAAATGACATTTTAAAAGGAGTGAAAAAAATGTCAAAATGGGGGTTTAGGAACCTTGAACAAGGGGGATAAAAATGGGAAGAAAAGAGGGCTTAAAGGACTTGGAAAAAATTCAAAAAGGGAAAAATTGGTTGCAGCCATGAACAGTAACTTGAAAAATATCAGAAACTGCTCTCTGTGCTACAGTGTCGTGAACAGTGCAGGAACCAGCCCCAGCCGCCGCAGCCCGCGCACCCCTCTCGCGCGCGCGCGCGCTCTCGCGTGCCTGCGCGCCGTGCGCCCAGCGCCCCACGCCGCGCCCCTGCCGCGCGCTTGCCGCGCGCATGCTGCTGCTCACGCGCGCGCCCACTGCTGCCCATGCGCGCGCGCCCACTATTGTCTTGCTTGCTGCCACCTGCTGTCCAACCCATGGGCAGCCATTGTTTTGACCATGTTTTGGCCATGTTATGACCTATTTTCCAAGGGCATTTTGAGGCCATTAAATCATGAGTTTGACCCAAACTTTTGAGTTCATTTGAGACCATTTTAGGCCATTATATAAAGCCAAGTTGGGGCAATTTATGGGACACTTTTTAGGCATAGATTTCAAAGCCATGTTTGGCCATCCACTAGCGCCAACTTTGGGCTGATAGTGGGACAAGCATTTAATTTTAATCTTGCAGGAAAAATTTGAGGAATAATGCGGGAGATTTAATTTAAATTTAATTCATTGTCATTTATTTATTCCTTTTCTTTCATTCAGTCGCTCCCCGGGTTCGTGGAAATTCGGGGCGTGACAGAAGGGGTGACTGGAACTATACTGTTCCGTCACCAGACTTTCGTGAGGGGCCGGGTAGGTCTCAGGTCGGGTCAGCCCAGGCATAGTAACAAGCTAAACCTGCACCGTTTTAACCTTGGTTTAGTTTGAAAGTTAATTGAAACTGATTCGGATTTTAGAAAAAAAAGGGGAGGATGCGTTGCAGCTGGGGTTTGAACGTAGGAGCTGATGGCAGGTGGGGGGGGGGGAACACCCACCACTGTGCTACACTTGCACATGTTAACAAAAATAGGGTTTATATAAATATATTATATAAATTAGAAATTTAATTAAATAATTAATTAAATATTTAAATAGTTCCTGATGTCCAAATGAAACAAATAAATAGTGTAAGTTTACTATCTTGGACCTTCGGGATCCAGTGAAGAGGTCCATTTTATGAGACAAAGTCTCAAAAAATAAAATACCCGTAGACATGCCAAAATGACCAAAATACCCCTAAAACAAATGTGAGTCAAACGAACTCCGATTAAATTAAGTAAATAGTGAAATTTTATTATTTCAAACGTTTTGGACTCAACGGTGAAGTCCAAATTGTGAAAACAGAACCCAAAAAATTGAGACATGTAAAATGACCATTTTTCCCTTTCAGTATAGAAGTCCAAATGAAAAACCGTGAAAAGCCTAAATTATTAAAAGAGATACTTAGTGTAGCGAGATGTACAAATTGATAAATGACATTAAAATTGAGACATGTTTATTGATGTATAGGCAAGGCAAAGGGAAAAGGAAAAGTTACGGAATACTGAGGTAGATCACACGGATAAAAAGTAAGTAAACTTCTATCTCCTATACGTGGTTTTCCAAGCCACATTCTTTCTATTACTGCCAAAATTTTGTACTCATGTACGTACCCACTGCTATTGTCCTACCATTGATATTGTTCTATCTGGTGGATGCTTATTGACTGTTATCTTATGATTGCTTTATTGTACTGTGCCTTAAAAGGCCTATATTTATATGTTTATTGTATGATATTCCATACCTTATTCATTTCTTATAGAATTACGATAGAATCCTAATTTATGATAAATGCCAGATTTTGTGCTCAGCCACAATATCCATCTGATGTTATCTGATTGACCGAACCTACGGGTCAATTTATGGGACCTACAGGTCGAGTCCATAAACGGACACACAACAATGATGGCATTTTTATGCAGTGAGTTAAAAGGGCATTATATATGCATTCATGTTAAGGAGGGTATGCCGGGCCCTCAAAAGATCGAGGGTCTGCCAAACCTTGAACAGAGTAAATGCATCACTCATGTTTAACTATTATGCTGACGTTTATAGAATTCATAGGATGTTTTCATTTCCCTATGAATAGTTATATGTTGATGGTTCCTTATTTATTGGACTTGACTATGACCAATTTATTGTGGCAGTATATTTATGTTGATTGTGATTATTTAGCATTTCCCATATTCATGCTACACCATTACTCATAATTTTTATTGTGCCTTACTATTCATTGGCCATTGTGGCATTTTTACCATTAACTACAACTGTTTCCATGATTGGCTATCATGTTCACCTATGAGTTTATATGTTCTATGTTAACCCTAACTCGTATTGGAGATAGGCTTTTACTTACTAAGTTTTGTTAGCTCACCCCAACTTACTATTTTTAGGTAAGGATGCTGCAAAACCATAATAGGAGTCCAAAAGCATAGGGGACAGTTTGAGGATTATGTTAGTAGTAATGATAGAAGTTGCTCCCTTGTACTCACGACCTAAGAGTAGTATTATGTTAAGTTTATGTCAGTTTATATTTAACATTGTCAAACAATATTTTATATTAACACTTCCGCTTATGTACTGTTTAAGTTTTACATTATCTATATTGTGGTCATTGATACTGATACAAAGGAAGAATGGAAAAAGTAGGGACGGCCATTGGGTCGGCCCCACGACACGAGATCCACATAAGGTGAGTTTTGGGTCGTGACAGCTTGGTATCAAAGCAAAGTCTCAGGTTCTAGTGAGTCATGGGAGACAGGATTAGAGTACTAGAGTTGTTAAAACCTAAGAGTTAGTCAATAGATAACATTGACATTACTAAGTTAGACCTTTATGAGAACACTGACTATTATTTTACGTATACGTGGATCTAACCTCAGCTAAATTGTATTGGTGTAACTTCCGCTTTAAGTAATTTATTGATATAGAATGAACGCGTTGGGGCATGTATATTGATACTCTAGAGATATTTGGTGACAGATTCTAGACGTGCTCTAATGTGTTTAGATGAGTTGCATTTTCAATTTAAAAATGTTTTAATTTCTGCTGCTTTGACCCTACATTTAGAATGCAATTCATTATAAAGTTCAGAAGTTGCCTTTGGTTGGTCGCATTGTCGGTGGACAAAACTGACAAGGTGGCCAACTGGCATCATGCCCTCGGGATTCGCGTAGGGTGGGTTTCGGGTCGTGACAGAATGATATCAGAGCTTAGGTTAATGGTCTTTGGGGAAGACCAAGTCGTGATTAAGGTTGATGTTTCTTGGGTGACTAAGATGACCAGATGAATAATAAACCTCGGAAGACAATAGTAGGCTTATGAGCGAAGTTAATGATCTTGAGAAATCGAGGACTATATTATAGCTTATGGTTAATGATTCTTTTGGAAAGATCATACCAACCCTAGATTTGAGGATTAGATGATTTAAATGATTAAATGATCAGTGGCTTTTGGAGGACGATAGCGTGTTTAGTACTGAGATTAATAGTCTTTGGGAAAAGACTGTACTATGACTGAATTTGATGATTCTTGGACAATTGAGATGATTAATTAAATAGTGACTTCTGGGAGATAGTAGTATGCTTAGGGGCAAAGGTTAAGGATTCTTTGGAATAATCATAGCGGTATTGAGGTCGTGGATCTTTAAATGATTAAGTTATATATTGACTGGTAAATTAGGGAAGCTATGGTTTAAACAAGGGTAATGAAGGCTTAAAGGATAGTGATGTGAGGAAATTGGGACTCCAGATAAATTAATGGTGTAACAGGAATACGAGAATTCTTAAGTGAATCATAAATGGACCCAAATAGGGTAAAGATAAATAGAGCCTTGAGAGACAACTACTAAATAGGCGAGACTGTCAAGATAACATCATAATGTGATGACTCTTTGGAGACTGACACAAGATGAAAGATTACTAGGGAGAAATTCAATGGATCTTGTTGAATTAAATGATGGTACGACCCAATTGTGAATAATACTCTATCGAGTTAGCCGAGTTGCTTCAAAAGTAAATGATTGATGATTCTAAATGACTTTTGAGGATTCATGTGATCAAATGGTTAAAGAGGTTGAACTTGTAGCAAATGTCTAGAAAGATGTGTCGGGACAGCAATTAAGATATAAGAGATATGTGATTCCTTGAGGTACTACGATAACAACTGTAATTGGGGAGAAAATAAGAACAACTAAAACTGTTATATTAAAGGAAGTTGTGAACTTCCATGATTACAAAAAACTTAATCAATCGTGATAAACTCTAAATGCCAAATGTAATGATCTAACAATAAGATGGCCAAACTGTTTAAGCAAATTCTAAGATATGATATGAAATCCAAGAGTTGACAAGATTGTGAATAACAGTTCTTGCAAATGAGTAAGTACCAATATGATGTTAAATCTTCAGGTTACAGATAAAATTAATCACATGATAGTGTGACTCTGAGGTCACAAAATACATAAAGAATTCCCCATACGGTTAAAAGGGTTCTTTGGGAGAACAAATTTGTAAATTGGGGAAGAAACGTAATATGTGATGAAAACCGAATATGATTGTTAAGTAAGAAAAACCAAACACCCAAATAACCTTTTGAACAAAGGTAAGGAAAATAAAAAAAAAATGGCTATAAATTAAAAAGTCATGAGACTTTGAGATTTAAATTGTTCAAATGATATGAAAGGTTCAAAGTGAACCAAATATGATCTTTTAGTTAAGAACGCCTACGAAAGTAGACTGTCATACGAGAAATTAATGACTAGGGTAAAAGACTACCCAAAGAATTTTTAATAAAGTTTGTTGAGACTTAAAGAAGAGATGAACTAAACACAATTTCCATACCTTAATTCATAAAGGAATGGAAGAACAAAAATCTATGGAAGACTCAATCGTGAACAAAAGACAAAAAAGGCATCCGTGCTAGTCTTTAAAATTGAAAGAAATAGAGGAACTAATATCCTCAACCTATCTAATTGATAAAAAGATGTATATGTAAGAATTCGCAAACAAAGGCAGGTATGCCAATGAAATAATACAAAATAAAATGAAAAAGTATTATAAATCTTCAACTTAAGTGATTGTTAGAAATGGGCATGTGATCGAGAATCACAAATGAGTACTATGAATGAAACTAAAAGTTACTCTTACATGAAATAAAATGTAGTAATACAATGAATCATCCTGGCACAGGACGCGCCACATGACACTAACAGAGGTTGAAAAACCATGAATGGTGATGTGATCACGACTCAACGTCAATAAGAACTGATATAACAACTAGACGTGGGACTAGTCAATGCTGGTAATAATGAGAAATAGTCTAGTAACTGAAAAAGATGACTCCGAGTGAGTAATGAAAGCATAATGGATCCATAGCAATATGTTCGAAGACTAAAGAAATAAACATTGAAACGTTGATGCAATAATTTGGAAACTTAAGTTTAAAGCTTCGAGGAAGTTAAAAGTCAAATTTAGACCTTTGAGATTAAACGAAGAAGAGTACGAAAGGATTGTGAAACTTGTATAAAATATTTTCTTGTTTGAAGAAACTGTATCTAAAAGACCATTATTGTAATACCCCGACCCGAATTAGGGACTATTAAGCCGTTGTGTTAAATTAGAAATCGACGCTTTAAGTAACGAGGTCGGTTTCAAACCCGATGCATGGACTTTTAGTAATAGTCCTGAAAAGTCAGGACGACTGTACATCACTTTCGTTGCAATCACCAACTTGTCGGTTTGATGATAATTTTATTTTACGTCAACAGCCGATCATCGATAAGAGTATAAGAATTGGGCACGCATTCCGAGGGTACGAAGGATTACTATAAAGGGTGTACACTTAAAAGAATAATTAATTTTTAAAGTAATTAATTATTATGATATAAGAAATTTATGTTAGTATATATACATAGATAATGATAATAATAATGATAATAAATAAATAAATAATAATAATAATAATAATAATAATAATAATGATGATAATAATACATGTGTAAAAGTATAAGAGTGGGTATGTATAGTTATGAAATTGTAATTATGTATATATGTAAATATGATCATATATATATATATATATATAAGTTGAAGGACATGCAATGGTCCAATGTGTACAAGAGTGTGGGAGAGACCATTGTGTATTAGTATGTGTGAATATATATATATATATATATATATAAATCCAAGTCAAACACCACACACACACACAACCGGCCAACAAGGCCTGCCCCAAAATAGTAGAAATCTGAGAAAAGAAGCTGCCACAAGTTAACCAAGTTGGTAGGGAAATTAGAAAGTACCATGATTAAGCATGGGCTTATATGCATATACACACAAAATTTTATACACTTGCCCCCAACATCTTTCCATCACACGAAAAGAGAGAGAGGAGTTCTGAAGGGAATACAGAAGCTAGAGGGAGAAGAAGAACGAGAAGAATGAGGAAGGAATACCACCTTTGAGGTAAATCCCTAAAAATTCTATAATTTCTCTCTCTAAAAAAACATCCATGCCAATGAACTGTTTTAGTGATTTTATTGCATATAAGATGTTTACAGTAAGTAGACATGAATAATACATGAAGAATAGGCACTGAACACACCAGAAACACCCCACCGTACACTAAACCACCATTGATGATCGATTTAAAGCAGGTCTGAATTGATGGAGATCAAACTCCATTTGACCTATAGGGACCTCAACTAGACCCTTTTAGCTTTCCAAAAACCCATATCCGCGATCAAGAAACCTAAGAACAACCCTCCAAAAATGGAGTTACAGTTTCGGGTTTCCAAAACAAACCCCACAAACTTGCCTCTAAACCCACCATGATGAACGAAAACTGAATCCCCATGGATAGGGGATCAAAACAAGCTAAACCCCATGAAAAACCATCAAGAAATAAGCATGAACTATGAGGTTGCAGGTCGGATTATCATGGCTTCAACCGAACGTTTGAACCATATTCAAAGCCCTAAATCGATATAAAAGCATGTATTAAGATGTGAGGGATGTTTTGGATCAAAAACAGAGAAGAATCGTTGAACCAAAATGCACGAAATAGAAGCTTTTAAGCTTCAGAAATTAGGGCAACAGTCGCAGGTTGACGAGGAAGACGACGCTGAGTCGACTCGTCGTCTTTCGAGTTAGACGGGTTGGCTCGGACGCGTGGTAGCCTCTGGGCTTGCCACCGAATTAGTGGAGCGACGTCGTTTAGGGGCTTATACGTTTATATATAAAACCGTGTTGAAATTTAAAGGAAAAGAAGCAGAATTGCTACTACGGGGTATCGAACCCCTAACCCCACGCGCCCACACGCATTCCCTTCCACTCGGCCACGCACTCGCGTGTGCCATATATGCGAACAAAATATATATATTATATATATAGTTAAAAACCGAAAATAAAAAGGTGCATTGCACCTGGTGAGACTCGAACTCGGATATATGGGGAGGGAGGTGACACGCTGGCCAGCTTGCCACCCTATTCAACCTGTTATTAATCCCACATAAAATATATATATATATATATATACTATACCTATTAATTTAATTTAATTAAATGAAATTAATTAAATTAAATACTCCAAAATGGCCCGGTGTTCAAATGAGATGAGTTATATATGTATTCCTACTGTCTTTGTCACATCCCGAACCCTACCCTACGCGGATGTCGAGGACATGATGCCAGTCAGCCGCCACGCGACCGACCGAAGGCAATTTCTGAACTTTCCAGTGAATTGCACTCCGACTGTAGGGTCAGATGCAGCGGAATTTAAAACTTTTTTTTTTGTCAAGGGAATACAACTCATGTATTCACCGTAAGGTTATGTATCACACAGAGCAAGTCTAAAATCCAACAACTAACAATTCTAACTTCAGAGCATATCTATAATCCGACATATAACAACAGAGCAGAACTATAATCTCTAGAGTACCGTTTAAATCCATGAGCCATGTCTATATCTAGTACATATTGTAACACCCCAATTACTTGACTGGCATGTTTTGTGTATTGAAAACTGTTTTGGGAATGAAATGTCGGGTTTAGCTAATTTAATATCTATTTTTAATAGTGATAAAACTCGAATTAGCTAATTATGGGAAACTCGAGAAAAAAAAACTGACATTGGACCTCGGTTAATGAAAGATATTCTGAGTAGGAAGTGACAGAAAGAAACCGCACTGAAAAAGGAGTTACGGATTGGGAGTTAAGGCCAAAACAGTGAAACTGGAATTCTGCGACAACCAAACAGGGCCTTAACCAGAAAAATGGGAGAAAATGGTCACTTGAGAGGCCAAGGGGAATTGAACCCTTGACCTACCAAGGTAGGAAAAATCTGTCCCAAAAAGTTACCAACTAGGCTGTTGGTTACTTTGTGCATATATACAGCAATATATGTATATAACCTAAAATCTTGCCCAAGCCACCACCCAAATTGGCCAATGGCCTTGCATGCATTCCCTTCATCATAGCCCTCCATCACCTCCATCAGGTCAGCAGCCACTAACCCCACTAAGGGCAGAGATACACTCACATATATATATATATATATATGTGTATAGCCCTATATGTATATGAAGCTATAATATATAAATGCCCTAACTTGCATCAAATTCTCTTTTGAGAGAATTCTGAAAATACAGAATTGTGTGAGTGTGTGTGCATACGTGAGGGACTGTGAGAGAGTGTGAGTGTAACACCCCGACTCTATATAATTAATAATTAAATAATTAATTATTAATTAGTACCGGCTCAGAGAATAATCAAGGGAATTAACCTTAATCTCCCGGTGGTCACACTAGACCAATAGAATGATTAAACATGTTCGAGAATAGGGTACAATACCCGAACCTAATTATTATTAATTAGGTGAAATAATGTCAATTTAACACTGACGGAACCCGAATTAGTTAACCCCGGAAATCCCGAATGACTAATAAATGACACGGAGCCTCTGACACTGTAGATAACTGAAATATGAAACTCTCGGAACAAACCGCATCGAAAAAGGAGTTACGGAATGAAAGTTATGAGGCAAACATCAGAAACTGAATTAATGTGCAGCCAAACAGGGCCTTAGCCCAAATTGTGGAAAAATGACCAAATTGGTGGTCAAGGGGAATTGAACCCTTGACCTATGGAGGGAAATAATTTTATCCAAAAAAACTTATCAGTTGGGCTACCCAGACCTTTGTGCCGATATATACAACTTAATTGTATATATCTCTGATTTGCCCCAACTTGCCACCCAAATCAACCAATGGCAACCCATGCAAACCCCACATGATTGACTGAATCACCCCTACATCAGCCCACCTCAGCTCACATGACTCTCTGATTTTCAGTCATCTCATTGATGTATATACATATAGAGATATTATGTATAGGTATACTAGGAGAAAATGGTGATTCTCTAAAATGAAAATGTCTGCTATAATGAGAGACAGATCTGTTGGGGTAAGACATATAGAGTGAGAGGGTGGTTAGGTGAGCCTTGCATGTGTATGTGTTCATGGCTTGAGCATGTATGTACAAGCTTGGGTGTGTGCATGTCATCCGTTGGAAAGGGATGCACCAAAGAGAACTGAGGGCTAAGCAACACACGACTGCACTGGTGCAACATGCACAGAAACCACAACCGAGCCATGGATGAGGAAATGAGGGCCACCCCTTGGAAGGTACAACATTAAAACTATTCTGAAAATTTCCTGTTTGAATTTTGGGTACTGTTTAGATAGTTCTAATCCATGCAAACTGTATATATAAGCTCCTGTGAGTCTTAGAACTGTTCTAGGACAACTTAGAATGGTCGGAATAGCCTAGAACCCCAAAACCGTGAGTGAAACCACCATTGATGGACCTCGAATGTGCAGGTCTGAAACAACCCTCACCAAGTTGAATTTGGTTGGTCAAGACCTAATCTAGAGGTCACAAGGATTCCAAAAATACCAACCCGCGACCCTAGAGCACTGATTTGGACCCTCAAAACCGCAGATGCAGGCCTCGGGTTTGAAACCCAGACCTTGTAATCGACTCCTACACTGAATGCTCGTAATTAGGACCTCAAGCCCATGATGCAAGGATCATTTTGAGACAAACCGCATCAGATTTGGTGGAGAAATGAGGCCCCACGACCGCACTGAAATTCTGCGCGATAATCGGCCAAACAGCACCCTATGCATGGCTTCGATCCATAAAATCGATGCCAAACCGTTGGCATGACATCCAGAAGATGTTTGAAACCAAAACAAGCCAAAAAACGTGCTTGAAACAACACGAAATAGAAGAAGAAAATCTGCAGAAGTAGGGCAACAGTGCGTAGAGAAGTTGGGGAAGACGGAGTCGACTCGTCCAACTCGCTTGGGCAGACCGTGTCGACTCGGACACGTGTCGACGCATGAACGTGCCACCGAAAAAATGAAGCTACGCCGTTTTATGTTAAAGGTTTTAAATTAAAACCTGAATTCGGCCTGTTTGGCAACACAGTTAATAAATCCGAAATTAGAAAATTTGATTTGGGCTTAGCCCTAAACACGGATAAGGGGCAAATTGGGGTTACCGGGGATATCTTATCCCGATTTTCTGAAGGCAACTAGACCGGTTGGTTTTGAGGAATTTTGGACCGGTTCACTTTCTAAACCCTAGAACCAAACGGTTCTGAACCTATATTTTATTAAATTCTGTTTTGGCCCCACAGCTTTCTGAAAATTACGGAATTACCCCAACTGTTTTGGGGAATTACACAGTGGCCCAGATTTTAGAAAATTTGTTCATTTAAGCCCTGAATAAATTAATTAAATAATAAAATAATTATTTAATTATTTTATTAAATAGGTAAAATTACAATTTTACCCCTGGACATTAAATATGTCAAACGAAGTCCAAATTAAGTAAATAAATAGTGTATTTTCACTATTTCAAATATTCTGGACTCAATGGTACAGTCCGATTTTGGAAATACAGTCCTGATAAATACAGACACGTAGGTGTAAATTACTGTATTGCCCCTGATGGTACCCAGACCCAAATAAAAATATCAGATAGCCTATTTTGACTATCTCGGGCATTCTGGACTCAACGGTGAGGTCCGTTTAATGAACTGAGGTCCCGAAAAATACAGACACATAAAGTGTAAATGACTGAATTGCCCTTAATGATACTCAGGGCCGATTAAACATAACAGACAGTCCAATTTCACTATGTTGGACGCTCTGGACCCAATGGCGAGGTCCATTTTATGAACTGACGTGCCGGAAAAATACGACACATGAAATTACCAAATTACCCCTGATACCGTACGAAACCTAAACAAAGTCCGATTGGGACGAAACTGATACCGGTAGGAGCCCAGACACTGGTGAGACTGTATACTTGATTAGATGACGAATCGGGGTCAGAATTACACAAAACGTAAAATGACCAAAATACCCCTGAGCACTATAAGTGCAAAGTAGAGGTCGAATAAAGGTCAAACTGATCTGATAAATTATCATAGGGATAATTATGAACACTGAAGGGCTAAATAAGACTCCGAGACAGTCAACGCGTAAAACGAGAAATGACCGATGTGTCCCGACGATCTAAAGCAGATACCAAATGAAGTCCAAGGGACTTACAAATTTATACATGAGATATATGGGACGTTCTGAGGACCATAATAGGGTCCGGGATAAGAATGGCAAAATTACCATTTTGCCCCTATGGTTAAAATGAGAACCTAACTGATACCGATTGGAGTCCAAAGGACACAGAACTTTGTACTTAAGATATAAAGACTATTCCGAAGACCACGACAGGGTCCGGGACAAGAATGGTAAAATTACCATTTTGCCCCTAAGATTGAATGAGTGCTTGACTGATAACAATTGAAGTCTAAATGACTTAGGATATAATCCTAATAACTGCTAAGCCTAATTAAAGAAAGAAATAGCCTCGTGTGAGACCCAATGGAAGGGCGATAGGCTACTAGGCTATCTTAGGTAATCCGATAGATACCTAAGATGACGAATGAGACCTGAATGGATGAGTTCTGATCTGTCTGTGATTGATGATTATTATTCAGGATATACATGGAGATGCCTGACGTACCTGGAGGTTATCGGATTATTTATGCAAGGAAATAAGCGTAAAGTTTGTGAGTAACTTCTGACACTGTTTTGATACTGTCCCTTGATTTACTGATCTGTTTTGAATGCAATTATTTAAGTGCAATTATTTAAATGCATGCCTTTCCGTACTATATCACTTATGACATGGTTTTAGTCTTTTTAAATAATTGACTATATTCCTGATCCCTGTGCTAGCATTCCGTACTGTTTTACCCGTTTTGAACTGTTGAGATAAAATGGATATATTGAACCATTATTTCCGAAACGATTAAATAAACCATGTGATATAGGCAAAGAACAACATTTTGTTGTATCGTACCGCTTTGTATAGTATACTGTCTGAATGCTATATTGTTTAAATGTATGTACTTAATGTACGCCCTTTGTATCACATTCCACGTGATGTACTTGTATCCTTCGAATTAGGAATTCCGTTCAGTTCGGTTATGTGCTGTCCGTTAATGATATGTCTGCCTCGATTGATATGTTCCGTCCGGTTCTGACATGTTCCGTCCGTTGATGATCTGTCTGTCTTGATTGATATATGGTCCAGTTCCATCATGATCTGTCCGTTAATGATATGTCTTTGTTTTGACTGATGTTTTGTTCCGTTCGATTCTGTTATGTTCCGTTCATTGATAATGTGTCTGCCTTGATTGATATATGGTCCAGTTCCGTTGTGTATTGTCCGTTGATGATACGTCTGTCTTGATTGAAATATTGTTCAGTCCAGTTATGATTAGTTCCGACAGTGATATGTCCCTGACTTGATTGTTATATTGTTTCTACCCAGTTCCGTTATGTTGTGTCCTGTTCATGATTTGCCTGTGTCTTGATTAGTGTATTGTTTCCGTTTAGTTCCGTTATAATTTTATCCGTTCGCGATATGCCTTTGCTTGACTGATGTATTGTTACCGTCCGATTCCGTTATATTCCGTCCGTTAATGTTATGTCTGCCTCGATTGATATGTTCCGTCCGGTTCCGACATGTTCCGTCCGTTGATGATCTGTCTGCCTTGATTGATATATGGTCCAGTTCCGTTATGATCTATCCGTTCATGATATGTCTTTGTTTTGACTAATGTATTGTTCCGTTCGATTCTGTTATGTTCCGTTTGTTGATGATCTGTCTGTCTTGATTGATATATGGTCCAGTTCCGTTATGATTCGTTCCGTTAATGAAGAGTCTGTGTCTTGACCGATATATTAGCAATAGTTATTGTTCTGACCGATTGGTTATGTCATGTTCCGATCCGTTTGTATTGTCTGTTCGATTCTGTTTTATTGTACTAGACTGCTTATGAAATGGATTTATAAAAATAGTTATTTTTGAAATGACTAAATTATCCCTGTGCCTTGGAAGCACAAAACTGGTTTTGAAACCCATGATAGGGAACCTGTGTTACTCACTGGGCTTATTTAAGCTCACACCATTATTCTGACATTTTTCAGGAATTACCTCCATTGGATTAGAAGGTACTATGACATGACGTGAATAGGCCAAGTGGCATCGCAAGTAAGGATCTGACGGCACTGAATTGTAGAGACTGGTTTATTGTGGATTGAACCTGGTTATTCCGGTGAGTGGTATGTTATGACTGACTTGACTGATATGTACTAGATAGACATGGCTCATGGAACTAATGGTACTCTAGAGATATTAGATCTGCTCTGTTGTTATATGCTTGATTTTAGATATGCTCTGAGATTAGAATTGTTGACTGACTGGATCTAGTCTTGTTCTGTGATACATATTCTTATGATGGATAAGTGAGTTGCATTCCCGTGACACAAAGAAAAAGTTTTAAATTCCGCTGCATCTGACCCTACAGTCGGAGTGCAATTCGTCGGAAAGTTCAGAATTTGCCTTTGGTTGGTCGCGTCGTGACCGACTGGAAGTCACGTCCTCGACATCCGCGTAGGGTGGGGTTCGGGATGTGACAGTGAGAGTGTAGTGAGAGAGAGGGGGAGAAAGCTTTGCATGCAAGGGAGTTTGAGGAAAATTTGGCCATTTGAAGTGCAAGGGGGGACTTGAGGATCACGGTGCATGAACTGAGAAGCTTGAGGGACATTTAGAAAGGTCTGAACCGAGCCAAGAGTGTGAACTGCTACTGCTTGAAGGTGAACTTCCAAAATTATTCTCATTTTCTTATTTGTAGAATTTGAACTGTTTTGACAAAAATGTAGAGGATAGACTGCATGCATGATCTAATCTTGATCCTAGGAGTCATTCTGAACATGTTGCATGGTTTAGAGGTCTCGGATAGGTCAAAAACCATGAAACCCGAAACCAACCTCCATTGATGAAGCTTGGAAACACCAGGTCTGAATCGACCATAACCGTTTGGAATTTTGCATGTCAAGACCTGAAATAGACCCTAAGAGGATCTTAAACATCTACCTACGCGACCCCAGAACACTGTATGGCCCCACAAATTTCAAAATATTCTTACGGGTTCAAAACTTAAATTGTCGATGCATGTGACTAAACTGAAAAATGAAGATAGGGTCTTGACCCTTATGATTTGTAGATCACATAGCTTCAAAAATCACATGAAATGGTGAAGAATCGAGGGTGTAGTATCGAGTTGCAGGTCACGGCTACCCTTTTGAAAACAGAACCTCTTAGGTTGATTCGAGCCTCAAAACCGATGCCAAAGTGTTGGTGTGACCCTCAGGAATCGATACCACCCAGAAACAGAGACCAGAACAACCTAAGATCTCACGAAATAGAAATTTAAAAATCTGCAGGTTTTAGGGCAACACTGTGTAGGGTTTGATGAAGGAGACGACGCTGAGTCGACTCCGTGTCTTTTAAACCGAGTTGGCGGGTTGACTCGGACACGTGTCTGTCCCACGGACTGCCACTGCATTAATTAAACTGCGTCGTTTTGGGCCGTTTATATGTTAAATAGTTACGTTTAAAAGAAAAGAAAGGGAAGAAAGGAAAAACGGGGCTACGGGGTTTCGAACCCCTGACCTCCAGAACCCACGCGCCCCTTCTTTCCACTCGGCCACGCACCTGCGTGTGAACCATATCCGACGAAATATATATATATATATATATTATATTTAATTATATCAGAAAAATAAAAGACGCATTTTGCGCCTTATAAGGTTCGAACGCAGTGTCTATTGGAGAGGGAGGTGGCACGCGTCCGCTGTGCCACCCTATTCGAACGTTCATTTTCTGCCAAAAATAATATATATATTATATATATTCTGAAATTAATTTAATTAAAATCATTTAATTAAATTAAATACTCCAAATTAGTCCGTTGTCCAAAAATCATAAGTTATATATGTATTCCTACTGTCTCGGACCTCCTGAGTCCAATGGTGAGGTTCGTGACTGTAAATAAGGTACCGAAAAAAATATGATGTATGAAATTACCATAATACCCCTGACCCTGTACAAGGCCAAATGAAATCCGATTTCAATGGAACTGATACCAGTAGTAGACCTGACACTTGTAAGACTGTATACATGATTAGATGACGAACCCGAGGCAGAAATTATGTGACGGCAAAAATGACCAAAATACTCCTGATATACCCGAACCTAGATTTAAAAGCCGAGAGAGTCTAAATTGACTTTCTCCGACCTTCCGAACTCAATGGTTAGGTCCATAATATGAAAATCAGAACCGATAAATGTGTGAAGGCATCTGTTCTAACATGTTAAGCTGTGATCTAGGTAAAAATATCACTTAAACTACCATGGACAAACAGGGCAAGAAATTCACCATCATGACTAAGGCCCAGAGGTTAGCCGATAAGAAACAGCAAGAGTTTATGCAAGAATTACTGAGACAGCAAAGAGTTATTGAGCGCCATATTAGAATAGCTAAGTCCACTGAAATCGTCTCCGTCCAGCCCTTCATATATAAGGCACGTACTAAAGAAATGATTGCCGAGGCCAAGATGAAAAAATAGGAAGATACAGAAACCCTAAGCCAAATGCTTAAGAGGTAAGACCTAAGAACTAGCCACTATAAGTTAGTTCCATGAAACCCATCATAGGGTAGACTTACTCAGTCTAAGGTCATGAGTTGATAAATCTTTATAAATTGTTATAGGCTTAAAGAGAAAAAGAGGAAGGCTCCGTTCATAGCTTCAAACTCAAATATTGAAGGTGAGTAACTTCTGACACTGTTTAGTTACTGCTCCTTGATCTGCTAAATTGTTTCAAATACCATATGTTTTAAATGCAATTGTTTTAAATGCATGCTTTTATCACCGATGACATGGTTTTTAGTTTCTCAAATGATTAACTATACTTCTGATTGATATGCTAGCACTCTGAACCGTTTATCTGTTTTGATCTATTGAATTTGACTTGGATTTATTGAACTATTAATTCCAACTGATTTAATTAACCATGTGATTTAAGCAAAGATTGAATTCGAAACTCTTGTCTGGATATCTGTGTTACTCACTGGGCTTTTTAAAGCTCATTCCATTATTTTAATAATTTCAGGGGAACTCTCAGATGGACAGGTTTAGCAGGTCCAGAACTTAGGGGGAAAATGTTGGAGACCCCCAGATAAAATGATAACCCATTTTTGTGAATCTATACCATTTTTGTACTTTTTGTGTAACTGAACAGATTATGACATTTTGTAGTGAAACTGTTTTGTAAGCTTGATTAAGATAGGACTGACTATGATATATCCTGAATGCTCTGCCAAGTATATATGTATGCATTCTCTTGTGAAAATTCCGCTGCTTAAATTATATATGTTGAATGCATTATGCTTGGGATTTAGATCGGAATGGCCTGTGGTTAGGATTACCGTCGGGGTTTTGTTTTCAAAAAAAAAAAAAAAAAAACTGATAAAACCCGATGGGTGCCTAACTGGCCTTTGTCACGTGCCCAAATCCGCACAGGGTGGGTCTGGGGGATGTGACACATATCAATCAAGTCAGTCGCATTACATCACTCACCTGATTAAACAGATTCAATCCTCAGTAATCCAGTCTCCACAGATCAGTGCCATCAGATCCAACAGATATCATTCCTGAAAAATGTTAGGGAATGGGGTGAGCTTCGAAAAGCCCAATGAGTAACACAGGTTCCCTGTCAAGGGTTTCAAAACCATTTCTTGTTTACAAAGCACAAGGGTAGTTCAGTTGTTTCTGAAATAGCAGTTTTATAAATCTACTTTAAATGCAGTTTCAGTAGAATGAAGCAGGACTGAACAAAATAAAACCACAGATCAGAACAGACAGAACATAACAGACCATATCAAGTATAACCGTACAGCACAGAACAAAACCGGTCAGGACGGAGCAGAACCGAGCAGAGCAGGACATAACAAATCAGAACAGGATGAAGCAAAGCACAACAAATCAGAACAGAATAGTAAATGATGCCAATATATCAATCAGAGACAAACAGGTCAGAATAGAACGGGTCAGAATAAAACGGGTCGAAATAGAACAGGTCAGAACGGATCACAATAAAACATAATAGAACGGAATGGAACAGAACATAACAAGTCATAACCGAACAGAACGGAATAAAACATAACAAATCAGAATAAAATAGAACAGAACATAACAAAATGGAGCGGAAACAATATGTCAACCAGAGATACATGTATATCATCAACAGAACGGAACAAGGCAAAACTGAGTGGAAACAGTATATCAATCAAGGATACATGTATATCATCAACGGAACGGAACAAGACAGAACTGAGCGGAAACAATACGTCAGTCAGAGATACAGGTACATCATCAAAGAACATGATAGATCAGTATTGAGCAGAACAGGACGGGACAGAGCAGAACGGAACAGATCGAAATAGAGCAAACAGGTTAGGACGGAACAGATCAAACATAACAAATCAGGGCGGATCAGGACGGAACAGATCAGACAGAACAGGTCAGGACAAAACAGATCAAATATAACAGATCAAGACGGATCAGGACTGAATAGATCAGACAGATCAAACGGAACAGGTCAGGACAAAACAGATCAAACAGAATAGGTCAGGACAGATCAAACAGAACAGGTCAGGACAGATCAAACAGAACAGGTTAGTGTTGAGCAGAACAGAACAGAACAGATCAAACATAACAGATAGTTAAACACGTTCATTTGAAACAGTATTAAAAACAAGAGTACAGTTAAAACATCAGAGTAACAGAACAGATCAGTTAAAACATCAGAGTAACAGAACAGATCAGTAATGAGCAGAGCAGAACAGTATAACAGAATAAACAGTACAGTATGCACAGATTAAACAGTGCAGTATGCTCATATAGTGCTCAAGACTGAGGTGGTACCAAGAATCAGTTGTTCTTTTTAGAACCAGTTAAAAACAGCGATAGGTTTATTTCAGTACAGAACAAAGAAGCCAGACAGAGTAAAAATCATGCATTTGAGTAAGAGCATGAAATCAGTGTATCAGATAAAACAGTACAGTACAGTATTTTAAAATACAGTAACTAGACAGTGTACTTATACACCAATTCAAGAGTCAGGGTTACTCATAAGACGCAACAGTACAGAACAAAACTAGGACATACCATACAACAGAACAGGACAGACCCAAACTTAACAGGAGAGCAGGACAGTACAAAATCATGTCACGTGTAATACATGATAAAAGAGTATGCATTTAAAAACATGCATTTAAACAGTATGGCAGATAAAACAGTACAGTGAATCAAAATACAGTAACTAGACGGTGTACTTATACACCAAGTCAGAAGTTCCAGGTTACTCACAAACTGTTACGGTTATCTCCTTGCACAAACAATCCGATAACCTCCAGATACGTCAGGCATCTCCATGTATATCCTGAACAATCATCATCAATCACAGACAGATCAGAATTTATCCATTCAAGTCTTATTCGTCATCTTAGGTGTCTATTGGATTACCTAAGATAGCCTAGTAGCCTATCGCCCTCTTATCGGGTTTCATCCGGGGCTATTTTATTCTCAAATTAGGCTTAGTAGTCATCAAGATTATAACCCAAGTCATTTAGACTTCAATTGTTATCAGTCAATCACTTATTCAACCTTAGGGGCAAAACGGTCATTTTATCACTCTTGCCCCGGACCCTGTCAAGGTCCTTAGAATAGTCTTTATATCTTAATATAAAGTTCTACGTCTTTTAGACTCCAATTGGTTTCGGTTAGGTTCTTATTTTAACTGTCACGACCCGAAACCCACCCCGTGCGGATTACCGGATCGCGACCGCCGCCCCGAGACCCGAAGGCCCCGAGACAAGGCTCGCATCTGCAGCGGTATCGAATAGATGTGCTACACATGATTGCGGAACCGTGAAAAACTTTTTCTTTTCTTTTCTCATTTTTAAATTATGCACATCCGTCCGATACTGCTGTTCCATACATAGCATACATGGTTACACATTCAGAGTATAACGAAACTTAAAAACTTCATACATTAATACAATACATATTCGGTTGCCCTGAGGGCCTATTACATATTCTTACTCTGTCTATTAATACAAAACATACTACTAATGTTCATAGGTTCTTCCAAAGAAACTATTTAATCATATCCTTCCAAAATCAGCTAGACTCATCGTCGTTGTCCTTAAGACCCTGTCTGCTGCATCACCTGAAAGGGGGGGTCCGAACAAAGTCCGGGTAAGCTAATCTAAGCTTGTGAGCAATTCCAGTGTTCGTCATGGGGTTTTCAATTAGCAGTGGTTTTTAGTACATAAGAGTTGTAAAACATTCACTGCCAATTGCTTATACAATTTAGAATACAAAGTACATCCATTCTTAAAACAGATAGCTTTGAAACATTTTAAGTATTCAAGCTATACTTATACTTGTCAAATGGAGTGTATAACTCGGAACATATGCATTTCAAATAAATAGCTTTGAAACATTTAAAGTATTCAAGCTAAGCTTGTACTTCGTAAAATAGAGTATATAACTCGAAACATATGCATTTCAAATAGCTTGGAAACATTTAAGATATCCAAGCAAAACTCGTACTTCGATAAATAGAGTATATCACTCAAAACATATGCATTTCAAATAGCTTGGAAACATTTAAGATATCCAAGCAGAACTCGTACTTCATCAGATAAAGTATATAAACTTTAAATCACATAAATATGTATTTGAAAATGAGGGTAAAACCTGCTTTCATTTCCAAAATCACTTTTTTATCTTTTCTCTTTAATTAGGTGGAATCTGTTTCGAACCAGACTCCCATTTTACTGCCAATACTGTCGATCTCATTTGCCTGGGGGATTAGATCCTGCTACCGGGCATTTACTGTTGAATCCCAAAGGATTTCAACCTTCATAGGGGGTGGTACTTTAGTACCGTTTATCTTGTAAAACATTTATCACATAACTTCTTCAATAGATACTTTCATGAATATTTAAAACATGAAATGTATAATTTCTACAATAGGACTTCAAATACTTGTAACTATCAAATTCAGGATATTTAACATAATTTGGCATTTAAAACTTTAGACATGCTGAAATATGTTTTAAGAAAACTATGATAAATACCAATCACTGAGCATGTCATATAGAGTTATAAAACAGTACAATTTAAAAGCTGTATCATGTAAATACTGAATTTGAAACTTCAAATACTTCACATCTTTGAACTTAAAACTTTTTCAAATCCATGGAGTTAAATCTCCAATTCAAACACAGGGTTACTCACCTCGTACTTCGGGTTTTCGATCTATTTAGTCGCCTTCCTTTTTGCTTCCTTCAACCTATGAAGCCATTCTTGCAGCGTTTCGGTGTCTTCCTGTTTCTTAATCTTTTTCGCTGCTAGTTGCTCCTTGGTTATAGTCTTGTAAATGAAGGGGCAAACGCTGCGCACTTCGTTTGTTTTCGAAATCCGAATATATTTCTGAACTATCTGGAGTTGTTTTTCTAGCTTCTCCCGGAAAACTTTCTGTTTCGGATCATTTGCTATTTGTGCCCTCGTCATCATTGGGGGAACTTCTCGTTCTTGATTCATTTTTGTGTCTATTAAATTCTCTGTTTAAAACACAATTTAACGTGTCAAGAAAACAGAATTATACAATCATATTCTTCTGGGAGTTCCATTAACTTTAATTTAAAGTTATTTTTTTGACATGTTTACGTGTCGTGTCTTTTCGCATTTCGTTTCTCGTACTTGCCTTAGTATTAGTACTTTGGCATTATTTCAGTTCATAGTCATCTAACAGATGCTATTCATCAAATTTTATGTCTTTTTATTTTAGACATTTCTTTTGGTCGAATAGACTTTACCATTGAGTCCGGAGTGTCGAAGAAAGTCAGTTTAGGCTTTCCTAACATTTAATTCGGACTGTTATATGTAAAAGGACAAAATGGCCATTTACCATTTTACGTGTCATATTTTTCTGTACTTCGTTTCGTAATTTGGACTCCATTATTGAGTCTGGGATGTCAAGGAAAGTCAATTTAGACCTTCTCTGATTTCATTTTGGCTTTAGGGGTACCAGGGGTATTTTGATCTTTTTACCCCTTTACGTGTCTTTATTTTTTGAGACCCCGTTTCGTGTTGTGGACCTCACCATTAGACTCAGAAGGTCCAAGATAGTAAGAATATACTAATAACTTGTTAATTTTTGGTCAAGGGGTATTTTGGTCATTTACCCCTTTGTGTATTTATTTTTTCGGGCCCTGTCTCGTAAAACGGACCCTACCATTGATCTCAGAATGTCCAAAATAGTAAAATTACACTATTCATATGTTTAATTTGGACTTCGTTTGCTCTATTTATGCCACAAGGGCAAAATAGTAATTTAACCTCATTTATTAAATAATTAAATTAATTATTTAATTATTTTTCCAGGGGTCTAAATGCATAATTTTTCCCTCAGTTGGGCCTCAGTATAATTTTTCTAAAGCCCAGGGGTCAATCGTAAATATAGGAAGTCATGGTTTATTTTATTTTAAATAAAACAGAAAACCAAAGGGTTTAGTTAAATTGGAAGTGAACCGGTCCGGTCTAGTCATAAACCAACCGGTCTATCCGGTTTATTTACATGTGGCTGACGTCATGATGACGTCAGCCCTAGGTCTCATTTAAACTAAACCACGACCAAAACGTCGCCGTTCCATTTTTTCGATGGCAAGCCCAAAGGCTGCCACCTGTCTGAGTCGACTCAGCCTCATATAAAGGCCGAGTTGACCCGTCTTCTTCTTCCCCACGAGACCGACTGAAAAACCCTAGTTGCAGTCTTCAATTTCTCTCTATTTCGTGGGTTTCTACTCAGCCAATCTCCACTGTTTTGGTCCCAAATTATTCCTAAGACACAACCGACCAGCTTGGCATTCATTTGAAGGATTAAAAATGGTTCGTGTGCTCGGTTTTGGTCGCGATAGCTAAACTTGTATTACCCTCGGTTCATGCTCATTTCTTGACCATTTTTTATGAGGCTTGGCTTGTTTTGTTCCTTAGTTAAAGGGGTTTCATTCCCCATTCTTAAAAATAGATTTAACACAGAGTTTAGGGGTTTGGTTTCCAAACCCGTAACCTGCAAGTCACCATATAGGGTCCATTTCTTGAGCTTCATGGTCGCGGGTGTAGGTTTTTAAAACACCCTTGGAGTCTAGTTGAGGTTCCAATAACCCAAACATGATTTAATCACCATGGATTCAGACCTGCTTGAGCAAGGTCCATCCATGGCCGTAGCTTATGGGTCTTGTGATCTTAGGTGTTTTTAAGCTTAAATTTCATGCTCGTTATGATTAAAATGTGTTCTAAACATCATATATATAAAATGAAAGCTTTAAATCAGTTTATACATAGAGAAATTCTAGAGAGAGAATTTCAAAAGTTTTGGTGGGTTCACCTTTCACCACTGATTTCTCTTTCTTTCTTGCTCTAAAACTCTTCTTCTCTTCTCCTCAGTTCTTCCTCTTTTGGTTTCTTTCATGAGAGAACAACATGCTTTGCATGTTTTGGTTTTTAAAGCAAGGATAACCGACCTCTCTTTCTCCTCATTTTCTCTCTCTACTGTTCTCTCTCTCCTCTTTCTGATTGTAGCCCTACACTAGCCCTCACTTCTCATCAATTTTGCTTTTTCTCTTTTCTTCTTTGCATTAAATTTTACAAGATATTTATACATATAATATATACATATATATACATATACACATATAAGACAACACACACACACACACCAGCCGACACACACACACCATTCACACCTTTTTCATATATATATATATATATATACTTGCATACATACATGCTTCCATATACATACACATATATTTCACTTTATACATATATATATTATTTAATTAATATATATAACATTTCTTTACTTTAATTAATTAATAATTAAATTAATTAATTATTTTTTTTATAAATTCTCGTAATACGTGTCATATGACCCGGTATCCCGGGTCGGGATATTACATTAACCATAAGGGCAAAATGATAATTTTACCATTCTTGTCCCGGACCCAGTCGTGGTTCTCAGAATATCCCATATATCGTATGTATAAGGCTTGAGTCTTTTAGACTTAAATCGTTATCAGTTAAGGGCTTACTTAACCTTAGGGGCAAAATGGTAATTTTTCCATTCTTACCCCGGACCCTGTCGTGGTCCTCAGAATGTCCCATATATCTCATATGTAAATTTTTAAGTCCTTTGGACTTCGTTTGGTATCTGCTTTTGATCATCGGGACACATCGGTCATTTCTCATTTTATGCATTGACTGTCTCGGAGTCTTATTTAGCCCTTCAGTGTTCATAATTTTCCCTATGATAATTTATCAGATCAGTTTGACCTTTATTTGACCTCTACTTTGCACTTACTATGCTCAGGGGTATTTTGGTCATTTTACGTTTTGTAAGATTCTGACTCCGAATCATCGTTTAATCATGTTTACAGTTTCACCAGTATCTGGGCTTCTATCGGTATTAATTTCGTCCCAATCGGACTTCATTTGGGCTTCGTACAGTATCAGGGGTATTTTGGTAATTTCATGCGTCATATTTTTCGGCACCTCAGTTCATAAAATGGACCTCACCATTGGGTCCAGAGTGTCCGACATAGTTAACTTGGACCATCTTTTATGTTTAATTGGGCCTGGGTATCTTCAGGGGCAGTACAGTCATTTGTCACTTACAGGTCTCTATTTTTCGGTACATAATTTCCCAATTTGGACTGTACCATTGAGTCCGGAATGTTCAACATAGTGAAAATACACTATTTATTTAATTTATTTGGACTCCGTTTGACATATTTAATGTCCAGGGGTAAAATCATAATTTTACCTATTTAATAAAATAATAAAATAATAAATTTAATATTTAATTAAATTTTCAGGGGCTTAATTGAACAGTTTCTCAGAAATTTGGGCCACTGTATAATTCTTTAAAACAGTTGGGGACAAATCCGTAATTTCATAAAGTTTTTGGGGGTCAAAACATAATTTCATAATTTAGGGGTTCAAACCGTAGGGTTCAGAAATTGAACCGGTCCAAAACTCAGAAAACCAACCGGTTCAGTTACTTTCAGAAAACCGGAATAGCATATTCCAGTTAACCCTAAATTGCCCTTATCCGTGTTCAGGTTATCCTTATAACCTGATTTTAATTTCTTATCACTGCGTCCAAACAGGCGGAATTCAATTTTAAAATAAAATAGTTTGCCCCAGAACGGTGCCGTTCCATTAAAACGGTGGCACGGTCGTTGGCCGACACGTGTCTGGGCCAACTCAGTATGACTCGGCCAACTCGGCCGAGTCGACTCCATCTTCCCCAATGCGCAGGGCGCTGTTGCCCTAATACCAGTCCCGATTTTTCTCTATTTCGTGCCATTTCAAGCACGGATTTCAACTGATTTTGGTTCCAAAAGCTTTCTGGAAGTGAAACCAACATATTGGAAACGGTTTGGGCTTCGAATCCATGCATGGAGTTCTGTTTAGCCGATTATCGTGGGGAATTTTCAGTTCGGTCATACGGCCCCGTTTCTCAACCAAATCGCATGAGGTTTGGCTTGTTGTGACCGTATGTACATAGGAATCAACATCCCATTTAGAAATTTCGGTTTAGAGGCTTATTTTCAAGTTTGGGTCTCATGGCCGAGACTCATAGGTTCGGTTTTGAGGGCTTTCCAGTGTGATTTTGGGTTGTGGATGGTAATATTTGGGATCCTAGAAAGGTCTAGATCAGTTCTTGACCATCAAAACTTAGTTTTAGAGAGGTCGAATCAGACCCAGTTTCCATGATCCATTAATGGAGGTTGATACACGGTTTTGGGGTTTCAGCCCTATTCGACCCTCCCAATTAATTCAGAATAGCCCTAAGGTCTCACAGGAGTATATATATACAGTTGGTATGGTCTAAAAATTAAAGGAACAACACCAACAAATCAAAATAGAAATTTGGCAAACTTTGGTGTTTACCTTTAGACAATGGCTGCTCTCCTCCATGGTTCAGTCTTGGTCTTTGGCACTTCAGGTGTGCTTCACAGTTTCAGTCGTGCCTCTCAGTTCCTCAACCTTCCTTCCTCCTTGGTGCATCTCCTATGAAGACACACATGGACATGCACATACACATACACTTGGTTTGGCAGTCTCTCTCTCTAACCCAATCTCTCTTTAGCAGATCTCATGCACCCATTTCTGATTTCTCTCCCCCTCCAATACACATATGGAGACTTGTAATGCAAATTTTTCTTCTTCAATACATCTCCCAACCTCATGATAAATCTGCATGTATTTTGGTTAGAGGAGAGGTCATCATGGCTGAAGTAGGGTGATGATGAGCTAGGGAGCATAGGGGTGATGCAAGGGTGTGGTGTTGCATGGATGGCCATTGGCCAGTTTTGGTGGCAGATTAGGATAATTCAGTGTTATATACATTTCTGTTGTATATATGGACACAAAGATAATAGTAGCCCAGTTGGTAATTTTTGGATGAGGTTTCTTTTCACTCAAAGGTCAAGGGTTCAATTCCCTTGGCCTCCCATTTGGCCATTTTTTCCATATTTTCGGTTAAGGCCACGTTTGGTTGCGCAGTAATTCAGTTTCAGTGTTTCCTTCGTAACTTTCATTCCGTAACTCATTTTTCTACGTTGTTTGTTCCGAGAGTTCCGTATTTCAGTATTCTTCAGTGTCAGAGGTTCCGTGTCATTTATTAATCATCCGGGATTTCCCGGGTTAGCTAATTCGAGTTCCGTTAGTGTTAAAACGGCATTACTTCACCCAATAAATCAGTAATTTAGGTTCGGGTATTATACCCTTTTCTCCAGACATATTTAATTATTTTATCGGTCTATCATGACCGTCGGGATTATGATTAATTCCCTAAATCATTCTATAAGCCGGTATTAATTAATAATTAACAACTAATTATTAATTACGCAAAGTCGGGGTGTTACAGTCTCAGGCCTTCTGAGTCCATTGGTGAGGTCTGTGACATGAAATGAGGTCCCGAAAAATTAAAGACCCCTAAAAATGTCAAAATGACCAAAATGCCCCTGCCCCATAAATAAGCCAAACGAGGTCCAAATAAAATAAATAAATAGTAGATTTTGACTATTCGGAACATTCTGAATCTAATGGTGGGGTCCGTTTCATGAGACGGAACTCCGAGGAAAATTAGACACGTTAAGATATAAATTACCAAAATGCCCCTAACATGTCCTATGCCGAATTAAATTCGAGGGAAGCCTAAACTGACTTTCTTCGACACTCCGGACTCAATGGTAGAGTCTATTCGACCAAAAGAAATGTCTAAAATATAATGACATAAAATTTGATGAATAGCATCTGTCAGATGATTATAAACTAAAGTATTGCCGAAATATTAAACTAAGACAAGTACGAGGAAATACGATACTAGAAGATACGACATGTGAACATGTGAAGTAAATAAATTAAATTAAAGTTAATGGAACTCCCAGAAGAGTATAAAATAAAATAAATCTAATTCCTAATACACTAAGATGTGTCATAGGTTAAAAATGAGTACATGAGAAATTTATGAAATCGTGTTAGGATCTAATACGATCTAAGCATAAGCTAAGAAGCATCAGTAGGAGATGTTTGAAGTGAATGTGAAGTTAATGAGGTTATTTATGAATTTTTCTTAGGAACTACAAAGGAAGTGGGAAAGCGCAATATTAGCATTAACCTTAAAGGACCAAGGTGAGTAACCCTGTGTTTGAAATGGAGATTTAACTCCAATTATTTGAAGAAGTTTTAAGTTCAAGTCACGTGAAGCATTTGAATATCAAATTCAGTTTTGATTCATGCTTTTAAATTGTTCTGATATGACATGCTGATTAAATGGTTTTATATTCAATTCTTTTCTTGGAAATATTTAGCATGTCCGGTTGAAATTGCAAATTTCTTTTGAATGTTCTGAATTTGATTATTTCAAGTACTGAAGCTCTATTGCAGAAATTGCATATTTCATGGTTTCAATATTCATGAAAAGCCTCTATTGAAGTAGCCATGTAATAAATGTTTTATAAGATAAACGGTACTAAGTACCACCCTCTATGATGGTTGAAATCCTTCGGGATTCAACAGTACATGCCCGGTAGTAGGATCTAATCCCCCAGGCAATTATCATTGACAGTATTGGCAGTAAAATGGGAGTCTGGTTCGAAACAGATTCCACCTAATCAAAGAGAAAAGATGACAAAGTGATTTTGAAAATGAAAGCAGGTTTTACCCTCATTTTCAAAATACATAATTATGTGTTTTAAAGTTATATACTTTATTAACGAAGTACGAGTTTAGCTTGAACACTTTAATTGTTTCAAAGCTATCTGTTTTATGAAATGCATATGTTTCGAGTTTTTTTATATACTCTATTTAAGGATGACATGTTATGTTATATGTTTTGAAGTTCATAAGTATAAGCATAGCTTGAATGTTTTAAACGTTTCAAGCCATCCGTTTTAAGAATGCATATACTCTGTGTTCTAAAATGTACGAGCAATTGGTGGTGAGTATTTTATAAACTCTCATGTGCTAAACCACTACCAGTTGAAAACCCCATGACGAATGCAGGAATTACTCACAAGCTTAGATTAGCTTACCTGGATTTTTATCCGCCCCCTTTCAGGTGACTAATGGCAGATTGGTTTTTTGAAGACGATGAGGATGAATCTAGCTTTTTGGGAAGACTTGCTTAAGTAGTTCTTTTGGGAAAATCGCATAAACTCTAATTAGTATGTTTTGTATTAGCAGACAATTTGAGGATATGTATTAAGCCCCACGGGGTAGCTGAATTAAGATTGTAATTATGAAGTCTTTTAAGTTTTTAGTTATGCTCTAAATGTGGAACCATTTATGCTATGTAAAGAGCGACAGTATCGAACGGATGTGCAAATTTTAAAATGAAAAAAAAAAAGAAAAAGTTTTTCACGCTTCCGCAACCACATGAAGCACATCTATTCGATACCGCTGCTTATGCGAGCCTTGTCTCGAGGCCTTCGGATCTTGGGGCGGCGGTCGCGACTCGAGATCCGCGTAGGGTGGGTTTCGGGTCGTGACAATTATAGACGAAGAGGCCAATAAAAAGGAGAAATTATGATGATAGAATAAGCATAAGAGAGGTTAGAGTCTCCTAGATATGACTAATTAAGTTTTGAGGACAAAACTTCTTTTAAAGGGGGTAGGATGTAACACCCCGACCAAATGAATTAATAATTAGTCCGCTAATTATTAATTAGAAACAAGATAAAGAATAAATAAGAAAATGAATCGGGAAATTCTCGATGATTATGATACGCCAGTAAAATAGTTAATTACGTCGAAAAGGGAAGGATGTGATACCCCAAACTCAGTTACTAAATTATTTGACGTAATGACGTTATTTTGGAACCTAATGTGTTGGTTTAAGCTATTTTAGCCTCGTTTTAACACTATTAAAACTCAAATTAGCTAATTATAGAAAACACAAAGAAATAATAACTGACATAAGGCATTCGACATCGAAGCTAACCGAAATAGGAAGCGACCAGAAGAAACCGCTTCGTAAAAAGAGTAATAGAAAAGAAATTATGGAAGAAATAGCTAAAATAAAAATTTACGCCAGTCAAATAAGGCATAAGCCCAAAATGAGGAGAAATGCCAAAAAGTAAGGCCAAGGGGATTTGAACCCTTGACCAAGTGAGGGAAACTTATAGGATCCAAAAATTTTACCAAGTTGGCTGCCAGCACTTTTGTGCTTAATTATACAACAAAATATATATAAACCTAAAATTACCCAAGCCACCTCCCAAATTGGCCAATGGCCATTCATCCAACACCTCATCCCCACATCATCCTATACTGCAGCCCTCATCATCATGCTTGCCCTAGCTATCATCATCACAGTTGCACACCATGATGTGCATGCATGGACAAAGGTATAGGTATGCAATTATATATGCAAGTCTTACCATTTTGAAAATACTCCAAGTGTGTATGCTGTGTGTTCAGACAATGTGTGTGTGAGAGACCAACAGTGTAACACCCCGATCCTGTATAATTAATAATTAAATATTAATTATTAATTAATACCGGCTCAGAGAATAATCAAGGGAATTAACCTTAATCTCCCGGTGGTCACACTAGACCAATAGAATGATTAAACATGTTCGAGAATAGGGTACAATACCCGAACCTAATTATTATTTAATTAGGTGAAATAATGTCAATTTAACACTGACGGAACCCGAATTAGTTAACCCTGGAAATCCCGAATGACTAATAAATGACACGGAGCCTCTGACACTGTAGATAACTGAAATATGAAACTCTCGGAACAAACCGCATCGAAAAAGGAGTTACGGAATGAAAGTTATGAGGCAAACATCAGAAACTGAATTAATGCGCAGCCAAACAGGGCCTTAACCGAAAATGGTGAAAAAGGGGCCAAATGGGAGGCCAAGGGAATTGAACCCTTGACCTTTGAGAGGGAATGAATTTTTCTCAAAAAGTTTACCAACTGGGCTACCCATTACTTTGTGCATATGTATGCAACTTATTTGTATATAACACTGAATTGCCCCAACTTGCCACCCAATTGGACCAATGAGATTACATGCAAACCCCATATGATTGGTTTGCATCAGCCCACCTCAGCCCTAGGGTCCCACTGATTCTCTGATGTATACATCTAGAGATGTATATGTATAGGTATGTGTGATATTATATATATAGATATATATGTATATATTACATACAAAAGATTGATATTTGCTAGTGAAAGAGGAGAAAACAGATCTGTTGGGGGGTGAGAGACCAAGGGAGAGAGAGAGAAAGGGCTGCATGTACGTGTGTCCATGGCTTGCATGTGTATGCAAGTGGGTGTGTGCATGGTAGGGGTGACCACATGGAAATGCACAAGGAAAAGGAACTGAGGCACCAAAAGGGAACTGAGGCTACGGAGGTGCCAAAGGACACAAACGGGCCATGGAAAAAGGGTCAACCACTGTTTAAAAGGTAAACCCAAAAAACTGCTAAAAATTTCTGTTTGAATTACTGGTATTGTTTTGATGAAATTTGATCCATGCAAACTGTATATACAAGTTACTGTGAGGCTTAGGATTGCTATAGAACAACTGAGAGGGTCGAATAGTCATGAGAAACCCAGAGCCGTGACCCATCCGCCATGGACGACCTCCATAGATACAGTTCTGAAACAACCTTGACCGAACCAAGTTTGGTTGGTCAAGACATGTTCTAGACCTCAAGAGGATCCTAAATACCTAGGTACTCGACCCAAACTCACACGGGAAGTGTAATATCCCGACCCGGGATATAGCATGTGCACCGGGCTGGACCGGGTTATAAATGTAATCCCGAATTATAAGCCGTGAAATGACATAAATAAAAGTGGATGCGTAATGGACTGTATTGTTAATTACGATGCATAGGTATGAGAGGCAAACAGTCACGGGTGTCCGGGTACCGTTGCACCGGAAGCCGAGTTTACTGAAAACCGTGCAAGTGAATGTCGACGCATAATTTTTAAAGTTAAGTTGGAATATTTAAACACCCGAATGAACCAACATTTGAATCTCGTATGTAATACGTGCATGCACAAAATTAAATGGAGATGTATATGTAATATCTATACATACATAATGTATCAATGAAATATTATTTATATATGTATATATATGTATACGGTTGCATATATATATATAATAGGCATGTAAGTATGTGTCATGTGGGCCTTGCATGATGAGGAGGTGGCAAAGCCACCGAGTGGGAAATCAGCAAGAGAGGGCTAGGGTGCAACGTGTGAGGAGGAGAGGAGAGAGAGAAAGCTATGTGTGAGGTGTCTTGTGTGCATGGGTGTGCTGCCACCGTGGCTGCAGGTGGCAAGGGCCACCGACTGGGGGGGTCGGTTAAGGGAAGAAAGAAAGAGATTTAAGCTGTGAGAGAAACTGAATCGCAAGGAAGAAAGAAGTGGGAATAGAGAGAGAAAGAAAGGAAATGAATTTTTGGAAAAGGGTTGAAGGAAATCAGCAACTAAAACAGGTATATTCCTGATTTAAATTATGCTCATTTATATTCTTAATAGGTGTTGTTGCTGTTGGAATTGATGAGAATCCGAAATAGAAAAGAAAACCCAGAATCGGGAAGTGAGTTCAGTCAAGCATGGTGGAATTGTATACACCCAACGAACATTGATTTTTAGATTGGAAATCAATAGGAGACATCTCTAGGGACCCAACGCACTTCGAATCAGCTTAAATGGTCAAGAAATGGCCATTCTGTGGCCAGTTATCCCCTCACTGGTGCAACGCCGGAAACTGGAAATGGGTGCGTGAAACCGGTGGTGTTGGAGGTTAAAACCGGTCCTAAAAGGTTCCTTACAATGTTAGATTTCATTTGGAACGAAAACAGTAAATTTTGGACGTGAAATCGCTAAGATCCGTAGGGAATTTCGTTATTCCGGCGACCGTGGCCGGAAAACCCACCGGAGAAGACGACCGGAATATCGGGGGCTTCTTCGGGTCAGGATGAGGTCGGGTCTGGGTCGGGTCGGGTTGAGATCCGACCGACCGCAATTCAGGTAGCAACACTGTGTCGTTTTGAATGTGAAATTAAAATTAATTTGGGCATGTTTGGTCACGGATATAAGGGATTGAAATTGGGTTGGGGTTGTCCAAACAGTGGTTAGGGTGAGAGAATTGGGATATCTCAATCCGGTTCTCTGAAGTTAATTGAACCGGTTGGTTCACAATGGAATGGAACCGGTTTAGGGTTTTGGGGTCTGAACCAACTGGTTCAGACCGCAGCTTATGGAATTTATGAACCGGCCCCAAATGTTTTGAATAATTCCACTAAGGCCCAACAGGAAAATGTCAAAGTTACAAAAATACCCCTGACTCAAAAGTGGGTCAAACGAGGTCCAAATAGGGCAAATGAATAGTCAATTTTTATTATCTCGGATGCTCTGAGTCCAATGGTGAGGTCCGTTTCACGAGACGAAGTCCCGAAAAGTTACGACTTATAAAAATGACCAAAATACCCCTGCTTCATAGGTGAGTCAAATGGACTCCGATTGAATTAAATAATTAGTGAATTTTTATTATTCTGAACCTTTCGAATCTATAGGTAATGTCAAAATTACGAAAGGAGGTTCCGAGAACAACGGACATATAGAAGTCTAAATAAGTATTAGAAATACTGATCATAGCAAGGCATAGAATTTGGTGAATAGAAATTATTCTAAAACGCATTTACTGATATATAGGGAACGCGACAGGAAAGAGGCAAACCGCAGGAGACTGATTTAGGAGGAATGCATGATTAGAGGTAAGTAGATACCCTTTCTCTTCCATGTGGTGTTATCAAGCCAAGTTCATTCTTTTACTGCCAAAATTGTACTCCTGAGCGTATCTGATGTTATTGTCTCCACAATGTGATATTGTTCTATCTGGTGGACATTGACTTATTGTTGTACCATTGTTATCATGTTGAACCGTACTTTCAAATGCCTATTGTTATGTTTCCATGGACTGATGATATTCCATTTTATATACTCTTATGGAATCATTTATGATCATGAAATGTTTATGTATACTGGAGTTGTGCTCAGTCACAATATCCATCCGATGCTTTTAAATACACTGAAGACCTTCGGGTCGAGTCCGTGAACGGACATATGGCCATACACTGGAATGCACTGAAGGGGGTAAATCGGGCCCCCAAAGACCGAGGGCAAATCAAGCCCTGACACAGAACAAAAGCATCTCTTATATGATTGCTCAACTAAAATTGTTGAGTTACATTGTTCTTGTGATTATCTTGTATTGCGAGATATTTCTTTATTGATTTATTGTGATCAATTATAATGGCAGTACTTTCTTGTTATTGTATTATCGTTGAGAGTTCCAGGACATTGTTATGCTATTCCTACTGATTACACATTGTGATCCCACTGTTCATTTGCCACTATTCACATGTTAAGAGTTTCATGTTGATGTGATGTCCCTTACTCCTAATTGTACATTGTGTTCTATTGTTTATTGGCCTTTATGGCAACTGTGCCCATTGGCTATCATAGCATCTTATTTCTTATGATTGGCTATCATATTCTTGTTCTTGGATTCATATTCTTTTATGATCCTCGATACCAGTGTCGGAGATCTGTATTTACTTGCTGGGCTCTTGTAGCTCATTCCACCCTCCTCACCCCCATTTCAGGTACTGATGCCGCGAGACCCCGGTAGGAGTCTAAAGACATAGAAGGACATTTGAGAAAATGCATCAGTTTATGTTTTAGTTCTCCCATGTATTCACCACCCTCGGGTGCTGGTCATGTTTGGTTCTTATTTTATTTATGTAGAACCATATTATGTATTGTAAAGACTTTCACTAACATTGTGTATTGAAAAGACTTCCGCTGTTATTGTTTTGAGGTTTTAGTACTTTGCATATTAGTACTATGATACAGGAATGGAAAAAGTAGGGACGGCCTTCGGGTCGGCCCCGCGACACGAGATCCGCATAGGGTGGATTTCGGGTCGTGACAGGAAGGCCCTCGAACATGGAGTTGCAGGTTTCGGCCATGAAACCCAACTCCCAAATCAGACTTCTAAATCATGTTTTTGGAATGAGATATTGACCCCCATGGAGATACGGTCACAAAGAAACAAAAACCATGGAAAATGGTGGAGAAACGAGGGTTTAATAGCCAAATTATCGTTTCGGCTATTCCTCCATGGATCAAACATTTGAGCTTGTTTCGAGCCACAAAATCAATGCCAACTTGTTGGCATGACACCCAGAAGTAAACTGGAACCAAGGGCAGAGAGAATTCGTGGCCAAAATGTCACGAATTTGAAGAAATCCGAACCTGTAACTAGGGCTACAGCACTTGACATGGTGAAGAAGACGACGAGTCGACTGGGTCGACTCGTCCAACACGCTTAAGCCCACTGAACCGACTCGGACACGTGTCTGTCCAGAGTGATGCCACCGAATTACTAGAACGGTACCGTTTTGGTGTAAACCGTTTTATTTTAAAAATTTAAAATTAGCCTGTTTGGTAACATAGCTAATAAATTGAAATCTGAACTGGGCCTATCCAAACCACGGATAGGGGGCCAATTGAGGTTAATTGGGATATTTAATTCCGGTTTTCTGAAGGAACTGAACCGGTTGGTTCTTGATGGTTTTGGACCGGTTCAACTAATGAACCCTTGAACCCTTGGGTTTGAACCCCTAAATTATGAAATTATGTTTTAACCCCAAATGATTTCTGAAAATTACGGATTTGTCCCCAACTGTTTTAAAGAATTACACAGTGGCCCAGACTTTGGAAAATTTCTTCATTTAAGCCCTCAATAAATTAATTAAATAATAAAATAATTATTTAATTATTTTATTAAATAGGTAAAATTACAATTTTACCCCTGGACATTAAATATGTCAAACGGAGTCCAAATTAAGTAAATAAATAGTGTATTTTCACTATTTCAAATATTCTGGACTCAATGGTACAGTCCGATTTTGGAAATACAGTCCCGAAAAATACAGACCCGTAAGTGATAAATGATCGAACTGCCCCTGATGGAACCCAGACCCAAATAAAAATATCAGATAGCCTATTTTGACTATCTCGTGCATTCTGGACTCAACGGTGAGGTCCGTTTAGTGAACTGAGGTCCCGAAAAATACAGACACGTAGGTGTAAATGACTGAATTGCCCTTAATGATACTCAGGGCCGATTAAACGTAACAGACAGTCCAATTTCACTATGTTGGATGCTCTGGACCCAATGGTGAGGTCCATTTTATGAACTGACGTGCCGAAAAATATGACACGTGAAATTACCAAATTACCCCTGATACTGTACGAATCCCAAATGAAGTCCGATTGGGACGAAACTGATACCGATAGAAACCCGAACACTGGTGAGACTGTATACTTGATTAGATGACGAATCGGGTCAGAATTACACGAAACGTAAAATGACCAAAATACCCCTGAGCATTGTAAGTGCAAAGTAGAGGTCGAATAAAGGTCAAACTGATCTGATAAATTATCATAGGGATAATTATGAACACTGAAGGGCTAAATAAGACTCTGAGACAGTCAACGCGTAAAACGAGAAATGACCGATGTGTCCCTACGATCTAAAGCAGATACCAAATGAAGTCCAAGGGACTTACAAATTTATACATGAGATATATGGGACGTTCTGAGGACCATGATAGGGTCCGGGGCAAAAATGACAAAATTACCATTTTGCCCCTAAGACTAAATAAGTACCCAACTGATACCGATTAAAGTCTAAAAGACTTAAAACTTCATATATACGATATATGGGATATTCTGAGGAACAGAACAGGGTCCGGGATAAGAATGGCAAAGTTACCATTTTGCCCTATGGTTAAAATGAGAACCTAACTGATACCGATTGGAGTCCAAAGGACGTAGAACTTTGTACTTAAGATATAAAGACTATTCCGAAGACCACGACAGGGTCCGGGACAAGAATGGTAAAACTACCATTTTGCCCCTAAGGTTGAATGAGTGCCTGACTGATAACAATTGAAGTCTAGATGACTTAAGATATAATCCTAATAACTGCTAAGCCTAATTAAAGAATGAAATAGCCTCGGGTGAGACCCAATGGAAGGGCGATAGGCTACTAGGCTATCTTAGGTGATCCGATAGATACCTAAGATGACGAATGAGACCTGAATGGATGAGTTCTGATCTGTCTGTGATTGATGATTATTATTCAGGATATACATGGAGATGCTTGACGTACCTGGAGGTTATCGGATTATTTATGCAAAGAAATAAGCGTAAAGTTTGTGAGTAACTCCTGACACTGTACTGTATTTTGATTCACTGTCTATCCTTTGTGAGTAACTTCTGACACTGTTTTGATACTGTCCCTTAATTTACTGATCTGTTTTGAATGCAATTATTTAAGTGCAATTATTTAAATGCATGTTTTCCGTACTATATCACTTATGACATGGTTTTAGTCTTTTTAAATAATTGACTATATTCCTGATCCCTGTGCTAGCATTCCGTACTGTTTTGCCCGTTTTGAACTGTTGAGATAAAATGGATATATTGAACCATTATTTCCGAAATGATTAAATAAACCATGTGATATAGGCAAAGAACAACATTTTTGTTGTATCGTACAGCTTTGTATAGTATACTGTCTGAATGCTATATTGTTTAAATGTATGTACTTAATGCACGCCCTTTGTACCACATTCCACGTGATGTGCTTGTGTCCTTCGAATTAGGAATTCCGTTCAGTTCGGTTATGTGCTGTCCGTTAATGATATGTCTGCCTCGATTGATATGTTCCGTCCGGTTCTGACATGTTCCGTCCGTTAATGATGTTAAGTTCGCCTTGATTGATATATATGGTCCAGTTCCGTTATGATCTGTCCGTTGATGATATGTCTTTGCTTTGACTAATGTTTTGTTCTGTTCGATTCTGTTATGTTCCGTTCATTGATAATGTGTCTGCCTTGATTGATATATGGTCTAGTCCCGTTGTGTATTGTCCATTGATGATACGTCTGTCTTGATTGAAATATTGTTCAGTCCAGTTATGATTAGTTCCGACAGTGATGTGTCCCTGACTTGATTGTTATATTGTTTCTACCCAGTTCCGTTATGTTGTGTTCTGCTCATGATTTGCCTGTGTCTTGATTAGTGTATTGTTTCCGTTTAGTTCCGTTATAATTTTATCCGTTCGCGATATGCCTTTGCTTGACTGATGTATTGTTACCGTCCGATTCCGTTATATTCCGTCCGTTAATGTTATGTCTGCCTCGATTGATATGTTCCGTCCGGTTCCGACATGTTCCGTCTGTTGATGATCTGTCTGTCTTGATTGATATATGGTCCAGTTCCGTTATGATTCGTTCCGTTAATGAGGAGTCTGTGTCTTGACCGATATATTAGCAATAGTTATTGTTTTGACCGATAGGTTATGTCATGTTCCGATCCGTTTGTATTGTCTGTTCGATTCTGTTTTATTGTACTAGACTGCTTATGAAATGGATTTATAAAATAAATAGTTATTTTTGTAATGACTAAATTATCCATGTGCCTTGGGAGCACAAAACTGGTTTTGAAACCCATGATAGGGAATCTGTGTTACTCACTGGGCTTATTTAAGCTCACCCCATTATTCTGACATTTTTCAGGAATTACCTCCATTGGATTAGATGGTACTGTGACATGACGTGAATAGGCTAAGTGGCATCGCAAGTAAGGATCTGACGGCACTGAATTGTAGAGACTGGTTTATTGTGGATTGAACCTGGTTATTCTGGTGAGTGGTATGTTATGACTGACTTGACTGATATATACTAGATAGACATGGCTCATGGAACTAATGGTACTCTAGAGATATTAGATCTGCTCTGTTGTTATATGCTTGATTTTAGATATGCTCTGAAATTAGAATTGTTGACTGACTGGATTTAGTCTTGCTCTGTGATACATATACTTATGATGGATAAGTGAGTTGCATTCCCGTGATACAAAGAAAAAGTTTTAAATTCCGCTGCATCTGACCCTACAGTTGGAGTGCAATTCGTCGGAAAGTTCAGAATTTGCCTTTGGTTGGTCGCGTCGCGACCGACTGGCAGTCACGTCCTCGACATCCGCGTAGGGTGGGGTTCGGGATGTGACAAACAGTGTGTGTGTGTGTGTGTGTGTGTGTGAGTGAGAGACATTGTGTGAGGAGAAGTGTGTGTATATATGCAAGTGAGTGTGAGTGCATACATGTGTGTGATTCACTTAAGTGCACAAGAGGGAGGAGACTGAGCTGATCTAGAGAGGTTTGAAAGGGTCAGAACTGGGCCACGATTGAAGGAGGAACCACCAAGGTATAAGGCTTAAAACTGTTTTATTTTCTTTTCCTTCCTTTTGAAATTTTTGGCACTATTTTAGTTTTATTTTAAGATTAGGTTGCATGCATGAGTTAACTTAACACACATGAACTATTATATACAAACTAGGAGGATCAGGAAGGCTTGAAAAGCCCTAGTTGAACACGGTAACCATTGATAGACCTTCAAGGTGCAAGTCTGAACCAACCACGACCAAATGGATTTTGGCTTGTTGGAACCTCAAATAGAGCCTACCAGTGCTCCAAAAACACCGAGCCGTGACCCAAACACTGGAGTTAAGACCATAGAAAATTGACTTGCAGGTCTCGAGTTTAGAACCCAGACTCTGAAATGGACATCTAACCCTTGTTTTTGGAATGAGGATCAAACCCCCTTGTCATGAGGGCCAAAACAAGCTAAACCACACTCAAAATGGTGGTGAAATGGCCATTTATAAGCCAGTCGCAAGTCGCGACTATTCCCCTCACCGTAGCTTTTAGAGCTCGATTTGAGGCACCAAACCCATGTGAAATGATAGACAGACTTCCCATGATCAAAGTATGATCAGAACCAGAGAAAATCAGCCCCTAAAACTCCATGAAATTAAAGGTTTAAATTTCTGAAATTAGGGCAACACAGTGGGTGAAGCAAGGAGGAAGAAGACCCTGCTGAGTCAACTCGTGAGTTGACTCGACCGAGCCTAACCGAGATAAACCAGCCACCGTGTCGACTCAGACATGTGTTGAACTGTGGGAAAGCCACTGCATAAATGAAACGGCAACATTCTGGTCACTAATTTTAAATGAAGTTGGGTTGTTTGGTTACAGCTATAGGAAATTAAAATTAGGGTGGTCCTAACCCAACCGTGGATAAAGAGGGATTAAAAGGGTTATTTGATTCCAGTTTAATAGGAAGCTTGGACCGGTCGGTTCAATGGAAATGTGAACCGTTCTAGGGTTTTGACTTAGGAACCCACTGGTTCAGTATTAAATTTAAAAATAATTAAACCGAAACTTTTAGGAATTCTAATTTGACCCCCAAACTTTTATAAATTCTATTGTGGCCCAAATTTTGAAAAATTAATTCAAATGAGCCCTTGGAAAATAAATAAATAATAAAATAATTTATTTTATTATTTTATTAATTGGGTAAAATGACTATTTTACCCTTGGACACTAAATGAGCCAAATGAAGTCCAAATTAAATAAGTAAATAGTATATTTTTACTATTTCAGGCATTCCAGACTCAACGGTGGAATCCGATTTGTGAAATTAAGTCCCAAAAATTAGAAACACGTAAATGATAACTGATTGTATTGCCTCTAACGATACCCTGGGCTAATTAAAAATAAAAGATAGCCCATTTTAATTATGTCGGACACTCTGGACTCAACGGTGGAGTCCATATTAGCAAACTAAGTACCGATAAATGCGACCCATGAAAGAGTAAAATTACCAAGATGCCCTTGGTACAGTACGAAGCTCAAATAATGTCCAAATTGGACGAAATTAATACCGATGGAAGCCCAAATGACTATGAACTCACATATGTGACTAAATAATAATTCAGGGTCAAAATATCATTAAATAGAAAATGACCAAAATACTCCAAAGAATAGAAACTACAAATTAAAGGCTGAATAAGGGCCAATCTGCCATGATAAATTGTCATAAGTATAATGATGTAAATTAAGGGGCCGAATAAGACTCCGGAATAGTTAAAGTATGAAACGAGAAATGACTGATGTATCCCGATGATCAAAAGCAGATACCAAATGAAGTCCAAAAGACTTAGAACTTTACATATAAGCTAACGGGGATATCCTGAGGACCATGATAGGGTCCGGGGCAAGAATGAAAAAATTATGGTTATGCCCCTAAGATTAAATAAGTGCTTAATTGATAACGAATGAAGTCCAAATGACTTAAAAGATGATTCTGAATGTTACTAAGCTCATTTAAGGAATATAATAACATAAATTGAAACCCTGAAATAGAGAATTAAAAACACTTAACTAAATAGACTAAGTTTAAAGGAACTCAAAGCATTGCATAACCATGTTGGGGACTAGAATGGGTACTAATTCATTGTGCAATATTTTGGAACCATGATTATAGGAACCTCCAAAGGGAAGGAGAAGGAGACTTGAATTAATAGAACTATTGAAAGTTATTTTGACGTAAGTAAATCCCAGACTTTGTTATGTGGTCTTTCCTTAGCCATGTCACATTTCTTTCTTCATGCTGTCACATTTCTTTCTTCATGCTGTCACCTTGTACTCCATTATCTGATATGTCTTGATCTCCATAATTGATATTGTTCTATCTTGTGGACTTGATGAGTGATTGCATGTCGATACCCTAATATGATTTATACATATTTCTTTGATGCTTGAATACTGAACAATACATGTTATATGATAAGAAAAGTATTACTCCACAACTTTTGAAATTATCTATGCATGACCTGATTTTCCCGTGGTAGTACTTGAGTCGTTACACATTTCAGCCCTTAGGGGCAAGATATTGACAGTCTACACATGGTTGTGAGCGTCACATCGCACGATCGGGTTACTCGTGGGTGTGAGTGTCACTTCGCACGATCGACACGTAGTTATGCAAGGCATGATGTACGACTTGTGTAATATCCCGACCCGGGATACTGGGTCACATGACACGTATTACGAGGAAAGGAAAATCATATATATATATAATTAATTAATTATTACATTAATTAATTAATTATAAGACTTGATATATATATATATGTATTAATTGAATGTATATGTATGTATATATATATTAAATGAAAGAAATATGAAAAAGTTAAAAAGTAAAAAGAAAAGATAACAAGTGTGAATGTGTGTGTGTGTGTCGGCTGGTGTGTGTGTGTCTTGTATATATATGTGTATATGTATATATATATATGTATAAATATCTTATGAAATTAAATGCAAAGTTGAAAAAGAAAAAGGAAAAAATTAATGAGATGGGAGAGCTGTGTAGGGCTAGAATTCAGAATGTAGAGAGAGAGAGAGAGATAGCTGTAGAGAGAGAGAGAGAGAACATGAAGAGAGAGAGAGGTCGGCTACCTTGCTTTAAAAGCCAAACATGCAATGCATGTTGATCTCTCACGAAAGAAACCAAAAGAAGAGAACTGAAGGAGAAGAAGAGGAAGGAAATCAGAGAGAAAAGGAGGAAAACCCCAACCAAAAAGGTAAGAATGTTCAAACTGTCAAAATTCCCTCTCTAGAATTTCTCTACATACAAACTGATTTAAAGCTTCCATTTGATATATATGATGTCTAGAACACATTCTAATCATAACAAGCATGAAAATTTAACTTAAAAACACCTAAGATTACACGACCCATAAGCTACGGCCATGGATGGACCTTGCTCAAGCAGGTCTGAATCCGTGGTGGCTAAATCATGTTTGGAGTTTTGGAACCTCAACTAGACACCAAGGGTGTTTTAAACACCTACACCCACGACCTTGAAGCTCAAGAAATGGCCACCAAATGCAAGTTGCAGGTTACGGGTTTTGTAACCCAACCCCTCAAAACTCAATTTAAACCAATATTTAAGAACGAAATATGAATCCCCATGAAGAGGGGATCATAACAAACAAAATCCCATGAAGTTTGGTTAAGAAATAAGCATGAACGACCGAAATAACAGTTCGGATTATCCACTTCAAGACCGAACATATGTGAGGGTTTTAAACTCCAAAACGAATGCCAATTTACTCGTTTATCTCTTAGGGATAATTTGGGACCGAAACAGTAGTGATTGGTGGAGTAGAAACTCACGAAATAGGAAGAAAAGGATTTCGAGAATTAGGGTTTTTCAGTCGGTCGCTTGGGAAGACGACCGAGTCGACTCGTGCACCGTTTAAAACGGTGGGTGGACTCGGGACGGGTGGCAGCCTCTGGGCTTGCCACCGCATAAATAAGGCGACGTCGTTTTGGGCCTTAGGTAAGTATATATATATATATATATATACGGTTAAGTTTAAAGGAAAAAGGGAGGAGACTGCGGTCGGTGGGGTTCGAACCCCTGACCTCACGCGCCCCACGCGTTCTTTTCCACTCGGCCACGCGTATGCGTGTGTCCATTTATGAACATGATATATATATATATATATTATAATTAATTAAATCCGAAAATTAAAAAGGGCGCAATTACGCCTTACAGGATTCGAACGTGGGATGTATGGGGAGGGAGGTGACACGCTGGCCAGCGTGCCACCCTATTCAACCTGTCACTTATTCCTCTTTAATAATATATATATTACATGTTATAAATTAATTTAATTAAATGAAATTAATTAAATTAAATACTCCGAAATGGCCCGTTGTCCAAAAATTACAAGTTATATATGTAACCTTACTATCTTGGACCCCCTAAGCCCATTGGTGAGGTCCACGACATGAGATGAGGTCCCGAAAAATTTGAGACCCCTAAAAAATGTCAAAATGACCAAAATGCCCCTGCCCCATAAACAAGTCAAACAAAGTCCAAATTTAATAAATGAATAGTGTATCCTTACTATTTCAGATATTCTGAAGCCAATGGTAGGGTCCGTTTTACGAGACGAGGCCCGAAAAAATAAAGTCACGTAAGGGGTAAATGACCAAAATACCCCTTGACCAAAATTGACAAGTTATTAATGTATTCTTACTATTTTGGACCTTCTGAGTCCAATGGTGAGGTCCACGACACGTGACGGGGTTCCGAAAAATAAAGACACCTAAAGGGGTAAAAAGACCAAAATATCCCTGGTACCCCTAAAGCTAAAAATGAAATCAGAGAAGGTCTAAACCGACTTTCTTGGACACTCCTGGACTCAATAGTAGAGTCTATTCGACCAAAAGAAATGTCTAAAATAAAAAGACATAAAATTTGATAAATAGAATCTGTCAGATGACTAAAAATATAAGAAATGCCAAAGTACTAAACTGAGGCAAGTACGAGAAATGAAACACGAAAAGACACGATACGTAAACATGATAAGTAAATAACTTTAAATTAAAGTTAATGGAACTCCCAGAAGAGTATGATTGTAGAAATCTATTTTTCTTGACACGGTAAATTGTGTTTTAAACAGAGAATTAACTAAACAGAAAAATGAGCCAAGAACGAGAAGTTACTCCTATGATGACGAGGGCACAACTAGCAAAGGATCCCAAGCAAAAAGTTTTCCTGGAGAAACTGGAAAAATAGCTTCAGCTGATTCAAAATCGCATTCGGATTTCCAAAACGAACGAAGTGTGCTGTGTTAGTCCCTTTATTTATAAGACAATAACTAAAGAGCAACTAGCAGCAAGAAAGCTTAAGAAACAGGAGGATACGGAAACGTTGGAAGAATGGCGACAAAGGTTAAAGAAAGCCAAAAGAAAAGCGCCCAAATAGAGCAGGACTAAAAGTACAAGGTGAGTAACCCTGTGTTTGAATTGGAGATTTGACTCTATAATTTAAAAAGGGTTTTAAGTATAAGATATGAAGTATTTGAAGTTTCAAATTCAGTATTTACATGATTCAGTTTTTAATTGTTCTGTTTTAGAAATTCATTGTGACATGCTTAGTGATTGGTTTCTGCAACAGTTTTTCCTTCAAATACTTTTCAGCATGTCTAGTTAAAATGCAATTATTGTTAAATATTCTGAATTTGCTTATTTCAAGTATACGAATGTTTATTACGAATTTATGAAAAGTATCTATAAGACAAGTCACATGATAAATGTTTTATAAGATGAATGGTGCATAAGCACTTAGACAGGATTCTGAGTTTTCAGTTGCCCTGTAAAATAGGCAGGATTTTGGGTTTTACGGAACTCAATTGCCCTGTAAAATGCCCGGTAGCAGGATCTAATCCCTCAGGTAGATGAGATATCTCCATAGATAAGTAATATGGGACTCCGGTTCGAAACGGATTCCACTAATGGAAGTGATAAGATGACAAATGGTTTGAAAATGAAAGCATGTTTTTACTCTCATTTTCAATATGCATATGTTTGAGTTTTATATACTCTGTTTAAGAAATTCATGATATGTTATACGTTTTAAAGTCCATATGTATAAGTTTAGCTTGAATGTTTTAAATATTTCAAAGCTACATGTTTTAAGGAATGCATATATTCTGTATTCAATTATACGAACAATTGGCGGTGACTATTTTACAAACTCTTATGTACTAAACCACTGCTAATTGAAAACCCCATGACGAATACTGGAATTGCTCACAAGCTTAGATTAGCTTACCTGGACTTTGTTCGGACCCCCCTTTCAGGTAATTAGCAGCAGTCTTGACTTAAGGACGAGGATGACGAATCTGCTGATTTTGGGAAGATATGGTTAAATAGTTTCTTTTGATAAGTCTATGAACTCTAATAGTACTTTTGTATTAGTAGACATAGTAAGGACATGTAATAAGCCCTCTGGGCAAATCGAACATGTATTGTAATTAATGTTATAAGTTTTTAAGTTTTTAGTTATACTCTGAATGTGTAACCATGTATGCTATGTATGGAGCAGCAGTACCGAACGGATGTGCATAATTTAAAAATGAGAAAAGAAAAGAAAAAGTTTTCACGCTTCCGCAAAACGTATGTTACACATCTATTCGATACCGCTGCATATGCAAGCCTTGTCTCGGGGCCCTCGGGTCTCGGGGCGGCGATCGCGATCCGGTAATCCGCTTAGGCTGGGTTTCGGGTCGTGACAACTTGAGTCCTAGAGGACACTGAAAAATTAATAGCGCTGTGCTGTAAGCATGAAAGGGTATGCCGGGCCCTGATAGATAACATCTAACAGACAGTTTTCTTTTATCTCTCATATGATATACTTTTGGTTCTCAATGTGTTATATACCTTTGAGCATCGTTGACATCGTATTCCTTGGATTCTTGATATGCTTGAAAGCTTTTTCTTGGAATACCCTTTGTTGAACTATTTGACATGATGACATGCCTATGTAGACGTTTTCTGATTTTGGCAGCACATTATTTGGCTATTCCTTGTTGTGGTTTTGTGCAATCACTTTGGGGATATGCCCACAAGACCTGAGGGTCATTTCTATCGATTTATACATTGGTGACTGGCTATTGTGAATTTTATCATGTCTTCTATTCTCACATACATTGATATATCACATTCTATTGGTATTTGCTCATACCTACTTCTTGGACTGATCTTGACCCATGACAGAGGAAGGGACTTTACTTACTGAGCTTTGTTATCTCACTCCTTATTTATAACCACTTTTCAGGTAGCTTATAACGGATGATATGTGTAATACTCTAACCCGGATTAGCACATATACCGAGGTAGACCGGGTCAGACAGTGTGCTACAAATTGTAAATCGAACTGTTTAAGCTCTATATCGTATCACCAATTTTACTACATGATTTTGGAATATAAATAATATCAGTTATATAGCCAGTATCGAGCAACTCAAAAATATGACTCGTAATGCGTGCCTACACGTATTTTCATGCACATGAATGTTGCATGCATGCGTAGCTTGAACAAAATAAATGTATGTAAATGCCTTTAGAAATACACATATATGTGTATTAATAGATATATATGGACGTATAAAATTGATGTATATAAGTATGTACATATACATATTTATATGTATATGTATAAGATATTAAGTATGTATGTGTATGTATAAATACATATATTGTAATCTATATATATGAATATACATAGTATGATATATATATATGATAAAATGAAAAAGAAAAGAAAAGAAGAAAGAAGAAAGGAAGCTGCCTAGCAGGTCTCAAAGTGTGTGTGTGTCGGTTAGTGTAAAGTGTGTGTATGAGTGTGTGTGTGTGTGTGTGTGTGATCATATGTATATAAATATATATATATATATATATACACAAATATCTCCAAGTAATACATGCAAAGTTGGATTTGGAAGAGGGAGAAATCAGAACCCTAGGTCAAAGAAAGGGGCTTTAGAAGGGGGAGAAACCAAGAAGGAAGGGTAGGGCGGTGGAATGTGTGTGTGTATATGGTATATCTATATATATATACATGTTACGGGAGGATAGAAATCAGAGAGATTTGGTAACTGTGAGTGTCTCAAAAACTTGGGAAATTAATTGTGAAGAACACAGAAGCAAACCAAAAGGAATACAGAGGTGAAAGAGGAAACCTGCAACAAGAAAATCAGAATTTGAAAAGTAAGTGGGTCGTTTCTATTTTAAATATTTAGCATGATTCGTGCAGTTTTAACAGTAGGATCTTGATAAGCATGGAAAATGGGAAATATCACAAAAATAATCACTTGATTTGATTTAGAAACAAGCTAGAAATCATGAGTTGCAGGTATGAGAATAATTCGGGTTCATTAACATTTTATGTAAGAAACCTTGTTTAAATGACCCAAGTATAACCCTATGAAGTGCAGAAAATCATTAAAACCAAATAGGGGTCAAAACAGTCGAGAACCAAGCATGAAATTGGAAATAATCAGTTGGCCGGAGCCACTGGGTTTGGCCATATTCGTGAAGATTTAGTGCTTCAAATTGAAAACTAAAATTAGAAATGAGATCTCCTTGAAAAAACAAAGAAAACTGCATTGAAAATGGTAGAAAAATCAATCGAAAAATATCGGCCGTCACTGGAAAAGATAACTATTCATGCCAGAACCCTACCGGAGCTCTATCGAAAAAATGTGGAAGGGAACTGATATACCATAAAAGCACAGGCCAATCAACACTTGACACGTGTGACCACAATCCGACCTATGCTCGGCCAACATGATTCTCACTCAGCCAATGACTAAAAGCTCAAGCATCCAGATCATCATATAAGGTCGGAAGTTACCGAACATATATATATCCAGAACAGATCAACAGGGTCCAGACCAACACTCCAGAACTCGTCACCGCCTTAGCGGATGCCGAGCAGGGAATAAGGAAACGGTCTTCAACAAGGAAGCAGTCTTCAACAAGGAAACTACCATCTATGGTTATCTCTATGCAAGGTAGCTGCAATCTCCGATAATCAAATCCCTATATTCATGGCATCTATGGTTATCTCTATGCAAGGTAACTGCAATCTCTGATGATCAAATCCTTATATTCATGGCTTCGAATCCTAATCAACTTAGGAAAGCCACGGCTTATAAATTAAACCCTAAAGGTACGCCTTATTTCTTATGCTCATTCTTTGGCTTTCAATACAGTCTTTCAATTCTTTTACTTACTTAAGCATCGGAGCGGCTACCGCCGGAGCCAATCCGGTGGTCCTCTGATCATCTTTCTGAGTGTTCTACAGGTCACGGAGTCCATACTTATTGCGAGCCGAAAAGTGCAGCATCAGTTTGGCGCCATCTGTGGGAACGACTAATCTCCAAAGTGCTCTATTCATAAAACTCATCTCTTTCCCTACCGAAAAACCATGGCACCAAATCTCCGACCACGACAGAATACTCAGAATTCGTAAAACACTCAATGTCAGCCGCCTGCTCCTCGCACAAAGGGACCAGCGGCCAATCCTATGCGACAAGAGATCGAAGCAATAAAACGACACAATGAACTGGTGCAGGAACAATTGCTTGCCATCACTAGAACGCTGGCAACGCTGACACAGAATCAAGCAGCGGGTTCTCCTATCCTGCCGGTCAACTTCGTTGTAGGGACGCAACCTCCTGTTGCCACGGAGAATGAAGAACTTCGTGCAGCAGGCTCCAACTAACCAGCCTGGGCACCCCTCAGGCAGTTGCTCACGCTGGCCGAGATCCGCAGCCATCAACAGTCCTTGGCTGGGGAACATCCGCCTTCGTTTCTGACGTACATTACAGGAGCACTACCCGAGCCCCAACTCCAAGGGCCTCGGGAGCACACTCGACACCGCAGGAGCCTCATCATGCAGCACCAATCCCTCCGGTTAGGAATCCTCCTTCCGTCCGAAGGATGTACTCCACCCTACTACCCTGAAGCCGAGGCTGTCAGACAGGGTTCACAAGATGTCAGACTCAGAGACCCGCGGAGGGTGGAGGAAATTGTCGAGTTGATGGATCGAACGATTGCATTAAGAGGACCTCAGAACCCTCCAGAGCAAGATGAACTGGCCAGGCTGTTCGGAAGACTGGCCACCCCATTCACTCACGCTATTATGTCAGAAGAAAGGCCCAGAAAATTCATGGTGCCCAAATTCACCTTGTATGATGGATCTGGAGATCCAGGAGATCACCTCTCTCATTACTAGCATACGATGGCCCTTCACGGAGCCTCTGATGCTTTCATGTGCCGAACGTTCATCACCAGCCTGAAGGGAACTGCTCTGAAGTGGTTCCGCAACCTCCCACCGAACTCTGTTACTAGCTTCTACGAGCTCGGTAGACAGTTCTTGGACAGGTTTATGACCAGCAGAAGGCTCAGAAGGGGGCCAGAATTCCTGCTAAACGTCAAGCAAACCAAGGAGGAATCCCTCAGAGCCTACATTGCGCGCTTCAACACCGAGCTCACAGAGATCACTAACTGCAGCCCGAAATTCCTTGTAGCAGCCCTGACTGCCGGGCTTGCCCAAGGTGGGTTCAGAGATTCCTTGACAAAAAGCCCTCTTGCCGATATGGCGGCATTAATGGATCAGGCCAGAAAATACAGTCAACCTGGAAGAAGCCAACCGCACGTCCCAGAAGGGCAGAGATCAGACCCAGAGGGACAATCCAAAGCGGGAGGACCATAAGAAGGAGGATCACAGAAGAGACTCCTAACAAAAAGAGGGCCAGGAGCCCAGAGAAGAGAACAGCACCCGAGAGCCGTGTACAACTCCGGACCAAAGGAGTTCACCAACTTCACTCCTCTGAACACCACACCGAACCAAGTACTGCGGCAGATCCGAGATCGGGAGAACCTGAGGTGGCCGGAACCAATCAAGGGAGATCCCAGCTTGCGGGACCAAAGTAAGTATTGTAATTTCCTATAAAGATCATGGACATACAACTAACACTTGCAGGACCCTCCGATATGAGATAGAGCAGCTCATAAAGAAGGGGCGTCTTCGGGAGTTCGTCAAGCAGGACGGAAGGTAAAACCTCCAAGAAGACAAGCCTCAGCAGCGGCCCGAACAGAGGCAGGAGCAGAGGGAGGGACGTAACGAGCCCCAGAGGCAGAACAATCACGTCATCTACGTCCTCCATGCTGACTCCCCTGTCACAGGAATGTCCAACAGGGCAAGAAAGAGATACGCTCGGGAGGCCAGAGCCGCCCCAAACGTACTACAGATCTCCAACGTCGAAAAGAGGCTCAAGCCAGCACTGGAGATCCAATTCACCGAGCAAGATCTAGTGGGGGTACACTGCCCTCACAGTGATGCCCTTGTTATCACCCTCAGAATTGCCAACTTCGAGACCAAAAGAGTCCTGGTTGATACAGGCAGCTCCGTCAACATATTGTTTTACGAGCCGCTTAAACAGATGGGCGTAGACCATGACAACGTCAAGCCCACCACCGCCGTCATGGCAGCTTTTGATGGCAACCTCAGCACCCCGTTAGGGAGAGTCGACCTTCCTACCACTGTAGGAGAGGGTGAAGGGCAGAAGACCACCATCTCGGAGTATATGGTGTTGAACATGAAGTCTCCCTACAACTTCATAATCGGGAGACCTTGGTTACATCAGATAGGGGCAGTCACCTAGACCCTCCATCAGTGTCTGAAGTACGTCCACAACCAGAGCATGCACTCTGTCAGAGGATGCCAGCCAACCTCCCGGGAGTGCCACGCTATTGCCCTTAAGGAAAAGTGTCACATCCCGAACCCCACCCTACGCGGATGTCGAGGACGTGATGCCAGTCAGCCGCCACGCAACCAACCAAAGGCAATTTCTGAACTTTCTGGTGAATTGCACTCTGACTGTAGGGTCAGATGCAGCGGAATTTAAATCTTTCTTTTGTCAAGGGAATGCAACTCATGTATTCACCGTAAGGTTATGTACCACAGAGCCAGTCTAAAATCCAACAGCTAACAATTCTAACCTCAGAGCATATCTATAATCCGACATATAACAATAGAGCAGAACTATAATCTCTAGAGTACCATTTAAATCCATGAGCCATGTCAATATCTAATACATATCAGTCAATTCAGTCGTATTATATCACTCACCTGATTAAACAGATTCAATCCTCAATAATCCAGTCTCCACAGATCAGTGCCATCAGATCCAATAGATATCATTCCTGAAAAATGTTAGGGAATGGGGTGAGCTTCGAAAAGCCCAATGAGTAACACAGGTTCCCTGTCAAGGGTTTCAAAACCATTTCTTGTTTACAAAGCACAAGGGTAGTTCAGTTGTTTCTGAAATAGCAGTTTTATAAATCTACTTTAAATGCAGTTTCAGTAGAATGAAGCAAGACTGAACAAAATAAAACCAAAGATCAGAACAGACAGAACATAACAGACCATATCAAGTATAACCGTACAGAACAGAACACAACCGGTCAGGACGGAGCAGAACCGAGCAGAGCAGGACATAACAAATCAGAACAGGATGAAGCAAAGCACAACAAATCAGAACAGAATAGTAAATGATGCCAATATATCAATCAGAGACAAACAGGTCAGAATAGAACGGGTCAGAATAAAACGGGTCGAAATAGAACAGGTCAGAACGGATCACAATAAAACATAATAGAACGAAACGGAACAGAACATAACAAGTCATAACCGAATAGAACGGAATAGGTCATAGCAAGTCATAACCGAACAGAACAGAATAAAACATAACAAATCAGAATAAAATAGAATAGAACATAACAGAACAGAGCGGAAACAATATGTCAACCAGAGATACAGGTATATCATCAACAGAACGGAACAAGACAAAACTGAGTGGAAACAGTATATCAATCAAGGATACATGTATATCATCAACGGAACGGAACAAGACAAAACTGAGTGGAAACAGTATATCAATCAAGGATACATGTATATCATCAACGGAACGGAAACAAGACAAAACTGAGTGGGAACAGTATATCAATCAAGGATACATGTATATCATCAACGGAACGAACAAGACAAAACTGAGTGAAACAGTATATCAATCAAGGATACATGTATATCATCAACAGAACGGAACAAGACAGAACTGAGCGGAAACAATACGTCAGTCAGAGATACAGGTACATCATCAAAGAACATGATAGATCAGTATTGAGCAGAACAGGACGGGACAGAACAGAACGGAACAGATCGAAACAGAGCAAACACGTTAGGACGGAACAGATCAAACATAACAAATCAGGACGGATCAGGACAGAACAGATCAGACATAACAAATCAGGACGGATCAGGACGGAACAGATCAGACAGATCAAATGGAACAGGTCAGGACAAAACAGATCAAACAGAATAGGTCAGACAAATCAAACAGAACAGGTCAGGACAGAACAAACAGAACAGGTCAGGACAGATCAAACAGAACAGGTCAGGACAGATCAAGCAGAACAGGTCAGGACAGATCAAACAGAACAGGTCAGGACAGATCAAACAGAACAGATCAATTAAAACATCAGAGTAACAGAACAGATCAGTTAAAATATCAGAGTAACAGAACAGATCAGTTAAAACATCAGAGTAACAGAACAGATCAGTAATGAGCAGAGCAGAACAGTATAACAGAATAAACAGTACAGTATGCATAGATTAAACAGTGCAGTATGCTCATATAGTGCTCAAGACTGAGGTGGTACCAAGAATCAGTTGTTCTTTTTAGAACCAGTTAAAAACAGCGATAGGTTTATTTCAGTACAGAACAGAGAAGCCAGATAGAGTAAAAATCATGCATTTGAGTAAGAGCATGAAATCAGTGTATCAGATAAAACAGTACAGTACAGTATTTTAAAATACAGTAACTAGACAGTGTACTTATACACCAATTCAGGAGTCAGGGTTACTCACAAGATGCAACAGTATAGAACAAAACCAGGACAAACCAAACAACGGAACAGGATAGACCCGAACTGAACAGGAGAGCAGGATAGTACAAAGTCATGTCACGTGTAATACATTATAAAAGAGTATGCATTTAAAAACATGCATTTAAACAGTATGGCAGATAAAACAGTACAGTGAATTAGAATACAGTAACTAGACGATGTACTTATACACCAATTCAAGAGTCAGGGTTATTCACAAGACGCAACAGTACAGAACAAAACCAGGACAGACCATACAACAGAACAGGACAGACCCGAACTGAACAGGAGAGCAGGACAGTACAAAATCATGTCACGTGTAATACATTATAAAAGAGTATGCATTTAAAACATGCATTTAAACAGTATGGCAGATAAAATAGTACAGTGAATCAAAATACAGTAACTAGACGGTGTACTTATACACCAAGCCAGAAGTTCCAAGTTACTCAAAAACTGTTACGGTAATCTCCTTGCACAAACAATCCAATAACCTCCAAGAACGTCAGGCATCTCCATGTATGTCCTGAACAATCATCATCAATTACAGACAGATCAGAATTTATCCATTCAGGTCTTATTCGTCATCTTAGGTGTCTATCGGATTACCTAAGATAACCTAGTAGCCTATCGCCCTCTCATCGGGTTTCATCTGGGGCTATTTTATTCTTAAATTAGGCTTAGCAGTCATCAGGATTATAACCCAAGTCATTTAGACTTCAATCGTTATCAGTCAGTTACTTATCCAACCTTAGGGGCAAAATGGTAATTTTTTCATTCTTATCCCGGACCCTGTCGCGGTCCTCAGAACAGTCTTAATATCTTAACTATAAAGTTCTAGGTCCTTTGGACTCCAATCGGTACCAGTTAGGTTCTTATTTTAACCATAGGGGCAAAATGGTAATTTTGTCATTCTTGCCCCAGACCCTAGTCGTGGTTCTTAGAATATCCCATATATCGTATACATGAAGTTCTAAGTCTTTTAGACTTGAATCGCTATCAGTTAAGGGCTTACTTAGCCTTAGGGGCAAAATGGTACTTTGCTATTCTTACCCCGGACCCTGTCGTGGTCCTCAGAATGTCCCATATATCTCATATGTAAATTCTTAAGTCCTTTGGACTTCGTTTGGTATCTGCTTTTGATCATCGGGACACATCGGTCATTTCTCGTTTTATGCATTGACTGTCTCGGAGTCTTATTTAGCCCTTCAGTGTTATAATTATCCCTATGATAATTTATCAGATCAGTTTGACCTTTATTTGACCTCTACTTTACACTTACTGTGCTCAGGGGTATTTTGGTCATTTTACATTTTGTAAGATTCTGACTCCGAATCATCATTTAATCATGTTTACAGTTTCACCAGTATCTAGGCTTCTATCGGTATCAATTTCGTCCCAATCGGACTTTATTTGGGCTTCATACAATATCAGGGGTATTTTGGTAATTTCATGCGTCATATTTTTCGGCACCTCAGTTCATAAAATGGACCTCACCATTAGGTCCAGAGCGTCCGACATAGTTAACTTGGACTATCTTTTATGTTTGATTGGCCCTGGGTATCACTAGGGGCAGTTTAGTCATTTTAAAGTTTATGTGTCTGTATTTTTCGGGACTTCTGTTCATTAAACGGACTTCACCGTTGAGTCCAGAATGCTCGACATAATCAGAATAGGCTGTCTTTTATTTTTATTTGGGCCTGGGTACCCTCAGGGGTAGTACAGTCATTTGTCACTTACAGGTCTGTATTTTTCGGTACATAATTTCCTAATTTGGATTGTACCATTGAGTCCAGAATATTTGAAATAGTGAAAATACACTATTTATTTAATTTATTTGGACTCCGTTTGACATATTTAATGTCCAGGGGTAAAATCAAAATTTTACCTATTTAATAAAATAATAAATTTATTATTTAATTAAATTTTCAGGGGCTTAATTGAACAGTTTCTCAGAAATTTGGGCCACTGTATAATTCTTTAAAACAGTTGGGGACAAATCCGTAATTTCAGAAAGTATTTGGGGGTCAAAACATAATTTCATAATTTAGGGGTTCAAACCGTAAGGTTCAGGGGTTCAGAAATTGAACCGGTCCAAAACTCAAAAAACCAACCGGTTCAGTTACTTTCAGAAAACCGGAATAGCATATTCCAGTTAACCCTAAATTGCCCTTATCCGTGTTCAGGTTATCCTTATAACCTGATTTTAATTTCTTATCACTGCGTCCAAACAGGCGGAATTCAATTTTAAAATAAAACAGTTTGCCCCAGAACGGTGCCGTTCCATTAAAACGGTGGCACGGTCGTTGGCCGACACGTGTCTGGGCCAACTCAGTATGACTCGGCCAACTCGGACCGAGTCGACTCCATCCTTCCCCAATGTGCAAGGGCGCTGTTGCCCTAATACCAGTCCCGATTTTTCTCTATTTCGTGCCATTTCAAGCACGGAATTTCAACTGATTTTGGTTCCAAAAGCTTTCTGGAAGTGAAACCAACATATTGGAAACGGTTTGGGGCTTCGAATCCATGCATGGAGTTCTGTTTAGCCGATTATCGTGGGGAATTTCAGTTCGGTCATACGGCCCCGTTTCTCAACCAAATCGCACGAGGTTTGGCTTGTTGTGACCGTATGTACATGGGAATCAACATCCCATTTAGAAATTTCGGTTTAGAGGCCTATTTTCGAGTTTGGGTCTCATGGCCGAGACTCATAGGTTCGGTTTTGAGGGCCTTCCAGTGTGATTTTGGGTCGTGGATGGTAATATTTGGGATCCTAGAAAGGTCTAGATCAGTTCTTGACCATCAAAACTCAATTTTAGAGAGGTCGAATCAGACCCAGTTTCCATGATCCATTAATGGAGGTTGATACACGGTTTTGGGGTTTCAGCCCTATTCGACCCTCCCAATTAATTCAGAATAGCCCTAAGGTCTCACAGGAGTATATATATACAGTTGGTATGGTCTAAAAATTAAAGGAACAACACCAACAAATCAAAACAGAAATTTGGCAAACTTTGGTGTTTACCTTTAGACAATGGCTGCTCTCCTCCATGGTTCAGTCTTGGTCTTTGGCACTTCAGGTGTGCTTCACAGTTTCAGTCGTGCCTCTCAGTTCCTCAGCCTTCCTTCCTCCTTGGTGCATCTCCCATAAAGACACACATGGACATGCATATACACATACACTTGGTTTGGCAGTCTCTCTCTCTAACCCAATCTCTCTTTAGCAGATCTCATGCACCCATTTCTGATTTCTCCCCCCCTCCAATACACATATGGAGACTTGTAATGCAAATTTTTCTTCTTCAATACATCTCCCAACCTCATGATAAATCTGCATGTATTTTGGTTGGAGGAGAGGTCATCATGGCTGAAGTAGGGTGATGATGAGCTAGGGAGCATAGGGGTGATGCAAGGGTGTGGTGTTGCATGGATGGCCATTGGCCAGTTTTGGTGGCAGATTAGGATAATTCAGTGTTATATACATTTCTGTTGTATATATGGACACAAAGATAATAGTAGCCCAGTTGGTAATTTTTGGATGAGGTTTCTTTTCACTCAAAGGTCAAGGGTTCAATTCCCTTGGCCTCTCATTTGGCTATTTTTTCCATATTTTCGGTTAAGGCCACGTTTGGTTGCGCAGTAATTCAGTTTCAGTGTTTCCTTCGTAACTTTCATTCCGTAACTCATTTTTCGACGCGGTTTGTTCCGAGAGTTCCGTATTTCAGTATTCTTCAGTGTCAGAGGTTTCGTGTCATTTATTAATCATCCGGGATTTCCTGGGTTAGCTAATTCGAGTTCCGTTAGTGTTAAAACGACATTACTTCACCCAATAAATCAGTAATTTAGGTTCGGGTATTATACCCTTTTCTCCAGACATATTTAATTATTTTATCGGTCTATCATGACCGTCGGGATTATGATTAATTCCCTAAATCATTCTATAAGCCGGTATTAATTAATAATTAACAACTAATTATTAATTATGCAAAGTCGGGGTGTTACAAAAAGGCTCCCAAATAGCAATTACAGCACACTCGGGATTGTGCAGATCTGGTATTCACTCACTCTCCCAAGGTGGAGGATTGCCCATCCAGCATTGAAGAACCCCTGAGCCCAAGGGAACGCGACAGCCGAGCCAAACCTGTTGGCGAGCCCATTAAAGTACTGGTCAGTTCAGAAGCAGAGGGGCGTTACTTGTACATCGGCCCAGACCTAACACACACCGAGCAGGAAAAGATAGTCAGGTTCTTGAAAGACAAACTCTCTATCTTCGCTTGGGAGACCAAGGACATGGAGGGAATAGATCCTGATCTTATAACTCACAGACTAATGGTGGATCCGGATCACCAGCCAGTCAGGCAGAAGAGAAGGCCGATTGCTCCTGAACGGCATCGGATTATAAACGATGAAGTCCAAAGGCTGCTGGACGCCAAGATGATACGGGAAGTGTTCTATCCCGAGTGGCTAGCCAACACCGTGCTCGTCAAGAAGAAAAACGGCAAGTGGAGAGTCTGCGTTGATTATACAGATCTCAACAAGGCATGTCCCAAGGACAGCTTTCCACTGCCAAGAATAGATCAACTGGTTGATGCCACTGCAGGGCACGAGCTTATGAGTTTCATGGATGCCTACTCTGGATACAACCAAATCTAGATGTACCCTCCAGATCAAGAGAAGACTGCCTTCATAACCGAAAGAGGACTCTACTGCTACAAAGTGATGCCTTTCGGTTTGAAGAATGCTGGAGCCACTTATCAACGGTTGGTGAACAAGATGTTCAGCCCACTGCTCAGCAGCACTATGGAGGTATACATCGACGATATGCTGGTCAAGAGCCTTCAGAAAAACAGCCACCTCCAGCACTTAGCCCAGACCTTCGATATCCTGAGACAGCATAGGATGAAGCTCAATCCCTCGAAATGCACCTTCGGAGTTACGAAGGGAAAATTCTTGGGATACATTGTCTCTCAGAGGGGTATCGAAGCAGACCCCACTCAGATCCAAGCCCTGATTGGGCTAAAGTCGCCAAAAACCAGAAAGGAAATTCAGGCGCTGAATGGCAGAATTACGGCACTGAGCAGATTTATCTCCAAATCCACTGACCGCTGCCTACCTTTCTTCAAAGCTCTGAAGGGCAGCAAAGCTTTGCAATGGACAGAAGAATGCGAGAAGTCCTTTCACGAGCTAAAGGAGTATCTAGCCTCTCTAGAGCGCCTGTCAAAACCAGTACAAGGAGAAAAGCTACTCCTATACCTTGCAGTCTCCGAAAACGCGGTCAGCTCCGCACTGATCAGACAGGACAGAGGGGTACAGAGGCCTATATTCTACGTCAGTAGGGCACTACTTGACACAGAAAAAAGATACCCAGAAGTAGAGAAACTGGCCTATGCCTTGGTCATATCAGCCCGGAAGCTTCGACCTTATTTCCAGGCCCATCCAATCGAGATCCCAACTGCCTATCCTTTGAAATCTATACTGAGGAAACCTGAGGTATCGGGAAGATTGGTGAAGTGGATCTGTGGAGCTAAGGGAGTTCGACATATCATATGTACCCCGAAACTCCATCAAAGGGCAGGCCTTAGCTGATTTCGTAGCCGAGTTCACCCCGGCACTTCAGAACAAAACACAAGTCACTCGAAACTTCGGGAACCTGGCTGCTGTACATTGATGGATCATCAACCGATCAAGGCTCAGGGGTAGGCCTGGTGCTACAGTCACCTGATGGGCTCACGAGAAAAAAAGCAGTCAGCCTGGGATTCAAAGCTTCTAATAACGAAGCCGAATATGAAGCCCTAATCTTAGGCATGAAACTTGCCTTGGAATGCGAGGCTCAGAACCTCGACGTCTTCTCTGATTCCCAACTGGTAGTGAGCCAGGTCTTGGGAGAATTTGCCATTAAAGACAACAGGATGCTCCGGTACTCCGAACTGGTAAACCACTTAAAGCATTCCTTCCAGACGTTTACTATCTAGAAGATTGAGAGAGACCAAAATTGCAGAGCAGACGCTTTGGCTAACATGGCCTCACGCCTCAAGTCTGAAGCAAGTTCCACAGTAAAAATCTCCTTTCAGCCAGGACCCAGTATTGAGGAAGCCCAAGTTGCTCAAATTGATGAACAGCCCCAGAACTGGATGACTCCAATCCTCCAGTACCTAAGATCCGGGCTCCTCTCAGAGGATAAAAACAAAGCCAGGAGAATCCGAATCAGAGCGGCTCAGTACCTGATCCTGAACAACAAGCTTTACAGAAGGTCATATTCTCAACCTCTGTTAAAATGCTTGGCCCCAGACGAGTCACAATATGTCTTGGCTGAAATACATGAGGGAATCTGCGGGAATCATAATGGGGGTAGAACTATAGCCCACCGAGCTCTATCACAGGGTTACTACTGGCCCGGTATGCTAAAGCAGGCAAAAAAATATGTTCGGAAGTGCGACAAATGCCAGAGATTTGCGCCGTACCAACATCAGCCTCATCATGAGCTTATCTCGATTCCTAGCCCTTGGCCCTTTGCTCAGTGGGGGATGGACATCATGGGTCCATTACCAAGGGCCCCTCCGAACAGAAAATATCTCTTGGTGGTCATCGACTACTTCTCTAAATAGGCCTGAAGCCGAGCCTTTAACACATATCACAGAAAAGGAAGTTGAGAGCTTCACCTGGAAGAACATTTTGTGCAGGTTCGGCATACCACGTGTAATTATCTCGAACAATGGGACAATTCACTGGTAAAGGCTTCAAGGCATTCTGCGAAAATCTCAACATCAGGCAACACTTTGCCTCTCCAGGCCATCCACAAGCAAATGGGCAAGCAGAGGTCACCAACCGAACAATCCTTGATGGGTTAAAGAAGAGGCTGGAACAAGCCAAAGGAAAGTGGGCAGAAGAACTCCCTGGGGTTCTTTGGGCCTACAGAACAACCAGAAGAACTCCCACCTTACTAGCCTATGGAACAGAAGCAGTAATTCCGGTCGAGATCGGTATGCCAACCCTGAGGACTGAGGCTTTTGAGCAAAAATCCAATGATCAGCAGCTGATGGAAAACTTGGATTTGCTCGAAGAGAGAAGGGATCAGGCCAGCATTAGAATGGAAGCCTATCAACAGAGAATGGTCAACAAATCCAAGGTAGGACTCAAGACAGTCAGCTTTCAAGTTGGGGACTTCGTTTTAAGAAGAGTCTTTCAAAACACCAAGGATCCTACCATGGGAAAGTTGTCACCAAACTGGGAGGGCCCATACAAGGTAACAAAGGTTATTCGACCTACCATCTACTGGCTAGAAGACATGACTGGGAAGCCTGTTCCTAGGCCATGGAATGTGGAACACGTACGGAAGTATTATCAGTAGAGAGGTTTTCTTTTACTTCCATAAAGTGTCCATCTATTAATGCACAGGCCTTCAGAGCCTGGTCCATAAAATGCACAAGTTTTCATACTTGGTCCATCTATTAATGCACAGACCTTCAGAGCCTGGTCCATAAAATGCACAAGTTTTCATACTTGGTCGATCTATTAATGCACAGGCCTCCAGAGCCTGGTCCATAAATGTACAAGTCTTCGTACTTGGTCCATCTATAAATGCACAGGCCTCTAGAGCCTGGTCCATAAATGTATAAGTCTTCGTACTTGGTCCATCTATAAATGCACAGGCCTCCAGAGCCTGGTCCATAAATGTACAAGTCTTCGTACTTGGTCCATCTATTAATACACAGGCCTCCAGAGCCTGGTCCATGAATGTACAAGTCTCAGTACTTGGTCCATCTATTAATGCACAGGCCTCCAGAGCCTGGTCCATAAATATATAAGTCTTCGTACTTGGTCCATCTATTTATGCACAGGCCTCTAGAGCCTGGTCCATGAATGTACAAGTCTCAGTACTTGGTCCATCTATAATGCACAGGCCTTCAGAGCCTGGTCCATAGTATACAGGTCTTAAATACTTGGTCTATTTCTTAAATATACAGGCCTCCAGAGCCTGGACCACTCTAATGCACAGGCCTTCCGAGCCTGGTCTGTCTTGCATTAGCAAACTCTATGATCCAGTCCATCCAAAGACAGAAGTCCCGGACATCTACAAACTAAAGTTTCCTAGATCGGAACATCCCAGATCTGATATTTATATTATTTGGCTTATCTGTCAAACAAGCAACAAGTACTATGGTACCGATCAGGAGCAAAGTACTTTGATTCAAGCATTTTTCTAAGTTCCTTTATTCTCAAGAACATTCAGAAATGTACAAGGAAGTGTTTTAACTATAGAAAAGCACATTTGAATACAGAAGACATCATATCTGAGTAAAAGAGACTCAATTTTATTTATAAATTAAAAGATTTACATCAACACAAAGAAGCTATTACAGAATCTATTACAAAAGCTACTGCAGAAGCTATTACAGAAGCTATTACAAGAAGATACAATTCTCAATATAGGGGCTTCTCTTCACGGGATGATAAAGGATCACAACTTCCATTACCGCCGCCACCGGCTTCATTTGAAAGGAAGGGGCCCTGAACCCCAGTTTGCATCAAGAAACGCCCAGGCCATTTCATCATCACTATCACTGGTCTCACGACCAACAGATGATGAGGGCTCTGGGTCTCAAGGGACCTTCAATCTTCTTCTTCACACCGTCTGTTTCACCCTAGCCAAATTGAGACAACGCATGAAGAAGAGGAGGCACCCCACTTGCGTCTACATCACCGACGCTCCAGGCCTCGGTTGAATCAAGGAAGGGCCACCACCAATCGGAGGAATCTCGACCGGATGCCAGAGGAGACAAGAAGACTTGTACCTCCTTCAATCCTTCCCTGGAGACTGAAAAAAGGGGAAGGTTAACTCTCAGCCACAGTTTAATCGCTCCTAACTCAGGCAAGGAATCACCCATCATCTCCGGGCAAGTGGCAAAACTCCGGCAGCATATGAAGCCTTTCTCACAAGGGGACAATTTGAAACCAAAAGTTGAACGCAACCGTATGCCCTCGTTTCTATTTATATAGACCCTTGAAGTCCAAAAGCCACCCAACTGAACCGTCGCAACGGTGAAAAAGATAGTGGCCTCGAAATCCTAAATGACGGTCGAATAAATAAATGGTGCATTAAATGTGCCTCTTCGATATACCAAGAGACAGGGTACAGAACTCTCTAAACAGAGACCACAGTCCAGCACTGAAGCTCCCGAATAGGCAGAAAGGGGAACAAAGTCTAATTGTATAGACCCCCTATTCGAGATTCAGATCTTCCAGTCTTAACTATTTTATGACAGGCCAAGTCATATGACAAAGCCCAAACAGCTCGGACACATCCCAATCCTGAGTACTCAGCATACCAAGCATCACAACGACAAGCACAAGCTGCTTGGTTATCTTCACAAGCTCTTGATTCAGAGCAGTCTACCTTAAGAGATCTACAGGAGTCTACTCCCACTCTATCAGGCTCTGACTATCTGATTATATTTACTTTCTTGTCTTATTATAATGAGACAGTTGAAATTAATCTACATCCCTCATTCAGTGACAAGTATCGAAGTTCAGGAAAGCGACTATTGACTGCTGAACAGTTGATCTAACATGCAAGAGGCCCAGAGCAGCCACACTTACACAGAAGGGAAGAACACAAGAAGAATTTGAAGGAAAGTTAATTTTATTGATCGAAAGTATACGCCCATTACATCAAATAGCAAAAACAAAAAAGAAATAAAAACCCATAGAGCCTCAAGACTTCCCAGAAGGGCCTGCGTCCTCTTCCAAGTTAAGGGCACGAGCCCCAGCCGTCTTATCCGGATCAGGACGAGATGAGGCAGGTTCAGGGGGAACAATTGATGAAACGTCAAAACCCGAGAACTGAATCTGGAATCTAGTTCGGAAGCTTTCAAAACCGAACAAGATCAGCTCATCACCCATCTGGTCAACTTCATCTTTCAATATCATCTCAGTCTCAACCCTGGCATGATCAGTCGCCTCCTGAACCTTCTGATCGAAGGAACTCCGGAGATTAACCAACTCCGCCTCAAGCCCCTCAACCTTCTGAGCATTTATGTCCCTCTCAGACTCTACCACGGTAAGGTTGGTGGTAGCTTCCTTCAGATCCTCCTCAATGCTCTGAATTTTGGATCAGGCTGTCCCAAGCTCCACCCTCATCTGTTCCACTTCAGCCCGCAACTTCTCGGCCTCCTCAAGGCCCATGGGGGTCACCATCAGAGCAGCCAAGCTATGCATACTCTGCGCAAAGCAAGACAGACGGTTTAGATTGAACGAACAGACAAACAGAAAAGTCAAGAAAAAGCTTCAGAAGCTACCTTCATCTGGAGATTCATCATCTCAGTCATCAGCTTGGAGGGGTCATCCCCTCTGTATCGGTGCGGGCCATGAGCCCATATTTGATCAAACGCCCTCTTGGCAATCTGATAATCCGACTCATTGAACGGCTCGGACGGTGCAGCAGGTGCTTTCCCCTTCCTAGTCCTCCTGCTCGGACTAGAAGAGGCAGGAGGAGCAGCCGAAACAGGGACGGCAGGTTCAGCCTCCTTCTCAGCCTCGGCAGGGGACCGGCTTAGGAGAGCCAGAAATCAACCTCCTCCTCTTTACTTCAAAAGGGGCATCAGGCTCAGCTCGGGAGGAAGACTCCCCTACCACTGGGGCCTCCGGCACAGCCCATCTCGACGTCAACCTTTTCTTAAGCTCTACATTACGGGCAGCCATCAGGTTTGCTGGAGTTATAATGACAGAATGAGCCCGGTCAGGAGTCGAAAGCAGTGCTCGGTACTGATCCCGCAGTGCTTCGGTAAAATCGAGCCTCTTCCAAACACTCTTAACTGCACACAAGTAAGGAAAGATATATCAGTTTATCTATTCGGAAGGCATAACAAGGATAAAAGTAAGTCTAAAAGAATAAGCCTCACCCTTATGACCCGTAACACGAGGGAACGACGAGGCCTCTCCTTCCTGAAAGCCTTCATGCTCCCATCCTCCTCCGACGAAGAAGTACCACTTCTTCCACGTTTTGTTGGAAGTGGGAATAGAGGTCAGGGGTCGAAACCCCTTCTCGAAGGACATATAGAAAAGGCCCTCTGCCTGCTTGAACTTCAGATCCATATTACTACGGATCAAGTCCAGAGACACATCCACCTTGTTCAGGTGTCCCAACACCACAAACCCTAGAAGCTGCCGCCAGCTATTGAGATTCAGGTCGGCAGGACAGAGCTTGTACCAACAAAAGAACTGCCTGACTAAATCCGGCAATGGGAGTCTCAAGCCCATTTCAAACCAGGCAAGATAAACACAAATCTCCCCGGCTTCAACATTATGGGGACGATCCATGGGGCCTGGCACTCTACAGGTCACATACGTGGGAAACTTGAATTTTGCCCTCCACTCATCCAGAAGGCTCTGAGTGACAGCACTCTCACCCTCTTCTCTACGGGAAGACCTACCAGAGGTCTCCCTAGCCCTGTTTCGGGGCTCCTCAAAAGCATCAACTATCCTAACCCCAGGACTAGCGGGAGGATCAACAGGCATCTCCCCAATAACTTCGGGAGCAGGATTATCCACATCTTCCACAGAAGACGGTACAGCCATCTCAAGAGGATTTCCCACTCCCTCATTTACAATTGGGGATTCAGAAGGAGCAGACATTATTCCCGGACTTAAGAAGAAAGAAGCAAGAGAAGAGGAAAAATCAGTCGAACCTGTTCTAACTCAGGGAATCAGTATTCTTCAAGGTCGCGCGAACCAACAATGGCGAGTGAAATCTTCTAGCACAGTGAAAATGACAGGGGAAAGGTCATTCCAAAATCTCATCCCGTATTTATAAGCACAGTATCAGAAGGGACCTACCAAGCCCAAACGCCATGACGGTTCGGAACAATGATGATTTCGAGAAACCCAACTATCAGCCCAGTACAATGATGACCCTGAAAAGACCTAATCCCCGGCTACGCAATAAATGCCTTGGAAGGCGAACGGACAAGACACATGACTCTCCGAAAAAGGCTTAGCCCTAGTTGCTTGCTAGCATCAAACTAGGACTTGGGGGGGGGGAGTAACTGATATACCATAAAAGCACAGGCCAATCAACACTTGACACGTGTGACCACAATCCGACCTATGCTCGGCCAACATGATTCTCACTCAGCCAATGACTAAAAGCTCAAGCATCCAGATCATCATATAAGGTCGGAAGTGACCGAACATATATATATTCGGAACAGATCAACAGGGTCCAGACCAACACTCTAGAACTCGTCACCGCCTTAGCGGATGCCGAGCAGGGAATAAGGAAGCGGTCTTCAACAAGGAAGCAGTCTTCAACAAGGAAACTACCATCTATGGTTATCTCTATGCAAGGTAGCTGCAATCTCCGATAATCAAATCCCTATATTCATGGCATCTATGGTTATCTCTATGCAAGGTAACTGCAATCTCCGATGATAAAATCCCTATATTCATGACTTCGAATCCTAATCAACTTAGGAAAGCCACGGCTTATAAATTAAACCCTAAAGGTACGCCTTATTTCTTATGCTCATTCTTTGGCTTTCAATACAGTCTTTCAATTCTTTTACTTACTTAAGCATCGGAGCGGCTACCGCCGGAGCCAATCCGGTGGTCCTCTGATCATCTTTCTGAGTGTTCTACAGGTCACGGAGTCCATACTTATTACGAGCCGAAAAGTGCAGCATCAGGAACTGTTGGTTTAGGGTTGGGTTCGGATCCGGGTCAGGACCCAACCGAATTTGAAACAGGGCAATTAAAACGGCACAGTTTTGTTAAGCTTAAAAGATTTTAAAATTCAATTGGGAGTGTTTGGTTACTGGCATAAGAAATTGGAATAGAAATTGAATTAGGAATAGGGATATCCTATTCTAGTTTTGGAGCTTATTCACTGTTTGGCTATCCTTGATAGGGATAAGGTTTTTTGAAATTACAAATTGACCCAGAAGTTATAGAAATTACAGATTGACCCTTGAACTTTAAATAATTATGATTTGACCCCCCAGAATAACATATTAACTAAATATTAATATATTTAAGTAATTTAAAATAAGAGAAAATTATGAAAATGACACTGAGTCAAAAAATAATCAAACGGACTCCGATTAAAATAAACGAATAGTGAATTTTTATTTTTTCGAGCATTCCGGACTCAACCATGGAGTTCAATTTGCAAAAAAAGGTCTCGAGAAGCGTGAACTCATGAAAGTACAAATGACCAATTTACCTTTTTAAGTAACGATGTCCAAATTAAACATATGAATAGTGTATCTTAATTATCTCGGACATTCTAAAACCAATGGTGAGGTCCGTTTAGTAAGACAAGGTCCCGAAAAGTAAAAGACCCGCAAAAGTGCAAAATGACCATTTTTCCTTTTTCAGTACAAGAGTCCAAATGGAATTCCTGCGAGAGCCTAAATCGACTTTGTTCGACATTCCGGATTCAATGGTAGAGTCTATTCAAGTAAAATGAATACCAATAGTAAAGAGGCATAAAATTTGATGAATAGCATGAGTTAAATATATATACATAGACTGAGATGAGTTTCCTGAATCATAGGAATACCAAGAGACAAGAAGAAGACGTTTTTGACCTTCTAGACAGATGCAGAAAGAGGTAAGTAGAAGAAGGTGGTTTAACCTTCTAGACAGATATAGTAAACATGTAAGTAATCTCTGATCTCTGCTTATGTTATATTCCAAGCCATGTCAACAGTTTTTCATATATCACTTGTTGTATTCCATACATACCAGAATTATTAAGCCACATTAATATTGCCCTATCATGTGGGAAGTATTTATTGATTTCTATTTATATCTCGATCATGATCGTACACTTGTGCATGGATTCCTTTTCGTACACTTGTACCTAGGGCCGTGAGGGCTAGATAGTATATTCGAAGCAGTCTAGTAACCGTAGTTCAGATAGCTATTGTTACGTCAGATTGTCTAGAACAGTTATGTTCCACATTTATACTCTTCGTGGAGGTAGCATGATCCTGATATATTATTAGTGCCAGGATTTGTGCTCAGTCACATCTCCATCTGATGCTATTTATGACCTTCGGGTCTAGTTATGACCTTCGGGTCTAGATACGACCTTCAGGTCCAGTTACAGTAGTACATAGAGCAGTATTATTCGGCGAGGCCTTAGAGTACCGAATACGAGCTCAGAGCAATACCATTCGGCGAGGCCTTAGAGCACCGAATGTGAGCCTAGGGGGTAGCCGGGCCCCACGAGAGCATCCCAGTATTGATATCACTATCCTTTATTGTTGATATTCATAGCTTGATCATGTTATATTGTTATTGAATGATCATGAGATTTCACAGCTTTCATTTGAGTGCATATGATTATACTTGAGACAGCTCATGACTGTAGCTTGTAGATTATATTATCAGACAGATTTCATTGCTTTATCATTTGAGATTCTATCATTTGATATTGAGTTCTATATTCATTGACTGGCTAGCACATCTGCATTTATCCTAGTTCTTTTATGGATAATGCTTTCTATATTCATGTACACATGGTAGAGCAAAGGAGAATTACTTATTAGGCTTTAGTTAGCTCACCCCAAACTTACCACCCCTTTAAGGAAATGAAGCTGTAGAAGAGCAGTAGCAGTCAGCTAGATAGCAGTGGACATTACTTTTGAAGTTGTAAGTGTAATACTTAGTACAGACAGTCTTGTAGCTCTCCCATGTTATCCACAGTCTTGGGGATGAACAATGGTATTAAGAAATTTTGTATTCCGCATTTTGTAAAACATTATATAAATTACATGCAGCTTTTATTTATTTTATTCTACATTTAGTTGTTGCATGTTAGTAGCACTGATTGTGTAGCAAGTTGAGACCCTTGGTTTGACAAGCAGCGTCGGATCGGGTGCGCGACATGAGATTCACATAGGGTGGGGTCTCGGGTCGTGACAATCTGCAGTGAGATAACTAGCAGAACTAGTGAAGTACAAATGATTTACACTGACGAGATGAACTCCAAGTCAAGTTGACTACGTACTCTGTAAGGTTAAGTTCACAATTTGTATTATAATATTACATCATTAGTGATGAGGTTAGCCTAGTATGTTGGATCACTATGATTAAATTGTACTTGGAGACATTCTTATTGTTGATCATTGGAGATGAGTTTTGATCAGCTAAATTGTATTGGTGTAAATTCCGTTTTAAGTAATTCATTGATATAGAATGGACACATTGGGGCATGTATATTGATACTCTAGAGATATTTGGTGACAGATTCTAGACGTGATCTGATGTGTTTGGATGAGTTGCATTTTCAATTTAAAAATGTTTTAATTTTTGCTGCTTTGACCCTACATTTAGAATGCAATTCATTGTAAAGTTCAGAAGTTGCCTTTGGTTGGTCGCATTGTCTGTTGAGAAAACTGACAAGGTGGCCAACTGGCATCATGCCCTCGGGATTTGCGTAAGGTGGGTTTCGGGTCATGACAACATACATAGAGCACATGAGGTACAGATCATAAGTACAAGGTTATTAACCGATTTGATACTTTTAAAGAAACTAAGAATATGAAGATTTAAATAGTTGAATGATCGGTGACTTTTTAGGATGATAGTTCATTTAAATACTAAAGTTAACAGTCTTTGGAAAAGACTATGCTATGACTGACTTTGATGTTTTTGGACGATTAAGATGACCAAATAAATAATGACTTTTGGGAGAAAGTAGTATGCTTAAGGGCAACGATTAAGGATTCTTGGAAAAAAATTGTTCCAGTGTCGAGGTTAACGACTCTTAAGTTATTAAACTGTGAATTGATCAATGAATTGGGGGAAACTATCATTTGAACAAGGGAAACGGTTAATGCTCTTTTGGAAGATATAAGGTGACATAGAGTTGGGATTGTGAAATCTTGAAAAGTTGGTGGATTTAACAACAAATCTGTATGGGAGATGGTCTAAGGAAGACTTAATGAATAGTAACGTGAAGAGTTTGAGAACCTAGATGGATTGATGACATATAAAAAATATGAGGATCCTTGAGTGAGTCATATAGGGTAAGGAAAAAAGGGATCATTGGGAAACAAATACTGATTGAACAAAACTATCAAGTGAACATTATGAAATGTGATAATTCTAAAAGGAGATTGACATGTGATGAATGATCATTGGAAAAAATTCAATGGATCTTGCTGATCTAAGTGATAATATGACCCAATTATGGGCGGTACTTTATTGAATCAGCTGAATCTATTTCAAGAGATAAATGATTGATGACTCTGAATGACATTTTAAGGATTAACGTGATCTGACAATTAAAGAGACAAATTGTGGCACGACTGTGCTAAAGCGATACATAATTTTTTCAGATACGAGAACAATTAAGGTTGAGGTAGAAAGCAAGGATAACTACATCTGTGAAACTAAGGAAGTTGAGAAATTCCATGGTGGGAAAAACTTGACATAATCTTGATTAACTTTGAATGTCAAATGTAACAACAAAATGATAGGATGGCTAATCGATGTAAACAATCCTGAATATGATATGAAGTAATAGAATGTATAAGAAATTCCCTTTGAATAAGCTCTTGAGAGAACAAATTTGAAAAAGTTGAATAACGACTAAAGAGAAAAATGTAACATATAATGAAAATTCGAATATGATGACGAGTCTAAGAAATGAGACAGTTGAATAACCTTTCGGAGCAAAGGTAAGTAGAACCAAAATAATGGTTATAAAATTAAAAAGTTGTAACACCCCGATCCTGTATAATTAATAATTAAATATTAATTATTAATTAATACCGGCTCAGAGAATAATCAAGGGAATTAACCCTAATCTCCCGACGGTCAAGATAGACCGATAAAACAATTAAAACATGCTCGAGAATAGGGTACAATACCCGAACCTAATTACTAATTAATTAGGTGAAATAATGTCAATTTAACACTAACGGAATTCGAATTAATTAACCACGGAAATCCCGAATGACTAATAAATGACACGGAACCTCTGACACTGAAGATAACTAAAATACGAAACTCTAGGAACAAACCACTTCGAAAGCGGAGCTCCGAATAAGGAGATATCACAGAAATAGCCAAAACTGAATTACTGCGCAGCCAAACATGGCCTTAACCAAAAAATGTGGAAAAAGGGCCAAATGGGAGGCCAAGGGAATTGAACCCTTGACCTTTGAGTGGAAAGAAATTTTTCTCAAAAACTTACCAACTGGGCTGCAATTACTTTGTGCATATATCTACAACTCAATTGTATATATCTCTAAGTTAACCAAGCCCCACCTCAAATTGGACCAATGAGGTTACATGCAAACCCCACATGATGGTTTCCCTCAGCCCACCTCAGCCCTAAGATCCCACTAATTCTCTGATATATATACACATATATATATATAGAGATGTATATGTATAAGAATGTATATATATATATATATGTATGGTGTGTATATATGAGGTGGAATATTATGGCCACAAATGGTCTTGTGTGTAATCAGAACAGAGTGAATGAGAGACCTAAGAACTGCCTGTGTGTGGGCTTGGTTAGAGAGGGCTGCCATGGTGAGCTTGCCATGCAAGTGTGTGTGTACCCATGGTATATGTGTGTGTATCTTCATGGAGATGCACCAATAGAGGGTGGAGCTGTGCATTATGTGGCTGCACTGAGGGGCACGACTGCACTGGAGCTGCATGCATGAAGCCACAGCCGAGCCAAAAGAGAGCAGCCACTGTCCGAAGGTAAAACACCAAAATTTCTGAAATTTTCCCTGAAATATCCCGACCCGGGATACCGGGTCACATGGCACATATTACGAGGAAAAGAAATTATATATATATAATTAATTAATTATTAAATTAATTAATTAATTATAAGAAAATGGATATATATATATATATATGTATTAATTAAATGTGTATATATGTATATATATATTAAATGAAAGAAATATGAAAAAAGTTAAAAAGTAAAAAAAAAAAAAGTTAACAAGTGTGACTGCGTGTGTGTGTGTCGGCTGGTGTGTGTGTGTGTCTTGTATATATATGTGTATAAGTATATATATGTATATATATATGTATAAATATCTTATGAAATTTAATGCAAAGTTGAAAAAGAAAAAGTAAAAATTAATGAGATGGGAGAGTTGTGTAGGGCTAGAATTCAGAATGTAGAGAGAGAGAGATAGCTGTAGAGAGAGAGAGAGAACATGAAGAGAGAGAGAGGTCGGCTACCTTGCTTTAAAAGCCAAACATGCAATGCATGTTGATCTCTCACGAAAGAAACCAAAAGAAGGGAACTGAAGGAGAAGAAGAGGAAAGAAATCAGAGAGAAAAGGAGGAAAACCCCAACCAAAAAGGTGAGAATGTTCAAAACTGTCAAAATTCTCTCTCTAGAATTTCTCTACATATAAACTGATTTAAAGCTTTCATTTTATATATATAATGTTTAGAACACCTTCTAATCATAACAAGCATGAAAATTTAGCTTAAAAACACCTAAGATTACAAGACCCATAAGCTACGGCCATGGATGGACCTTGCTCAAGCAGGTCTGAATCCGTGGTGGCTAAATCATTTTTGGACTTTTGGAACCCCAACTAGACACCAAGGGTGTTTTAAAAATCTATGTACGCGACCTTGAAGCTCAAGAAATGGCCACCAAACGCAAGTTGCAGGTTACGGGTCTTACAACCCAACCCTTTAAAACTTAGTTTAAACCAACACCAAGGAATGAAAACTGGATCCCCATGAAGAGGGGATCATAACAAGCTAAAGATCATGAAAAACCATCAAGAAATGAACCTATACGACCGAAATAACAGTTCGGATTATCCAAACCAAAACCGAACGTATGACGAGGTTTTAAAGCCTAAAACGAATGCCAAACCCTTAACCAATGTTCTAGTAATGGATTAGGGTAGAAACAGTGAGAAACGATTGAGTAGAATGTCACGAAATAGAAAGAAAAGGGAACTGCAACTAGGGTTTTCAGTCGGTCGAAGTGGGGAAGAAGAAGACGGGTCAACTCGGCCTTTGCATGAGACTGAGTCGACTCGGACAGGTGGCAGCCTCTGGGCTTGCCACCGAATAATTGCAACGACGCCGTTTTGGGTGTCGGTTTAAATTAAATAAGATCTAGGGCTGACGTCATCATGACGTCAGCCACATGTAATAAACCGGATAGACCGGTTGGGTAACCACTGAACCAGACCGGTTCACTTACATTTTAACTGAACCTTTTGGTTTTTCTAAATTAATTAAAATAAAATAAACCAATATTTTAGTTATTACGGATTGACCCCTGGGCTTCAGAAAAATTATACTGAGGCCCAACCGAGGGAAAATTTATGCATTTAGACCCCTGGAAAAATAATTAAATAATTAATTTAATTATTTAATAAATAAGGTTAAATTATTATTTTGCCCTTGTGGCATAAATAGAGCAAACGAAGTCCAAATTAAACATATGAATAGTGTAATTTTACTATTTTGGACATTCTGAGATCAATGGTAGGGTCCGTTTTACGAGACGGGGCCCAGAAAAATAAATACACGTAAGGGGTAAATGACCAAAATACCCCTGACCCAAACTTTACAAGTTATTAGTGTATTCTTACTATCTTGGACCTTCTGAGTCCAATGGTGAGGTCCACAACACGAAATGGAGTCCCGAAAAATAAAGACACGTAAAGGGGTAAAAAGACCAAAATACCCCTGGTACCCCTAAAGTCGAAATGAGATCAGAAAAGGTCTAAATTAACTTTCTTTGACATCCCGGACTCAAAAATGGAGTCCAAATTACGAAACGAAGTACAGAAAAATATGACACGTAAAACGGTAAATGACCATTTTGCCCTTTTACATATAACAGTCCGAATTAAATGATTGGGAAGCCTAAACCGACTTTCTTCGACACTCCGGACTCAATGGTAGAGTCTATTCGACCAAAAGAAATGTCAAAAATAAAAGACATAAAATTTGATGAATAGCATCTGTTAGATGACTATGAATTGAAATGATGCCAAAGTACTAATACTAAGGCAAGTACGAGAAACGAAATACGAAAAGACACGACACGTAAACATGTCAAATAAATAACTTTAAATTAAAGTTAATGGAACTCCCAGAAGAGTATGATTATAGAAATCTGTTTTCTTGACACGGTAAATTGTGTTTTTAAACAGAGAATTTAATAAACACAAAAATGAGCCAAGAACGAGAAGTTACTCCTATGATGACGAGGGCACAACTAGCAAAGGATCCCAAACAGAAGGTTTTCCGGGAGAAACTAGAAAAACAGCTCCAGCTGATTCAAAATCGCATTCGGATTTCCAAAACGAACGAAGTGTGCTGTGTTAGCCCCTTTATTTACAAGACTATAACTAAGGAGCAACTAGCAGCGAAACAGCTTAAGAAACAGGAGGATACGGAAACGTTGCAAGAATGGCGTCAAAGGTTAAAGAAAGCCAAGGGGAAAGCGCCCAAATAGAGCAGGACTAGAAGTACGAGGTGAGTAACCCTGTGTTTGAATTGGAGATTTAACTCCATGGATTTGAAAAAGTTTTAAGTTCAAAGATGTGAAGTATTTGAAGTTTCAAATTCAGTATTTACATGATTCAGCTTTTAATAGTACTGTTTATAACTCTATTATGACATGCTCAGTGATTGGTATTTATCATAGTTTTCTTAAAACACATTTCAGCATGTCTAAAGTTTTAAATGCCAAATTATGTTAAATATCCTGAATTTGATAGTTACAAGTATTTGAAGTCCTATTGTAGAAATTATATATTTCATGTTTTAATATTCATGAAAGTATCTATTGAAGAAGTTATGTGATAAATGTTTTACAAGATGAACGGTACTAAGTACCACCCTATGTGATGTTGAAATCCTTCGAGATTCAACAGTAAATGCCCAGTAGCATGATCTAATCCCCCAGGCAAATGAGATCGACAGTATTGGCAGTAAAATGGGAGTCTGGTTCGAAACAGATTCCACCTAATTAAAGAGAAAAGATAACAAAGTGATTTTGGAAATGAAAGCAGGTTTTACCCTCATTTTCAAATACATATTGATGTGGTTTAAAGTTATATACTTTATCTGATAAAGTACGAGTTTTGCTTGAATATCTTAAATGTTTCAAGCCATTTGAAATGCATATGTTTTGAGTTATATACTCTATTTTACGAAGTACGAGCTTAGCTTGAATACTTTAAATGTTTCAAAGCTATTTATTTGAAATGCATATGTTCCGAGTTATACACTCCATTTGACAAGTATAAGTATAGCTTGAATACTTAAAATGTTTCAAAGCTATTTGTTTTAAGAATGCATGTACCTTGTATTCTAAATTGTATAAGCTATTGGCAGTGAATGTTTTACAACTCTTATGTACTAAAAACCACTGCTAATTGAAAACCCCATGACGAACATTGGAATTGCTCACAAGCTTAGATTAGCTTACCCAGACTTTGTTCGGACCCCCCCTTTCAGGTGATGCAGCAGACAGGGTCTTAAGGACTACAACGATGAGTCTAGCTGTTTTTGGAAGGATCTGTTAAGTAGTTCTTTTGAAGATCTTATGAACACTAGTAGTATATTTGTATTAGTAAACAATGTAAGGATGTGTAATAAGCCCTCAGGGCAACTGAATATGTATTGTATTAATGTATGAAGTCTTTAAGTTTTAGTTATACTCTGAATGTGTAACCATGTATGCTATGTATGTAAACAGCAGTATCGGACGGATGTGCCTAATTTAAAAATGAGAAAAGAAAAGAAAAAGTTTTTTCACGCTTCTGCAATCATGTGTAGCACATCTATTCGATACCGCTGCAGATGCGAGCCTTGTCTCGGGGCCTTCGGGTTTCGGGGCGGCGGTCGCGATCTGGTAATCCGTAGAGGGTGGGTTTCGGGTCGTGACATTCCCCCTTAAGTTGTTTACTGTTTTCAGTTAATTGAGGTTAATTAAATGCATGCATGAAGTCTAAAATGCATTAACTGGAACTTGGCATGAAAAACCTGAAACCGAGACAGCTTGAAACCCAAAACTATAGCAAAACTGCCATGGTTGGACCCCAACTCACAGGTCGGAATCGACCTCAACCAAACCGAATTTTGATGGGCTAAACATGAACTAGACCTCCCTAGGATGCCAAAACCACTAATCCGCGACATAGAAACCTAGGTTTAAGCCCTCAAATTTAGAGCTATTGCTTTCGGCCATGAAACCCAAATCTGAAATAGGCTCCTAAACTGAAAATCTTAGAATGGGATATTGATCCCCATGGATTTACGGTCACAAAGAACCAAACCGTGTGAGATTTGGTGGAGAAATAAGGCCACATGACCGAACTGAAAACTTGCACAATAATCGGTTAAACAGAGCTCAATCCATGGATTTGAAGCTCGAAATTAATGCCAAATCGTTGGTCTCACTCCCAGAGATGTTTTGGAATTAAAACATGTTGAAAATCGTGCTTGAAAAGCCACGAAATTGAGAAATTGTAAACCTGCAAATTAGGGTAAACGGGGGGAAGAAATGGGGAAGACGGAGTTGACTCGACCGAGTTGACCGAGTCATACTGAGTTAGCCCAGTCGACGTAGACACGTGTCGACATGTGAGCGCGCCACTGCTTAATTGAAACTATACCGTTTTGCTGTTAACTGATTTATTTCAAATTGAATTATGCCTGTTTGGATGCGGTGTTAACAAATTAAAATTCGGAATTGGGCTAATTTTGAACATGGATAAGGACCAATTAGGGGATAACAGGAATATTTAATTCCGGTTTCTAAGGGTCAGTGAACCGGTTGGTTCACAGTGACTTGAGCCGGTCCAACAGTTTGAACCCTAAAACCAAGGGGTTTGAACCCCTAAATTATGTAATTACATTTTGACCCCTAAAGTTTCCTGAAATTACGATTTAACCCCTGACAGTTTTAAATATTGTACAGTGACCCATATTTTGGAAAATTTCTTCATTGAAGCCCTGAATAAATTAATTAAATAATAAAATAATTATTTAATTATTTTATTAAATAAGTAAAATTACAATTTTACCCCTAGACATTAAATATGTCAAACAGAGTCCAAATAAATTAAATAAATAGTGTATTTTCACTATTTCAAGCATTTTGGACTCAATAGTATAGTCTGATTTTGGAAATACAGTCCCGAAAAATACAGACCCGTAAGTGATAAATGACCGAACTGCCCCTGATGGTACCCAGACCCAAATAAAAATATCAGATAGCCTATTTTGACTACCTCGGGCATTCTGAACTCAACGGTGAGGTCCGTTTAATGAACCGAGGTCCCGAAAAATACAGACACGTAGGTGTAAATGATCGAGTTGCCCTTAATGATACCCAGGGCCGATTAAACATAACAGACAGTCCAATTTCACTATGTTGGACGCTCTGGACCCAATGGTGAGGTCCATTTTATGAACTGACGTGCCGAAAAATACGACACATGAAATTACCAAATTACCCCTGATACCGTACGAGACCTAAACAAAGTCCGATTGGGACGAAACTAATACCGGTAGGAGCCCAGACACTGGTGAGACTGTATACTTGATTAGATGACGAATCGGGGTCAGAATTACACAAAACGTAAAATGACCAAAATACCCCTGAGCACTGTAAGTGCAAAGTAGAGGTCGAATAAAGGTCAAACTGATCTGATAAATTATCATAGGGATAATTATGAACACTGAAGGGCTAAATAAGACTTCGAGACAGTCAACGCGTAAAATGAGAAATGATCGATGTGTCCCGACGATCTAAAGCAGATACCAAATGAAGTCCAAGGGACTTACAAATTTATACATGAGATATATGGGATATTCTGAGGACCATAACAGGGTCCGGGATAAGAATGACAAAATTACCATTTTGCCCCTAAGACTAAATAAGTACCCAACTGATACCGATTAAAGTCTAAAAGACTTAAAACTTCATATATACGATATATGGGATATTCTGAGGACCATAACAGGGTCCGGGATAAGAATGGCAAAATTACCATTTTGCCCCTAAGGTTGAATGAGTGCCTGACTGATAACAATTGAAGTCTAAATGACTTAGGATATAATCCTAATAACTGCTAAGCCTAATTAAAGAATGAAATAGCCTCGGGTGAGACCCAATGGAAGGGCGATAGGCTACTAGGCTATCTTAGGTAATCCGATAGATACCTAAAATGACGAATGAGACCTGAATGGATGAGTTCTGATCTGTCTGTGATTGATGATTATTATTCAGGATATACATGGAGATGCCTGACGTACCTGGAGGTTATCAGATTATTTATGCAAGGAAATAAGCGTAAAGTTTGTGAGTAACTTCTGACACTGTTTTGATACTGTCCCTTGATTTACTGATCTGTTTTGAATGCAATTATTTAAGTGCAATTATCTAAATGCATGCCTTTCCGTACTATATCACTTATGACATGGTTTTAGTCCTTTTAAATAATTGACTATATTCCTGATCCCTGTGCTAGCATCCAGTACTGTTTTGCCCGTTGTGAACTGTTGAGATAAAATGGATATATTGAACCATTATTTCCGAAATGATTAAATAAACCATGTGATATAGGCAAAGAACAACATTTTGTTGTATCGTACCGCTTTGTATAGTATACTGTCTGAATGCTATATTGTTTAAATGTATGTACTTAATGTACGCCCTTTGTATCACATTCCACGTGATGTGCTTGTGTCCTTCGAATTAGGAATTCCGTTCAGTTCGGTTATGTGCTGTCCGTTAATGATATGTCTGCCTCGATTGATATGTTCCGTCCAGTTCTGACATGTTTCGTCCGTTAATGATGTTAAGTCCGCCTTGATTGATATATGGTCCAGTCCCGTTGTGTACTGTCCGTTGATGATACGTTTGTCTTGATTGAAACATTGTTCAGTCCAGTTATGATTAGTTCCGACAGTGATGTGTCCCTGACTTGATTGTTATATTGTTTCTACCCAATTCCGTTATGTTGTGTCGTGTTTATGATTTGCCTGTGTTTTGATTAGTGTATTGTTTCTGTTTAGTTCCGTTATAATTTTATCCGTTCGCGATATGCCTTTGCTTGACTGATGTATTGTTTCCGTTCGATTCCGTTATATTTCGTCCGTTGATGATATGTCTGGCCTGATTGATAGATGGTCTAGTTCTGTTATGTTTCCTGTCCTGTTATTGGTATGCCTTGTCTTGATTGATCTTGTTCAACTCCGCTATGTTTTAGCTATTGATAATATGCCTCTGTCTTGACTGACTTATTGTTCCCACTCAGTCCCGATTGTGATTCGTTCTGTTAATGAAAAGTCTGTGTCTTGACCGATATATTAGCAATAGTTATTATTTTGACCGATTGGTTATGTCATGTTCCGATCCGTTTGTATTGTTTGTTCGATTCTGTTTTATTGTACTAGACTGCTTATGAAATGGACTTATAAAAATAGTTACTTTTGAAATGACTAAATTATCCATGTGCCATGGAAGCACAAAACTGGTTTTGAAACCCATGATAGGGAATCTGTGTTACTCACTGGGCTTATTTAAGCTCACCCCATTATTCTGACATTTTTCAGGAATTACCTCCATTGGATTAGAAGGTACTATGACATGACGTGAATAGGCCAAGTGGCATTGCAAGTAAGGATCTGACGGCACTGAATTGTAGAGACTGGTTTATTGTAGATTGAACCTGGTTATTCCGGTGAGTGGTATGTTATGACTGACTTGACTTGATATATACTAGATAGACATGGCTCATGGAACTAATGGTACTCTAGAGATATTAGATCTGCTCTGTTGTTATATGCTTGATTTTAGATATGCTCTGAGATTAGAATTGTTGACTGACTGGATTTAGTCTTGCTCTGTGATACATATTCTTATGATGGATAAGTGAGTTGCATTCTCGTGATACAACGAAAAAGTTTTAAATTCCGCTGCATCTGACCCTACAGTTGGAGTGCAATTCGTCGGAAAGTTCAGAATTTGCCTTTGGTTGGTCGCGTCGCGACCGACTGGCAGTCACGTCCTCGACATCCGCGTAGGGTGGGGTTCGGGATGTGACAAAAGTCATAAGACTTTGAGATTTGAACTGATTGAAATGATGTGAAAAATTCAAGGTAAACCAAATATGATAACACCATTAAGAACACTTTCAAAGTAGATTGTTGTATGAAGAATCAATGACTGGGGTAAAAGACTACCCTAAAATTTTTTAAGTGTATGTACCATACTTTAATCTATGAAGGGATGAGGAATCAAAATTGGTGAAAAGATTAATTGTAAAAGGCCTTCGTACTGGCCTATAATGTAAAAAAAAAAAAATAGAGGAACTAATTCCCTCAACCTATCTAAATCATAAAAAGGATGAACACGAATTTGAAAACAAAGGCAGGAATGTCAATGAATAATACAAAATGAAATGAAAAAAAAAAAGATTGATAAATCTTCAAGAAATGGACACTGGATTGAGAAATCACAAATGAAAAGTTTGAATAAATTTGAGGTCACCCGAGCAGGGAATAAATATTATAATGCAAAAAGAATACAAGTAAACCGTCCCAACACGAACAAAACGATGCTCATGGAAACAAAAGGGAACATGATACTCTGTCCTTAGTAAAACTTAATGCACTTGAATGAGAAGTCCAAAACACTTTAAACGATAGAAGTGGTGTAGTCTAATTACACCGTTGGCTTCTTATGACCACTATCAAAGAAACGGATCGAAAGGAAAAGATCAAGGTTCTAGATACCTTTACCAGGCACATGATGCACCATACGACGCCAACTGAAGTTAACAGACCATGATCAGTAAGGTAATCACGACTTAGTATCAAATGAGATGAATATAACGACTAGACATGGAACTAGTCAAGATACTTATCACGTCCCAAATTTCTAAAACCCAGGGAATGAATGGAAATGAATTAAAAAAAAATTAATAAAAGCCCATTAAGTGGATTTAGTTGATTACCCATTTATTTTCCTATGTTTCTCCAAAACTAAAAATGAAAATTTGCTAGCTAGACTTAACCAAGATGGGTTTTTAATATCAATCTAATATCTCCCTAACCAATAGTCGAAATTAGTCTAAGTCATGTTCAAGCATGGTCTTTAAGATGGCCCCAAAAATGTCTTTAATGTGGCTTGAAACAGTTGCTCAAATGGACCCCAAATGCCCTAAGGTATAGACCAAGAATATGTCAAAAATCCTACCTAAGGTGGTCTAAGGAAGTGACCAAACATGGCCCAATAGGGTGGCCAAACATGGCCCAAAAGAATGGCCAAACATGGCCCAAAAGGGTGGCCAAGGGCTGGTGGCATGGAGGTGCAAACTAGCTGGCGCGTAGGGGGCAAGGCGCAAGAGCGCGGTGGCACACATGTGCACGTGTGCGAGGAAGGCATGGCAGGAGTGGGGAGTCCGGCAAGTGTGTGCGGGCTGGGCTGGTTTGGGCTATTGCTACTGTAGCAACAGTGTATTTGCTGCAAGCTGTTTTCCCCCTTTTCTGAATTTTTTCTCATAGTGCTGCAAGCTTATTTTTCTAATTTTTAACCTACTTCCTCAAGGTTTTTAACCCCCACTTTTTGGCACTCTTCCTATTTATATTTGGGCATTTTACACACCTAATAACTCTTTTTCATTCATAAAATTTTGACATGGTCTCTTTTGTTCATTAACCTATTTTCCTCATCCCATTCTTCCTCATCATCATTCTCAACACCAACACAACACCTAATGGAACAATTATTCATACGATTGCATAATTCTAACATTCATAAGCATAGTTAGAAAAATAAGAAACTACATGGAGCTCCATTCTCCTCATATACATTCAATACACAATTACATATTATCCAACACAAAATTTAGTTTATAGCTTACACAAGGTCTATGTTTTAAAACATATAATAAATCTCATGGGACTTATGCCCTTACACAACCAAAAATATGCCCCAAAGGCCAAATATTCTTTAAGGTCCACTTTCCCCTTCATGCTTCAAGACTTCATCAAGTCTTAAGTACCGAGAGTCTCATCTGTAATATGTAATCCCATAAAGGGTAAGCACGACAGCTTGTATGACATAATGCTAATATAAAGAACAAAGGATAAGGCGTGGCATGTGTAAAGTGTACATTTATAAGCTATATCCCTTCCAATTCAATGATGCAATGCAATGGTAATATGCATAACGCACACATGCAACTCTATGCCCACCCATGCCTCGCTTCACTGGTCCGCCCCCGTCAGCACACGAGTATTGTCATTTGCCAGATTTTGGGTTTTTCACCATAAGATCTACACCCTCATAATGCATAGCACCAAAGTTCTCAACACACGCTATGTTTCCAAAGATTCAAGTATGCCAAAATGCCATGATATTTTTATGCAATTTCAATGAGACATTTATCAAGTCCATGGAGCATACCTTAAATAATGCATTATACATAAAGCAAATTATAACTTTTAAACCATAAAACTTTGTTTACATGAACATAGCATGTAATCCAATCAATCATACATGTAAACATGTTACATATTCACAACCTTACCAAATTCTCAAAGATTACACAAGTACACAAAATACCAATACATTGAGTAAATCATAACTTTCAAACTACAAGACTTGGCTCTACATGAACATAAGCTAGAATGCAATGAATTATACATATAGTTATATTACATGTTCATCATTTCACCAAATTTCCAAAGAACACATAAGTACATACAGTACCAACCCTAGGTTTTCAAAGTAACTATATGCTAGGTGGTTTTCTAAACAACAAGTAAGCATATGCTCACACAATCAACATATAATAAAAACACTACTAAACTTAACCCTATTCTTTACTTAGCAAACTATCATATCTAAAAGGGTTTTTCTTAACCCTAGGGAGTTGTGCTTACTGTGCAGCTGAACCAATTGGTAAGAACAGTAGCCCTTGACGTGGGGAATAACTTCCTAGAAGGACGCCTTGTGAAATTCTAAGGCTAGATATGAGTTTTGAACGGTGGAAAGTTGGAAAACCTAGGTTTTTCTCACCTTTTCTCTCCAAGCACGACTTGCTGCATATTCTTAGACCAATTCTAAGAATTTTAAGCCTTAAGTGTTGTATTTATACTCAAGGGGCTAAGGGGTAAAAAGACCATTTTGCCCTTAATAAGTCACGGGGTCCCGTTACACTACAACCCATCCCGAAACGTCTCAATTCGACATTCTACTTTAACCAAAGTTCATAAAATCATTTGAAATGATATTTTTCCAAAAAATTATTTTTGCCTGTTGGCGGTTGCGGCCGGGCTCACCTAGGATGCCCTTTTTGGTCTATTTTTTTACACTATCTCCGATTAGGCTCAAATTCTCACAAGAGGTGTATTTTAACATTATAAGCATATTTCTCTTCTATGGAATACTCAAATTATGCCTCTAAATATGACTTATGTCTAATGATGCATGTATAGTGTCCTACCAACAAATAGTGCATGAATAGTGCCCTACCGGCAAAAACGAAAAATTTATCCAGATTTTTTAGATCTTTAAAATACTGGTAACAAGGTAAAATAGTCAAGTAACTGGAAAGATGACTCAGGGTGAGTAATGAATGTAATAGATCCCTAGCCACAGATTTGAGAACTAAAGAAATATGCTTGAGAATGTTAATATTAAAATTTGGAGACAATGAGTGAAAGTCCTAAGGAAGTAAAAGGGTCAAACCCTTGAATTTTAAATTTACTATTGAAATAAAATAAAGAGGAATACAAAAGAACTGTGAATCCTATATAAAGAAATCTTTCTGCCTAAGAATATAGTATTTGAATACTAGAGATAAGTCCAAGAGACAGGTTACAAAGGGAATTATGATGATGAAATTGGCATGATGAGGTGACAGAGTTTCATGGATTTTGAACATTCAAGTTTTCGGGACAAAACTCAATTTAAGGGAAGTAGAATGTAATACCCCAACCCAAATGGTAACCAAGCAAGCCATGTAAACCCGAGCCGTTAAGGCTTTTTGTTATAACATTGAATAAATGGACAATTTAGAATATCAACAATTTTAAAAGTACGGATAATATTGGGCGATGCCCCAGCAAGCCACGAACGACTACCGAAATAAAAATAAAATTTAAAAGAAAATCAAAATAAAATAAAATAAGAAAATAATAATCAAAATAAAAATAAATATATATATATGGAAATAAGTATATACGTGTATATATGAAGGTGTATAAATATGTGTATCTATATATATGTAAATATATGGAAGCATGATATATATATATATACATATATATGGTAAACAGTATAGGTAATTTATGTATATATTTAACTGCTGGGGATAGAATAGATATGTATAAATAGTGATAAGGGAAGGGGCATGATTTAGGGATCTAGGAGATTTTCTTCACCTACCGCAGGTCCCATACCCCGCCTTCCTATCGAATTGTATACTTCAGAACATTTACTTCACCTATCTACGGGTCTCCATACCCCGCCTTCGTACTTCAAAACACTTACTTCATGTTACTACGGGTCCCATACCCTGCCTTCCTATCACGTGCTTCAATTCGTTTACTTCATGTTACTGCGGGTCCCATACCCCGCCTTCATATCAGATCATGTACTTCACCTAGGTTTCTCTCAATAACTCATTTGCTATCCTTCAATTTCTTAGGTAGCCTAAAACCTACCTAAACTTATAGTTTGGTTGTTAGTCCTTCTAGTGTCACTTAAGTCTTTTAAATCAACCTAATGCTCTGATACCACTCTGTGGTATCAGTAGATTTTAATTATTTCATAACCTCAATCACGACTTGGTCTTCCCCTAAAGACCATTAACCTGAGCTCTGATACCACTCTGTCACAACCCGAAATCCACCCTGTGCAGGATCCCGATTCGCGATCGCCGCCCTTCGGCCCGAAGGCCTGAGGGCAAGGTTTCACGTGAGCAACGGCGCCGAACGGCTGTGCGATAGGGCCAGAACTGGCAAATTGCGGAAGCGTGAAAAACTTTTTCTTTTCACACACCCGCTCGATACCATCGCTTCTTCTTCTTTTTCGGAGCGGTAAACAAATAATGTACATTCATAGCATACTAAAAATTTAAAGTTATAAATTTTACATATCGTTACCTCTCGGGCTTAAGTACATATTTGACCAAAATTTACTACTATCGAATTTTGACCAACTACGGGTCCTAGTACTTCCAAAATTCCTAATCAAAATGGAGCTGCCAATCTCCTATCCTCAAATTGGGCAAGGTTCTTATCCATCGTCATCACCTGAAAAATGTTAGGGAATAGGGTGAGCTTCGAAAAGCCCAATGAGTAATTCCAGTACTTTGTCATGGGTTTCAACTGGTAGTGGGTTAGTTCAAGAGAGACTTCATATAAACATACACTACCAGTTGTACATATACTTCAGATACAAAAATAGAATTCTTCAAAAAGGATAGCGTGAAGCATACAAGGCATTCAAGCTAGGCACATACTTCAATAATCGCAGGATATAAGAATCTTCAAATCACGTTACATGATGCATTTTTAAAGCATTCAATAAAGCATTTGATATGCAACAGAATTTATAAACATGTGCAGAGTGGCCATTTGAAGACTAAGGAAGTAATTGGAAATCATTTCCATGAAAATAGGAGGATGCAACTTCTTCTTCTTTAAAACATGGGGTTATATAAAAACCCAATTCAGATAAATGGAGGGTTAAAAACCTGCTACCATTTCTGAAAACGTTTGTCATCTTTTCTCTTTAATTAGGTGGAATCTGTTTCGAACCAGACTCCCGTTTTACTACAATGCTACAATGGAGATATCTCATGCCTGGGGGATCAGATCCTGCTACCGGGCATTCTTCATGTCAATTGAGTTCCGAAGGAATCCCAATATCATTACTTTCGTGCTTATGCACAATTATCTTGCAAAAATATGACTTCTTCGTGGAATACTTTTTATAAGCATTTAAAAACAAGACTTCTTCATTGGATGCTTTTTAAAGAGCATCGAAATATGAATTCTTCAAATAAATACTTTTCATGAACATTGAAAACATGATTTCTTCAAATATAAGCTTTTCATGAGTATACAAATATGGCTTCTTCAAGAAATGCTTTTAATGAACATTTAAAAACATAGCTTCAATTAAAAAAATGAATTTTCATGTGTATTCAAAACACGGACAATTTAACAGGGCTTTTAAATAGTTGGAGGACAATACTTGAAACATTCAACATGAGAGCTTCAGGAATTTAAATCACGAGGCACAGAAATTTATTAAACCATAGACAGAATAAAAACATTTAATTCAAGAGGCATTTAATAAAACTGACAATTACATGACATGCAGAAAATAAACGTATCATTTGTTAGAATATCAAGAAGTAAATTTCCATGCCATGTTAAAATTTATAAATAATTTCGATAGAACGTTGGAATATAAAGCATATAAATACGAGAATTTAGAATTTAAAATATGACAGATATTTTCATAAAACACTGAAAAATACTTGAACTTCAAATCACTTCAGAGTCCATGGAGACTAAAACCTCAACTTCAAAGTACAGGATTACTCACCTTGTTCTCCCTGGGTCAGTTCTACTGGTGGCTTCCCCTTTTTCCTTGTAATTCCTAAAAATCAAATTCATCAAGACTTCAATTAATTCTTCATTTACTTCAAATCATCTCTAATTGATGCTCTTCATATAATCTTAGACCCGACGTATCCTAATTTCCTAGGATTGGTCTTACCAGTCTACTCGTGGTAACTTAATAAGTTTTATCTTTCACGTGACTTATTTTTTAGTACCTAATTTGGTATTTCGGACCTCGCCATTGGATTCGGAACGTCGAAGAAAGTCAATTTACACCTCCTCGACTTTTAATTTGATTTTGGACAAGTTAGGGGCAATTTAGTAATTACACTTTAATGTGTTCTAATTTTTTGGGGTCCCGTCTCGTGAAACAGACTACACCATTGGGTTCAGAACATCCAAAATTATAAGAATACACTAATAACTCGTCTTATTTGGACATCGGGCATATTAGGGGCAATACGGTCATTTACCATTTACATGTCTGTATTTTTCGGGACTTGGTTTCACAAATTAGATTCCATCGTTGAGTACGGAATGCCTGAAATAGTAAAAGTACACTATTTGTTTATTAAATTTCGACTTCGTTCGACCTATTAATGACCTAGGGGTAAATTGGTCATTTTTATTTAATTAATGAAATAATTAAATAATTTATTTTATTAATTACTAAATTTTCAAGGGCCTAAATGAACCAAATTTTCAAAAACTGGGCTAGAATGGAATTCCCCAGAACTGTTGGGGTCAAACTGCAAATTTCCAAAAGTATTGAACTGGACCAAAGGGTTCAGTTGGCCTTTAAGTGAACCAGACTGAACCAATCCGGTTTTAACCGGTTCAAGGAACAATGCTGATGTCATGATGACGTCAGCCCTAGAGATTAAATTTAAAATTTACTTATGTCAAAACGGTGTAGTTTTGGTTTAAACGGGTTAACCGTTTCTCGGTCAAGTCGGGGCCCGACCCGAAACCCGATCCATGACCCGACCCTCACTGTTCATCGTCCCCAACGGTCTAGGGTTACTGTAGCCCCAAAATTTCAGAAATTTTTTCTTCATTTTCGTGGGATTTCATGCATCCATTTTTACTATTTTCTATTTCAATCGTCTTCTCGAAGTTATACCAACAATCCTACATTCATTTAGCACATCGAACCAAGCTCAATGGCTCTGTTTCAGAAACGATAGTCGTGCCTGCAACTAGTTCCCAAACTCTCATTTTTGGCCCAATCTTTGTGAAATCTGTTTTGTTATGACCTACAAATCATGGGGTTTCAGTCCTCATTTTTAGATTTCAGTTTGGTCGCAGTTTTAGTGGGGTTGGGTTTTAAACCCGAACTTGCAATTTGTGATTAGGGGGTCGATTTTGAGCCTTTAAGGTCGCATATGTAGGTTTTTGGCATGCTAGAAGTGTCTAGTTTAAGTCTAAACAAACCAAACTAGGTTTGGTGTAAGTTAATTCAGACCCATCTTAGTCAAGGTCATCCATGGAGGTTTACACGATTTTTTGTGTTCTGGGCAGTTCTGATGGTCTAACACTCGAGCATTAATCTAGATCCTACTGCCTAACTATGATGCATGCAATAACAGTCTAAAAATACACTAAAATAGTAGGGAAATTCGAAAGAAAAATCTTGGGTTTTTTGGGTGTTTACCTTTGTATAGTGAATTTGTAATACCCCGACCCGAAAATGTCGGGTCATATGACACGCATTACGAGGCTATGAAAAATTAGTGTAAAATGATACACTTAAGAAAATAATTGATTTTAAATTACACAATTATTTTTATGGGAAATTATGGGTATTGAAAATTTATATAAACACACTCACATACACTCATTAAAGGTGTTGTGTGTATGTAATATCCCGACCCGAGATACCGGGTCATATGACACGTATTACGATATGAAAGAAAATTAGTGTAAAAACATTTACACTCAAAGAGAATAATTAAATAAATAAATAATTATTTATATGAAATAATTAGTTTTAATTATAATTAAATAATTTAAACACACATTAGACTACATGGAAGGTGTAATGTGTATATGTATATGTAAGCCAAGCATGTATGCATGTATGAACATAGATACATTAAATATATATGTGTAGGTATATACCCATGTGAATGAATAAATATATTTATCTATGTGTATATATAATATGTTAATATATGTGTGCATAGAGCCGTGAGGGTGTGTGAGTGTGTGAGATATTATATATATATATATATATATATATATATATATACATGGAGGGGACAAGAAGGTATGGTGGGAAGTGAGGGGAGGTAAGGCTTGATTTGAAATAGGAATGGGAGAAGGGATGGCCCAAAATCTGTAAGGTATGGCTGTTGATTGTGATAGGGTATGGGAGTGAGAGAAATATACATATATACATATATGATATATACACACCTATGACACACGGACAGAGAGAGAGAGTTCAGAAGAAGAGAAAGGAGACCTCGGAGGAAGGAGAAGAAGAGGAGGAAAACCGGAAAGAGAAAGTGATAAAACCCACGACAAAAAGGTGAGAATTTTGGAAAATTATCAAATTCTCTCTCTAGAATTTAGCATGAATATGAACTGTTTTTGAGTTATACATGATCATATAATGCTAGATATATATATATATATATATATATATATATTCACAAGACTGTCAAGCATGATTTTAGGCTTCAAAAACACCAAGAAAATGCAAACCCACGAACAAGCTCCATTAGAGACCTTGCTTACAGCAGGTCTGATTTCATCATAACCAAACCTTGTTTGGTTTATTGAGACAAAAACTAGGTCCTACAAGCATGTTAAAAACCTATGACCGTGATCAAAAAGCTCAAAAACTGACCTCCAAATATCGAGTTACAGGGTACAGGTTTACAAACTCAATCCTTAAACTCGCATCAAAACCCAAATAAAAGAATTAAAACTGAATCCCCATGAAGAGGGGATCAAAACAAGCTAAACCCCATGAAAAATAATCAAGAAATGAGCATGAACCATGGGTTTACAGTTCGGCTTATCGTGGCTTAAACCGAGCACATGAACCAGTTTTAATTCTTCAAATGAATGCCAAATGAATTGTTTATATACTAGAAACATTTTTGATTGAAAACAGTCAAGAATTCTCGAGCCAAACTCCACAAAAATGGAGTTTTTTAACTTCGGGATTAGGGCAACAGTGATAGAGATGATGGGGAAGACGACGAGTCAACTCGTCACTCGGTTAAAACGGGTGGGTTAACTCGGGACACGTGGCAGCCTCTGGGCTTGCCACCGAATTAAATGGGACGACGGCGTTTTGTCTTTGGTTTAATTTGAATGAACCTTAGGGCTGACATCATCATGACGTCAGCCACATGTATATAAACCCACTGAACCGGTTGGTTTACAACCAAACCGGACCGGTTCACTTAAGATCAAACTGAACCCTTTGGTTTTCTAAATTAGTTAAAATTAAATAAACCAAAGCTTTTATTATTTGCGGATTAACCCCAGAACTTCCAGACAATCCTACTGTGGCCCAACTGAGGGAAAATTTATGCAATAAGGCCCCTAAAAAAAATAATTAAATAATTAATTTAATTATTTAATAAATAAAGTAAATTACTATTTTGCCCCTAGGTCATAAATAGAGCAAATGAAGTCCAAATTAAACATATGAATAGTGTATCTTTACTATTTTGGATATTTTGAGACTAATGGAAGGGTCCGTTTTGCGAGATGGGGTCCCAAAAAATAAAGACACGTAAAGGGGTAAATGATCAAAATACCCCTTGTCCAAAATTAACAAGTTATTAATGTATTCTTACTATCTCGGACCTCCTAAGTCCATTGGTGAGGTCCACGACATGAGATGAGGATCCCGAAAAATTTAAAGACCCGTAAAAATGTCAAAATGACTAAAATACCCCTGCCCCATAAATGAGTCAAACGAGGTCCAGATAAAATAAATAAATAGTGGATTTTGACTATTTTAAACATTTTGAATCTAATGGTGGGGACCGTTTCATGAGACGGGACTTCGAAAAATTTAGACACATTAAGGTATAAATTACCAAATTGCCCCTAACATGTCCTAAGCCGAATTGAATTCTAAGAAAGCCTAAATTGACTTTCTTCGACGCTCTGGACTCAATGGTAGAGTCTATTCGATCAAAAGAAATGTCTAAAATAAAAAGACATAAAATTTGTTGAATAGCATCTGTCAGATGACTATAAATTAAAGTAATGACAAAGTACTAATCTACGGCGTATACGAGGACATGAATTACGAAACGACACGACACGTAAATAAGTGAAGTAAGCAAATTCAATTAAAGTTAATGGAGCTACCAGAAAGAGAATAAATTGAAATAAATTAAATTTCTAACACATTAAATTGTGTCATAGGTTAAGAGTACGAGTTAAATTAAGTACATATGAATTATGAAATCGTTTTAGGATCTAATACGATTTAAGCATAAGTTAAGGAATATCGAGATGATATTACAATGAATGTGAAGTTGATGAGATATTTATGAATTGTTCTTAGGAACTACAAGAAAAGTGGGAAAGCGCATTATTAGCACTAACCCTAAAGGACCAAGGTGAGTAACCCTGCATTCAAAGTGGAGATTTAACTCCATGGATTTCAAAGAACTTTTGAGTTCAAGTCATGAAAAGTATTTGAATATCGAATTCAGTTTTCATACGCCTTCTGTTTTAAATTACTCTGTTCAGATAACGGATTTACTTACAGTTTCCTTTAAATATGTCTTAGCATGTTTGAGTTTTTATATTGCAAAATCTCTGAGATATATTCTGAATTCGTATATTCTGAGAATTGAAAGTTCTATTATAAAGTTATATACTTTGTGTTTGAATACTCTTAAATAGTATTTATGAGATAAAAGTAGTTTCTTGAAATATAAGATAACTGTGCATAAGCACGAGACAGGGTATTGGGGTTCGCAAGGGACTCCATTATCCTGTGGAGCCGATAAGCTTTTGAGTTCGACGGAATTCAATGGATTGTCAAATGCCTGGTAGCAGGATCTAATCCCACAGGCAAAGAGATATCTCGACGGGAGTAAAACGGGAGTCTGGTTCGAAACAAATTCTAAGAGTTAAAGTGAGAAGAATAGATATTTGAAAATGAAAGCAGATTTTAATCCTCATCTTCATACTTACATGTTTGAGTTTATATATACTCTATTTAAAGAAGAACACATTTTTAGCTTGAACACTTTAAATGTTTCAAAGCTATGAGTCTTATGGAATGCATATATTTTGTATTCAGAGTTACAAGTTTTATATGAAAAAGCACATGTTAGCTTGAACACTTTAAATGTTTCAAAGCTACGAGTTTTATGGAATGCATATATTATGTATTCAGAGTTACAAGTTTTATATGAAAAAAGCATATGTTAGCTTGAACACTTTAAATGTTTCAAAGCTACAAGTTTTATGGAATGCATATATTATGTATTCAGAGTCACAAGTTTTATATGAAAAAGCATATGTTAGCTTGAATATTTTAAATGTTTCAAAGCTATGAGTTTTATGAATGCATATATTCTGTGTTCAAGAGATACGAAAAATTGGCAGTGATTGATTTATAAACCTTTATGAGCTAAAACCACTGTTGATTGAAAACCTCATGACGAATGTTGGAATTGCTCACAAGCTTAGATTAGCTTACCCGGACTTTGTTCGGATTCCCCTTTCAGGTGATTGACAATAGGGCTGATTTGAAAACGATGAGGATGAGCCTAGCTGTTTTTGGAAGGGACATCTAAGTAGTTCTTTTGTTAAGTATCATGAACTTAAGATGTAACCTTTGTTTTAGTAAGGTAGTGAACTATTATGTATTAAGCCCAAGGGGCAGCTGAACATGTATCTATTATAAAAGCCTTTAAGTTTTTAGTTATGCTCTGAATGTATAATCATGTGTAGCATGGTGAATAGCGGCAGTATCGGACGGATGTGCAAATTTTAAAAGGAGAAAAGAAAAGAAAAAGTTTTTCACGCTTCCGCAACCATATGAGGCACATCTATTCGATACCACTGCAGATGCGAGCCTTGTCCCGATGCCTTCTGGTCTTGGGGCGGCGGTCGCTATTCGAGATCCGCACAGGGTGGGTTTCGGGTCGTGACAGTGTACGTACATATGGCCAAGTGAGCATGCATGTGTGTACATTGTAAATGTACATATATGAAAATTTTAATATATATTAGATGTATGGTGGGTGTGTGTGTGTGTGTGTGTGTGTGTGTGTGTGCCGGTTGTGTATGTGTGGCATATAATATATAAATATATATAAATATATATATATATATGTAATGGAGGAGACATGAAGTTAAGGGAGGTAAAGTTCCTGTGTACAAAATATGTATATTATATGCTATTAGGTGAAGAGGAATGGGAGAAGGGATGGCCCAAAATCTGTGAGGTATGGCTGTTGATTGTGATGGGGTATGGGAGTGAGAGAAATATACATGTATACATATATGATATATACACACCCATGACACATGGATAGAAAGAGAGGGAAAGAGAGAAAGAGAGAGGGAGAATTCTGAGAAGAAGAAAGGAAAGAACACCAGAAGGGAGAGAGGAAGAAAGATACTGCTAGAGGTAAACCCACCCAAAAACTATTAAATTTCTCTCTCTAGAAATCATGCATGTGTTTAGGCTGTTTAAATTTTATCTATGCATGTATGATGTTTAGGATATTGATACATGAATATAAGCATAAAATTTGGCCTTGGAAACGATCTAAAACACCAAATTAGAAGAAGGCAGCCATGGGAGACCTTGCTCATAGCAGGTCTGAACCAATGGCAATCAAACCGTATTTGGGATAGGGGGACCTTAATTAGACTCCACAAACATGCCAAAAACCTATAACCACGATCAAAACTCAAAAGAATTGAAGCCCAAATATCGAGTTATAGGTTCGGGTTCCAAAAACAAATATCAAAAATATGAGATTAAATATACTTTTATGAATGAAAAGTGAATCCCCATAAAGAAGGGATCACAACAGAACAAGTCTTATCGAATTTGGCTTAGAATGAGCATGAACGGTTCGAATTATTGGTTTGGATTATCAAACCCAAAATCGGGCACGTGAACCAGTTTTGGAACTTCCAAATGAATGCCAAACTAATTGTTTATGTTCTAGGAACAATTTAAGATGAAAACAGTGAAGAATTAGTGAACAAAAGTCCACGAAATTGAAGAAATATAAACTGAAAAAAAATTAGGGTTTTCAGGTGAACAGTGTCGACTTCGATGGAGAAGATGAAACTAGTTCGGGTCGGATCTAAAAAGGGCCGAAATTCGGGTTTGGGTTATAACCGGATCCAACGGATTATGGGTTTAGTAGAACGGCAACGTTTTGTTTTAAACTTTAAAACATTAGGGCTGACGTCATCCTGACGTCAGCATTATGTGTAAACCAACTGAACCGGTTGGTTTACAAACGGACCGGACCGGTTCACTTAAACCTCAACCGAACCCACTGGTTTTCTGTTTTAAATTAAATCTAATGAACCAGAACTTTTCTTATTTACGGATTGACCCCAAAACTATGAGAAATCCCACCGTGGCCCATCTGATGAAAATTCTATGCAATTAGGCCCCTAGAAAAATAATTAAATAATTAATTTAATTATTTAATAAATAAAGCAAAATTACTATTTTGCCCCTTGGGTCATATATGAAGCAAATGAAGTCCAAATTAAACATATGAATAGTGTATCCTTACTATTTTGGATATTCTGAAGCCAATGGTAGGGCCCGTTTTACCAGACGGGGCCTGAAAAATAAAGACACATAAAGGGGTAAATGACCAAAATACCCCTTATCCAAAATTAACAAGTTATTAGTGTATTCTTACTATCTCGGACCTTCTGAGTCCAATGGTGAGGTCCACGACACGAGATGAGGTCCCGAACATAAAGACACGTAAGGGGATAAAATGACCAAATTACCCCTAGTACCTCAAAAGCCAAATTAAAACCAGGGAAGGTCTAAATTGACTTTCTTCGACCTCCCGAACTCAATAATGGAGTCCAAATTACGAAACGAAGCACGAAAAAATGTGACACGTAAAACAGTAAATGACCATTTTGCCCTTTTTCATATGAAAGTCTGAATTAAATTCTTGGAAAGCCTAAACCGACTTTCTTCGACACTCCGGACTCAATGGTAAAGTCTATTCGACCGAAAGAAATGTCTAAAATAAAAAGACATAAAATTTTTTGAATAGCATCTATCAGATGACTATAAATTAAAGTAATGCCAAAGTACTAATCTAAGGCGTATACGAGAAAATGAATTACGAAAAGACACGACACGTAAATATGTGAAGTAAATAAATTTAAATTAAAGTTAATGGAGCTACCAGAAGAGTATAAATTAAAATGAATTTAAATTCTAACACATTAAATTGTGTCATAGATTAAGAGTACGAGTTAAGTTAAGTTCATATGAAATTATGAAATCGTTTTAGGATCTAATATGATTTAAGCATAAGTTAAGGAATATCGAGATGATATTACAATGAATGTGAAGTTGATGAGATGTTTATGAATTTGTTCTTAGCAACTACAAGGAAAGTGGGAAAGCGCATTTTTAGCACTAACCCTAAAGGACCAAGGTGAGTAACCCTGTGTTTGAAATGGAGATTTAACTCCATTGAATTTGAAGAAGTTTTAAGTTCAATTTATTTGAAACCTCGAATATCAATTCAGTATCATATGATTCTTGTTTTAAAATGTTTTCTGCTTTCATAAACTGTATTATGACATGTTGGGTGATTGGTTTGAATCACGGTTTTCCTTTTTAATTATGTTTCAGCATGTTTGGGTTTAAAATGCTAAATTTTCATAAATGTTCTAAATTTGATTATTCCAAATATTGAAGTTCTATTGCAAAAGTTATATGCTGTATGATTTAAATACTCATGAAAAGTATCAATATGAAGAATTCATATGACAAATGTTTTGCAAGATAATAATAACCACATAGGTAGGTCTTGGGTTGTACGGAACTCAATGGGCCTATCGTGTGCATCAACACATAGTCAGGATTTTGGGTTGTACGGAACTCAACTGACCTGTCATGTGTAATGCCTAGGTAGCAGGATCTAATCCCACAGGCAATGAGATATCTCCACATATATGTAAAATGGGAGTCTCGTTCGAAACGGATTTCCACTAATGAAAGAGATAAATGACAAATGAGTTCGAAAATGGAGTAGGTTTTTACCCTCATTTTCACCATGCATATGTTTGAGTTTTATATACTCTATTTAAGAAATGCATGTTATGTTATATGTTTTGAAGATCATATGAATAAGTATAGCTTGAATACTTTTAATGTTTCAAAGCTATCTGTTTTACGAAATGCATATGTTTCGAGTTATATACTCTATTTGACGAAGTACGAGTTTAGCTTGAATACTTTAAATGTTTCAAAGTTATATGTTTTAAGAAATGCATATGTTCTATGTTCAAGTATACAAGCAATTGGCAGTGAATGTTTTACGAACTCTTATGTACCAAAAAACCACTGCTAATTGAAAACCCCATGACGAATATTGGAGTTGTTTACAAGCTTAGATTAGCTTACCCAGACTGTGTTCGGATCCCCCTTTCAGGTGACTTGTGGCAGTATTGATTTTGAGGACGAAGATGATGAAGTCTGCCATTTTTGGAAGATTGGTTCAAGTAGTTATTTTGTCTAGCACTTAGATAGTTTCTTTTAGAAGACTCTATCAGCTTTAATAGTGTTTTGTACTAAAACAATATGATGTAATGTGTATAACCCTACAGGGTAACTGACATAGATGGTTATGTAATATAAGTCTGTAATATTTTAGTTATACTCAGAATGTATGATCATGTGTACCATTGTGAATAGCGGCAGTATCGGACGGATGTGCAAATTTTAAAATGAGAAAAGAAAAGAAAAAAAGTTTTTCACGCTTCCGCAAAACATATGTCTCACATCTATTCGATACCGTCACTTATGTACGAGCCTTGCCCCAAGGCCTCCGGGCCGAAGGGTGGCAGTCCCAACTCGAGATCCGCACAGGGTGGGTTTCGAGTCGTGACTAGAATTCCTTTCTATTTGTGGTTCAAGAAGAGACCTCAGTGGGTTGGCTCAGTCCCCGTCGTGCAGTCTCAGTCCTAAGCCTTCTTCCTTGCTCCTTCAATGGCCACTCAAACATGCACACAAGCACACACACAATGTGCCTCTTCACTCTCTCTATAACCCCCTCTCTCTCTCTCTCTATATATCAGTACACAAGACCATCACACAAATCTAATTTCCACTTCCAATATTCATACCCTAATAGGATCTTATGTGTATTTGATTTATTCAATTTGATAATCAATCATTTGATTGCATGTAAACTGGTTGGGGAAGAGAACAATCAGGTGGTTTGTAGAGAAATGATGACCTAAGGTGTATAGGGTGAGGTGGTGATGATGTGTTGCATGCATGGCCATTGGCCAATTTGGGAGGTGGCCTAACCAAGTTTTGGGTTATATACAATTCATTGTATATTTAGACATAAAACACTAACAACCTACTTGTCACATCTCGTACCCCACCCTACGCGGATGCGAAAGATGTGATGCCAGTTAGCCACCTTGTCAATCTCTGAATGACAATGCGACCAACCAAAGGCAAACTTCTAAACCTCACAATGAATTAGTGTCACGACCCTGAAACCCACCCTGTGCGGATCTCGCATCGCGACCGCCACCCTCAGGCCCGGGGACCTTTGGGCGAAGGCTCACATAGGCAAGCGGTATCGAATAGATATGCGACATGCGTTTTGTGGAAGCGTGAAAAAACTTTTTCTTTTCTTTTCTTATTTTTAAATTACGCACATCCGTCCGGTATTGCCGCTCCACACATAACATACATGGTTACACATTCAGAGTATAACTAAAACTTAAGAACTTATAATATTAATACAAAACATGTTCGGTTGCCCTGAGGGCTTAAGACATATTCTTACATTGTCTACTAATACAAAAATATACTACTAGAGTTCATAGGTTTCTCAAAAGAAACTACTTAAACATATCTTCCCAAAAACAGCTAGACTCATCACCATCGTCCTCGAGACCCTATCTGCTGTGAATCACCTGAAAGGGGGGGTCCGAACAAAGTCCGGGTAAGCTAATCTAAGCTTGTGAGCAATTCCAGTATTCGTCATGGGGTTTTCAATTAGCAGTGGTTTAGTACATAAGAGTTTGTAAAATAATCACCGCCAATTGTTCGTATACTTTGAATACAGAATATATGCATTCCTTAAAACATGTAGTTTTGAAACATTTAAAGTATTCAAGCTATACTCATACTTCATCAAATAGAGTATATAACTCAAAACATATGCATTTCATAAAACAGATAGCTTTGAAACATTTAAAGTATTCAAGCTATACTTATACTCATGAACTTCAAAACATATAACATAACATGTATTTCTTAAATAGAGTATATAAAACTCAAAACATATGCATATTGAAAATGAGGGTAAAACCTGCTTCCATTTTCAAATCATTTGTCATCTTATCACTTTCATTAGTGGAATCCGTTTCGAACCGGACTCCCATATTACTTATAAATGGAGATATCTCACGCCTGGGGGATTAGATCCTGCTACCTGGCATTTTACAAGGCAATTGAGTTCCGTACAACCCAAAATCCTGCCTATTGTTACAGATTAATTGAGTTCCATACAACCCAAAAATCTGTTATTTGAAAAGTCGGTTGAGTTCCGTACAACCCAACCAAAAACCATGGTGCTTAGGCACAGCTTTTCTTACATTCAAATACATTTAATACATGATTCCTTCAAATAGGTGTTTCTCATGAACATTTAAAACATCATGTACATAATTTCATAACAAATCCTTTAACCGCTTGATATAAACAAATTCAAAACACTTTACATAATTTGGCATTTAAAACTTTAGACATGCTGAAATATGTTTTAAGAAAACTGTGATAGAAACCATTCCCTGAGCATGTCATAATAGAGTTTATAAAGATAGAACAATTTAAAACTGAATCATGTAAATACTGAATTTGAAAATTCAAACACTTCATATCTTTGAACTTAAAACCTTTTCAAATCCATGGAGTTAAATCTCCAATTCAAACACAGGGTTACTCACCTTGGTCCTTTAGGGTTAGTGCTAATAATGCGCTTTCTCACTTTCCTTGTAGTTCCTAAGAACAATTCATAAACATCTCATCAACTTCACATTCATTGTAATATCATCTCGATATTCCTTAACTTATGCTTAGATCGTATTAGATCCTAAAACGATTTCATAATTTCATATGTACTTAACTTAACTCGTACTCTTAACCTATGACACAATTAATGTGTTAGGAATTGAATTTATTTCAATTTATACTCTTCTGGTAGCTCCATAAACTTTAATTTAAAGTTATTTATTTGACATGTTTACGTGTCGTGTCTTTTCGTAATTCATGTCCTCGTATACGCCGTAGATTAGTACTTTGGCATTACTTTAATTTATAGTCAACCGACAGATTCTATTCTTCAAATTTTATGTCTTTTTATTTTAGACATTTCTTTAGGTCGAATAGACTCTACCATTGAGTCCGGAGTGTCCAAGAAAGTCGATTTAGGCTTTCGTAACATTTAATTCAGGACTGTTATATGTAAAATGGACAAAATGGTCATTTACCGTTTTACGCGTTCATATTTTTCTGTACTTCGTTTCGTAATTCGGACTCCATTTTTGAGTCCGGGATGTCAAAGAAAGTCAATTTAGACATTCTCTGATTTTAATTTGAGCTTTGAGGGGTACCTAGGGGTATTTTGGTCATTTTACCCCTTACGTGTCTTTATGTTCGGGACCCCGTCTCGTGTCGTGGACCTCACCATTGGACTCAGAAGGTCCGAGATAGTAAGAATACACTAATAACTTGTTAATTTTGGTACAAGGGGTATTTTGGTCATTTACCCCTTACGTGTATTTATTTTTCAGGGCTCCGTCTCGTAAAGCGAACCCTACCATTAGTCTCAGAATGTCCAAAATAGTAAGGATACATTATTCATATGTTTAATTTGGACTTCATTTGCTTCATATATGACCCAGGGGTAAAATAGTAATTTTACTTATTTATTAAATAATTAAATTAATTATTTAATTATTTTTCAGGGGCTTAATTGCATAAAATGTCCCTCAGTTGGGCCATAATAGGATTGTCCAGAAGTTCTAGGGTCAATCCGTAAATAAGAAAAGTGTTGGTTTATTTAGTTTTTAATTAACTTAGAAAACCAAAGGGTTCGGTCTCAAACCAAGTGAACCGGTCCGGTCCATTCGTAAGCCAACCGGTTTATCCGATTTTGTGCATGTTGCTGACGTCATGATGATGTCAGCCCTATCGTTTTAAAGATTTAAAACCTTATGAAACGCTATCGTTTCATTTATTCGGTGGTAAGCCCAGAGGCTGCCACGCGTCCGAGTCGACTCAGCCTCATTTAAAAACCGAGTTGACCCATCTTCTTCTTCCCCACGTCGACCACGACTGAAAACCCTAATTACAGTTTTCCATTTCCTTCAATTTCGTGACTTTTTACTCAGTTATTTCTCACTGTTTTGATTCCAAAACATTCCTAAGGTACAAAGGACCAACTTAGCATTCATTTGGGAGTTCAAAACAAACTCTTTATTTCGGTTTTAAGCTTGATAATCCGAACTGTAATTCGGTCGTAAATGTTCATTTCTTGTTCATTTTTCATGAGGTTGGTCTTGTTTTGATCCTTAGTTCAAGGGGTTTCATTCCCCATTCGTAAAAGTGGGTTTGACATAGAGTTTAGAGGTTTGGGTTTCGAACTCGTAACCTGTAACTCGATATTTGAGGGTCGATTCTTGAGCTTCGTTATCGCGTATATAGGTTTTTGTGATGCTCACAAGGTCTACTTTAAGTCTCTATACACCAAACACAGTTTGGTGATGATGAAATCAGACCTGCTGTAAACAAGGTCTTCAATGGCTACCTTAACTGGGTTTCATGTTTTTAAACCGTTTTAAAGCTAAAACTTCGTGCTTGTTATGTTTAGAATATGTTCTAGACATCATATACATCAAATGGAAGCTTTAAATCAGTTTGTATGTAGAGAAATTCTAGAGAGAGAATTTGATAGTTTTTCAAAACTCTCACCTTTGTTGCTGTTTTTTTCTCCTTCCTTACTTCTGATTCTTCCTCCTTTCTCTTCCTCTGCTTCCTTGAGGGTTCAAGCATGCGAGACATGCATTGGTTTTCTTTTAAAGAGAAGAAACCGACCCTTCTCTCTCTTCACTTCCTCTCTCTCTCTCTACACGTTTGCAGCCCTCATTCTTGACCTTATCCTCCCATCTTACACTCCATAATTTCTACTTTTTCATCTTTGGCAATTTACATTAAATGGCCCTTGATATTTTGGGTGTTATATGTATATTATATATACACACACAAACTTATCTACACACACTCACACACACAGCCGACACACACACACCTCTTCACACTTAATTTTAGATATTTTCACTTATATATATTTAATTTAATCATATACATACATGCATACTTACATGAAATCATATACATACATGCATACATACTTATATATATATAATAGTTTGTTATATTTTATACTTTATACTTTATACATGTATCTAGGTATATATATACATAATATATATATATACCCACTTGTCCACTTATACATGCCTATATACACTTGATAGCATACACACATAATACACCATAATGTGTGTATATGTGTGTTCATGTAAAATCAATTTTAATAATAATTTTATTCACATATAATAAATTAATTAATTATTTAGTTAATTAATCCTTTTTAATGTAAAATTTCTACATAATTTTCGTTGCTTCGTAAGGCGTGCCATATGACCCGGTATCCCGGGTCGGGATATTACATTCTTCCCTACTTAAAAGAGTTTTGTCCTCAAAACTCGACTACTCATATATCTTAACAATGTTTACGTGTATCATTATTTACTTCCAACTTACTAACATAAAATTTCCAATATCTCGAGTCACATTTTGGATTCATGTCCTTTTTAGGGTTTAAGGGTTTCCTTGATCAAGTCGGATAAGGCAATACTGTGCGTTTTTCAGTTCCCTTAGTTACATGATAAGGTGGCCATTCCTCACCGGTAACAAAAGTCCTGACAGCACACCAGTAACTGTCAAAATCCTCCTTTTCATAATTTCAGTTATCCATCTTCTTCGTTCATGTTTTACTTCTAATCTTTAGACTTTAGACTTTATTTCTTCTTACTTTACTACGAGTCCCATACCCCGCTCTTATTTCATATCATATACTTACATCTCTATTTCATGTCATATACTTATATCTCTATTTCATATACTGCAGGTCCCATACCCTGCCTTCCTATCGTACACGTACTTCTAATAACTTGACTTACTCTAGTGCAGGTCCCATACCCTGCCCTTACATTACATTACGTATCACGTACTTACATATCTAATTCATGAACTGCGAGTCCCATACCTCGCCTTTACATAACGTACTTCGCATATCTATTTCATATAATGCGGGTCCCATACCCCGCCTTCATATCATAACATATACTTCACATAATCATTTCATATATCGCGGGTCCCATACCCCGCCTTTACTTCATATTACGTACTTCACATATTTAGGTAGCCTAGGACTTACCTAACTCATAATTCTATTTCGAATCTTCTATCGTTACTAAGTTGATCTTAGTCAACCTAGAACTAATCTTAATCATTCTTAATCTTAAATTTCAGTCTTTTCCCAAAAGACCTAATACCTAGTGCTCTGATACCATGTTGTCACGACCCGAAACCCACCCTAAGCGGATTGCCGGATCGCGATCGCCGCCCCGAGACCCGAGGGCCCCGAGACAAGGCTCGCATATGCAGCGGTATCGAATAGATGTGCAACATACGTTTTGCGGAAGCGTGAAAAACTTTTTCTTTTCTTTTCTCATTTTTAAATTATGCACATCCGTTCGGTACTGCCGCTCCATACATAGCATACATGGTTACACATTCAGAGTATAACTAAAACTTAAAAACTTATAACATTAATACAATACATGTTCAGTTGCCCTGAGGGCTTAATACATATTCTTACATTATCTACTAATACAAAATGTACTACTAGAGTTCATAGGTTTCTCAAGAGAAACTACTTAAACATATCTTCCCAAAATCAGCAGATTCATCATCAACGTCCTCAAGTCAAGACTGCTGCTAATTACCTGAAAGGGGGGGTCCGAACAAAGTCCGGGTAAGCTAATCTAAGCTTGTGAGCAATTCCAGCATTCGTCATGGGGTTTTCAATTAGCAGTGGTTTAGTACATAAGAGTTTGTAAAATAATCACCGCCAATTGTTCGTATACTTTGAATACAGAATATATGTATTCCTTAAATCATGTAGCTTTGAAACATTAAAAGTATTCAAGCTAAACTCATACTTTGTCAATAGAGTATATAACTCAAAACATATTGCATTTCGTAAAACAATAGCTTTGAAACATTTTAAGTATTCAAGCTATACTTATACTTCGTCAAATAGAGTATGTAACTCAACCATATACATTTCGTAAAACAATAGCTTTGAAACATTTAAAGTATTCAAGCTATACTTATACTCATGAACTTTTAAAACATATTTCATATCATGTATTTCTTAAATAGAGTATATAAAACTCAACATATGCATATTGAAAATGAGAGTAAAAACTTGCTTCCATTTTCAAACCATTTATCATCTTATCACTTCCATTAGTGGAATCCGTTTCGAACCGGAGTCCCATATTACTTATCTATGGAGATATCTCATTTGCCTGGGGGATTAGATCCTGCTACCGGGCATTGACAGTCAATTGAGTTCGTATATAACCCAAAATCTTGTCACATGTTTACAGATTAATTGAGTTCCGTACAACCCAAAAATCTGTTATTTAGAAAGTCGGCTGAGTTCCGTACAACCCAACCAAAAACCATAGTGCTTAGGCACAACTTTTCTTACATTCAAATACATTTAATACATGATTTCTTCAAATAGATGTTTCTCATAAACAGTTAAAACATCATGTACATAATTTCATAATAAATCCGTTAAATGCTTGATATAACAAATTCAGAACACTTTACATAATTTGGCATTTAAAACTTTAGACATGCTGAATTATGTTTTAAGAAAACCATGAAAGAAACCATTCACTAAGCATGTCATAATAGAGTTTATAAAAACAGAACAATTTAACTGAATCATGTAAATACTGAATTCGAATTTTCAAACACTTCATATCTTTGCATTTAAAACCTTTTCAAATCCATAGAGTTAAATCTCCACTTCAAATACAGGGTTACTCACCTTGATTCTTTAGGGTTAGTGCTAATAACGCGCTTTCCCACTTTCCTGGTAGTTCCTAAGAACAATTCATAAACATCTCATCAACTTTACATTCATTGTAATATCATCATGATATTCCTTAACTTATGCTTAAATCGTATTAGATCCTAAAACGATTTCGTAATTTCGTATGTACTTAATGTAACTTGTATTCTTAACCTATGACACAATTTAATGTGTTAGAAATTGAATCTATTTCAATTTATACTCTTCTGGGAGTTCCATTAACTTTAATGTAAAGTTATTTATTTGACGTGTTTACGTGTCGTGTCTTTTCGTATTTCGTTTCTTGTACTTGCCTTAGTATTAGTACTTTGGCATCATTTCAATTCATAGTCATCTAACAGATGCTATTCATCAAATTTTATGTCTTTTTATTTTAGACATTTCTTTAGGTCGAATAGACTCTACCATTGAGTCCAGAGTGTCGAAGAAAGTCGGTTTAGGCTTTCGTAACATTTAATTCGGACTGTTATATGTAAAAGGGCAAAATAGTCATTTACCGTTTTACGCGTCATATTTTTCTGTACTTCGTTTCGTAATTTGGACTCCATTTTTGAGTCCGGGATGTCAAAGAAAGTCAATTTAGACCTTCTCTGATTTCATTTTAGGCTTTAGGGGTACCAGGGGTATTTTGGTCATTTTACCCCTTTACGTGTCTTTATTTTTCGGGACCCCGTCTCGTGTCGTGGACCTCACCATTGGACTCAGAAGGTCCAAGATAGTAAGAATACACTAATAACTTGTTAATTTTTGGTCAAGGGGTATTTTGGTCATTTACCCCTTACGTGTATTTATTTTTCGGGCTCCGTCTCGTAAAACGGACCCTACCATTAATCTCAGAATGTCCAAAATAGTAAAAATACACTATTCATATGCTTAATTTGGACTTCGTTTACTCTATTTATGACCCAAGGGCAAAATAGTCATTTTACTTTATTTATTAAATAATTAAATTAATTATTTAATAATTTAATTATTTTTCCAGGGGTCTAAATGCATAAAACTTCCATAAATTGGGCAACAGTAGGATTGTCCAGAAGTTCTGGGGTCAATCCGCAATTAAGGAAACTATTGGTTTATTTTATTTTTACTTAATTAAATAAACCAAAGGGTTCGGTCCAATTTTAAATGAACCAGTCCGGTTCAGTTGGAAACCAATCGGTTTAGCCGGTCTGCTTACATGTGGCTGACGTCATCATGACGTCAGCCCTAATCTCATTTAAATTAACCGACAGTCCAAAACGGTGGCGTTTCAATAAATCGGTGGCAAGCCCAGAGGCTGCCACCTGTCCGAGTCAACTCGGCCATTTTAAACCGAGTTAACTCATCGTCATCTTCTTCATTTCGCCCCTACGTTGCCCTAATTTGCAGGTTTTCTTTTCCTTCTATTTCGTGACATTTCAACCGATCTTTCTCCACTGTTTTGGTCCCAATTTATTCCTAAGGTAAAAACAAGTCGATTGGCATTCGTTTTGGAGTTTAAAACTCCTTCATATGTTCGGTTTTGGTTGTGATAACCCGAACTGCCATCTCGGTCGTATAGGTTCATTTCTCAATGGTTTTTCATGCTTTTTGGCTTGTTGTGATCCCCTCTTCATGGGGATCAAGTTTTCATTCAAACAAATGGCTTTAATCTTGAGTTTCAAGGGTTAGGGTGTAAACCCGTAACCTGTAACTAGACAATTGAGGGTCAATTTTCGAGCTTCAAGGTCGCGGTTGATGGTTTTTAGCATGGTTGTAGGGTCTACTAGAGGTCCCTATACACCAAACAAATTTTGGTTTCCCTCGGATCAGACCTGCTTCATGCAAGGTCATCAATGGAGGATGCTTCTGGGTTTCATGTTTTTGGGCGTTTTTGAGCTAAATTTTCGTGCTTGTTATGTTTAGAATATGTTCTAGACATCATATACATCAAATGGAAGCTTTAAATCAGTTTGTATGTAGAGAAATTCTAGAGAGAGAATTTGATAGTTTTTCAAAACTCTCACCTTTGTTGCTGTTTTTTTCTCCTTCCTTACTTCTGATTCTTCCTCCTTTCTCTTCCTCTGCTTCCTTGAGGGTTCAAGCATGCGAGACATGCATTGGTTTTCTTTTAAAGAGAAGGAAACCGACCCTTCTCTCTCTTCACTTCCTCTCTCTCTCTCTACACGTTTGCAGCCCTCATTCTTGACCTTATCATCCCATCTTACACTCCATAATTTCTACTTTTTCATCTTTGGCAATTTACATTAAATGGCCCTTGATATTTTGGGTGTTATATGTATATTATATATACACACACAAACTTATCTACACACACTCACACACACAGCCGACACACACACACCTCTTCACACTTAATTTTAGATATTTTCACTTATATATATTTAATTTAATCATATACATACATGCATACTTACATGAAATCATATACATACATGCATACATACTTATATATATATAATAGTTTGTTATATTTTATACTTTATACTTTATACATGTATCTAGGTATATATATACATAATATATATATATACCCACTTGTCCACTTATACATGCCTATATACACTTGATAGCATACACACATAATACACCATAATGTGTGTATATGTGTGTTCATGTAAAATCAATTTTAATAATAATTTTATTCACATATAATAAATTAATTAATTATTTAGTTAATTAATCCTTTTTAATGTAAAATTTCTACATAATTTTCGTTGCTTCGTAAGGCGTGCCATATGACCCGGTATCCCGGGTCGGGATATTACATTCTTCCCTACTTAAAAGAGTTTTGTCCTCAAAACTCGACTACTCATATATCTTAACAATGTTTACGTGTATCATTATTTACTTCCAACTTACTAACATAAAATTTCCAATATCTCGAGTCACATTTTGGATTCATGTCCTTTTTAGGGTTTAAGGGTTTCCTTGATCAAGTCGGATAAGGCAATACTGTGCGTTTTTCAGTTCCCTTAGTTACATGATAAGGTGGCCATTCCTCACCGGTAACAAAAGTCCTGACAGCACACCAGTAACTGTCAAAATCCTCCTTTTCATAATTTCAGTTATCCATCTTCTTCGTTCATGTTTTACTTCTAATCTTTAGACTTTAGACTTTATTTCTTCTTACTTTACTACGAGTCCCATACCCCGCTCTTATTTCATATCATATACTTACATCTCTATTTCATGTCATATACTTATATCTCTATTTCATATACTGCAGGTCCCATACCCTGCCTTCCTATCGTACACGTACTTCTAATAACTTGACTTACTCTAGTGCAGGTCCCATACCCTGCCCTTACATTACATTACGTATCACGTACTTACATATCTAATTCATGAACTGCGAGTCCCATACCTCGCCTTTACATAACGTACTTCGCATATCTATTTCATATAATGCGGGTCCCATACCCCGCCTTCATATCATAACATATACTTCACATAATCATTTCATATATCGCGGGTCCCATACCCCGCCTTTACTTCATATTACGTACTTCACATATTTAGGTAGCCTAGGACTTACCTAACTCATAATTCTATTTCGAATCTTCTATCGTTACTAAGTTGATCTTAGTCAACCTAGAACTAATCTTAATCATTCTTAACTTAAATTTCAGTCTTTTCCCAAAAGACCTAATACCTAGTGCTCTGATACCATGTTGTCACGACCCGAAACCCACCCTAAGCGGATTGCCGGATCGCGATCGCCGCCCCGAGACCCGAGGGCCCCAAGACAAGGCTCGCATATGCAGCGGTATCGAATAGATGTGCAACATACGTTTTGCGGAAGCGTGAAAACTTTTTCTTTTCTTTTCTCATTTTTAAATTATGCACATCCGTTCGGTACTGCCACTCCATACATAGCATACATGGTTACACATTCAGAGTATAACTAAAACTTAAAAACTTATAACATTAATACAATACATGTTCAGTTGCCCTGAGGGCTTAATACATATTCTTACATTATCTACTAATACAAAATGTACTACTAGAGTTTATAGGTTTCTCAAGAGAAACTACTTAAACATATCTTCCCAAAATCAGCAGATTCATCATCAACGTCCTCAAGTCAAGACTGCTGCTAATTACCTGAAAGGGGGGGTCCGAACAAAGTCCGGGTAAGCTAATCTAAGCTTGTGAGCAATTCCAGCATTCGTCATGGGGTTTTCAATTAGCAGTGGTTTAGTACATAAGAGTTTGTAAAATAATCACCGCCAATTGTTCGTATACTTTGAATACAGAATATATGTATTCCTTAAATCATGTAGCTTTGAAACATTAAAAGTATTCAAGCTAAACTCATACTTTGTCAATAGAGTATATAACTCAAAACATATTGCATTTCGTAAAACAATGGCTTTGAAACATTTTAAGTATTCAAGCTATACTTATACTTCGTCAAATAGAGTATGTAACTCAACCATATACATTTCGTAAAACAATAGCTTTGAAACATTTAAAGTATTCAAGCTATACTTATACTCATGAACTTTTAAAACATATTTCATATCATGTATTTCTTAAATAGAGTATATAAAACTCAACATATGCATATTGAAAATGAGAGTAAAAACTTGCTTCCATTTTCAAACCATTTATCATCTTATCACTTCCATTAGTGGAATCCGTTTCGAACCGGAGTCCCATATTACTTATCTATGGAGATATCTCATTTGCCTGGGGGATTAGATCCTGCTACCGGGCATTGACAGTCAATTGAGTTCGTATATAACCCAAAATCTTGTCACATGTTTACAGATTAATTGAGTTCCGTACAACCCAAAAATCTGTTATTTAGAAAGTCGGCTGAGTTCCGTACAACCCAACCAAAAACCATAGTGCTTAGGCACAACTTTTCTTACATTCAAATACATTTAATACATGATTTCTTCAAATAGATGTTTCTCATAAACAGTTAAAACATCATGTACATAATTTCATAATAAATCCGTTAAATGCTTGATATAGACAAATTCAGAACACTTTACATAATTTGGCATTTAAAACTTTAGACATGCTGAATTATGTTTTAAGAAAACCATGAAAGAAACCATTCACTAAGCATGTCATAATAGAGTTTATAAAAACAGAACAATTTAACTGAATCATGTAAATACTGAATTCGAATTTTCAAACACTTCATATCTTTGCATTTAAAACCTTTTCAAATCCATAGAGTTAAATCTCCACTTCAAATACAGGGTTACTCACCTTGATTCTTTAGGGTTAGTGCTAATAACGCGCTTTCCCACTTTCCTGGTAGTTCCTAAGAACAATTCATAAACATCTCATCAACTTTACATTCATTGTAATATCATCATGATATTCCTTAACTTATGCTTAAATCGTATTAGATCCTAAAACGATTTCGTAATTTCGTATGTACTTAATGTAACTTGTATTCTTAACCTATGACACAATTTAATGTGTTAGAAATTGAATCTATTTCAATTTATACTCTTCTGGGAGTTCCATTAACTTTAATGTAAAGTTATTTATTTGACGTGTTTACGTGTCGTGTCTTTTCGTATTTCGTTTCTTGTACTTGCCTTAGTATTAGTACTTTGGCATCATTTCAATTCATAGTCATCTAACAGATGCTATTCATCAAATTTTATGTCTTTTTATTTTAGACATTTCTTTAGGTCGAATAGACTCTACCATTGAGTCCAGAGTGTCGAAGAAAGTCAGTTTAGGCTTTCGTAACATTTAATTCGGACTGTTATATGTAAAAGGGCAAAATAGTCATTTACCGTTTTACGCGTCATATTTTTCTGTACTTCGTTTCGTAATTTGGACTCCATTTTTGAGTCCGGGATGTCAAAGAAAGTCAATTTAGACCTTCTCTGATTTCATTTTAGCTTTAGGGGTACCAGGGGTATTTTGGTCATTTTACCCCTTTACGTGTCTTTATTTTTCGGGACCCCGTCTCGTGTCGTGGACCTCACCATTGGACTCAGAAGGTCCAAGATAGTAAGAATACACTAATAACTTGTTAATTTTTGGTCAAGGGGTATTTTGGTCATTTACCCCTTACGTGTATTTATTTTTCGGGCTCCGTCTCGTAAAACGGACCCTACCATTAATCTCAGAATGTCCAAAATAGTAAAAATACACTATTCATATGCTTAATTTGGACTTCGTTTACTCTATTTATGACCCAAGGGCAAAATAGTCATTTTACTTTATTTATTAAATAATTAAATTAATTATTTAATAATTTAATTATTTTTCCAGGGGTGTAAATGCATAAAACTTCCATAAATTGGGCAACAGTAGGATTGTCCAGAAGTTCTGGGGTCAATCCGCAATTAAGGAAACTATTGGTTTATTTTATTTTTACTTAATTAAATAAACCAAAGGGTTCGGTCCAATTTTAAATGAACCAGTCCGGTTCAGTTGGAAACCAATCGGTTTAGCCGGTCTGCTTACATGTGGCTGACGTCATCATGACGTCAGCCCTAATCTCATTTAAATTAACCGACAGTCCAAAACGGTGGCGTTTCAATAAATCGGTGGCAAGCCCAGAGGCTGCCACCTGTCCGAGTCAACTCGGCCATTTTAAACCGAGTTAACTCATCGTCATCTTCTTCATTTCGCCCCTACGTTGCCCTAATTTGCAGGTTTTCTTTTCCTTCTATTTCGTGACATTTCAACCGATCTTTCTCCACTGTTTTGGTCCCAATTTATTCCTAAGGTAAAAACAAGTCGATTGGCATTCGTTTTGGAGTTTAAAACTCCTTCATATGTTCGGTTTTGGTTGTGATAACCCGAACTGCCATCTCGGTCGTATAGGTTCATTTCTCAATGGTTTTTCATGCTTTTTGGCTTGTTGTGATCCCCTCTTCATGGGGATCAAGTTTTCATTCAAACAAATGGCTTTAATCTTGAGTTTCAAGGGTTAGGGTGTAAACCCGTAACCTGTAACTAGACAATTGAGGGTCAATTTTCGAGCTTCAAGGTCGCGGTTGATGGTTTTTAGCATGGTTGTAGGGTCTACTAGAGGTCCCTATACACCAAACAAATTTTGGTTTCCCTCGGATCAGACCTGCTTCATGCAAGGTCATCAATGGAGGATGCTTCTGGGTTTCATGTTTTTGGGCGTTTTTGAGCTAAATTTTCGTGCTTGTTATGTTTAGAATATGTTCTAGACATCATATACATCAAATGGAAGCTTTAAATCAGTTTGTATGTAGAGAAATTCTAGAGAGAGAATTTGATAGTTTTTCAAAACTCTCACCTTTGTTGCTGTTTTTTTCTCCTTCCTTACTTCTGATTCTTCCTCCTTTCTCTTCCTCTGCTTCCTTGAGGGTTCAAGCATGCGAGACATACATTGGTTTTCTTTTAAAGAGAAGAAACCGACCCTTCTCTCTCTTCACTTCCTCTCTCTCTCTCTACACGTTTGCAGCCCTCATTCTTGACCTTATCCTCCCATCTTACACTCCATAATTTCTACTTTTTCATCTTTGGCAATTTACATTAAATGGCCCTTGATATTTTGGGTGTTATATGTATATTATATATACACACACAAACTTATCTACACACACTCACACACACAGCCGACACACACACACCTCTTCACACTTAATTTTAGATATTTTCACTTATATATATTTAATTTAATCATATACATACATGCATACTTACATGAAATCATATACATACATGCATACATACTTATATATATAATAGTTTGTTATATTTTATACTTTATACTTTATACATGTATTTAGGTATATATATACATAATATATATATATACCCACTTGTCCACTTATACATGCCTATATACACTTGATAGCATACACACATAATACACCATAATGTGTGTATATGTGTGTTCATGTAAAATCAATTTTAATAATAATTTTATTCACATATAATAAATTAATTAATTATTTAGTTAATTAATCCTTTTTAATGTAAAATTTCTACATAATTTTCGTTGCTTCGTAAGGCGTGCCATATGACCCGGTATCCCGGGTCGGGATATTACTTACATATTCTTACATTGTCTACTAATACAAAATGTACTACTAGAGTTCATAGGTTTCTCAAAAGAAGCTACTTAAACATATCTTCCCAAAAACAGCTAGACTCGTCACCATCGTCCTCGAGACCATATCTACTGTGAATCACCTGAAAGGGGGGGTCCGAACAAAGTCCGGGTAAGCTAATCTAAGCTTGTGAGCAATTCCAGTATTCATCATGGGGTTTTCAATTAGTAGTGGTTTAGTACATAAGAGTTTGTAAAATAATCACCGCCAATTGTTCGTATACTTTGAATACAGAATATATGCATTCCTTAAAACATGTAGTTTTGAAACATTTAAAGTATTCAAGCTATACTCATACTTCATCAAATAGAGTATATAACTCAAAACATATGCATTTCATAAAACAGATAGCTTTGAAACATTTAAAGTATTCAAGCTATACTTATACTCATGAACTTCAAAACATATAACATAACATGTATTTCTTAAATAGAGTATATAAAACTCAAAACATATGCATATTGAAAATGAGGGTAAAACCTGCTTCCATTTTCAAATCATTTGTCATCTTATCACTTTCATTAGTGGAATCCGTTTTGAACCGGACTCCCATATTACTTATAAATGGAGATATCTCACGCCTGGGGGATTAGATCCTGCTACCTGGCATTTTACAGGGCAATTGAGTTCCGTACAACCCAAAATCCTGCCTATTGTTACAGATTAATTGAGTTCCATACAACCCAAAAATCTGTTATTTGAAAAGTCGGCTGAGTTCCGTACAACCCAACCAAAAACCATGGTGCTTAGGCACAGCTTTTCTTACATTCAAATACATTTAATACATGATTCCTTCAAATAGGTGTTTCTCATGAACATTTAAAACATCATGTACATAATTTCATAACAAATCCTTTAAACGCTTGATATAAACAAATTCAGAACACTTTACATAATTTGGCATTTAAAACTTTAGACATGCTGAAATATGTTTTAAGAAAACTGTGATAGAAACCATTCCCTGAGCATGTCATAATAGAGTTTATAAAGATAGAACAATTTAAAACTGAATCATGTAAATACTGAATTTGAAAATTCAAACACTTCATATCTTTGAACTTAAAACCTTTTCAAATCCATGGAGTTAAATCTCCAATTCAAACACAGGGTTACTCACCTTGGTCCTTTAGGGTTAGTGCTAATAATGCACTTTCTCACTTTCCTTGTAGTTCCTAAGAACAATTCATAAACATCTCATCAACTTCACATTCATTGTAATATCATCTCGATATTCCTTAACTTATGCTTAGATCGTATTAGATCCTAAAACGATTTCATAATTTCATATGTACTTAACTTAACTCGTACTCTTAACCTATGACACAATTAATGTGTTAGGAGTTGAATTTATTTCAATTTATACTCTTCTGGTAGCTCCATAAACTTTAATTTAAAGTTATTTATTTGACATGTTTACGTGTCGTGTCTTTTCGTAATTCATGTCCTCGTATACGCCGTAGATTAGTACTTTGGCATTACTTTAATTTATAGTCATCTGACAGATTCTATTCATCAAATTTTATGTCTTTTTATTTTAGACATTTCTTTTGGTCGAACAGACTCTACCATTGAGTCCGGAGTGTCCAAGAAAGTCGGTTTAGGCTTTCCTAACATTTAATTCAGACTGTTATATGTAAATGGACAAAATGGTCATTTACCGTTTTACGCGTTTCATTTTTCTGTACTTCGTTTCGTAATTCAGACTCCATTATTGAGTCCGGGATGTCAAAGAAAGTCAGTTTAGACATTCTCTGTTTTTAATTTGACTTTTGAGGTACTAGGGGTAATTTGGTCATTTTACCCCCTTACATGTCTTTATGTTCGGGACCTCATCTCGTGTCGTGGACCTCACCATTGGACTCAGAAGGTCCGAGATAGTAAGAATACACTAATAACTTGTTAATTTTGGACAAGGGGTATTTTGGTCATTTACCCCTTTTACGTGTCTTTATTTTTCAGGCCCCGTCTCGTAAAGCGGAACCCCACCATTAGTCTCAGAATATCCAAAATAGTAAGGATACATTATTCATATGTTTAATTTGGACTTCATTTGCTTCATATACGACCTAGGGGTAAAATAGTAATTTTACTTATTTATTAAATAATTAAATTAATTATTTAATTATTTTTCAGGGGCTTAATTGCATAAAATGTCCCTCAGTTGGGCCATAGTAGGATTGTCCAGAAGTTCTAGGGTCAATCCGTAAATAAGAAAAGTGTTGGTTTATTTAGTTTTTAATTAACTTAGAAAACCAAAGGGTTCGGTCTCAAACCAAGTGAACCGGTCCGGTCCACTCGTAAGCCAACCGGTTTATCCGGTTTTGTGCATGTTGCTGACGTCATCATGACGTCAGCCCTATCGTTTTAAAGATTTAAAACCTTATGAAACGCTGTCGTTTCATTTATTCGGTGGTAAGCCCAAAGGCTGCCACGCGTCCGAGTCGACTCAGCCTCATTTAAAAACCGAGTTGACCCATCTTCTTCTTCCCCACGTCGACCACGACTGAAAACCCTAATTACAGTTTTCCATTTCCTTCAATTTCGTGACTTTTTACTCAGTTATTTCTCACTGTTTTGATTCCAAAACATTCCTAAGGTACAAACGACCAACTTAGCATTCATTTGGGAGTTCAAAACGAACTCTTTATTTCGGTTTTAAGCTTGATAATCCGAACTGTAATTCGGTCGTAAATGTTCATTTCTTGTTCATTTTTCATGAGGTTGGTCTTGTTTTGATCCTTAGTTCAAGGGGTTTCATTCCCCATTCGTAAAAGTGGGTTTGACATAGAGTTTAGAGGTTTGGGTTTCGAACCCGTAACCTGTAACTCGATATTTGAGGGTCGATTCTTGAGCTTCGTTATCGCGTATATAGGTTTTTGTGATGCTCACAAGGTCTACTTTAAGTCTCTATACACCAAACACAGTTTGGTGATGATGAAATCAGACCTGCTGTAAACAAGGTCTTCAATGGCTACCTTAACTGGGTTTCACGTTTTTAACCGTTTTAAAGCTAAAACTTCATCCTTAAACGAGTCTAAATACATTTTAAATGTCACATATATAAAATCAAAGCTTAAATCAGTTTATACATAGAGAAATTCTAGAGAGAGAAATAAGAATGTTTTCATGGGTTTACCTTTTTGGGTTGGTTTCCCCTTCCTTCTTCCTCTGTATTCCTCCTCTATTCTCCTTAGTTTTCTTCCCTTGATTTCTTTTGTGAGAAACAAGCAAGGTTTGCATGCTTTGTTTCTTTTAAAGACTCCCCACCGACCCTTCTCTCCCTCTCTCTCTCTCTCTACAATCTGACTCCGTAGCCCTACCTTAGCCTGCATTTTTCTGCTTCCTTCCCATCTCATAACTTGGCTTTTTCTCTTTTCTACTTTGCATTAAATTTTGCAAGATATTTTGTATATATATACATATAATATAACACACACACACTAACACACTAAGACTCACACACATCATGTAGCCGACACACACACACCTTGTACACTGTTCACACTTTACACATGTATATATATATATAAATATATATGTATATCAATATATTTAATGTATCTATGTACATACATACATACATAAATATACATGTATGTGCCTTCCATGTAATGTGTATTTATAATATATTTAATAAAGTAATTATTTCATATGAATAATTAATTATTTTTGTAAATAATTAATTATTTCTTTGATTGTAATATTTTTTTATACTCATTTTTCTTGGCCTCGTAATGCATGCCATATGACCCGGTATCCCGGGTCGGGATATTACAAATTGCATTCCAAATGTAGGGTCAAAACAGCAGAAATTAAATCCTCTTTTACCTCGGGAATGCAACTCAACTATATACCACAGAGCAAGTCTATAACCAAACAGCTAATAACTCTAACCACAGAGCACATCTATAATAACACAGAGCATATCAAATTCCTCTAGAGTACCATTACCATGAGCCATGTCCCTACACATCTATTACATATGAATAAAGTCAACTATATCATCACACTCACCTAAATAGCCAGAATCAATCTATTAGAACCCAAGTCTCCACATATTATTGCCATCAGATCCTCACTTGGGAATGCCTCTCAGTCCATTAGTGACATGTCCTTGCGCTTTCTAATCCAATGGAGATATATCTTAAAAGATTTTACATAAATGGAATGAGCTTAAACAAGCTCAATGAGTAACATAGGTTCCTGCCATGGGTTTCAAAACCAGTTCATATATATATATATATATGCATGCTCAAATGCAGCTCGGATAGAACAATGCAGCTCAAGTAGAACAGATACAGCTCAAATAGAACAAATACAGCTCAAAGTGCCTCAACCTTCCCCAGCAATGTGGGATGCCGCACAAGATAATCCGTCAGTCACCCACCCCCACACATGGAGGGCCCGCGTCCCCACAGCACATTTCCGCTTGGGGTCAGTATCAGAGTGGAACAGATAGGATTGAGCGGATGCTGAGTTCTGGGCGTCCCACAGAGCCAGCTATCCATCTACTGATATACTCAATCCCGTAGGCCCAAAACTCACATAACAAGATAAACACAAATCAGACTCCAATAGCGTAGACAAGTTAGAACAACAGACTCCAACAAAATTAGAACAAGAGATATCAAGAAGCAGGATAGGATCATGCCACATGTAATGCAGTGAAAAGAGTATGCATTAAAACATATGCATTAAAACAGTACAGTGTATCAAACAGTTCAACATATAAAGCAGTACAGTATACAAGTTTAGGTAGTATAGAAAATATACACCAAGTCAGGAGTCCGAGTTACTCACAAACTTATGCTTATCTCCATTCATAGATATCCCCCAGATGCGTTAGGTACCTCCATGCATGTCCTCAATAATCATCATCCTGAATAATCATCATTAATTACAGACAGATCAAAATTTAACCATTCATATATTATTCATCACCTTAGGCATCTATCGGATTGCCTAAGATAGTCTAATGACCTGCTATCCTCTCACTAGGTTTCAACTACGACTATTATATTCCTTAATTAAGCTCAATAGCTATCGGGGTTATGATATAAGTCATTTGGACTCTATCGTTAACTATTGAGCACCTATTTGCAAGGCATTACCATTTTGCCATAGCTTGAGCACAAAACTAAATTTATCATTATTAACTATCAACCCCAAAACCATAAAAGACATCACATTTGTTAAGGATCATATCAAGTTTCAATGTAGCATCTTATTGACAAATATTGGATTAGCATAGGAGTAGAGATGTAAAAGAAGCAATCACCTGATGTTAGTACTATTGGATTCGTCCAAACTCAACTCTTGCCCCTTCTACATCTTGTGGTCACCGACATCACTCTTTTCACCCCCCATAACGGATTGCTACTTGGAGAACTAATCAAGAACTGCCTTATATGCAGGATTCGACATGGCAGTTGCAGCCAACACACCAACAGGTTCGCCAACAGCGAAGAAACACTGGGGCTTAGTTCCAGCCTTGACCCCATACCTAAATTAGATAATCGAATTACTACATACATTCCTCACCGTGCCATCATAACAGATAACAACATCCCGAAGGATGGCCATTAAGTTTTTGAATAAAGTTCCAGGCTCAGTCGACCCTCTAGATGAACAGGACAATAACTTCTCTACTTGAAATTGAGTGAACTATTTCCACCGATTATTCAGAACAATCTCCATGAACAGCCCTTGTTCTCAATTGAAAAGCGGCAGAAACAGAGGAAACCCCATTCTCCTGCTTTGTACTGCTGTTTAGAGTGATTAATCAACCCCAAGCCTCCAACCGATCTCACTGCTGCTGTTCCATTTTCAGCACTACTACCAAAAGGCACCAAAAGATTATTTACCATACTTGGAGGCCTGCAATCATCCGACCCATATGCCCCAACATCTCAGTAAAATCTCACGGTAGAATCCTCCCCTACCTCACCATACTGCTCTCGGCAACGCTCCATCAATCGCTCTTTCTGTACAATTTACATCACAAACACGCACACGCACGTATATGTGTACACATATCCCTGCAATGCTTTACTCAATTCCAAGCCATCCCAACGTCAATCAGCCCCAAGCACTTGTCCATCTTCATCCTCAACAACCAGCTCTTAGACTCCTTCCAATTCATCACTGAAATCGCTCCTGACCTGCAAAATCCCCTGTTCCGGTGCAAACAACTTCCCAATTGCGAAACACAATAGCTTACATTCCCATTCTCATCTCCTTCAATCCCAACATCACTACTAACACCAAATCACGCCTCAACATTACAGACCCACAAAACACCATCACACCGCTACACAACACAGCCAAATATATATATATATATGTACATATCTCTGCACCGCTACCTAATTCGAACAAACCCAACACCAACACGCTGCTACAGCTCCGCCATACCTGCCGCAACGCTACACTCTACCTCACCGCTACTGCCGTAGCAGGTTTTGCAACAGTAGCTTTGTGAATCAGCTAAACCAACAAAATTCCCTGCACCGCTACACACATAGAGATATATGTATCCCTGTTGCGCTGCTACCGCCACTACCGCTACTGTCTCCTCCTCACGGCTTGTTCATCTGTTTCGGCTGAATCAAATCAGGAAAGCAGTCATGGAACTAATGGCCTTCGAGTACATGAACTACAGCCGCGAGGAACAAGGTCGCGCCTCTGCTGCACCGTTACTGCCGCCACTACTGCTCTCTCCCTTTGTCTCATTTTTTTCTACAAACACAGATACGCACATACACACACACACATATATATATATATATATATAATCCTCTCCACCGCCATGCACACCTTGGTCTGTTGCACCACTAGAGAGTTCTAGAACTCTCTCCGCACCGCCTTACGTTCTTTCTTTTGTTTTGTTTTCTTTTCTTTTCCTGTAACTTCTAGCAGGTTCTTTTGCTTATATATATGGCAGCCCATCTAACAGCTTTTCTTGAAGCTTCTACATCCTTTCTTTTTTATATATATAATTATATAAAGCTGTCCCTTTTTGTCTCAATTGTTCCAGCAGCTCCTACGCTGCTATATGAATTCACGCACACACACACACACACACACACACACACATATATATATATATATTTCATATTCCATTTTCTTATATAAAATATAACTTCTATATATATTCTTTGAGTTAGTGTCTTGATTATTTATTACAATTATATAAAATATAATTTCTATATATTTTCTATACTATTTCCATTCTAAAATATTAAATTATGGAATGCCAACCAATTTGGTATGAAACGGGGCTCGATATCATTATTATATATTTTACTGATTTTGGGCTTTATTAATAATTCATTTTATAGTCATATTATCCGGATAATTAATTTTTTCGTATCGATTCCATTTATTAATTCTGGCACGCAGTTGACCGGGTCGTTTATTTTTCGAGCCTCTATTATTTTTAATGGTCTGGATTAATTTTATATTTTTTTAATAATTAGTCCCGTCATGGCTTAGTATATTTTGAACTAAATTATTAACATCACATGACCTATTTTTATTAGGTCGGGTGCAGTCTAAGGAATGTTGGATTTTCGGGGTATTACATCCTACCCACCTTCAAAAGAGTTTTGTCCCTAAACCTCAACTAGTCTTATAGTGAAGTAATCATCTAGTAGTTAGATTTATCTACAAGGGAACCTAATGATTCAGTAATGCGTCTTAAGGTTTTAACCTCAATCACTTATACTAACATGTTTCCAATTGACACTAATCGATAATCCCCAATTATACAAATTCAAAGCAAATCCAGAAATCCACAATAAGATTGATTTGTCAATCCACAAAATATGTTGCCACCTAGTTTGACCTCTACCAGAATACTAATATGTCTCCAAGTATTACGAGTCTATAACCTCGAATCACACAAGTTCAGATCAGATTCAGAATATCCCCCAGAAGTCTTGATTTACACTCTACTAAATATAGGTTGTCCCCAAAATTCGATAGTAGATCTACGTTACCTCAAAGTTGGGAATCATTCTCGAATGATTAAAAATCATCTACTAAGATTATTCAATCAGATTTGTGTTCCCAAATAATCCTTATAATATTCACAATCATAATGATCAATATCAAAGTTACCTGACCTATAGTCATTGTCTACCCAATCAATATATCCATAAGCATAATTATCAATGTCAGGGTTAGCTTACCTATAGTTATTTCCCCTTAATCAATAGATCTACCAAGTACATGCTATCGCCAAGTTCAAATTTGATGATCATCCTCAAATGGTTAAAAATCAACCACTATGATTAGTTAATCACATTTAAATCCACAAAATAATCATTTTTGTATCCATAATCATAAGTATCAAACTAGGTCCAGAAATTTAATAATAGTGCTAGTTGATAATCCACAAAATATATACTATCACCAAGATTTGATATTAAATCCCTTTTACATTGAATCGAATTTGACGGTCATCCTCAGATGCCTTGAATCATTTGCTAAGATTATTCAGTCATATCTGATTCCACCAAATAATCATTCTAGTATCCATAAGTATAACGATCAACACCAGAATTAGCTGTCCTAGTGTAATACCCCGACCCGAGAATGTCGAGTAATGAGGCACGTTTTACGAGGTTATGGGAAAATTGGAAGAATAATTAATTAAGTTAATATAATTAATTAATCAAATATAAGGAGGCTAATTATTATTTAAATTACTAGAATAATGTGATGAAACACACACTCACAAAGTGTATTGTGTGGAAGTACATGTATAAATATGTGTCTACAAGTATATGCATGGAAGTTAAAAATAAATATTAAATAGATAATATAATAATGATAGTAATAATAATAATAATAATAATAATAATAATAATAATGATAATAATACATGTGTAAAAGTATAAGAGTGGGTATGTATAGTTATGAAATTGTAATTATGTATATATGTAAATATGATCATATATATATATATATATACAAGTTGAAGGACATGCAATGTTCCAATGTGTACAAGAGGGTGGGAGAGACCATTGTGTATTAGTATGTGTGAATATATATATGTATATATATATATATATAAAAATCCAAGTCAAACACCACACACACACACAACCAGCCACTCAATGGCTCTGCCCAAACAGTAGGAGGACACCCCTCCTTGGATGCTGCAACAAGCAAAAGGAAGATCATTGGGAGGGGGCATGGGAGTGAGAGAAACATATATATATATATATATATACACAAGAAAAATCTTCACCCATGACACGGACAGAGAGAGAGAGAGAGAGAAGAAAACTTAGGAGGAGAAGAAGGAAGGGAGAAGGGAAACAGTGAAGGAAGGAGACTCACAAACCGAGGGAACCAAAATACAGGTAAGAGTTTTGGTTTCTGTTTCAAAATTTTATAGCATGATTCGATTAAGTTTGAACATAGGACCTTAAAGAGCATGTCATGAGGTTTCAAACGCAACAAAAATCATAGAAAACCATGTAGAAATGAGGGAGAAAACCCTAGTTGCAGGTTGAAAGATAAATTCGGATTTTCTATATTTCATGTGTAAAAAAACTTGATTTAGCCATCTAAGAATAATGGTATGAAGTGCAGGCAACCTTTAGGTGAAGAAATGAGAAAAATTGGTAAGGAAATAGGATAAGAAAAGTAGGAAAATGCAATCGCCGAAAACTGGGCACAGTGGTCGGAAAACCGAAAATGGGTCTTGAAAATCGTAGCAACCGAGGCCCAAAGCTAGTTTAAATTAGCTATTAAAACGTTAGGATAATTTTGGTTGAAAAAAATTGAAGTTTTGACGTGAAAATGAAGCAAAACAACGGCTGGTCTATTTTTCCGGTGACCGGCGCTGGTTAGACCAACCGGAGAAGACGACCGGATTATCGGGGGAGAGACCGGGTTAAAACAGAACCGGGTTCGGGTTTGGACCGGGTCGGGACCCGACCGAATTAAAAGGGGCTTGACACGTCGTCATTTGAGTTGAAATTTTAAAAATGGTTTGGGGTTGTTTGGCTACAGGGGCAATAAATTGGAATTGGGATTTGGTTTAACCAAACCGTGGATAAGGGGAATAGGAGGAGCATCTTATTCCGGTTCTGTAGGCAAGTCTGAACCGGTCGGTTCAGCAGAAGGGTAAACCGGTTTAGGGTTTTTGGTCTTGAACCCATTGGTTCAGACCGGAACTATGGGAAATTATAAAGTGACCCCAACAGTTTACCCTAATTCAAATCTGGCCCAAAATTTTGAAAATAAATTTCAAATGTACCCCTGATAAATAATAAAATAATAAAATTAATTAATTAAATAATTTATTAAATAGGGGAAATTACCATTTTACCCTTAAGTCACAAATAAGTCAAACGAAGTCCGAACGGGGCGAATAAATAGTCAGACTTTATTATCTCGGGCATTCTAAGTCCAATGATGAGGTCCATTTTACGATACGGGACTCCGAACATTAGAATACGATGAAAACAAGTCTTAAAATGACCAAAATACGAGTATTCTTACTATCTCGGACCCTCTGAGTCCATTAGTGAGGTCCACGACATGAGATGAGGTCCCGAAAAATTTGAGACCCATAAATATGTCAAAATGACCAAAATGCCACTACTCTATAAACGAGTCAAACGAAGTCCAAATTAAGTAAATAAATAGTGAATTTTTACTATTTCAAACATTCTGAGACTAATGGTAGGGTCCGTTTTACAAGACGGAGCCCAAAAAATAAAGACACGTAAAGGAGTAAATGACCAAAATACCCCTTGTCCAAAAATTAACAAGTTATTAGTGTAATCTTACTATCTCGGACCTTCTGAGTTGTCACATCCCGAACCCCACCCTACGCGGATGTCGAGGACGTGACTGCCAGTCGGTCGCGACGCGACCAACCAAAGGCAAATTCTGAACTTTCCGACGAATTGCACTCCAACTGTAGGGTCAGATGCAGCGGAATTTAAAACTTTTTCTTTGTATTACGGGAATGCAACTCACTTATCCATCCTAAGTATATGTATCACAGAGCAAGACTAAATCCAATCAGTCAACAATTCTAATCTCAGAGCATATCTAAAATCAAGCATGTAACAACATAGCAGATCTAATATCTCTAGAGTACCATTTAGTTCCATGAGCCATGTTCCAATATCTAGTACATGTCAATCAAGTCAGTCGTATCATATCACTTACCTGGATATACGGATTCGATTCACAAGAATGTAAGTCTCTACAAATCAGTGCCATCTGATCCTTATTTGCAATGCCACTTGGCCTATTCACATCATGTCATAGTACCTTCTAATCCAATGGAGGTAATTCCTGAAAAATGTCAGAATAATGGGGTGAGCTTAAATAAGCCCAGTGAGTAACACAGATTCCCTATCATGGGTTTCAAAACCAGTCCTTGCTTCCAAGGCACGTGGATAATTTAATCATTTCAAAATAACAATTTTCTAAGTCCATTTCATAAGCAGTCTAGTACAATGGAACAAGATTGCACAAACAGTACAAACGAATCGGAACATAACATAACCAATCGGACCAAAACAATAACCATTGCCAATATATCGATCAAGACACAGACTCTTCATTAACGGAACGAATCACAGCTGAGACTGAGTGGGAACAATAAGTCAATCAAGACAGAGGCATATCATCGACGGCTAAAACATAGCGGATCTGAACAAGACATCAATCAAGACGAAAGCATACCTTCAATAGCTAGAACATAACGGAACTGAACAAAATCAATATACTATCAAGACACAAGCACATCATGAACGGAACGAAACATAACGGAGCTGAGTAGAAATGATATAACAATCAAGTCGGAGACATATCACTAGCGGAACAAATCATGACCGAACTGAACAATGTTTTAATCAAGACAGGGGCATGTCATTATGGGTAGAACATAACGGAACTGAACAATACATCAATCCAAACAGACCTATTATCGACCGGCGGTATACAATGGAATCGAACGTATCAATCAGGGACATAGACATAGCATTAACGGATAGCACATAACCGAACTGAACGGAATTCCTAATTCAAAGGACACAATCACATCGTGTGAAATGTAGTGCAAAGGGCCTACATTAAGTACGTACATTTAAACAATATAGTATTTAGACAGTATACTATACAAGTAGTACGGTACGACAAAATATCGTTCTTTGCCTATATCACATGGTTAGTTTAATCATTTCGGGAATAATGGTTCAATACATCCATTTATCTCAACAGTTCAAAACAGGCAAAACAGTACGGGATGCTAGCACAGGGATCAGGAATATAGTCAATTATTTAAAAAGACTAAAACCATGTCATAAGTGATATAGTACGGAAAACATGTATTTAAATAATTGCACTTAAATAATTGCATTCAAAACAGATCAATAAATCAAGGGACAGAATCAAAACAGTGTCAGAAGTTACTCACAAACTTTACGCTTATTCCCTTGCATAAATAATCCGATAACCTCTAGGTACGTCAAGCATCTCCATGTATATCCTGAATAATAATCATCAATCACAGACAGATCAGAACTCATCCATTCAGGTCTCATTCGTCATCTTAGGTATCTATCGATTACCTAAGATAGCCTAGTAGCCTATCGCCCTTCCATTGGGTCTCACCCGAGGCTATTTCATTCTTTAATTAGGCTTAGCAATTATTAGGATTATATCCTAAGTCATTTAGACTTCAATTGTTATCAGTCAGGCACTCATTCAACCTTAGGGGCAAAAATGGTAATTTTACCATTCTTGTCCCGGACCCTGTCGTGGTCTTCGAAATAGTCTTTATATCTTAAGTACAAAGTTCTACGTCCTTTGGACTCCAATCGGTATTAGTTAGGTTCTCATTTTAACCATAGGGGCAAAATGGTAATTTTGCCATTCTTATCCCGGACCCTGTTATGGTCCTCAGAATATCCCATATATCGTATATATGAAGTTTTAAGTCTTTTAGACTTTAATCGGTATCAGTTGGGTACTTATTTAGTCTTAGGGGCAAAATGGTAATTTTGTCATTTTTGCCCGGGACCCTATCATGGTCCTCAGAACGTCCCATATATCTCATGTATAAATTTGTAAGTCCCTTGGACTTCATTTGGTATCTGCTTTAGATCGTCGGGACACATCGGTCATTTCTCGTTTTACGCGTTGACTGTCTCGGAGTCTTATTTAGCCTTTCAGTGTTCATAATTATCCCTATGATAATTTATCATATCAGTTTGACCTTTATTCGACCTCTACTTTGCACTTACAGTGCTCAGGGGTATTTTGGTCATTTTACGTTTTGTGTAATTCTGACCCTGATTCGTCATCTAATCAAGTATACAGTCTCACCAGCGTTCGGGTTCCTATCGGTATCAGTTTCGTCCCAATCGGACTTTGTTTAGGTCTCGTACGGTATCAGGGGTAATTTGGTAATTTCATGTGTCGTATTTTTCGGCACGTCAGTTCATAAAATGGACCTCACCATTGGGTCCAGAGTGTCCAACGTAGTAAAATTGGACTATCTGTTATGTTTAATCGGCCCTGGGTATCATTAAGGCAATTCGGTCATTTATACCTACGTGTCTGTATTTTTCGGGACCTCGGTTCATTAAACGGACCTCACCGTTGAGTCCAGAATGCCCGAGATAGTCAAAATAGGCTATCTGATATTTTTATTTAGGTCTGGGTACCATCAGGGGCAGTTCGGTCATTTATCACTTACGGGTCTGTATTTTTCGGGACTGTATTTCCAAAATCGGACTATACCATTGAGTCCAGAATATTTGAAATAGTGAAAATACACTATTTATTTACTTAATTTGGACTCCGTTTGACATATTTAATGTCTAGGGGTAAAATTATAATTTTACCTATTTAATAAAATAATTAAATAATTATTTTATTATTTAATTAATTTATTCAGGGCTTAAATGTATAAATTTTCAAAAGTCTGGGCCACTGTGTAATTCTTTAAAACTGTCAGGGGTAAATCCGTAATTTCAGGAATTATTTGGGGTCCAAAATGGAATTTCATTAAATTAGGGTTCAAACCAAACGGTTCTAGGGTTCAGGCAGTGAACCGGTTCACAATTCTTAAAAACCAACCGGTTCTGTCACCTTCAGAAAACCGGAATTAGATATCCTGGTTAATCTTAATTAGCCCCCCCTATCCGTGTTTCAGTTGCCCCTAATCTCAATTTTAATTTATTATTGCCGTAGCCAAACAGCCGAAATTCAGGTTTTAATTTAAAACCTTTAACCAAAACGGCGTAGCTTCACTAATGCGGTGGCATGCTCGTGGACAGACACGTGTTGTGTCGACTGGGCCAACTCGGTATGACTCGGTCACTCAACCGAGTCAACTCTGTCTTCTTCATCTCTTTCCCCTCAGTTTGCCCTAATTCCCGATTTCACAATTCTTCAAATTCGTGGCACTTCAAGCACTGTTTCTTACTGATTTTTATTCCAAAACGTTTCTGGATGTGAAGCCATCATTTTGGCATCGGTATTGGGTTTCGAATCAAGCCAAAATGCTTGATCTAGGTGGGGAATAACCGGACCTGCAACTTGGTTGCAAATCCTTATTTCTCAACCAAATGTTGTGAGGTTTGTTTTAAAATGATCCTTGAGTCACGTGGTTTCATCCCCCAATCACGAAAATCAGTTTAAATCACTCTAACCAAAAATGGCATATGAAGACCGAACCTGCAACCGACGTGTTAGAGGGGTTGCATGGGGTTTTGGGGTCGCGGGTTGGTGGTTTTGGGGTCCTTAGGATGTATAGTTTAAGACCCAAGACACCAATTTAGGTTTGGTTTAACCTATTTCTGAACTGCTACAACATTTTATTCAATTTGCATTTCGAATTTCTCGGTTGACTTCAAAGGGTTTTCATTCATTTTTGTTGCAATCGGAAGCTTATAACATGTAGATTGGAATTCTGTATTTGCATGCATTTAAATCAAAATGAGTTAAACAGAATTTGACTCACAAACTTACCTGTACAGTGAGTTTTCTCCAGAACTCTCTTTCCTCCATTTCTGTTTTCCTTCAGTTCCACTTCGAGACCAGTTCCTCTCTCTATCTCCAACACTCCCTTTTGATCCAAGAGAATCCCCAACATTATCTCTCACATGTATAGACACTTATACATATATTTCTATAAGTATGTTCAGCCATGAGGGGACTGGATAATCAGAGAGTGATGTAGGGTGATGTAATTCCATCATGTGGGGTTTGCATGGGTTGCCATTGGTCAATTTGGGTGGCAGCTTGGGGCAATTCAGGGATATATACAATTAAGTTGTGTATATAGGCACAAAGGTCTGGGTAGCCCAACTGATAAGTTTTTTGGATAAAATTCTTTCCCTCCATAGGTCAAGGGTTCAATTCCCCTTGACCACCAATTTGGCCATTTTTCCACATTTTGGGCTAAGGCCCTGTTTGGCTGCGCATTAATTTAGTTTCTGATGTTTGCCTCATAACTTTCATTCCGTAACTCCTTTTTCGATGCAGTTTCTTCCGGTCAGTTCCTATTTCCGTTATCTTCAATGTCAGAGGTTCCGTGTCATTTATTAGTCATTCGGAATTTTCGTAGTTAATTAATTCGAATTCCGTCAGTGTTAAATTGACATTATTTCACCTAATTAATTGGTAATTAGGTTCGGGTATTATACCCTGTTCCCGAACATGTTTTAATTGTTCTATTGGTCTAGTGTGACCACCGGGAGATTAAGGTTAATTTCCTTAATTATTCCCTAAGCCGGTACTAATTAATAATTAATTATTTAATTATTAATTATACAAAGTCGGGGTGTTACATGAGTCCAATGGTGAGGTCCACGACACGAGATGAGGTCCCGAACACAAAGACACGTAAGGGGGTAAAATGACCAAATTACGCTTAGCACCTCTAAAGCCAAAATGAAATCAAAGAAGGTCTAAATTGACTTTCTTTGACATCCCGGACTCAATAGTGAGGTCCAAATTACGAAACGAAGTACGGAAAAATTATGACACGTAAAATGATAAATGACCATTTTACCCTTTTACATATAAAAGTCCAAATTAAATTCTAAGAAAGCCTAAACCGACTTTTTTCGACGCTCTGGACTCAATGATAGAGTCTATTCGACCAAAAGAAGTGTCTAAAATGAAAAGACATAAAATTTGATGAATAGCATCTGTCTGATGACTAAAGACTAAAGTATTGTCGAAGTATTAAACTAAGGCAAGTACGAAGAAATAAAGTATGAAAAGACACGACGCGTTAACTTGACAATTAAATAAATTTAATTTAAAGTTAATGGAACTACCAGAAGAGTATAAGTTGAAATAAATTAAGTTTCTAACACATTAAATTGTGTCATAGGTTAAAAGTACGAGTTGAATTAAGTACGTGCGAAGTTTATAGAATGTTAGTAAATCGGTTAGGGTAAAAATACGATCGAAGCATAAGTTAAGAAGCATCGATAGGTGATATTGTAGTAAATGTGAAGTTGATGAGATTGTTTATGAATTTGTTATTAGGAACTACGGAGGAAGTGGGAAAGCGCATTTTTAGCCCTAACCCTAAAGGACCGAGGTGAGTAACCCTGTATTTGAACTGGAGATTTAACTCCATATATTTGAAGAAGTTTTAAGTTCAAGAAATTGCAGCTTTGAATATCAAATTTAGTTTTTATATGATTCCGTTCTTTTAAAATATTCTGTTACGGCATGCTTTATAAATGTTTTAAATTCAGCTCTTTTCTTGAAAATAATCAGCATGTCTAAATCAAATGCAAATCTTTTTAATATTCTGAATTTGATTATCACGTGTATTTGAAGCTTTATTGTAGAAGTTATACATTTCATGCTTTAAATGTTCATGAAAAATATCTATTGAAGAAGTCATGTGACAAATGTTTTATAAGATAAACGGTACTAAGTACCACCCCCTATGATGGTTGAAAACCTTCGGGATTCAACAGTACATGCCCGGTAGAAGGATCTAATCCCCCAGGCAAATGAGATATCTCCATCGACAGTATTGGCAGTAAAATGGGAGTCTGGTTCGAAACAGATTCCGCCTAATAAAAGAGAAAAGATGACAAGTGATTTTGAAAATAGACGTAGGTATTATCCCTATTCTATTTCACGTGTTTATATGCTTTTAAATTGCATATGCTCTATTTGAAGAAAATGTGTATTTAGCTTGAATACTTTAATTGTTCAAAGCTATTGTTTTAAGAATGCATATATTCTGTGTTCTAAAATGTGCGAGCAATTGGTAGTGAGAATTTCATAAACCCTCATGTGCTAAAACCACTACCAGTTGAAAACCCCATGACGAATGCAGGAATTACTCACAAGCTTTGATTAGCTTACCCGGATTTTATCCGCCCCCCTTTCAGGTAAATGGCAAAAGGCAGTTTTGATTTGAAGACGAAGATGATGGATCTGCCATTTTGGGAAGTTGTACTTAAGTAGTTTCCTTATGAAGCCATGTGAAATTTTAGTATGAACTCCTATAGTAGTAAACAGTACAAAATATGTATTAAGCCTCAGGGCAGTGATATGTAATATTATAAAGTCTTTAAGTTTTTAGATATGCTCTGAATGTATGTTTATACATGTATACCGAAATATGAAGAGCGGCAGTACCGGACGGATGTGCAAATTTTAAATAAGAAAAAAAAAATGTTTTTCACGCTTCCGCAACCACTTGAACACATCTATCTGATACCGCTGCAGATGCGAGCCTTCGCCCAAGGGTCCTCGGGCCTGAGGGTGGCGGTCGCGAAGCGAAATCCGTATAGGGTGGGTTTCGGGTCGTGACACCTAGAGTCATTTTCCTACCAAAATTACTATGCCTTTGTTTAGTTCAACTGCCTTAGAATCATCAATTTAATCATAACATAGTCTTTTCCCCCCAGAACTATTAACTATAGTGACTAAACACACTATCGTCACCAAAAATTATTCAATCATATATTCATCTAAGTTACTTAATAGTCCACAAATTCAGTTCTAGTCTAATCCTTCCCAATGAATCATTAACCTAGAACTTACTTTTCCGCTGCGCTACTCTGATATAATCCTCGAATTTTCAAGATCATCAAATTCATTCATAGGTCTAGTTTTGTCTCCCAAGAATTATTAACAATTATTAATCATCTGATGATCCTAGTCACCCAAGGAACATCAACTTCAATTATGTCTCCAAAGATCATTAACCATTACTCAAATATCACTCGATGATACTAGTGAATCTCCAATATTTACAATTTCAAATCAATTAATCCCTAGTCCTTAGATTCCTTAGAATCACTGATTTATCGTCTATTACTAAAGACTTCCATAATCTCCTATCTAATCTCCAAAAGTGGGACTTAGTATCCATGGCTCAAGTACTCTATGGTTCTCAATCCATAACTTAGTGCGCTGATGTGGACACTGACTCCCAAACCATTTCACACCTTATTGTCCGCAAGTTCTCATTTTGTATAGGTAACCTCATCCTTTCACCCAAATATTGTTCTGTGGTACCAACGAATCTTCAAATTACATCAACCTTAGCTCTGATCACACTCATGAATCTTTACTATTTATAAACCTCTGCTCTAATACCACTCTGTCACATCCCGCACCCCACCCCACGCGGATGCGAAAGATGTGATGCCAGTTAGCTGCCTTGTCAGTCTCTGACTGACAATACGACCAACCAAAGGCAAACTTCTGAACCTCACGATGAATTGCATTCCAAATGTAGGGTTAGAACAGCGAAAATTAAAACCTCTTTATCTCGGGAATGCAACTCAACTATATACCACATAAGTATATACCACAAAGCAAGTCTATAACCAAACAGCTAATAACTCTAACCACAAAGCACATCTATAATAACACAAAGCATATCAAATTCCTCTAGAGTACCATTACCATGAGCCATGTCCCTACACATCTATTACATATGAATAAAGTCAACTATATCATCACACTCACCTGAATAGCCAGAATCAATCTATTAGAACCCAAGTCTCCACATATTATTGCCATCAGATCCTCACTTGGGAATGCCTTTCAGTCCACTGGTGACATGTCCTTGCGCTTTCTAATCCAATGGAGATATATCCTGAAAAATGTTAAATAAATGGAATGAGCTTAAACAAGCTCAGTGAGTGATGAGTGCGCAAAAGTGCACTCTAAATACCCTATTATCGGAGTAAATTGCTAGAAAGTAAATAGGAATATTGAGATATATTTGATATTATTTATTTAATTTCTATTTACATTGAGATATATTTTAGCGGTATTTTATAAGATTTTAAGTCTCAAATGTTGCATTATTTGTTGGCGAGAGATAGTTTGAAATTGCGCTTTTCACTTAATATTTTTGGAACTATTTTTGACTTTTTGGCAGATTCGACTATTGAGTTTCAATTGAGATTTGGATGACGTTAGAGTTTCAGAATGAGAAAGTGGTCTTCATGAAATATTTAGAGGACGTCTTGGGATTTTTAAAAAGGTCTGGTTTGCAAAAATCGGAGTTCGTTTGGGTATCCAAATATTATTTCAAAGACAGGCCTGGAAAGCTGCTATGAACATGTCCGTCCAGCCAACTTGAAAGGGCTGTAACTTGAGCTTCCAAAGTCCAAATCAGATGGTTCTTGAGCCTAAAATTATCTACTCATCCGGGGTTACAACTTTCGTGAAGGGTCTGAGTCGAGATTCAGTTGTTATCTGGTAGAAAATAGAGCGTAAAGTTGCCGATTGTTAGCTGCGCGCGAGAATAAGAAAAGCAGAGCAAAGAAAAGAAAGAAAACAAAAAAAGGAAAGTTTGAAAAGTCAAAGGGGCTAATGTACGTAAGGTTACATGGCTGATTGAAACCAGAAGAAAAGAAATAAAAAAAAGTTGGCTGTGGAGCCCATGGCTGCTAGCTTGCTTGGGCAATTGATCAAGAGGCATGCGGCTGAGCAATTATGCTGCTGATTTACTGTGGGGCCCAGCGCTGGAGAGAAGAAAAGAAATTGAAAATAGAATGGGCCATGGCTTAGTGGGGCGCTGGCTGCTAGTGGCCAGGCTTGAGGTGCGGCAAAGCAAGCCCAGGTGCGGAAGCCAAGGCTTTAGGGCGCAGGAAAAAAAATTAAAAACAAGAGAAGTGAGGGCTCTCGCGACGGCTGCGGCTGTGAGAGGAAGAACAGCCTGCGGCGGCTGGAGAAAAAAGAAGAGAAATACAAAGCAGTGTGCGGCGCAGGAGTTGAGCAGAGAAGAAGAAGCCGCAGCTACTCCATGGCTTGATTTTTCTCCGTAAAATTTACGTTATCCATCCTGTACATGGGTAACTAAATTTTCAAGTGGGGTTAGGGATTACTTTGCACCATAGATGGTTATTTTAATTTATTTTGATTCCTGTACATGGTTTTAATTTCTTAAATTCTTCGTTGATCATTCATAAATTATTGTTAGATTTTATTGTCCGAATAATTAAAGGTTTTAGTACGTTTATAGATTCAGTCATGCTTTTTCTATTGAGTGGATTAATGTTTTGATTATTTTTGGAACAATTAAATATTTATATTGATTCATTTCTTTGCTGCAATATTGCTCGTTCGGTATATTGTCGTCGTTGGGTTTTTTCAATGTGAATATTAATTTGAGAGATTTAAAAGTGTTGAATGATTTTTCAAAGGGTTATTTTCAGTCTAATTTTAATGCATAATTTTAAATCTTCCGATTGAGATTTTTAGAATTTAATTTCTCAATTGAGTTATCTGTGAATTAAAAATAATTGAAATACCATATATGTGCAAGGGATTCCCGACACTCCACTGTTCGTTAATTTTGAATATTTTCTTCCATTAGTCAATTTGTTTAATTCTTAATTTTCATTCACAGATCATTTTTATATATTTTTATTTTCTCGTTAACCGTTTAATACTTTCTGTAGTTTCAGAAATTCTATTTATTATTCTTTTAATTTAGTCTCCCTGTGGAATCGACACCCCAAAGCTACACTACGACTACCGCATTATTCTTTGGGCGTAATCAGTGAGTAACATAGGTTCCTGCCATGGGTTTTAAAACCAGTTCATATATATATATGTATGCTCAAATGCAGCTCGGATAGAACAATGCAGCTCAAGTAGAACAGATACAGCTCAAATAGAACAAATACAGCTCAAAGTGCCTGAACCTTCCCCAGCAATGTGGGATGCCGCATAAGATAATCCGTCAGTCACCCACCCCCACACATGGAGGGCCCGCGTCCCCACAGCACATTTCTGCTTGGGGTCAGTATTAGAGTGGAACAGATATGATTGAGCAGATGTTGAGTTCTGGGCGTCCCACAGAGCCAGCTATCCATCTACTGATATTGTAATATCCCGACCCGGGATACGTCACGTATACCGAGGTAGGTCGGTTGAAATATGTAACTTGAACGGTAAGAAAGGTATATCACGGTATTTCACGGAAATGAATGACTGGAAATGGAAAATGATTGAAATGTATAACAGGTGCTGGGTAACACCCGAGCACCCCGGGACATTGCATCGTAAAGCATGCACGCACGTATTCCATGCATGCCCATGTTTCACAAACACGTAGTATACTGAAGATTAGTGTATGCATACATGCCCAGAGTTTAAGTATATGTGTATATGTATGGGCGTATAGGTACGTATAAAATATGTATAATTATGGGTTATACATGTATATATATATTATATAATGTATTATAATATAAATATATATGTATATATATATATGTGTGTATTGTACTGTTTGTGCAATCTTGTTCCATTGTACTAGACTGCTTATGAAATGGATTTAGAAAATTGTTATTTTGAAATGATTAAATTATCCACGTGCCTTGGAAGCAAGGACTGGTTTTGAAATCCATGATAGGGAATCTGTGTTACTCACTGGGCTTATTTAAGCTCACCCCATTATTCTGACATTTTTCAGGAATTATCTCCATTGGATTAGAAGGTACTATGACATGACGTGAATAGGCCAAGTGGCATTGCAAATAAGGATCAGATGGCACTGATTTGTAGAGATTTACATTCTTGTGAATCGAATCCGTATATCCAGGTAAGTGATATGATACGACTAACTTGATTGACATGCACTAGATATTGGAACATGGCTCATGGAACTAAATGGTACTCTAGAGATATTAGATCTGCTATGTTGTTATATGCTTGATTTTAGATATGCTCTGAAATTAGAATTGTTGACTGACTGGATTTAGTCTTGCTCTGTGATACATATACTTATGATGGATAAGTGAGTTGCATTCCCGTGATACAAAGAAAAAGTTTTAAATTCCGCTGCATCTGACCCTACAGTTGGAGTGCAATTCGTCGGAAAGTTCAGAATTTGCCTTTGGTTGGTCGCGTCGCGACCGACTGGCAGTCACGTCCTCGACATCCGCATAGGGTGGGGTTCGGGATGTGACACAAAAAGTACAAAAATGGTATAGATTCTCAAAAATGGGTTATCATTCTATCTGGGGGTCTCCAACATTTTCCCCCTAAGTTCTGGACCTGTTAAACCTGTCCATCTGAGGGTTCCCCTGAAATTATTAAAATAATGGAATGAGCTTTAAAAAGCCCAGTGAGTAACACAGATATCCAGGCAAGAGTTTCGAATTCAATCTTTGCTTAAATCACATGGTAATTAAATCAGTTTGGAATTAATAGTTCAATAAACCCAAGTCAAATTCAATAGATCAAAACAGATAAACGGTTCAGAGTGCTAGCATATCAATCAGAAGTATAGTTAATCATTTGAGAAACTAAAAACCATGTCATCGGTGATAAAAGCATGCATTTAAAATAATTGCATTTAAAACATATGGTATTCGAAACAATTTAGCAGATCAAGGAGCAGTAACTTAAACAGTGTCAGAAGTTACTCACCTTCAATATTTGAGTTTGAAGCTATGAACGGAGCCTTCCTCTTTTTCTCTTTAAGCCTAAAACAATTTATAAAGATTTAGCAACTCATGACCTTAGACTGAGTAAGTCTACCCTATGATGGGTTTCATGGAACTAACTTATAGTGGCTAGTTCATAGGTCTTACCTCTTAAGCATTTGGCTTAGGGTTTCAGTGCCTTCACACATTTATCGGTTCTGATTTTCATATTATGGACCTAACCATTGAGTTCGGAAGATCGAAGAAAGTCAATTTAGACTCTCTCGGCTTTTAAATCTAGGTTCGGGTATGTCAGGGGTATTTTGGTCATTTTTGGCCGTCACATAATTTCTGTCTCGGATTCGTCATCTAATCATGTATACAGTCTCACAAGTGTCAGGTCTACTACTGGTATTAATTCCGTTTTAATCGGACTTCATTTAGGCCTTGTACAGGGTCAGGGGTATTATGGTAATTTCATATGTTGTATTTTTCGGTACTTTATTTACAGTCACGGACCTCACCATTGAGTCCGGAATGTCCAACATAGTTAAAATGGACTATCTTTCAGTGAAATTTGGCCCTATGTGTCATTAGGGGCAGTATGGTCATTTACCCTTTACATGTCTGTATTTTTCGGGACTTGGTTTCACAAATCGGACTCCACCATTGAGTCCGGAATGCCCGAAATAGTAAGATTACACTATTCAATCATTAAATTCGGACTTGGTTTGACTTGTTTAAGGTCCAGGGGCATTATGGTAATTATTCCCTTTTAATAAAATAATTAAATAATTATTTTATTATTTTATTTAATTTTTCAGGGGCATAATTGCAAAAGATTTTCAAAAATCTGGGCCTTAGTGTAATTCTGTTAAACAGTGGGGGTCAGTTTGCAAATTTTTAAAAGTTCAAAACTGAACCAAAGGGTTCAGTCTCTTTACAACTGAACCGGTCCGGTTCAGTCCGGTCCTGACCGGTTCTGTTACATTGCTGACGTCACGATGACGTCAGCCCTAAAATAATTTAAAACTAGTTTACCCAAAACGACGCAGTTTCATTAATGTGGTGGCAGTCCGGTTGTTTGACACATGTCCGAGTTGGCTCGGCCCAACCCATCTCGACTCGATCGACTCGGTCGACTCGGCCGAGTCAACTCCGTCTTCTCCACAAACTGACTCGGTGTTGCCCTAATTTCTGCAGATTTTTAGCTTCTATTTCGTGAGTTTTAGGGTACGGTTTCTTGCTGTTTTCGGGTGGTATCGACTCCTGAGGGTCACACCAACACTTTGGCATCGGTTTTGAGCATCGAATCAACCTAACAAGTTCTGTTTTCAAGAGGATAACCGTGACCTGCAACTCGATCTAGCATCCTTATTTCTCAACCATTTTGTGTGTGGTTTGAAGCTACGTGACCTACAGATCATAAGGATCAAGACCCTATTCTTATATTTCGGTTTGGTTGCATGTTTTGGTAGATTGCATTTTTGACCCGTAGCTTTGATTTCAAATTCGTGGGGCTACAGTGAGTCTCGGGGTCGCATAGGTAGATGGTTGAGATCCTCTTGGGGTCTATTTCAGGTCTTGACACTCAAGGTTCCATTCTGCTATGGTCGATTCAGACTTGGTATTCCAAGGTCCATTAATGGAGGTCGGTCTCGGTTTCCATAGTTCCTGACCATTCTAACACCTCCAACACACACAGTATGCTCCAAACTAGTTCTTAGGGTTAAAAATAACCATGCATGCAGTCCATACCCGTAGCAACTCATCAAAATAATTCAAAATTTAAAAATGAAAGAATGAGGTAAGTTTGGAGTTTACCTTCAACAGAGACTCTCTTCTCCAATGGCTTGACTCAGGATTTCTCACAGTGCTTCCTCAAGTTCCTCAGGTCATGCATGAAATTTTCAAGCCTTTACTTCAATTGCCAATTCCCTCTCTCACTTGCATGCACAATCTCCCTTCTCTCTCTCTCTCTCCACACTTCACCCTCACGTATGCACTCAGTTTTTAGAATTTCAGAATTCTCTAAAGAGAGAATCTGATGCAAGTTATGTATATATATGTACATATAGGGCTATACACATATGAGTGTATCTCTGCCCTTAGTGGGGTTAGTGACTGCTGACCTGATGGAGGTGATGGAGGGCTATGATGAAGGGAATGCATGCAAGGCCATTGGCCAATTTGGGTGGTGGCTTGAGCAAGATTATAAGTTATATACATATATTGCTGTATTTATGCACAAAGTAACCAACAGCCTAGTTGGTAACTTTTTGGGACAAAGTTGCTTACCTTGGTAGGTCAAAGGTTCAATTCCCCTTGGCCTCCTAGGTGACCATTTTCTCTTATTTTCTGGTTAAGGCCCTGTTTGGTTGTCGCCGAATTCTAATTTCACTGTTTTGGCCTTAACTCCCAATCTGTAACTTCTTTTTCGGTGCAGTTTCTTTCTGTCACTTCCTACTCAGAATATCTTCCATTGACCAGGGTCCAATGTCAGTTTTTATTTTCTCGAGTTTCCCATAATTAGCTAATTCGAGTTTTATCACTATTAAAAATAGGCATTAAATTAGCTAAACCTGACATTTCATTCCCAAAACAGTTTTTAATACACAAAACATGCCAGCTAAGTAGTTGGGGTGTTACAGAGTTACTCACAAACTTATGCTTATCTCCATTCACAGATATCCCCCAAATGCGCTAGGTACCTCCATGCATGTCCTCAATAATCATCATCTTGAATAATCATCATTAATTATAGACAGATCAGAATTTAACCATTCATATATTATTCATCACCTTAGGCGTCCATCGGATTGCCTAAGATAGTCTAACAACCTACTATCCTCTCACTAGGTTTCAAATAAGACTATTATATTCCTTAATTAAGCTTAGTAGCTATCGGGGTTATGATATAAGTCATTTGGACTCTATCGTTAACTATTGAGCACCTATTTAATTTTTAAGCAAGGCATTACCATTTTGCCATAGCTTGAGCACAAAACTAAATTTATCATTATTAACTATCAACCCCAAACCATAAAGGACATCACATTTGTTAAGGATCATAGCAAGTTTCAATTTAGCATCTTATTGACAAATATTAGATTAGTATAGGAGTAGAGATGTAAAACAAGCAATCACCTGATGTTAGTACTATTGGATTCATCCAAACTCAACTCTTGCCCTTTCTTCATCTTGTGGTCACCGACATCACTCTTTTCACCCCCCATGACGGATTGCTACTTGGAGAATAATCAAGAACTGCCTTATATGCAAGATTCGACATGGCAGTTGCAGCCAACACACCAACAGGTTCGCCAGCAGCAAAGAAACTCTGGGGCTTAGTTCCAGCCTTAACCCCATATCTAAATTGGATAATCGAATTACTACATACATTCCTCACCGTGCCATCATAACAGATAACAACATCCCGAAGGATGGCCATTAAGTTTTTGAATAAAGTTCCAGGCTCAGTCGACCCTCTTATTGAACGGACAATAACTTCTTTGCTTGAAATTGAGTGAACCATCTCCACCGATTATTCAGAACAATCTCCATGAACAGCCCTTGTTCTCAATTGAAAATGGCAGAAACAGAGGAAACCCCATTCTCCTGCTCTGTACTACTGTTTAGAGTGATTAATCAACCCCAAGCCTCCAACCGATCTCACTGCTGCTGTTCCATTTTCAGCACTACTACCAAAAGGCACCAAGAGATTATTCACCATACTTGGAGGCCTACAATCATCCGACCCATATGCCCCTAACATCTCAATAAAATCTCACGGCAGAATCCTCCCCTACCTCACCATACTACTCTCGGCAACGCTCCATCAATCGCTCTTTCTGTACAATTTATATCACAAACACGCACACGTACGTATATGTGTACACATATCCCTACAATGCTTTACTCAATTCCAGGCCATCCCAATGTCAATCAGCCCCAAGCACTTATCCATCTTCATCCTCAACAACCAGCTCTTAGACTCCTTCCAATTCATCACAGAAATCGCCCCTGACCTGCAAAATCCCCTGTTCCGGTGCAAACAACTTCCCGGTTGCGGAACACAATAGCTTACATTCCCATTCTCATCTCCTTCAATCCCAACATCACTACTGATGCTGCACTTTTTGGCTCGCAATAAGTATGGACTCCGTGACCTGTAGAACACTCAGAAAGATGATCAGAGGACCACCAGATTGGCTCCGGCGGTAGCCGCTCCGATGCTTAAGTAAGTAAAAGAATTGAAAGACTGTATTGAAAGCCAAAGAATGAGCATAAGAAATAAGGCGTACCTCTAGGGTTTAATTTATAAGCCGTGGCTTTCGTAAGTTGATTAGGATTCGACGTCATGAATATAGGGATTTGATCATCGGAGATTGCAGTTACCTTGTGGAGCATTGCATAGAGATAACCATAGAAGGTAGTTCCCTTGTTGAAGACTGCTTCCTTATTCCCTGCTCGGCACTCGCTAAGGCGGTGACGAGTTCTGGAATGTTGGTCTGAACCCTGTGATCAGTTCTGGATATATATGTTCTGAAGGTGTACATCTGGTCTCTTCCGACCTGATGTAATGATCTGTATGCTTGAGCTTTTAGTCATTAACTGAGTGAGAATCATGTTGGCCGAGCATGAGTCGAATTATGATCATACGTGTCAAGTGTTGATTGGCCTGTTCTTTTATGGCATATCAGTTACTCCCCCCTCCCCAAGTCCTAGTTTGATGCTAGCAAGCAACTAGGGCTGAGCCTTTTTTCGGAGAGTCATGTGTCCTGTCTGTCCGCCTTCCAAGGCAACTGTTGGGGCGCCATTTATTGTGCAGCCAGAGATTAGGTCTTTTCAAGGTCATCATTGTACTGAACCGTCATGGCGTTTGGGCTTGGTGGGTCCCTTCTAATAATGTGCTTTATAAGTACGGGACGAGATTTTGAAATTAATTTTTCCCCGTCATTTTTACTGTGCCAGAAGATTTCATCCGACATTGTTAGTCTGTGCAACCTTGACGAATACTGACTTCTTGAGTTAGAACAGGTTCGATTGATTTTCCCTTTTCTCTTACTTCTTTCTTCATGAATCCGAGAATAATGTCTGCTTCTTCTGAATCCCCAATTGTGAATGAGGGAGTGGGAAGTCCTTCTGAGATGGCTGTTCCGTCTCTTGTGGAAGATGTAGGCAACCCTGCTCCCGAAGATATTGGGGAGAGGCCTGTTGATCCTCCCGCTAGTCCTGGAGTTAGGATAGTTGATGCTTTTGAGGAGCCCCGAAACAGGGCTGGGGAGACCTCTGGTAGGCCTTCCCGTAGAGAAGCGGGTGAGAGTGCTGTCACTCAGAGCCTTCTGGACGAGTGGAGGGTGAAATTCAAATTTCCCCCAAATGTGACCTGCAGAGTGCCAGGCCCCATGGATCGTCCCCACAATGTTAAAGCCAGGGAGATTTGTGTTTACCTTGCCTGGTTTGAAATGGGCTTGAGACTCCCATTGCCGGATTTAGTCAGGCAGTTCTTTTGTTGGTACAAGCTCTGCCCTGCCGACCTGAATCTCAATAGCTGGCGGCAGCTTTTAGGATTTGTGTTGTTCGGGCACCTAAACAAGGTGGATGTGTCTCTGGACTTGATCTGTAGCAATATGGATCTGAAGTTCAAGCAGGCAGAAGGCATTTTCTATATGTCCTTCGAAAAGGGGTTTCGACCCCTGTCCTCCGTTCCCACTTCCAATAAAACGTGGAAGAAGTGGTATTTCTTCGTCGGAGGAGAATGGGAGCATGAAGGCTTTCAGGAAGGAGAGGCCTCGTCGTTTCCTCGTGTTACGGGTCATAAGGGTGAGGCTTATTCTTTTATACTTACTTTTAGCCTTGTTGTGCCTTCCGAACTGATAAACTGATATATCTCTTTTTACTTGTGTGCAGTTAAGAGTGTTTGGAAGAGGCCCGATTTTACTGAAGCACTGCGGGATCAATACCGAGCACTGCTTTCGACTCCTGACCGGGCTCATTCTGTTATTGTAACTCCAGCAAACTTGATGGCTGCCCGTAATGTAGAGCTTAAGAAGAGGCTGACGACGAAGTGGGCTGTGCCGGAGGCCCCATTGGTGGGGGAGTCTTCCTCTCGAGCTGGGCCTGATGCCCCTCTTGAAGTAAAAAGGAGGAGGTTGATTTCTGGCTCTCCCGAGCCAGCCCCTGCCGAGGCTGAGAAGGAGGCCGAACCTGCCGTCCCTGTTTCGGCTGCTCCTCCTGCCTCTTCTAGTCCGAGTAGGAGGACTAGGAAGGGGAAAGTACCTGTTGCGCCGTCCGAGCCGTTTAATGAGCCGGACTATCAAATTTTCAAGAGGGCATTTGATCAAATATGGGCTCATGGCCCACACCGATACAGAGGAGATGACCCCTCCAAGCTGATGACTGAGATGATGAATCTCCAGATGAAGGTAACTTCTGAAGCTTTTTCTTGACTTTCTTTTTTGCTCATTTGTTCAGTCTAAATTGTCTGTCTTGCTTTGTGCAGAGCATGCATAGTTTGGCTGCTCTGATGGTGACCCCCATGGACCTTGAAGAGGCCGAGAAGTTGAGGACCGAGATGGATGAGATGAGGCTGGAGCTCGGAATAGCCCGATCCAAGGTTTAGACTGTGGAGGAGGGTCTGAAGGAAGCTACCATCAACCTTAAAGTGGCAGAGTCTGAGAGGGACATATATGCTCAGAAGGTTGAGGGGCTTCAGGCGGAGTTGGTTAATCTTCGAAGTTCCTTTGATCAGAAGGTTCAGGAGGCAGTTGATCACGCCAGGACTGAGACTGAGATGGAATTGAAAGATGAGGTTGAACAGATTGGTGATGACCTGATCTGGTTCGGTTTTGAAAGCTTCCGAACTAGGTTCCAAATTCAGTTCCCAGGTTTTGACGTTTCATCAATCGTTCCCCCTGAACCTACCTCATCTCGTCCTGATCCGGACAAGACGGCTGGGGCTCACGCCCTTAACTTGGAAGAGGACGCAGGCCCTTCTGGGAAGTCTTGAGGCTTCATGGGTTTTTATTTTTGCTACCTCTTTTTGATGTAATGAATGTATTCTTCTGATCAATAAAATTGACTTTCCTTCAAATTCTGCTCGTGTTCTTTCCTCCTGTGCAATTTTGTCGCAAGTGTGGCTGCTTTGAGCCTTTCGCATGCTAGATCAACTGTCCAGCAATCGATAGTCGCTTTCCGAACTTCGATATTTGTTATTGAATAGTGATCGTAGATTAGCTTCAACTGTCTCATTATAATAAGATAAGAAAGTAAGTATAATCAGATAGACAAAGCCTGATAGAGTGGGAGTAGACTTCTGTAGGGCTCTAAGATAGACTGCTCTGAATTAAGAGCTTGTGAAGATAACCAGGCAGCTTGTGCTTGTAGTTATGATGCTCGGCATGCTGTGTTCGAGTACTCAAGTTCGGGATATATCCGAGTTGTTTGGCCTTTGTCATATGACTGGCCTGTCATTAAATAGTTAAGACTGGAAGATCTGAGTCTTGAATAGGGGGTCTGTACACTTAGACTTTGTTCCCCTTTTTGTTTATTCGGGAGCTTCAGTGCTGGACCGAGGTCTCTGTTTAGAGAGTTTTGTACCCTGTATCTTGGTATATCGAAGAGGCGCATTTAAAGCACCGTTTATTTATTCGACTGTTGTTTGGGATTTTCGAGGTCACTCTCTTTTTCACCGTTGCGACGGTTCAGTTGGGTGACCTTTGGACTTCAAGGGTCTATATAAATGGAAACGAGGACAAACGGTTGCGCCCAACTTTCTTTGATCCCAAATTGTTCCCTTGTGAGAGAGATTTTATATGTTGCCGGAGTTTTACCACTCGCCCGGAGATGATGGGTGATTCCTTGCCTGAGTTAGGAATGATTAAACTGTGGCCGAGAGTTAACCTTCCCCTATTTTCAGTCTCCAAGGGAGGATTGAAGGAGGCACAAGTCTTCTTGTTTCCTCTAGCATCCGGTCGAGATTCCTCTGATTGGTGATGGCCCCTCCTTGATTCAACCGAGGCTTGGAGCGTTGGTGATGAAGACGAGGGTGAGTTGCCTCCTCTTCCTCACGTCTTGTCAGAGATCCTCGCTCCAATCGGTCGGGGTGTGACAACTGCTTTGAGGGAGATGAATGTGGGCTGCCTCTTCTCCCTTGTGACTTGGCAGAGACCCTTGCTTCAATCTGCTGGGGTGTCATGCCGATTACAAAGGTGGAGAATGAAAAGTCTCCTGAGGCCCAGAGCCCTCATCATCCGTTGGTCATGGAGTTGATGATGATGATGATGAAATGGCCTGGGCGCTCCTTGATGCAGACTGGGGTTCAGGGCCCCTTCCTTTCAAATGGAGCCGGCGGCGGCGGTAATAGAAGTTTTGGATCCTGTGCCCCTTTATCGTCCCGTGAAGAGAAGCCAATATGTTGAGAACTGTAGCTTCTGTAATAGCTTCTATAGTAGATTCTGTAATAGCTTCTGTAGTAGCTTCTGTAATGATGTGTTTGTACTGATGTAAATCTTCTGTTTTATCAATAAAACTGAATCTTTTTTCTCAGATCTGATGTCTTAGTATTCGATTGTGCTTTTCTGTAGTTGAAATACTTTCTCGTGCACTTCTGAATGTTCTGAGGATAAATCAAAGAAACTTAGAAAAATGCTTGAATCAAAGTACTTCACTTCTGATCGATACCGTAGTACTTGTTGTTTGTTTTGACAGATAAGCCAAATAATATAGATATCAGATTTGAGGTGTTCCGATCTAGGAAACTTTAGTTTGTAGGTGCCCGGAACTTCTGCCTTTGGATGGATTGGATCATAGAGTTTGCTAATCGGAGACGGACCAGGCTCGGAAGGCCTGTGCATTAGGGTGGTCCAGGCTCTGGAGGCCTGTATATTCAAGAAATAGACTAAGTATTTAAGACCAGTATACTATGGACCAGGCTCTGAAGGCCTGTGCATTATAAATGGACCAAGTACTGAGACTTGTACATTTACGGACCAGGCTCTAGAGGCCTGTGCATTTATAGATGGACCAAGTATGAAAACTTGTACATTTACGGACCAGGCTCTGGAGGCCTGTGCATTTATAGATGGACCAAGTACGAAGACTTGTACATTTACGGACCAGGCTCTGGAGGCCTGTGCATTTATAGATGGACCAAGTATGAAAACTTATACATTTACGGACCAGGCTTTGGAGGCCTGTGCCTTTATAGATGGACCAAGTATGAAGACTTGTACATTTATGGACCAAGCTCTAGAGGCCTGTGCATTAATAGATGGACCAAGTATGAAAACTTGTACATTTATGGACCAGGCTCTAGAGGCCTGTGCATTTATAGATGGACCAAGTACGAAGACTTGTACATTTATGGACCAGGCTCTGGAGGCTTGTGCATTTATAGATGGACCAAGTATGAAAACTTGTACATTTACGGACCAGGCTCTGGAGGCCTGTGCATTTATAGATGGACCAAGTACGAAGACTTGTACATTTATGGACCAAGCTCTGGAGGCCTGTGCATTTATAGATGGACCAAGTATGAAAACTTGTACATTTATGGACTAGGCTCTGGAGGCCTGTGCATTAATAGATGGACACTTTATAGAAGTAAAAGAAAACCTCTCTACTGATAATACTTCCGTAAGTGTTCCACATTCCATGGCTTAGGAACAGGCTTCCCAGTCATGTCTTCTAGCCAGTAGGTGGTAGGTCGAACAACCTTTGTTACTTTGTAGGGGCCTTCCCAATTTGGTGACAACTTTCCCAAGGTGGGATCCTTGGTGTTTTGAAAGACTCTTCTTAAGACGAAGTCTCCAACTTGAAAGCTGACTGTCTTGAGTCCTAACTTGGATTTGTTGACCATTCTCTGTTGATAGGCTTCCATTCTGATGCTGGCCTGATCCCTTCTCTCTTCGAGCAAATCCAAGTTTTCCATCAGCTGCTGATCATTGGATTCTTGCTCAAAGGCCTCAGTCCTTAGGGTTGGCACACCGATCTCAACCGAAATTACTGCTTCTGTTCCATAGGCTAGTGAGAAGGGAGTTTCAAAGGTGGGAGTTCTTCTGGTTGTTCTGTAGGCCCAAAGAACCCCAAGGAGTTCTTCTGCCCATTTTCCTTTGGCTTGTTCCAACCTCTTCTTTAACCCGTCAAGGATTGTTCGGTTGGTGACCTCTGCTTGCCCATTTGCTTGTGGATGGCCTGGAGAGGCAAAGTGTTGCCTGATGTTGAGATTTTCGCAGAATGCCTTGAAGCCTTTACCAGTGAATTGTGTCCCATTGTCCGAGATAATTACACGTGGTATGCCGAACCTGCACACAATGTTCTTCCAGGTGAAGCTCTCAACTTCCTTTTCTGTGATATGTGTTAAAGGCTCGGCTTCGGCCCATTTAGAAAAGTAGTCGATGGCCACCAAGAGATATTTCCTGTTCGGAGGGGCCCTTGGTAATGGACCCACGATGTCCATCCCCCACTGAGCAAAGGGCCAAGGGCTAGGAATCGGGATAAGCTCATGATGAGGCTGATGTTGGTACGGCGCAAATCTCTGGCATTTGTCGCACTTTCGAACATATTCTTTCGCCTGCTTCAGCATGCCGGGCCAGTAGTATCCCTGTGATAGAGCTTGGTGGGCTATAGTTCTGCCCCCATTATGATTTCCGCAGATTCCCTTATGTATTTCAGCCAAGACATATTGTGACTCATCTGGAGCCAAGCATTTTAACAGAGGTTGAGAATACGACCTTCTGTAAAGCTTGTTGTTCAGGATCAGGTACCGAGCTGCTCTGATTCGGATTCTCCTGGCTTTATTTTTATCCTCTGGGAGGAGCCTGGATCTTAGGTACTAGAGGATTGGAGTCATCCAGTTCTGGGGCTGTTCATCAATTTGAGCAACTTGGGCTTCCTCTATACTGGGTCCTGGCTGAAAGGAGATTTTTACTGTGGAATTTGCTTCAGACTTGAGGCGTGAGGCCATGTTAGCCAGAGCATCTGCTCTGCAATTCTGACTTCTCTCAATTTTCTGGATAGTAAATGTCTGGAAGGAATGCTTCAAGTGGTTTACCAGTTCGGAGTACCGGAGCATCCTGTCATCTTTAATGGCAAATTCTCCCCAGACCTGGCTCATTACCAGTTGGGAATCAGAGAAGATGTCGAGGTTCTGAGCCTCGCATTCCAAGGCAAGCTTCATGCCTAAGATTAGGGCTTCATATTCGGCTTCATTATTAGAAGCTTTGAATCCCAAGCTAATTGCTTTTTCTGACGTGAGCCCATCAGGGGACTGTAGTACCAGGCCTACCCCTGATCCTTGATCGGTTGACGATCCATCAATGTACAGCAGCCAGGTTCCCGAAGTTTCGGTGACTTGCGCTTTGTTCTGAACTGCCGGGGTGAACTCGGCTACGAAATCAGCTAAGGCATGCCCTTTGATGGAGTTTCGGGGTATGTATGATATGTCAAACTCCCCTAGCTCCACAGACCACTTCACCAATCTTCCCGATACCTCAGGTTTCCTCAGTATTGACTTCAGAGGATAGGCAGTCGGGATCTCGATTGGATGGGCTTGGAAATAAGGTCGAAGCTTCCGAGCTGATATGACCACGGCATAGGCCAGTTTCTCTACTTCTGGGTATCTTTTTTCCGTGTCAAGTAGTGCCCTACTGACGTAAAAAATAGGCCTCTGTACTCCTCTGTCCTGTCTGATCAGTGCGGAGCTGACCGCATTTTCGGAGACTGCAAGGTATAGAGTAGCTTTTCTCCCTATATTGGTTTTGACAGGAACTCTGGAGAGGCTAGATACTCCTTTAGTTCTTGGAAGGATTTCTCGCATTCTTCCATCCACTGCAAAGTTTTGCTGCCTTTCAGAGCTTTGAAGAAAGGTAGGCAGCGATCAGTGGATTTGGATATAAATCTGCTCAGGGCCGTAACCCTGCCATTCAGCGCCTGAATTTCCTTTTTGGTTTTTGGCGACTTTAGCCCAATCAGGGCTTGGATCTGAGTGGGGTCTGCTTCGATACCCCTCTGAGAGACAATGTATCCCAAGAATTTTCCCTTCGTAACTCCGAAGGTGCATTTCGAGGGGTTAAGCTTCATCCTGTGCTATCTGAGGATATCGAAGGTCTGGGCTAAGTACTGGAGGTGGCTGCCTTTCTGAAGGCTCTTTACCAGCATATCGTCGATGTAAACCTCCATGGTGCTGCCGAGCAGTGGGCTGAACATCTTGTTCACCAACCGTTGATAAGTGGCTCCAACATTCTTCAAACCGAAAGGCATCACTCTGTAGCAGTAGAGTCCTCTTTCGGTTATGAAGGCAGTCTTTTCTTGATCTGGAGGGTACATCTGGATTTGGTTGTATCCAGAGTAGGCGTCCATGAAACTCATAAGCTCATGCCCCGCAGTGGCGTCAACCAGTTGGTCTATTCTTGGTAGTGGAAAGCTGTCCTTGGGGCACGCCTTGTTGAGGTCTGTATAATCAATGCAGACTCTCCACTTGCCGTTTTTCTTCTTGACAAGCACGATGTTGGCTAGCCACTCGGGATAGAACACTTCCCGTATCATCCTGGCGTCCAGCAGCCTTTGGACTTCTTCATTTATAATCCGATGCCGCTCAGGGGCAATCGGCCTTCTCTTCTGCCTGACTGGCGGGTGATCCGGATCCACCATCAGTTTGTGAGTTACAAGATTAGGATCTATTCCCTCCATGTCTCTGGTCTCCCAAGCAAAGATAGAGAGGTTGTCTTTCAAGAACCTGACTATCTTTTCCTGCTCGGCGTGTGTTAAGTCTGGGCTGATGTACAAGTAACGCCCCTCTGCTTCTAAACTGACCAGTACTTTAATGGGCTCGCCAACAGGTTTGGCTCGGCTGTCGCGTCCCCTTGGGCTCAGGGGTTCTTCAATGCCGAATGGGCAATCTTCCACCTCGGGAGAGTGAGTGAATACCAGATCTGCACAATCCCGAGTGTGCTGTAATTACTATTTAGGAGCCTTTTCTTTGAGGGCAATAGCGTGGCACTCCCGTGAGGTTGGTTGACACACTCCGATAGAGTGAACGCTCTGGTTGTGGACGTACTTCAGACACTGATGGAGGGTCGAAGTGACTGCCCCTATCTGATGCAACCAGGGTCTCCCGATTATGATGTTGTAGGGAGACTTCATGTTTAACACCATGTACTCCGAGATGGTGGTCTTCTGCCCTTCACCCTCTCTTATAGTGGTAGGAAGGTCGACTCTCCCCAATGGGGTGCTGAGGTTGCCATCAAAAGCTGCCATCACGGCAGTGGTGGGCTTGACGTTGTCATGGTCTATCCCCATCTGTTTGCGTGGCTCATAGAATAGTATGTTGACAGAGCTGCCAGTATCGACCAGGACTCTCCTGGTTTCAAAGTTGGCGATTCTGAGGGTAATAACAAGGGCATCACTGTGAGGGCAGTGTACCTCTACTAGATCTTGCTCGGTGAATTGGATCTCCGGTGCTGGTTTGAGCCTCTTTTCGACGTTGGAGATCTGTAATACGTTCGGGGCGGCTCTGGCTTCCCGAGCGTATCTCTTTCTTGCCCTGTTGGACATTCCTGTGACAGGGGAGTCAGCATGGAGGACGTAGATGACGTGGTTGTTCTGCCTCTGAGGCTCGTTTCGTCCCTCCCTGTGCTCCTACCTCTGTTCGGGCCTCTGGTCTGGCCGTTGTTGAGGCTTGTCTTCTTGGGGGTTCTGCCTTCCGTCCGGCTTGACGAACTCCCGAAGACGTCCCTTCTTTATGAGCTGCTCTATCTCATATCGGAGGGTCCTGCATGTGTTAGTTGTATGTCCATGATCTTAATGGAAATTACAATACTTACTTTGGTCCCGCAGACTGGGATCTCCTTTGATAGGTTCCGGCCACCTCAGGTTCTCCCGATCTCGGATCTGCCAGAGTACCTGGTTCGGCGTAGTGTTCAAAGGAGTGAAGTTGGTGAACTCCCTTGGTCCGGAGTTGTACACAGCTCTGGGTGCTGTTCTTTTCTCTAGGCTCCTGGCCCTCTTTTTGTTGGAGTCTCTTCTGTGATCCTCCTTCTTGTGGTCCTCCCGCTTCGGATTGTCCCTCTGGGTCTGATCTCTGCCCTTCTGGGACGTGCGGTTGGCTTCCTCCAGGTTGATGTATTTTCTGGCCCGATCCATTAATGCCGCCATGTCGGCTGGAGGGCTTTTTGTCAAGGAGTCTCTGAACCCACCCTGGGCAAGCCCAGCAGTTAGGGCTACTACGAGGAACTTTGGGCTGCAGTCAGTAATCTCAGTGAGTTCGGTATTGAAGCGCGCAATGTAGGCACGGAAGGATTCCTCCTTGGTCTGCTTGACGTTCAGCAGGAATTCTGGCCCCCTTCTGAGCCTCCTGCTGGTCATAAACCTGTCCAAGAACTGTCTACCGAGCTCGTAGAAGCTGGTAACTGAGTTCGGAGGGAGGTTGTGGAACCACTTCAGAGCAGTTCCCTTCAAGCTGGTGATGAACGTTCGGCACATGAAAGCATCAGAGGCTCCGTGCAGGGCCATCGTATGCTGGTAATGAGAGAGATGATCTCCTGGATCTCCAAATCCATCGTACAGGGTGAACTTGGGCACCATGAACTTTCTGGGCCTCTCCTCTGACATGATGGCGTGAGTGAATGGGGTGGCTAGTCTTCTGAGCAGCCTGGCTAGTTTGTCTTGCTTTGGAGGGTTCTGAGGTCCTCTTAAAGTAACTATCCGGTCCATCGACTCGGCAATTTCTTTTACCCTCGCGGGTCTCTGAGTCTGACATCTTGTGAACCCTGCTTGACAGCCTCGGCTTCAGGGTAGTAGGGTTGATTACGCCCTTCGGACGGAGGAGGATTCCGAACCGGAGGGACTGGTGCTGCATGATGAGGCTCCTGCGGTACCGGGTGTGCTCCCCAGGCCCTTGGAGTTGGGGCTCGAGTAGTGCTCCGGTAATGGATGTCGGGGACGAAGGCGGATTTTCCCCAGCCAGGGACTGTTGATGGCTGCGGATCTCGGCCAGCGCGAGCAACGCCTGAGGGGTGCCCAGGCTGGTTAGTTGGAGCCTGCGCATGAAGTTCTTCGTTCTCTGTGGCAACAGGAGGTTGCGTTCCTGCAACGAAGTTGACCGGCGGGCTAGGAGAACCCGTCGCTTGGTTCTGCGTGAGTGTTGCCAGTGTTCTAGTGATGGCAAGAAACTGCTCCTGCACCAGTTCATTGTGTCGTTTTATTGCTTCGATCTCTTGTCGCATAGGATTGGCTGCTGGCCCCCTTGTGCGAGGAGCAGGCGGCTGACGTTGAGTGTTTTGCGAATTCTGAGTATTCTGTCGTGGTCAGAGATTTGGTGCCATGGTTTTCCGGTGAGGAAAGAGTTGAGTTTATGAATAGAGCACTTGGAGATTAGTCGTTCCCACAGACGGCGCCAAACTGATGCTGCACTTTTCGGCTCGCAATAAGTATGGACTCCGTGACCTGTAGAACACTCAGAAAGATGATCAGAGGACCACCGGATTGGCTCCGGTGGTAGCCGCTCCGATGCTTAAGTAAGTAAAAGAATTGAAAGACTGTATTGAAAGCCAAAGAATGAGCATAAGAAATAAGGCGTACCTCTAGGGTTTAATTTATAAGCCGTGGCTTTCGTAAGTTGATTAGGATTCGACGTCATGAATATAGGGATTTGATCATCGGAGATTGCAGTTACCTTGTGGAGCATTGCATAGAGATAACCATAGAAGGTAGTTCCCTTGTTGAAGACTGCTTCCTTATTCCCTGCTCGGCACTCGCTAAGGCGGTGATGAGTTCTGGAATGTTGGTCTGGACCCTGTGATCAGTTCTGGATATATATGTTCTGAAGGTGTACGTCCGGTCTCTTCCGACCTGATGTAATGATCTGTATGCTTGAGCTTTTAATCATTGGCTGAGTGAGAATCATGTTGGACGAGCATGAGTCGAATTATGGTCATACGTGTCAAGTGTTGATTGGCCTGTTCTTTTATGGCATATCAACTACCAACACCAAATCACGCCTCAACATTACAGACCCACAAAACACCATCACACAGCTACACAACACAACCAAATATATATATATATATATATATATATATACATATACATATCTCCGCACCGCTACCTAATTCGAACAAACCCAACACCAACACGCTGCTACAGCTCCGCCATACCTACCGCACCGCTACTGTCATAGTAGGTTTTGCAACAGTAGCTTTGTGAATCAACTGAACCAACAAAATTCCCTGCACCGTTACACACACAGAGATAGATGTATCCTTGTTGCGCTGCTACCGCCACTACCGCTACTGTCTCCTCCTCATGGCTTGTTCATCGATTTCGGTCGAATCAAATCAGGAAAGCAGTCATGGAACTAATGGCCTCCGAGTACATAAACTGTAGCCGCGAGGAACAAGGTCGCGCCTCTGCTACACCGTTACTGCCGCCACTACTGCTCTTTCCCTTTGTCTCATTTTTTTCTGCAAACCCAGATACGCACATACACACACACACACACACACATATATATATATATATACTCCTCTCAACCGCCATACACACCTTGTTCTGTTGCACCACCAGAGAGTTCTGGAACTCTCTCCGCACCGCCTCTCGTTCTTTCTTTTGTTTTGTTTTCTTTTCTTTTCCCGTAACTTCTAGCAGGTTCTTTTGCTTATATATATGGCAGCCCATCTAACAGCTTCTTCTTGAAGCTTCTACATCCTTTCGCTTTTATATATATAATTATATAAAGCTGCCCCTTTTTGTCTTAATTGTTCCAGCAGCTCCTATGCTGCTATATGAATTCACACACACACACACACACACACACATATATATATATATATATATATTTCATATTCCATTTTTTATATAAAATATAACTTCTATATATATTCTTTGAGTTAGTGTCTTTGATTATTTATTACAATTATATAAAATATAATTTCTATATATTTTCTATACTATTTCCATTCTAAAATATTAAATTATGGAATGCCAACCAATTTGGTATGAAACGGGGCTCGATATCATTATTATATATTTTACTGATTTTGGGCTTCATTAATAATTCATTTTATAGTCATATTATCCGGATAATTAATTTTTCCGTATCGATTCCATTTATTAATTCTGGCACGCGGTTGATCGGGTCGTTTATTTCCGGAGCCTATATTATTTTTAATGGTCTGGATTAATTTTATATTTTTTAATAATTAGTCCCATCATGGCTTATTATATTTTGAACTAAATTGTTAACATCACATGACCTATTTTTATTAGGTCGGGTGTAGTCTAAGGCATGTTGGATTTTCGGGGTATTACACTACTTGGTAATCTTTTTAGGTGATTAGAATCTAGTTCACTTGGTCAAGGGTTCAAATTCCCATGGCCTCATTTTGGGAATTTTCTCCCTTTATTTGGCTTATGCCCTGTTTGGCTGTCACAAAAACCAGTTTTGGCTATTTCCTTCCTAACTTCTTTTCTATTGCTTATTTTTCGACACTGTTTCTTCCGAGGGTTTTGTATTTCAGTTAGCCTCAATGTCAAGGGCCCCGTGTCGTTTACTATTTATTTGGGATTTCCGTAGTTGGCCAAGCCGAGTTTCGTCAGTATTAAAACGACATCATTTTTACCTAATTCATTAGTAATTAGGCCCGGGTATTACACCCTCTTTTATGACGTGGTTAATTATTTTATCGGTCTATCGTGACCATCCAGAGATTCCTGATTAATCTTCATGATTATACTTTAAGTCGGTGCTAATTAATAATTAATAAATTATTTATTAATTAAACGGGGTCGGGGTGTTACATAGGTAGTGTGTGTGTGAGTGTGATCTGTATGTATGTATGTGTTAAGGGAGTTGAGGGGTGCAGACCAAGCCGTAGGATTTAGAGAGAGAGAGAGAGAGAGAGATATATATATATATATATATATATATATATATATATAGATAGAGAGAGAGAGAGAGAGAGAGAGGAAAAAGGGCAGTGTGTGTCAAGTGTATCCATACACTTGTGTGTTTGAAGAAAGGGGGAAACCAAAAAGGGGGGGAGACCAAGGAAGCCAAAGGGAGGAAGTTAGAGGCAAGACAAGGAAGGAGAGGTGTCATTATAGAGGTAAGAAACCATAACTCGTGCACTTTCTCTCTCTAGAAATTTCTTATATTTACAACCTGTTTTGAAGCATGTTAAATTGATTTGAATTTAGGGCCTTATAGTGTATAAAATGTGGATCATTTTGCAAAGAAATCAACCAAAATGGTTAGGAAATGAAGTAGAAAAAGCGAGTTGCATGTTTGGGGTGAGTGATTCGGTCCCCTATATTTTATGTATCAAAATTAGTTTAAATGATGGGAAACTAATCCCCTTGAGTGCAGACAAATAATGGAAAGAGATTAGGGCCAAAACAGTGAGGATACAAGCTCAAAAATGGAAGATCTCAGTTGGCCGGAGCCACTGTTTTCTTCCTATTCGTGACGATTGAGTGACCCAAATTGAAAATGGAAGCTGAAAATGGAATCTAGGGAAAAACAGAAGAAAATGGCATTTTGAAAACACTGAAAGTCGATCGAAATAGTGTCGTCGGCGCCGGAGAAGACGTCGGAGACACGCCGGAACCCGACTGAAAAATCGGGGAAGAAGGGCACTGTTTTGGGTGGGGTTCAGGTTTGGGTCGGGTCAAGACCGACCCACCCCCGCCACGTGTCAGCCCTGTGTTTTAAATTAAAAGTGAATTAGGAGTGTTTGACCACGGGTTTACAAAATTGAAATTGGAATTAAATTGGGAATAGAGATATCCTATCCCTGTTTTGGGGCCTTAGCCAGTGTTTGGCTATCCAAGGTTGGAATAGGAAAAATTAGAAATTACAGTTTGACTCCTGTACTTTTTGAAATTAAATTTGACCCCTAAAACTTTCAAAAATCCAACTTTGACCCCAAGAATTTTAATTAATTATGATCTGAACCCCCTGAATAAAATATTAATTTAATTTAATTAATTAATTTAATTATTTAAATATCACGAAATAGTCCGGAGTCCAAATGGGACAAGTCATTAGTGTATTTTGACTATCTCGACCATTCTGAGACCAATGGTAAGGTCCATTTTACGATGGGGTCCCAAAAAATAAAAGACCCGTGATAACAATAAAAATTACCAAAATGTCCTTGAGTAGAAACGTAGTCAAACGAACTCCGATTTAAATAAACAAATAGTGGAATTTTATTATCTCAATTGTTTCGGACACAACTGTGGAGTCCGATTTGCAAAAAGAGGTCTCGGGATGTAAGGACCCGTAAAGAGTGGAAAATGACCGTTTTGCCCTTTTTAGCTCGAATGTCTTAATTAAATTCTGCGAAAGCCTAAACCTATTTTCTTCTACGTTCCAGACTCAATAGTAGAATTTATTTTGGAAAAATAGAAACTCGTAAAGTAAAGACATAAAATTTGAGTTATATTTGGCCCATGTGGCGTATTTTGATATTGTACAAGGGCATAAGCCCTAGACTATTTCAGGTTATTTGTATGTTGTGAGGTAACGGGCAAGACCTTATAAATTGTATTAGAACAGGAATGGGTTAGTATATGGAATGCATGTAGTTGTCCTTGATTGTCCTTTATTTGTTTTATTATTTTATTTTCTTTTGTTTTCGTTACTCGTGCCTCGGGATCGCAAAAATTCGGGGCATGACAACGTGGTATCAGAGCCTAGGTTCGAATACCTAGGGACAGTGAGAGAAGTCTAGACTTTCAGTTTAGTAGGGAGAGTTTGGGTCGTATGTTTTATGAGAGTGTGTTGCATTGGTGTGCATGAGTATGCATTATACTTGATTTTTCGGTAGGTATGGAGCATGTGAATTGTCTGATGTAGTGATTGGCTGAGATTAGAAATACATAACCGTAAACTTTATGGGATAGGCCATATGCCTAGTTATTGAGAGGTAGATTGTACACTTAGTTATCTATACGGTAGGTGGTATGCCTAGTTATTGATGAGATAGGCCGTAGACCTAGTTATATGTATAGTTGGTTGTATTCCCACAGGTATATGTGTGTACTTGGAATGGATTGCATACTTGCATGTTCATGTGTTAGTTGTTGATTGTGGCTTGTTGATTTTATATATGTGCTAGGTTAGTAACCGATTTTCATGGATTATAGTATTATGATTATGATATTTATAGAGACTGGATTGGTCTCAGGTCTTGCGTTATAGTTGATGGATGGCACCCCATCAGCCAGTAACAAAAGGAGCTGTGATCCATGAAGGGTTATTACTTAGCTATAAAAGTAAAAAAATAATAAAATGACACATCAAAACCTTAAAATGTTAAAGTAAGAATTTAGGTTTGTGGAGCTTATTGTGTATAGATTGGATGATGGATACTCCGAGTGCTTACCTTTAAAATTTTAGAGATGTCCTTATGTTAAAACCTATTTGTGGAAAGAGGCCTTATTTTCAGATAGCATTCACTTAGGGTTGAGTATTGGTAGGCTAGTTGGACACTAGCATGATTTGAGTATGCGTATATTGTATTGTTTAAATGAATTCCTTTCCTATCAAAGGCTGTGTTAGAACTCGGTGTTAAAATTTTTTTCTTTGCTTGGACTTGCAGGCACATGCCACCGAGACGAGCTCCTGTAAGAGCTGGACCATCTAGGCGGGTAGGCCTAGGGCAGCTGCCTCACCTCGGCGTGGCAGACCCAGAGCTGTTGCTCCTGAGCATAGCACAACAGAGGAAGTTGCTGCTCCTACTCTTGTACGAGTACTTGCTTCAGCTCCTGCCCCAACCTTAGCGGAGGACGTGGAGCAGAAAATTGGCGCTAGAGACATGGTAGCCCTTCTATAGGAGTGTCTCCGTACTATGCTGAAAACCCGGACCACGGGTGGTAAGACCTGGGATACGTTCGTGATGAAGGTGTTCCAGAGGATGAGACCCCCTAGTTTTGTTGGGCAGCCTGACCCATTGGTTGCAGAGGAGTGGTTGAGGCGGATTACCAGGATTTTAGACTCACAGGGGATTATCGAGCCACACTAGAGGATTAGATGTGCCACTTTTCAGTTCACAGACCTGGCCAGTTAGTGGTAGGAGATAGCCACTGACCGATTACACAGGTTTGGTGAGGGATGGGACGCATTTTTGGCCATGTTTAATGACCACTATTTCCCAGAGACTGCCAGGGTTGGATTTAGGGAGAAGTTTAAAACGCTTCTCCAGAGGGACATGACTGTGACCCAGTACGAGTCCTGTTTCACTACATTGGGGAGGTTTGCCCCGCATATCATTGGACATGAGGAGTTGAGGGTTTACCATTTTCTCAAGGGGCTAAAGACCTCTATTAGAAACAGGTTGGCAGACCACATTATTGACACATATGAGGAGACAGTGATCAGGGCCACTAGAGTTGAAAGAGAGTTGGCTGACCTTAGAGGGATTAAAGAGTCCCGAAAACAGAGTAGGGCGATTACAGCACAGGCTCCTACATTTGTCCCATTCTACACTAGTAAGAGACCACCGAAGAGGTACCGAACTAGTACTTCTTCTGCACAGGCACCCCAACGACCCATTACTTGTTTTCTATATGGACATCCTGACCATAGGTTCGCCAACTGCCCCTAGAGAGACCCTAGTCAGGGACAAGGAGCCGGATCAGTCCAGATGTCATTTCTGCTTCAGGCACAGAGTCAGGGGTAGAGAGCTCCTCAGCTCTATTATACTTGTCACCAGATAGGCCATGTCAAGGCCAACTGTCCTCTGGGGCAGACTTCACAGGGCTCGCAGAGGCCGCCTCATTACTAGCCCATTCAAACATCTCTGCCCCTACCACAGTTAGACTACGGATCCCCAGCGCCACATTTTCAGCCTGCACCCTCAGTGCAGATCGTTAGGCCCCTGGACAGAGAGAAGGGGGTAGGCAAAACCAGACCACCTAAGGTCGCATTCATACAGTAGCCGCACCTGAGGCATTTACTTTGGGACCTCCTACGGTTCGAGGTATACTCCTTGTTTTTAGTTCACGGACTAGTGTATTGATAGATTTAAGTGCATCTTATTCATTCATGTTTGCCATGCTTATTCGTGTGTCTGCATATTCTTGAGATGGATTTTAATACTTAGTGCTGATGTGATAGGTTATGTGTTAACTATTGGATGTTGTTTGTTAATTTTGAATATGCATGCTAGTTTAGTATCTGTTATAGTGCTGCGACTATGATTTTATATACAGACTGATTGTCATTAATGCATGCATAAGAGATTGTTTAAACATGTTTATAGGTGCATGTGTTTAATACATGTGAGTTAGGATTGATATGTGTTCATGCTTTAAATTGGTAAAGAGCCTGACTAGTACTTTTTTCTTTTGAACCTTGGTGCACTACTTTAAGTTTTATGATTAAAGTGCTGGGAAATGGGTTATTGAATTGCGTAGTGGTACGGGTGATATATGGATGAGGCCATTGTAATAAATCACTAGGTGATTTCATGGCTTAATTCGAGATTTGTTAGACGGTCAGCAAGTGTGTGAGAGACTTTGAGGTGTCCTTGTAAACATTGAGCATTTTCATTTATTTTATTACTGTGTTAAGTTATTGAGGTGAGTCACAATACTTGGGTGGATTTGGAAAAAAAATTGGCATTGAGAAGCCAACGTATTTTGAGGATTTCATTATGCATTGTGCCATGTGGAGTGGGCTGTTACAGATGGGATCAGAACTGGACCCTAGTAGGGAGTGTGGAGATGTCTGCACACCGCTGCACGCCCGCCCAAGTGGAGGAGGTTCCTTTAGGGGGAGAGGGTAACAGGAAAGGGTAATGCATTCCACATCGTCTGGCTGAGGGAGAGGTGAATGATCCATAGGTAAGGCTACATTTAAATTTCAGGACGAAATTTCTTTAACGAGGGAAGGATGTAATGACCTGAAATTTTTTTTTTTTGGAATAAATGAATTTTTTTTTATTATTATTATTATTGTTATGTATGTGATGCGTATATATGTGTGTATATATAAACTGTTAAGTGTGTGTATATGTATATATATATGTACATTTAAAAATATTAAATATTTATGTGTATTATATATGTGTATTATAAGTATATGGATCAGATTGTGTGCACGTGGGTGTGTGTATGGGTGTGTGCAGTGCACGGTTGAGTGTGTGTGTGTGTGGATTGAGTGTGCAACACTCAAAGGGGCATGTTGTGTATTGTGTGTGTAAGAGAGTGGGTGAGTAGGTTGTAATATCCTGACTCAGGATACCGGGTCACATGCACGAATTACGAAATTATAAAAATAATTGTAAAGAGTTTTATAAATTTAATTAAATAATTAATTAATTTAATTAATTAAATTATAATAATACACTATATGTTTAATATGATATGTATATACATGAGAGCATGTATGCATGCATGTATATATATGAAAATATGTATGTGTTCATGTATGTATATGAATGAGGAAAATAGTTATGCATATATATATATATATAATTAAAGTGTGTGAACAGTGTGTGTATATATGTGTGTCAGCTGGTGTGTGTGTGTGTGTGTTGTCCAGTATATATGTGTGTACATATATATATGTAAATATATATGTAAATATCAAGCAAAATACAAAATGAATTTAATGTAAAGTGAAATTGGGAGAAACAAAATTAAATGACGGAAAGAAAAGTTGATGAGCTGTGAGGGCTAAAGTAGGGCTATGGAGTCAGATTGTAAAGAGAGAAAGAGAAAGAGAGAGAGAGAGAGAGAGAGAGAGAGAGAGAGAAGTCGGTTGCCTCTTCTTTAAAAGAAACAAGCATGCATTGCATGCTTGTTTTGTAAGAAAAGAACTAAGGAATTGAACGAAAGAAGATGAGGAAAAACAGAAAGAGAAAGAGATAAAACCGTAGCAAAAAGGTGAGAAAAATTCAAATTATCATTTTTTTCTCTATCTAGAATTATGATGTATTAGGAACTGTTCTTGAATTATATACACACATATGATGATAGATATATGTTTATAAGTATGTCAAGCATGATTTTAGGCTTCAAAAACATCAAGAAAATGCAAACCCACGAACAACCTCCATTGAAGACCTTGCTTACAGCAGGTCTGATTTCATCATAACCAAACCTTGTTTGGTTTATTGAGACAAAAACTAGATCCTAAAAACATGTTAAAAACCTACATCCGCGATCATAAAACCTAGGAAATGACCTTCAAATATAGAGTTGCAGGTTTCGGGTTTTTAACCCTACACCTAAAAACGTGTTTTAAAGAACGAAATATGAAACCCCATGAAGAGGGGATCAAAACAAGCCCAACCTCATTGAAAATGATCAAGAAATGAGCATGAACTGTGGGTATCACAGGTCTGGTTATCGCGACCTAAACCGAGCCTTTGAGCTATATTCGAAGCTCTAAATTGATGTAAAAGTATGCCATAAAGTATTAGGAAGTGTTTGGAAAAGAAAACAGAGGAAACAGACTCTCAAAACATCACAAAACCGAACTGTAAAAAAATAAGGTTTCGGATGAACAGTGTCAACCTCGTGGGGAAGATGACACTGTTCGGGTCGGGCTACGAGTCGGATACGGGTCTGGGTTAAATCCGGATCCAACGGGTCATAGGTTATATAAACGGCAACGTTTTATTTTTAAATTTAAAACATTAGGGCAGACGTCATCCTGACGTCAGCATTACGTATAAAACCGGCCAAATCGGTTGGTGTACAAACGGACTGGACCGGTTCACTTCAAATTGGACCGAACCCACTGGTTTCCTAATTTATTTAAAATTAAATAAACCAAACCTTTTGTTATTTATGGTTTGACCCCAGAATTTCTAAGGAAATCCTACTGTGGCCCAACTGGGGGAAAATTTATTCAATTTGACCCCTGAAAAATAATTAAATAATTAATTTAATTATTTAATAAATAAAGTTAAATTATTATTTTGCCCCTAGGTCATATATGAAGTAAATGAAGTCCAAATTAAACGTATAAATAGTGTATCCTTACTATTTCAAATATTCTAAAACTAATGGCGAGGTCCATTTTGCGAGACGGGGCTCAAAAAATAAAGACACGTAAAGGGGTAAATGACCAAAATACCCCTTGTTCAAAATGAACAAGTTATTAGTGTATTCTTACTATCTCGGACCTTCTGAGTCCAATGGTGAGGTCTAAATGACGAAACGAAGTACGAAAAAAAAAATACAACATGTAAAACGGTAAATGACCATTTTGCCCTTTTACATACAGAAGTCCGAATTAAATTTTAGGAAAGCCTAAACTAACTTTCTTCGACGTTCCGGATTCAATGGTAGAGTCTATTTGACCAAAAAAAAAAAAAGATGTCAAAAATAAAGAGACATAAAATTTGTTGAATAGCATCTGTCAGATGACAATAAACTAAAGTATTGCCGAAATATTAAACTAAGGCAAGTACGAGGAAAATAAAATAGGAAAAGACATGACACGAAAGCATGTGAAGTAATTAAATTTAAATTAAAATTTATGGAGCTACCAGAAGAGTATAAATTGAAATAAATTCAATTCCTAACACATTAAATTGTGTCACAGGTTAAGAGTACGAGTTAAGTACATATGAAATTATGAAATCGTTTTAGGATCTAATACGATTTAAGCATAAGCTAAGGAATATCGAGATGATATTATAATGAATGTGAAGTTGATGAGATGTTTATGAATTGTTTTTAGGAACTACAAGGAAAGTGGGAAGGCGCATTATTAGCACTAACCCTAAAGGACCAAGGTGAGTAACCCTGTATTTGAAGTGGAGATTTAACTCCATGGATTTGAAAAGGCTTTAAATGCAAAGATATGAAGTGTTTGAAATTCTGAATTCAATATTTACATGATTCAGTTTTAAATTGTTCTGTTTTTATAAACTCTATTATGACATGCTCAGTGAATGGCTTCTACCACAGTTTTCTTAAAACGTATTTCAGCATGTCTAAAGTTTTAAATGCCAAATTATGTAAAGTGTTCTGAATTTGTTATACCAAATGTTTAAAGGATTTGTTATGAAATTATGTACATGATGTTTTAAATGTTTATGAGAAGCACCTATTTGAAGAAATCATGTATTAAATGTATTTGAATGTAAGAAAAGATGTGCCTAAGCACCATGAGTTTTTGGTTGGGTTGTACGGAACTCAGCCGACTTTTCAAATAACAGATTTTTGGGTTGTATGGAACTCAATTAATCTGTAACAATAGGCAGGATTTTGGGTTGTATGGAACTCAATTGCCTTGTAAAATGCCAGGTAGCAGGATCTAATCCCCCAGGCATGAAATACCTCGAGGAACCCTATCTGTTTTGTCAGGAAATGAGTCATACCTACCTTTTAGGGACCAGGAAGACAATCCTGATCAGTTCAGTTAGGTTATCTCCATTTATATGTAATATGGGAGTCCGGTTTGAAACAAATTCTACTAATGAAAGTGATAAGATGACAAATGATTTTGAAAATGGAAGTAGGTTTTACCCTCATTTTCAATATGCATATGTTTTGAGTTTTATATACTCTATTTAAGAAATACATGTTATGTTATATGTTTTGAAGTTTCTATATTTTATATGAAGAAGTATATGTTAGCTTGAATACTTTAAAGGTTTCAAAGCTATCTGTTTTAAGAAATGCATATGTTTTATGTTCAAGTATACGAGCAATTGGCAGTGAATGTTTTACAAACTCTTATGTACTAAAAACCACTACTAATTGAAACCCCATGACGAATACTGGAATTTCTCACAAGCTTAGATTAGCTTACCCGGACTTTGTTCGGATCCCCCTTTCAGGTGATTAGCAGCAGTCTTGACTTGAGGACGATGATGATGAATCTGCTGTTTTTGGAAGTTATGTTCAAGTAGTTTTTGTCTAGCATTACGAACATTAAGTATGAAATCTTGTATTAGTAAAGTGGTACCCTGTTATGCATAAGCCCCACAGGGCAACTAAACATGTATTGTTTATAAGTCTTTAAGTTTTTAGTTATACTCTGAATGTTAAATCATGTATGCTATGTATAGAGTGGCAGTACTGGACGGATGTGCGTAATTTAAAATAAGAAAAGAAAGAAAAAGTTTTTCACGCTTCCGCAATCACATGTCGCACATCTATTCGATACCGCTGCTTATGTGAGCCTTCGCTCTAAGGTCCCCGGGCCTGAGGGTGGCAGTCGCGATGCGAGATCCGCACAAGTTGGGTTTTGGGTCGTGACAACATGGTATCAGAGCACTAGGTATTAGGTCTTTTGGGAAAAGATCAAGTCATGATTAAGGTTAAGAAACAATTAAAATCTACTGGTACCGTACATGGTATCAGAGCTTAGGTATTAGGTCTTTTGGGAAAAGACCGAGTCATAATTGAAGATAAGAATGATTAAGATTAGTTCTAGGTTGACTAAGATCAACTTAGTGGCGATAGGAGATTCGAAATAGAATTTTGAGTTAGGTAAGTCGTAGGCTACCTAAATATGTGAAGTACGTAATTTGAAGTAAAGGCAGGGTATGGGACCTGTAACACATGAAATGATTATGTGAAGTATACGATATGATATGAAGGCGGGGTATGGGACTCGCATTATATAAAGTAGATATGTGAAGTATGTGATGTGATTGTGAAGGCGAGGTATGGGACTCGCAGTTCATGAATTAGATATGAAAGGTACGTAACATGTAATGTAATGTAAAGGCAAGGTATGGGACCTGCGTTAGAGTAAGTAAGTAACTAGAAGTATGTGTACGATAAAAAGGCGGGGTATGGGACCCGTAGTAGAATATGAGTAGCAAACAAGAATGAGAAGTAAAAGTGAACTATATTTCCATTACGAACGTCAAGGAAAATAAAATATTAAACCTTGAGAACATGAAGTAAGTAAATATAAATCTTATGCGATAACTATGTGATGAAAAACTAACTATTTTGTGTTTTCAACTAAAATAGTTGAACACGAGACGAAACACAAGAAATCCTAAATATCTAAATTCTGTCAATATATGTTTATTGTTTAGATTTAAAACTCTAGACATATAAATGTGATGAATGATGTAATGTTAATTGAGAAGAAATTCTAACCCTTGAGGATTAGGAACAATTGAGTTTTGAGGACAAAACTCTTATAAGTAGGGAAGAATGTAATATCCCGACCCGGAGATACCGAGTCACATGCACGAATTACGAAATTATAAAAATAATTGTAAAGAGTTTTATAAATTTAATTAAATAATTAATTAAATTATAATAATACATTATATGTTTAATATGATATGTATATACATGAGAGCATGTATGCATGCATGTATATATATGAAAATATGTATGTGTGCATGTATGTATATGAATGAGGAAAGTAAAGTTATTCATATATATATATATATAATTAAAGTGTGTAACAGTGTGTGTATATATGTGTCTCGGCTGGTGTGTGTGTGTGTGTGTGTGTGTGTGTGTGTTGTCAAGTATATATGTGTGTAGATATACATGTATATATATTTTCTGTAAAATATCAAGCAAAATACAAAATGAATTTAATGTAAAGTGAAATTGGGAGAAACGAAATTAAATGAAGGAAAGAAAAGTTGATGAGCTATGAGGGCTAAGGTAGGGCTATGGAGTCAGATTGTAGAGAGAGAGAGAGAGAGAGAGAGAATATAGAGAGAGAGAGAGAGGTCGGTTGCCTCTTCTTTAAAAGAAACAAGCATGCATTGCATGCTTGTTTTGTAAGAAAAGAACTAAGAAATTGAAGGAGAAGAAGAGGAGGAAAACCAGAAAGAGAAAGAGATAAAACTGTAGCAAAAAGGTGAGAAAAATTCAAATTGTCATTTTTTTCTCTCTCTAGAATTATGATGTATTAGGAACTATTCTTGAATTATATACACACATATGATGATAGATATATGTTTATAAGTATGTTAAGCATGATTTTAGGCTTCAAAAACATCAAGAAAATGCAAACCCACGAACAACCTCCATTAAAGACCTTGCTTACAGCAGGTCTGATTTCATCATAACCAAACCTTGTTTGGTTTATTGAGACAAAAACTAGATCCTACAAACATGTTAAAAACCTACATCCGCGATCATAAAACCTAGGAAATGACCTTCAAATATAGAGTTGCAGGTTTTGGGTTTTTAACCCAACACCTCAACTGCACCTCAAAACGTGTTTTAAATAACGAAATATGAAACCCCATGAAGAGGGGATCAAAACAAGCCCAACCTCATTGAAAATGATCAAGAAATGAGCATGAACTGTGGGTATCACAGGTCTGGTTATCGCGACCTAAACCGAGCCTCTGAGCTATATTCGAAGCTCTAAATCGATGTAAAAGTATGCCATAAAGTATTAGGAAGTGTTTGGAAAAGAAAACAAAGGAAACAGACTCTCAAAACATCACGAAACTGAACTGTAAAAAAATAGGGTTTCAGGATGAACAGTGTCGACCTCGTGGGGAAGATGACACTGTTCGGGTTGGGCTACGAGTCGGATACGGGTCTGGGTTAAATCCGGATCCAACGGGTCACGGGTTATATAAACGGCAACGTTTTATTTTTAAATTTAAAACATTAGGGCTGACGTCATCCTGACGTCAGCATTACTTATAAAACCGGCCAAACTTGTTGGTTTACAAACGGACCGGACCGGTTCACTTCAAATTGGACTGAACCCATTGGTTTCCTAATTTATTTAAAATTAAATAAACCAAACCTTTTGTTATTTACGGTTTGACCCCAGAATTTCTAAGGAAATCCTACTGTGGCCCAACTGGGGGAAAATTTATTCAATTTGACCCCTGGAAAATAATTAAATAATTAATTTAATTATTTAATAAATAAAGTTAAATTACTATTTTGCCCCTAGGTCATATATGAAGCAAATGAACTCTAAATTAAACTGTATCAATAGTGTATCCTTAATATTTTGAATATTCTGAGACTAATGGCCGAGGTCCGTTTTGCGAGACGGGGCTCGAAAAATAAAGACACGTGAAGGGGTAAATGACCAAAATACCCCTTGTTCAAAATGAACAAGTTGTTAGTGTATTCTTACTATCTCGGACCTTCTGAGTCCAATGGTGAGGTCCAAATTATAAAACGAAGTACAAAAAAAAATACGACACGTAAAACGATAAATGACCATTTTGCCCTTTTACATACAAAAGTCCGAATTAAATTTTAGGAAAGCCTAAACTGACTTTCTTCGACATTCCGGACTCAATGGTAGAGTCTATTTGATCAAAAAAAAAAAGATGTAACACCCCGACCTTGCGTAATTAATAATTAGTTGTTAATTATTAATTAGCACTGACTTATGAATGATTAAGGGAATTAATCATAATCCCGACGGTCATGATAGACCGATTAAAATAATTAAATATGTCTGGAGAGAATGGTATAATACCCGAACCCGATTACTGATTAATTCGGTGAAATAACGTTGTTTTAACACCAACGGAATCCGAATTAGCTAACCCGAAAAATCTCGGATGATTAATGAATGACACGGAACCCCTGACACTGAAGATAACTGAAATAGAAACTGACCGGAAGAAACCTGCGTCGAAAAAGGAGCTACGGAATGAAAGTTATGTAGCAAACATTGAAACTGAATTAATGCGCAACCAAACAGGGCCTTAGCCCAAAATGTGGAAAAAAATGGCCAAATGGGAGGCCAAGGGAATTGAACCCTTGACCTTTGAGTGGAAAGAACTCTTATCCAAAAAAATTAACCATGTAGGCTGCCAATGTCTTGTGCTTAGCTTATACAACTAAAATGTATATATCTCTAAATTGCCCCAAGCTGCCACCCAAATTGGCCAATGGCCAAACATGCAACACATCACCCCTATGCACCCTAGCCCCTATCATCACCTACCTCAACACTTGATGACCTCTCCTCCAACCAAAATACATGCAAATTAATCATGAGGTTGGGAGATGTATTGGACAAGAAAAATCTGATTTGCATTTACAAGTCTCTATATGTGTATTGGAGGATTGAGAAATCAGAAATTGGTGCATGAGATCTGCTAGAGAGGGGGGCTGTTAGAGGGAGAAAGTGAGAACTGCATGTGTATAACATGGTGAGTGTTTGTGTCCCATGGAGCTGCTCTATGAAGGAAGAACAGAACTGAGGTGCACGACTGGGACTAAGGCACACCTGAGGTGCCAAAGGACTGAACTGAGCCATGAGAGGGAGGAATAATGGCCTGAACCAAAGGTAAACACACAAAATTGTCAAACTTCTGTTCAAAAATTTTAGCACTGTTTCTGATAGTTTGGATCTGTACAAACTGTACATCTATACTACTGTGAGACCCTAGAACTGTTCTGAATTGATTGGGAGGGTCGGGTAAGCTTTGAAACCCAAAACTGTGACAAACCGCCATTAATGACCTTCCTGTAACAAGTCTGAATTCGACCTCATAAAACTGAAATCTGATGGTCTAGAACTGATCTAGACCCTTCTAGGACCCCATAAATACTGACCCGTAACTTGGAAACACATGGAAGGCCCTCAAAACCGAACCTATTGTCTCGGCCATTGGAACCCAAACTCGTAAATAAGCTTGTAAACTGAAATCTAAAAATGGGATGTTGATCCCCACTGGAATTACGGTCACAACAAGCCAAACCTCGTGCGATTTGGTTAAGAAACGGGGCTGTATGACCGAACGGTGTCCCCTCACAATAATCGGTTATACCGAGCTGGATCTTTGGATTCGAAGCTCGAAATCAATGCAAAATTGTTGGTATCAAATACAGAAATGTTTTGGAATCAAAACAGATCGAAAACAGCCCTTGAAAACCCACGAAATTGAAGAAATAGCAAACCTGCAACTAGGGCAACGGATGGGGAAGATGGAGTCGACTCAGCCGAGTTGACCGAGCCAAGCTGAGCTGACTCGGACACGTGTCGGCCTGTGAGGATGCCACCAAATTATTGAAACTGCGCCATTTTGGTGTTAAAGGTTTTAAATTAAAACCTGAATCCTGCCTGTTTGGTAACATGGTTAATAAATTGAAACTGGATTGAGGACTGTCCAAACCAAGGATAAGGGCCAAATTGGGGTTAATTGGATTATGCTATTCCGGTTCTATGAGGTCCATTGAACCAGGTTGGTTCACCACATGCCCAATCCTGTCTAGGATTTTGAATTGAAAACCCAATGGTCCACTGTTTGAAATTGAATAACTGAACCAAAACTTTTGACCCCAACAGTTTTGGATATTGCACTGTGGCCCAAATTTTGGAAAAATTGTACATTTAAGCCCTTGGTAAATTAATTAAATAATAAAATAATTATTTTAATTATTTTATTAAATGGATAAAATTACAATTTTACCCTTGGACATTATATATGTCAAACGGAGTCCAAATAAATTAAATAAATAGTGTATTTTCACTATTTCAAATATTCTAGGACTCAATGGTACAGTCCAAATTGGGAAATTATGTACCGAAAAATATAGACCTCCAAGTGACAAATGACTGTACTGCCCCTGAGGGTACCCAGGCCCAAATAAAAATAAAAGACAGTCTATTCTGATTATGTCGGGCATTCTGGACTTAACAGTGAAATCCGTTTAATGAACTGAAGTCCCGAAAAATACAGACACATAAATTGTAAAATGACTGAATTACCCCTAAAGATACCCAGGCCCAATTAAACATAAAAGATGGTCCAAGTTAACTATGTCGGACACTCTGGACCCAATGGTGAGGTCCATTTTATGAACTGAGGTTCCGAACAGTTTGGTTATACAATATGTGAAATTACCAGAATACCCCTGATATTGTACGAAGCCCAAATAAAGTCCGAATTGAGCAAAATAAATACCAATTGAAGCCCAATTACTTATGGGCTCATATGTACGATTAAATTATGATTCGAAATCAGAACATCAGGAAATGTAAAATTACCAAACTGCCCCTGATGCCATACGAAACCTAAATGAAGTCTGATTCAGACGAAACTGATACCGATAGAAGCCCAAATACCTGTGAAACTGTATACTTGATTAAATGATGAATTAGAGTTAGAATCTTACGAAACGTAAAATGGCCAAAATACCCATGAGCACATGAAGTGCAAAGTAGAGGTGGAATAAAGGTCAAACTGATCTGATAAATTATCATAAGGATAATTATGAACACTGAAGGGCTAAATAAGACTCCGAAACAGTTAACGCGTAAAACAAGAAACGACTAATGTGTCTCGATGACCAAAAGCAGATACCAAACGAAGTCCAAAGGACTTAGAAAATTATATCTAAGATATGTGGACTATTCTGAGGACCACGATAAGGTCCGGGACAAGAATGGACAAATTATCATTTTGCCCCTAAGGCTAAATAAGCACTGAACTGATAGCGATTCAAGTCTAAAAGACTTAGAACTTCATGTATACGATATATGGGATATTCTGAGAACCACGACTGGGTCCGGGGCAAGAATGACAAAATTACCATTTTGCCCCTATGGTTAAAATAAGAACCTAACTGATACCGATTGGAGTCTAAAAGACGTAGAACTTTATATTTAAGATATAAAGACTATTCTGAGGGCCTTGACAGGGTCCGGGGCAAGAGTGATAAAATGACCATTTTGCCCCTAAGGCTGAAAAAGTAACTGACTAATAACGATTGAAGTCTAAATGACTTAACTTATAGTTCTGAAGACTACTAAGCCTAATTAAGGAATGAAATAGCCCCGGATGAAACCTGATGAGAGGGCAATAGGCTACTAGGCTATCTTAGGTAAACCGATAGACACCTAAGATGACGAATAAGGCCTGAATGGATGAATTCTGATATGTCTGTGATTGATGATGATTATTCAGGACATACATGGAGATGCCTGACGTACTTGGAGGTTATCGGATTGTTTGTGCAAAGAGATAACCGTAACAGTTTGTGAGTAACCCTGACTCTTGAATTGGTGTATAAGTACACTGTCTAGTTACTATATTTTAAAATACTGTACTGTACTGTTTTATCTGATACACTGATTTCATGCTCTTACCCAAATGCATGATCTTTACTCTGTCTGACTTCTCTGTTCTGTACTAAAATCGCTGTTTTAAACTGGTTCTGAATGAACTAACTGACTCCTGGTACCACCTCAATCTTGAGAACTATATGAGCATACTGTACTGTTTAATCTGTGCATACTGTACTATTTATTCTGTTATACTGTTCTGCTCTGCTCATTAATGATCTGTTCTGTTACTCTGATGTTTTAACTGATCTGTTCTGTTACCCTGATGTTTTAACTGTATTTTCGTCTTGAATACTGTTTTAACTGAACGTACTTAACTGTCTTCTCTGAAATGCCTGTTTCATCCATATGCTTTATAAATAACAATTGTTTGAAACCCATGACAGGGAACCTGTGTTACTTATTGGGCTTTTCGAAGCTCACCCCATTCCCTAACATTTTTTAGGAATGATATCTATTGGATCTAATGGCACTGATCTGTGGAGACTGGATTATTGAGGATTGAATCTGTTTAATCAGGTGAGTGATGTAATACGACTGACTTGACTGATATGTACTAGATATAGACATGGCTCATGGATTTAAACTGGTACTCTAGAGGTTATAGTTCTACTCTCTTGTTATATGTCGGATTATAGATATGCTCTGAGGTTAGAATTGTTAGCTGTTGGATTTTAGACTTGCTCTGTGTGATACATATCCTACGGTGGATACATAAGTTGCATTCCCTTGACAAAAAGTTTTTAAATTCCGCTACATCTGACCCTACAGTCGGAGTGTAATTCACTGAAAAGTTCAAAAATTGCCTTCGGTTGGTCGCGGGGCGGTTAACTGGCATCACGTCCTTGACATCCGCGTAGGGTGGGGTTCGGGATGTGACAAAAGATGTCAAAAATAAAGAGACATAAAATTTGTTGAATAGCATCTGTCAGATGACTATAAACTAAAGTATTGCCAAAATATTAAACTAAGGCAAGTACGAGGAAAATAAAATACGAAAAGACACGACACGAAAGCATGTGAAGTAATTAAATTAAAATTAAAATTTATGAAGCTACCAGAAGAGTATAAATTGAAATAAATTTAATTCCTAACACATTAAATTGTGTCACAGGTTAAGAGTACGAGTTAAGTTAAGTACATATGAAATTATGAAATCATTTTAGGATCTAATACTATTTAAGCATAAGTTAAGGAATATCGAGATGATATTACAATGAATGTGAAGTTGATGAGATGTTTATGAATTGTTCTTAGGAACTACAAGGAAAGTGGGAAAGCGCATTATTAGCACTAACCCTAAAGGACCAAGGTGAGTAACCCTGTATTTGAAGTGGAGATTTAACTCCATGGATTTGAAAAGGTTTTCAATGCAAAGATATGAAGTGTTTGAAATTTCAAATTCAGTATTTACATGATTCAGTTTTAAATTGTTCTATTTTTATAAACTCTATTATGACATGCTCAGTGAATGGCTTCTACCACAGTTTTCTTAAAACAAATTTCAGCATGTCTAAAGTTTTAAATGTCAAATTATGTAAAGTGTTCTGAATTTGTTGTATCAAATGTTTAAAGGATTTGTTATGAAATTATGTACATGATGTTTTAAATGTTTATGAGAAGCACCTATTTGAAGAAATCATGTATTAAATGTATTTGAATGTAAGAAAAGTTGTGCCTAAGCACCATGAGTTTTTGGTTGGGTTGTACGGAACTCAGCCGAATTTTTAAATAACAGATTTTTGGGTTGTACTGGAACTTAATTAATCTGTACAAACATGATGGGATTTTGGGTTGCACGGAAACTCAATTTACTGTCAAAATGCCAGGTAGCATGATCTAATCCCCCAGGCATGAGATACCTCGAGGAACCCTATCTGTTCTGTCAGGAAATGAGTCATACCTACCTTTTAGGGACAAGGAAGACGATCCTGATCGGTTCAGTTAGGTTATCTCCATTTATATGTAATATAGGAGTCCGGTTCGAAACAAATTCCACTAATGAAAATGATAAGATGACAAATGATTTTGAAAATGGAAGCAGGTTTTACCCTCATTTTCAATATGCATATGTTTTGAGTTTTATATACTCTATTTAAGAAATACATGTTATGTTATATGTTTTGAAGTTTCTATATTTTATATGAAGAAGTATATGTTAGCTTAAATACTTTAAATGTTTCAAAGCTATCTGTTTTAAGAAATACATATGTTCTATGTTCAAGTATACTGAGCAATTGGCAGTGAATGTTTTTCAAACTCTTATGTACTAAAAACCACTGCTAATTGAAACCCCATGACGAATACTGGAATTGCTCACAAGCTTAGATTAGCTTACCCAGGACTTTGTTCGGATCCCCCTTTCAGGTGATTAGCAGTAGTCTTGACTTGAGGACGATGATGATGAATCTGCTGTTTTTGGAAGTTATGTTCAAGTAATTTTTGTCTAGCACTACGAACATTAAGTATGAAATCTTGTATTAGTAAAGTGGTACCCTGTTATGTATAAGCCCCACGGGGCAACTAAACATGTATTGTTTATAAGTCTTTAAGTTTTTAGTTATACTCTGAATGTTAAATCATGTATGCTATGTATAGAGTGGCAGTACTGGACGGATGTCCGTAATTTAAAATAAGAAAAGAAAAGAAAAAAAATTTCACGCTTCCTGCAATCACATGTCGCACATCTATTCGATACTGCTGCTTATGTGAGCCTTCACCCTAAGGTCCCCGGGCCTGAGGGTGGCAGTCGCGATGCGAGATCTGCACAGGGTAGGTTTCGGGTCGTGACATAGGTAGTGTGTGTGAGTGTGATCTGTATGTATGTATGTGTTAAGGGAGTTGAGGGGTACAGACCAAGCCGTAGGATTTAGAGAGAGAAAGAGAGAAAGAGAGAGGAAAAAGGGCAGTGTGTGTAAAATGTATCCATACACTTGTGTGTTTGAAGAAAGGGGGAAACCAGAAAAGGGGGGGAGACTAAGGAAGCCAAAGGGAGGAAGTTAGAGGCAAGACAAGGAAGGAGAGGTGTCATTATAGAGGTAAGAAACCACAACTCGTGCACTTTCTCTCTCTAGAAATTTCCTATATTTACAACCTGTTTTGAAGCATGTTAAATTGATTTGAATTTTGGGCCTTATAGTGTATAAAATGTGGATCATTTTGCAAAAGAAATCAACCAAAATGGTTAGGAAATGAAGTAGAAAAAGTGAGTTGCAGGTTTGGGGTGAGTGATTCGGTCCCCTATATTTTATGTATCAAACTTAGTTTAAACGATGGGAAACTAACCCCCTTGAGCGTAGAAAAATAATGGAAAGAGATTAGGGCCAAAACAGTGAGGATAGAAGCTCAAAAATGGAAGATCTCAGTTGGCCGGAGCCACTGTTTTCCTCCTATTCATGACTGATTGAGTGACCTAAATTGAAAATGTAGGATGAAAATGGAATCTAGGGAAAAATGGAAGAAAATGGCATGTTGAAAACACTAAAAGTCGATCAGAATAGTGTCGTCGGCGCTAGAGAAGATGCTGGAGACACGCTGGAACCCTACCGAAAAATCGGGGAAGAAAGGCACTGTTCTAGGTCGGGTTCGGGTTCGGGTTCGGGTCGAGTCAAGACCGACCCACCCCCGCCACGTGTCAGTCCTGTGTTTTAAATTAAAAATGAATTAGGAGTGTTTGGCCATGGGTTTACAAATTGAAATTGGAATTAAATTAGGAATAGAGATATCCTATCCCTATTTTGGGGCATTAGCCACTGTTTGGCTATCCAAGGTTGGAATAAGAAAAATTAGAAATTACAGTTTAACCCCTGTACTTTTTGAAATTAAATTTGACCCCTAGAACTTTCGAAAATCTAACTTTGACCCCAGGACTTTTAATTAATTATGATCTGACCCCCCTGAATAAAATATTAATTTAATTATTTAAATATCACGAAATAGTCCGGAGTCCAAATGGGACAAGTCATTAGTGTATTTTGACTATCTCGACCGTTCTGAGACCAATGGTGAGGTCCGTTTTATGAGATGGGGTCCCGAAAAATAAAAGACCCGTGATAACATTAAAAATTACCAAAATGCCCCTGAGTAGAAACGTAGTCAAACGAACTCCGATTTAAATAAACAAATAGTGGAATTTTATTATCTCAATCGTTTCGGACTCAATCGTGGAGACATGGGTGTGGCATAAAGTTGCATTGGCGTGTCACGCATATTTTCATTACATTGTATTAACGAATCCATGAATGTGTGATGAATCTTGTTAATGCATTGTATGGATGAATTGGATGGCATGTAGGTTATAATTGTGCATGTAGATTTAACTGTACACTTGCACATGTCACGCCTTAGATTATGTTAATGAGTTGGAAGGCATGTAGATTATTACTAGTACATTGTAAGGATGATATTGAATGACATGTAGATATAACTGTACACTTGCACATGACACGCCTTAATTTTGTTCCTTCATTAGCATTATATTATACCAGCAGTTGAGCTGACCCATTCGTGGGATACCATTTTAGATGACAATCCGGCTACGCAAGACTTAGAAATGCTTTAATAAAGGAGAGAACTGAGAGTTATATTTGGCCCGTGGGGCGTATTTTTATGTTGTACAAGGGCATAAGCCCTAGACTATTCCAGGTTATTTATATGTTGTGAGGTAACAGGCAAGACCTTATAAATTGTATCATAACAGGAATGGGTTACTATATGGAATGCATGTAGTTGTCCTTGATTTTCCTTTATTTGTTTTATTATTTTATTTTCATTACTCGCGCCTCGGGTTTCGCAGAAATTCGGGGTGTGACCAAGTCCCAAAAAATAAAATACCCATAGACACGCCAAACTGACCAAAATACCCCTAAGACAAATGTGAGTCAAACGAATTCCGATTGAATTAAGTAAATAGTGAAATTTTATTATTTCAAACCTTCTAGACTCAACGGTAAAGTCCAAATTGTGAAAACAAAACCCAAAAAATAGAGACATGTAAAATGACCATTTTGCCTTTTCGGTATAGAAGTCCAAATGAAAAACTGTGAAAAGCCTAAATAAGTAAAAGAGATACTTAGAGTAGCGAGATGTACAAATTGATAAATGACATTAAAAATGAGACATGTTTATTGATGTATAGGCAAGGCAAAGGGAAAAGAGAAAGTTACGGAATACTGAGGTAGATCACACAGATAAAAAGTAAGTAAACTTCTATCTCCTATATATGGCTTTCGAAGCCACGTTCTTTCTATTACTGCCAAAATTTTGTACTCATGTATGTACCCACTGCTATTGTCCCATCATTGATATTGTCCTATCTGGTGGATGCTTATTGACTGTTATCTCATGATTGCTTTATTATACTGTGCCTTGAAAGGCCTATATTTGTATGTTTACTGCATGATATTCCATACCTTATTCACTTCTTATGGAATTACGATAGAATCTTGATTTATGATAAATGTTGAGTTTTGTGCTCAGACATAATATCCATCCGATGCTATCTGATTGATCGAACCTACGGGTCGATTTATGGGACCTATGGGTCGATTTACGGGACCTACTGGTCGAGTTCGTGAACGGACATATGGCAATGATGGCATTTTATGCAGTGAGTTGAAAGGGCATTATATATGCATTCATGTTAAGGAGGGGTATGCCGAGCCCCCAAAAGACCGAGGGTCTACCAAACCCTGAACAAAGTAAATGCATCACTCGTGTTTGATTGTTATGTTGACGTTTATGGAATTCATAGGATGTTTTCATTTCCCTATGAATAGTTCTATGTTGATGGTTCCTTATTTATTGGACTTGACTGTGACCGATTTATTGTGGCAGTATATTTATGTTGATTATGATTATTGAGCCTTTCCCATATTCATGCTACACCATTACTCGTAATTGTTATTGTGTCTTACTATTCATTGGCTATTGTGGTATTTTTACTGTAATACCCCAAAAATTTAAAATAAATAAAATATCCCATTTTTAAGAATAACGCATACATAATTTACAATAGTCAGAAATGACATAAGAAAAGTAGGTCAGAGTTTTGTGCTCTGTGCCGGTGTACAAAATGTGTGAATAAGACAACAACTAAATAAAATACCAAAAAAAAAAAAGATAGAAAAAAGCTGTAGTCGCCCCTCTTTCAAAAGGAAATATGATAAAAACCAATATATATATATATGTATGTGTATGTGTATGTGTGTGTGTAGAATCTAGATCAAGCGTGAGGAACCATCGGGAATTGGGTAGAAAGTTTCAGCGGCAACCACCTAGAGCAGCCGACATACCTCAGTCCTATATCATTCCATCGGTTATAAATTTCTACTGAATGATGCTCGAGAAGGGATTTTGGTTCCAGACCTTCACGAACGGATCTGTATCTTTTGTTCCTCACCTGCCTTTTGATTCTTCCCTGTCACGACCCGAAATCCACCCTTTGCGGATCTCGAGTCGCGACCGCCGCCCCTTGGTCCGAGGGCCTCAAGAGAAGGCTTGCATACGCAGTAGTATCGAATAGATGTGCGACATGTGGTTTGCGGAAGCTGTGAAAAAAATTTTCTTTTCTTTTCTCATTTTAAAATTTGCACATTCGTCTGGTACTGCCACTCTTCACATTGCAGTATACATGATCATACATTCAAAGCATATCAAAACTTAAAGGACTGTATAATTACAATCATAATTCAGTTGCCCCATGGGGCTTAATACATATCAGTGTACCCACTTTACTAATACAAAAGTTAATACTTAAAGTTCATAGCACTTAACAAAAGAACTACTTAAACATTCCTTCCAAAAGAATGGCTAGACTTATCGTCATCATCCTCAAATCAGTACTGCCGTCAACCACCTAAAAGGGGGACGGATAAAAATCTGGATAAGCTAAGCTAAGCTTGTGAATAATTCCTGTATTTGTCATGGGGTTTTCAATTGGTAGTGGTTTAGTACATAAGAGTTTATAAAATACTCACTACCAATTGCTCGTACTTTTAGAACACAGAATATATGCATTCTTAAAATAGATAGCTTTGAAACATTTAAAGTATTCAAGCTAAACATATATTTCTTCAAATGGAGTATATACACTTTAAAACATATAGACATGCATAGGAAAAATGGGAGTAAAAACCTGCTTCTATTCCCAAAAGCGTTACTTCAAAACATATAAACATGCATAGGAAAATGGGGGTAAAACCTGCTTCCATTTCCAAAAACATTTATCATCTTTTCTCTTTAATTAGGTGGAATCTGTTTCGAACCAGACTCACATTTTACTGCCAATACTGTCGATCTCATTTGCCTGGGGGATTAGATCCTACTACCGGGCATTTACTGTTGAATCCTGAAGGATTTCAACCATCATCGGGGGTGCTTTAAACACCATTTATCTTGTAAAACATTTATTACATGACTTCTTCAATAGATACTTTCATGAGTATTTAAAACATGAAATGTATAACTTCTATAATAGAACTTCAAATACTTGCAATAATCAAATTCAGAATATTTAAAGAAATTTGCATTTCACCACGACATGCTAAACATTTCCAAGAAAAGAGCTAAATATAAAAACATTTAACAAGCATGTCGTAACGGAATAATTTAAAACAGGAATTGTAATAAAACTGAATTTGATATTCAAATGCTTCACATAACTTGAACTTAAAACTTCTTCAAATATATGGAGTTAAATCTCCACTTCCAACACAGGGTTACTCACCTCGGTCTTGAGGGTCAGTGCTAATAATGCGCTTTCCCCACTTCCTCTATAGTTCCTAAGAACAATCATATATAGTCTCATTAACTTCACATCACTACAATATCACCTATTGATGCTTCTTAACTTTTGCTTAGGTCGTATTAAATCCTAACCGACTTACAAATATTCCATAAATTTCGTATGTACTTAATTCAACTCGTAGTCTTAACCTATAACACAATTTAACGTTAGGAATTTAAATTTCTTTTTAAACTATACTCTTCTGATAGCTCCATTAACTTTAAATTTGATTTTTTTACTTCACATGTTAACGTGTCGTGTCTTCTCGTACTTTATTCCCTCGTACTTGCCTTAGTTTAGTACTTCGGCAATATTTTAGTTTATAGTTATCTAACAGATACTATTCATCAGATTTTATGTCTTTTTATTTTAGACATCTCTTTTGGTTTAATAGACTCTACCATTGAGTCCGGAGCGTCGAAGAAAGTCGGTTTAAGCTTTCTTAGAATTTAATTCGGACTTTTGTATTAAAAGGGTAAAATGGTCATTTTGACATTTTTGGGGTCTTCAATTTTCGGGACCTCGTCTCATGTCGTGGACCTCACCATTGGACTCAGGAGGTCCGAGATAGTAAGAATACATATATAACTTGTTAGTTTTAGACAACGGGCATTTCGTGACTATTTAATTTAATTAAATTAAATTTATCAAGTATGGTATATATATATATATATATATATATATTGTTTGCAAATTTGACCGGATGAAATGGGTGGCACGCTGGCCAGCGTGTCACCTCCCTCCCAAAAGACACTGTGTTCGAGTCCTAACAGGTGCAATTGCACCTTTTTAATTTTTCTGATTTATTAAATATTATATATATATATATTTTGCCCTTTACACGTACACATGCTTGCGCGTGGCCGAGTGGGAAGAGGGGGTGGTTGGGCGCGTGAGCTCAGGGGTTCGAACCCCAGAGGCTTCGGCCCGTTTTATTTTTCTCTGTTTTCTTAAACCAAATGACGGACAAGCCTCTAAAACACGGATAGGTTATCTTAATTATGTCTAGAAAAATTGATTGAGCCCATATATGCGTAACCAAAAGAGGCAACTCAGGGTTTTAAACCCTTAAACCGAAACGACGTCACCTCATTAATTCGGTGGCAGCTTTAAATGCTGCCACGCGTCCGAGTCAACGCACTCGTTTTAAACGAGTCCCCGAGTTAACTCTATCTTCTTCTCCCTGTTCCCCCGTTTTGCCCTAGTTACAGGTTTTGTTCTTTTTCAATTTCGTGGATTTTAGCTAATCCAAACCCTATTGTTTCCATCAGTAATTCATCTCTAGGTTATCTAGGAAGGTTTTGGCATTTGTTTGAGGAATCAAAATGAGTTCAAAAGCTGGGTTTAAGACCATTATCCCTTCACAGTTTCTCAACTGGTAAATGGCCTATTTCTCCATGAAAGTTCATGGAGTTTGGCTTATTCTGTTCCTCTGATCATGGAGGTTTACTTTTCATTCCAAAAGACAGGTTTTATCTTGTTTTTGTGAGGTTGGGTTTTGAAACCCGTACCTACAACTCGATTTTTGAGAGTCGATTCTTGAGCTTCGTGATCGCACACTAGGGTTTTTAGAACCCTCATGGCCTCTGCTAGAAGTCTTGGTGAGCCAAAACTAGTTTGGTTGTGATAAGTTCAGACCTGCTTGAGCAAGGTCTTCCATAGCAGGTTTGTTCATAGATTTGGTGTTTTTGATCGTTTTCAAGGCCAAATTTCATGCTTGAATAAGTTTTAAACACATATTAAACATCATATACACGTAAAGAAAGCTTAACAGTTGTAGTCATGCTTAAAATTCTAGAGAGAGAATTTACTATGTTTTTCGTGGGTTTACCTTTTTCTCACTGTTTTCTCCTCCTTCTACCTCTGATTTCCTTCCTTAGCTTCTTGGTTCTCCTTTCTTGATAATGGGCAAGCATGCAATGCATGAACTTGCCCTTATACTTGATTCCACCGACCCTTCTCTCATCATTCTCTCTCTCTCTCTACACGACTCAACCCTACTCTAGCCTCTATTTTCAGCCTCCCTTCCCATCTCATAAATTTTTCTTTTCTCCTTTTCAGTTTGCATTTAAAGTTTGGTTGAGATTTTGTGTATATATATACATATTATACTAAAACACACACTAACTCACTCACTTACACACACACACTAGCCCACATACTAGCTGCAGTCTCCCTTCCCATCACTTCTCTCAAATCAGCCCACTTGTGGCTGTATTTATATGTAGGTTGATATTTTGAATATATATATATATATATATATATACATATAATATAATACACACACTAACGCACATGGACACACACACACCTTAACCGATACACATACATTCACACACTGTTCACTAATTGCACACACTGATCTATATATATATATATATATATATATATATATATTATATTTAATACATCTTCATTTGTTTCCATATGTATATATATATATATACTTTATTTCATACGTACCAAACACACACTTGGTGTGTGTATTTTACTTTATTAGAATATACATATTTAGGATTATATGTATATATGTACTATACACATAATATAATGCATATAGATACAAAATTAAATTTAGCACCCTTCGATCCTCGGTTTATCCATAGTTTATTTTTAACTACGACTTGTTACCTCGTAATATGTGCCATATGACCCGATGTTTTTGGGTCGGGGTATTACATTAGGTATCCCACGTCGCCTGGGGAAGGAAGGGTGAAGGTATTCATAAGTAAGGGTACTGCTCTCCAATGGTATGAGGCCTTTTGGGGTGGGGCAAGCCCACTGCCAAGAACAAAACCGTGCGGGGACCTAAGCCCAAAGCGGACAATATCATGCCATGTGGATCGGGCCGTTACATTCCCATACTTCATTTCTCTATTTTTTTTCTTTTGTATCAACAACATCGATTGGGTTATCTGATAGATCTTTGTATAATGTTTGAGGGCTGGTCAAGCTGGTTGATTTAAGCATTGTAAACCAGTAAACTAACACAGCTGCAAAAATTAAAATTGGGGCTCAAGAACTAGCTCTTGGCTGCTAACGTTTTGAGCAAGGCAAAGGTTGAGCGACTGTAGCTCAAGCTGTCTTGACTTTCTTCCTCTCTAACGACCTACCCAATCTGAAAGCAAGTATGAATCTTATTCTATGAAATTACAATCTCTAATGGAGTTATATTTTAGTCATAACAGTATTTGGCTATTGGGGAAAAACTGGAAAATTGTTTGATTAATTCTGCAACAATATGAAATATCTTGTTGCATCAATCTTTGCAGCTCCCTTCTCCATATTCTATTAGTTAAATAGGGTTCCTTATGTCAAAGGTTCTTGTGCCATATTATAAAGTATCAATCCGTTGCATGTTAGTGATTATCACTTGTCTGATTTCATCTGTTAAGCATATGAACTATTAAATGACATAGCTAGTTGAACCTCTTCCTGAATGTCTCCAATGCCGATCTGCTCATTCATAACCAATAGAAAGGAATTCCTGATATAACGCTTGTTGCTCTCTACAAATTATATACATACTAGTTATAAACCCGTCACAGGTCCTTGATTAGGGAATTTTTCCAACAGCCCATTTCTGCCGTGGTAGAAATGTATATGTCCCTGCACCAAAAAAGGGTGTGGCACCAATCCTTTCCACCATCTTGCTGATAATTCACCAGTAGAAGTCGCAGCAGCTAAATGTCCCTAGGCTATCCACTGCTACACATCCAACTGTCCCCAAGGCTATCCCCATTAGCAACTGATGTTGTTTTTCAACTTCTTTTTTGGATGGGTTCTGTATAATCTATCCATAAATTGACAACAAAAATATGTTAAATAAAATTTGGTTGCCACATTTGATTGGGGTAATCTCCAAAGGAAAGAGGATGTAATAGCAAAGGGGTTTATGGGATTGACCACGCCGTGTTTTCCTCATTGTCAAAACCTATAGGTTAATAGCATCCCCTCTATACAAAATGCTACCTTAAACTAATGGGCAAGGTACATTACTAGTAACTAATAACTATATTTACTATTCTAGGACTCTCGGATCTAGGATCAGCTGGAAAGGATTCCGAACTAGTTTCAACGAACTATGAGTAACTCAGACTCTTGACTTAGTGTATAAGTACTATAGTGTCTAGAATTATTATACTGTATTGTTTTATATGCTGAATTGTTTTATATACTGTACTATTTTAGTGCATTTGCTTTCATGCATACTCTTTGCACTGATATTACGGTTTGACCCCAACTGTTTTATAGAATTGTACAGTGGCCCAGATTTTTGAGAAATTGTTCATTTAAGCCCCTGGAAAAATAATAAAATAATTATTTTATTAACTAGGTAAAATTACAATTTTACCCTTGGACATTATATGTGTCAAACGGAGTCCAAATAAATTAAATAAATAGTATATTTTCACTATTTCAGGCATTCCGGACTCAATGGCAGAGTCCGATTTAGGGAAATTAAGTTCCAAAAAATACAGACACACAAATGGTAAATGACTGAATTGCCTCTACTGATACCCAGGGCCGATTAAACATAAAGGATAGTCCAATTCAACTATGTCGGACACTCTGGAACCAATGGTGAGGTCCATTTTATGAACTAAGGTCCCGAAAAGTTTGGTTATACAACATGTAAAATTACCAGATTACCCCTGATACTATACGAAGTCCTAATTGGGCAAAATTGATACCAATAGAAGCCTAAATATTGGAGGACTCATATATATGTGATTAAATTATGATTCAGGGATCAAAACATCAGGAAATATAAAATTACCAAAATGTCCCTGATGCTATACGAAACCTAAATGAAGTCCGATTGGGACGAAACTGATACCGATAGAAGCCCAGATACTGGTGAAACTGTATACATGGTTAAATAACGAATCGGGGTCAGAATCTTACGAAACATAAAATGACCAAAATACCCCTAAGCACGGTAAGTGCAAAGTAGAGGTCGAATAAAGGTCAATCTGATCTGATAAATTATCATAAGCATAATTATGAAAATCGAAGGGCTGAATAAGACTCCAAAACAGTCAACGTGTAAAATAAAAAATGACCGATGTGTCCCGATGATCAAAAGTAGATACCAAATGAAGTCCAAAAGACTCAAAAATTTATATATACGATATGTGGACTATTCTGAGGACCATGATAGGGTCCGGGGTAAGAATGAAAAAATTACCATTTTGCCCCTAAGGACAAACAAGGGCTTAATTGATAACGACTGGAGTCAAAATGACATAAAATATTATTCTGATAGCTGCTAGGTCGAAACCCAATGGGTGGGTAATAGGCCAATGAACTTAATTAGGTCATCTGATAGACTCCTAAGATGATGAATAAGACATGAATGAATCAATTCTGATCTGTTTGTAATTAATGATGATTATTCAGGCTATGCAAGGATATGCCTAAAGTATCTGGAGATCATCAGAGTATTTGTAAATGGAGAATCTAACACTAAGAAACCGAGGTAAGTAAATCTGAACTTTGTTATGTGGTCCTTCCTCAGCCAGTCACATTTATTTGCATATGCTGCCAAACTTATACTCCATTACCTATCTGATAAACCCGATTTCTTTGATTGATGCCAATCTATTGGTGATTACCCAGTGAACTTTGTCACGACCCGAAACCCACCCTCTGCGGATCATCGGATCGCCGATCGCCGCCTCGAGACCCGAGGGCCTCGAGACAAGGCTCGCATATATAGCGATATCGAATAGATGTGCAACATACGTTTTGCGGAAGCGTGAAAAACTTTTTCTTTTCTTTTCTCATTTTTAATTTAGGCACATCCGTTCGGTACTGCTGCTCCATACATAGCATACATGGTTACACATTCAGAGTATAACTAAAAACTTACAGACTTATAACATTAGATACAATACGTGTTCGATTGCCCAGAGGGCTTATTACATGTCCTTACAATGTCTACTAATACAAAAGTACTATTAGAGTTCATAGATTATCAAAAGAAACTATTTAACCATATCTTCCCAAAATCAGCAGATTCGTCATCGTCGTCCTTAAGTCAAGACTGCTGCTAATTACCTGAAAGGGGGGTCCGAACAAAGTCCGGGTAAGCTAATCTAAGCTTGTGAGCAATTCCAGTATTCGTCATGGGGTTTTCAATTAGTAGTGATTTAGCATATAAGAGTTGTAAAATAGTCACTGCCAATTGTTCGTATACTTTGAATACAGAATATATGCATTCCTTAAAACATGTAGCTTGAAACATTTAAAGTAATCAAGCTAAGCTTATACATATGAACTTTAAAACATATAACATGTCATGTATTTCTTAAATAGAGTATATGAAACTCAAACATATGCATATTGAAAATGAGAGTAAAAAGTTGCTTCCATTTTCAAATCATTTGTCATCTTATCACTTCCGTTAGTGGAATCCTGTTTCGAACCGGACACCCTTTTTACTTATAAATGGAGATATCTCATTTGCCTTGGGGGATTGAATCCTGCTACCGGGCATTTTACAGGGCAATTGAGTTCCGTGAAACGCAAAATCCTGCCTTTTTTTACAGGGCAACTGAAAACTCAGAATCCTGTCTAAGTGCTTATGCACCATTCATCTTATAAAACATTTATCATGTGACTTGTCTCATAGATACTTTTCATAAATTCGAAATAAACATTCGTATACTTGAAATAAGCAAATTCAGAATATTTAACAATAATTGCATTTTAACTAGACATGCTGAAAAGTATTTGAAGGAAAAACTGTTGCAGAAACCAATCACTAAGCATGTCACAATGGGGTTATAAAATAGAACAATTAAAAACTGAATCATGTAAATACTGAATTTGAAATTTCAAATGCTTCATATCTTTAAACTTAAAACCTTGTCAAATTCATGGAGTTAAATCTCCAATTCAAACACAGGGTTACTCACCTTATACTTCTAGTCCTGCTCTATTTGGCGTTTTTCCCTTGGCTTTCTTTAACCTTTGAAGCCATTCTTGCAACGTTTCCGTATCCTCCTGTTTCTTAAGTTGTTTCGCTGCTAGTTGCTCCTTAGTGATAGTCTTGTAAATAAAGGGGCTAACACAACACACTTCATTCGTTTTGGAAATCCGAATGCGATTTTGAATCAGCTGGAGCTGTTTTTCCAGTTTCTCCCGGAAAACTTTCTGTTTGGGATCCTTTGCTAGTTGTGCCCTCGTCATCATAGGAGTAACTTCTCGTTCTTGGCTCATTTTTGTGTTTATTTAATTCTCTGTTTAAAAACACAATTTACCGTGTCAAGAAAACAGATTTCCATAATCATACTCTTCTGGAAGTTCCATTAACTTTAATTTTAAGTTATTTACTTGACATGTTTACGTGTCGTGTCCTTTCGTATTTCTTTTCTCGCATTTGCCTCAGTTTAGTTCTTTGGCAACATTTCAGTTCATAGTCATCTGACAGATGCTATTCATCAAATTTTATGTCTTTTTATTTTAAACGTTTCTTTTGGTTGAATAGACTCTACCAATGAGTCCGGAGTGTCCAAGAAAGTCGGTTTAGGCTTTCCTAATATTTAATTCGGACTCTTATATGTGAAAAGGCAAAATGGTCATTTACCATTTTACGCGTCATATTTTTCTGTACTTTGTTTCGTAATTTGGACTCCATTTTTGAGTCCGGGATGTCAAAGAAAGTAAATTTAGGTCTTCTCTGATTCCATTTTGGCCTTAGGGGTACCAAGGGTATTTTGGTCATTTTACCCTTTTACGTGTCTTTATTTTTCGGGACCCCGTCTCGTGTCGTGGACCTCACCATTGGACTCAGAAGGTCCAAAATAGTAAGAATACACTAATAACTTGTAAATTTTGGGTCAGGGGTATTTTGGTCATTTACCCCTTACGTGTTTTTATTTTTTGGGCTCCGTCTCGTAAAACGGACCCTACCATTAGTCTCAGAAGGTCCAAAATAGTAAAAATACACTATTCATAAGCTTAATTTGGACTTCATTTGCCCTATTTATGAGTCAAGGGTAAAATAGTAATTTAACCTTATTTATTAAATAATTAAATTAATAATTTAATTATTTAATTATTTTTCAGGGGCCTTAATGCATAAATTTTCCCTCAGTTGGGCCACAGTAGCATTTCTAAAAACTTCTGGGGTCAATCCGTAAATAGGTAAAGTGTTGGTTTATTTTATTTTTAATTAATTAAATAAACCAAAGGGTTCGGTCCAATTTTAAATGAACCAGTCCTGGTTCAGTCGCAAACCAACCGGTTTAGCCGGTCTGCTTACATGTGGCTGACGTCATCATGACGTCAGCCCTAGATCTCATTTTATTTAAACCGACACCCAAAACGGCGTCGTTGCATTTAATCGGTGGCAAGCCCAGAGGCTGCCACCTGTCCGAGTCGACTCAGCCCCCATTTTTAAAACGAGTTGACTCGCCTTCATCTTCCCCACAAGACCCCCTCTGAAAACCCTAATCTCCGAATCCATTTCTTCCTATTTCGTGAATTTCTACTCAGCCAACCTCCACTGTTTTGGTCCCATCTTATCCCTAAGAGATAAACGAGTAGATTGGCATTCGTTTTGGAGTTTAAAACTCCTTCATATGTTCGGTTTTGAAGTGGATAATCCGAACTGTAAAACCTATGGTTCATGCTTATTTCTTAACCATTTTTGATGAGATTTGGCTTGTTGTGATCCCCTCTTCATGAGGATCTATACCTTGTTCTTAAATATCGAGTTAACACAAAGTTTAAAAGGGTTGAGTCTTACACCCGTAACCTGCAACTGATTATTTGAGGGTCGATTTTCGAGCTTCAAGGTCGCGGTTGATGGTTTTTAGCATGCTTGTAGGGTCTACTAGAGGTCCCTATACACCAAACAAGGTTTGGTTTCCCTCGGGTCAGACCTGCTTCATGTAAGGTCATCCATGGCGACTGCTCATGGGTTTCATGTTTTTAGGTGTTTTAAAGCTTAAATTTTCATGCTTGTTATGATTAGAATGTGTTCTAGACATTATATATATATAATGGAAGCTTAAATCAGTTTATATGTAGAGAAATTCTAGAGAGGGAATTTTGACAGTTTTGAACATTCTCACCTTTTTGGTTGGGGTTTTCCTCCTTTTCTCTCTGATTTCCTTCCTCTTCTTCTCCTTCAGTTCCCTTCTTTTGGTTTCTTTCATGAGAGATCAACATGCATTGCATGTTTGGCTTTTAAAGTAAGGGTAGCCGACCTCTCTCTCTCTTCATGTTCTCTCTCTCTCTACAGCTATCTCTCTCTCTCTCTACGTTCTGAATTCTAGCCCTACACAGCTCTCCCATCTCATTAATTTTTAACTTTTTCTTTTTTCAACTTTACATTAAATTTCACAAGATATTTATACATATATATACATATACACATATATATACAAGACACACACACACACACCAGCCGACACACACACACACATTCACACTTGTTCACTTTTTACTTTTTAACCTTTTCATATTTCATTCATTTAATATATATATATATACATATATATACATTTAATTAATATATATATATCCATTTTCTTATAATTAATTAATTAATGTAATAATTAATTAATTATATATATATATAATTTCCTTTCTTCGTAATACGTGTCATGTGACCCGGTATTCCGGGTCGGGATATTACAAACTTGATCTCCTTGATTGATGCCAATCGACTTGTGATTATTTGTTCATGCTTGTACCTTGGGTTCGACCTATTTATCTATATTATGTTGTGATCTTGACTTGTGGATACCTGAGCATATTTGCACCATCATATATATACCGTGCCATGATCTTGTGATATATCTTGTTGATGGAAATCTTATTGATCCACACACTTATGTCTCATTGAACGAGGTTTTGGCTATTTCACATGATTGTATATCCTGTGTAGAAATTATTGATCATGATATTCGGTATGAACACGGGGGTTGTGCTCAGTCACAACAGCCCATCTATTGCCAGATGCGGGGAAGACCTTTTGGGGTCTGTTGTGTCCTTCGGGACATGTTCTGTTGTGTCCTTCGAGACATGTTCTGTGCGTCCTTTGGCATTTGTAGTAAAAGAGCTCTAGCGCTATTCAGCTAGCCCAAGAGAGAGAGGCGGACCTGAATATGCGTGTTCTAGGGGGTATGCCGGGCCCCATTTTGTTATGCATCTGTTCTGTTAGAATTCGATATTAACATTTTGCATTGTTGGATGATCATATTTTACACCCTCTAAATGATCATATTATTTGCAAGCATGGAATACTTTTGATTGGCTGACGTATTATTGGTGGCAAGCAATTTGTTGTGTTAAGCTGGATTTCTTTGACTGATTCTCTCCTATATTATTCCTTGTGGGAATAAGCCTTTCTGGACCCTCAGGTCATTGTTGTTATATCTTAGTGACTGGCTGTGTATCTATCTGTTATCCCTTCTTCTATATCGTTGTGAACTAATCCTGACCCATGGCAAAGCTAGGAATTTACTTATTGAGCTTTGTTAGCTCACCCTTTATTTATAATCATTTTTTAGGTAGCTTATGACGGATGATATGCAATGAGATAACTAGCAGAACTAGTGAAGCAGAAATGATTTACACCGACGAGGTGAACTCCAAGTTAAGTTGACTACGTACTCTGTAAGGTTAAGTTCGCAATTTGTATAATAATGTTACATCATTAGTGATGAGGTTAGCCTAGTATGTTGGATCACTATGATTAAAATTGTACTTGGAGACATTCTGATTGTTGATCATTAGAGATAAGTTTGATCAGCTGAATTGTACTGGTGACTTCCGCTTTAAGTAATTCATTGATATAAAATAGACGTATTGGAGCATGTATATTGATACTCTAGAGATATTTGATGACTGATTCTAGACGTGCTCTGATGTGTCTGGATGAGTTGCATTTTAAATTTAAAAAGGTTTCAATTTTTGCTGCTTTGACCCTACATTTAGAATGCAATTCATTGTAAAGTTCAGAAGTGGCCTTTGGTTGGTCGCATTGACGGCGAAAAAAATTGGCAAGGTGGCCAACTGGCATCACATCCTCGAGATCCGCGTAGGGTGGGTTTCGGGTCGTGACACCAAAAATATAGACACGTGAAATGTCAAAATTACCATTTTACCCTTAGTAGTCCAAAAACTAGTTAAATGTTAGAGATAGCATATTCTAACTTTCTTAGACATTCTGGACTCAACGATGGAGTCCATTTTAGCAAACAAAGTACCGAAAAATGTAACGCATGAAAGCATAAAATTACAAAAATGCCTAAGTCACATATACGCTAATTAAGATCCGAAAAAGCTTAAATTGACTATATTCAATATTCCAGACTTGACGATGACATCATTTTAAGAAAAATAAGACTCGGTAACAAACTAAAAAATAAGACTCGATAAACCTGAATGAGTACTATTAGGGGGTAGTCGAGCCCTATTTGTTGATAGCATCTATTAGACTTATTTGTTTGTATCACATATCTTATACTTTGATTATACTCTGACGATGCACTCTTTGATTGTGGATACGCTTTTCAAACCTATCATTGGATTCGATTTGATATCTTATAATTTTTGGCAGCTGATATATTGTATGTGCTAAATCCCTATTTTTGACTTGCTAAATTGCTTACACTGCCTTTTTCAAGCTGCTTTAGGAATATGACTTTTGGGCCCACTGTTCATTCTTAATGATTCACTTTCCTTGTGACTAACTATTTTGTTATATCCTTTCACTTGCCATTTTGTTGCATACTCTTATTTAAGCTAACGCTAATCATGGTCGAGCGAGAGAATTTATTTATTGAGCAAAGTTAGCTCACTCCAGATTTATAATAATTTTTCAGGTAACACAATATGGGAGGAAATGCAATGATGCAACTAGTGGAGCTAGTGATGAGCTTGTGGGCAATGTTGACGACGTATAACTCCAAGTCATAATTTGAGTGTATATCTTGTACCATTGATCTTAATATTAGACATTGTGATATTGTAAGACTAGACATGATGTTAGACTTAAATGATGATTATGGTGATCAAAATTGTAGTTGGAGATATAGGTTGGATTGATGGTTGCTAGAGTTCGAATTGTCATCAGATGAGTTGCATATGTGTAACTTTTGCATTTAATACAAAAAAAAGTTTATCACTCTTGTGCAATTCATTTAATTTTGTACGGCATGTCCGAGTAACAGTGTCGGTCGTTACCTTTAATCCGCATAGGGTGGGTTACAGGTTGCGACAGTTGTGGTAGCTACAAGTTTAAAAAAGAAACTTGTTAATAGGGGGAGTTTGTTGTTGGATGGTCAGTCCTTTCATGTGAAATGCTTTTCTCACATCTTGAATATTATTATGAGGGGTGGAATTGAGGAGGTTAAGAAATCAATCCTCACTTTGAGAGAGTATGTGAAATATGTAAGAAGTCCCCCCTCTAGGTTGCAAACTTTTAAAAAATGTGTAGAAGAAGAGAAAATGAACACTAAGAGGGTTTTGTGCTTGGATGTTCAAACTTGATGGAATTCAACTTTTCTCATGTTGAACACTACAATTGAATACCAAAACGTTTTTGAGAGGCTAGAAGAGCAAGATGTGAGCTTCTCAATTGAAGTTAAGAATGCTAAGAAAGAGGACTATTGGATGATTATTAGAAGTCTTCATAAATTTCTAGAGCAATTCTATGTTATGACAAAACGTGTCTTTTGGTCCAAGTATGTGACTTCTAATTCTTATCTTCTTGAAATAAATAGAATCCAAGCCTTTCTCAAGAATTGGTCAAATAGTGGAGATGGTTTTTTTCAAAAATATGGCATTAAAGATGAAGATGAAATTTGATAAATATTGTAACATTGGGAAGATTAATCCATTGTTGATCATTGTCGTGGTTTTAGATCTGCGTTACAAGTTTATGTATGTGAAGTATTCTTTTAATAGATATTATTCCATTAGTGATGTTGATGCACATGTTCAAAAAGTTGAATTCGTGATGAAGAGCCTCTATGAGCATTATTCAACATGTGTCTTAGAAACAATAATGAAAGTTGATAGTGATGTTGAAAAGGGTGGTGAAACAAATGACAGTGGATGTGCAAGTGTAGAAGTTGATGAAGGTGAGGAAGATTGGCGTCAATACTTGAAGACGGAAATGGGTGTGGTCATTAAATCAGAGTTGAATCATTATTTGGATGAAGTTGAAGATGTATCACCAAATTTTGACATTCTAGATTGGTGGAAATCTAAATCTTCGGCATATTGTGTGTTATCTCAATATGGCACGTGATATTTTGGCCATTCCCATATCCACCATCTCTTCGTAATCCACTTTTAGTACTGGTGGTCGAGTACTTGACCAATTTCGTAGTTCATTGACTCCAAAGATTGTAGAATCTTTAATTTGTGCACAAGATTGACTAAGGAGTTCACCAACCCCGATTGAAATTGAAGAACAATTAGAGGTGCTTGAAGAGCTAGAACCAAGTAAGCAAATTTTCGATTACACTTTATTTTCCTTCAAATTTTATTATTGTAAAAGTTTAAATTTACTCTCTTTTTTTTGAAGCCATAACGGATGATAATGGAGCTATTTCTCTTTTGCATTGAAGAAGTAATGGTTGAAAGAATTGTTCCATTTGAGATTTTGAGGTAAATTACATCCATTTTATTTTTTGGATTATGTTATCAATTTGTGTTATCACATATTAATTTATATTCTCATTTTTTTTAAGGGAATGGCAATGAATGGAAATGGGTCAAAGAGAGCACATGGGAGTTAAGACAACAGTTGTAATTTTTTTCATTTACTTTCTGTTAAGTACTTTTTCCATTATGGATTTTATGTATTAAGACAATGGTTGTGGGAGTGGGACTTGTGATTGGTGCAGTGGCTTTCTGTTTGTGGCCCTGAGACCTGTGGTTGTGTCCTGTGGGAGTCACAGTGGGTGATGCTGCTGTTATGGGACACTGGATGTGATTTCTATTTAGTGGCTGCTATGGTACAGTGGATGTGGTTGTTATTTTGTGGCATGTCGGACATTGGTTGTGGCACAGTGGCAGTGGCTGTGACAATGGTTCTATTATGCTTTGTGTTTCCTGCTAGTATTTTTTGTATTAACAACAAAACTTGAGACAGTGGTTGTTGTTGCTAGTATGTATTTCTCTGAATGTGAATTTAGACCCTATTTTTGTGGATTAGTTTTCTTTTTTTTATCATAGGCCAATTACATGAATTTGCTTAGATTACATGTTTGAAACTAGCTCTTAACAGTTAACAGTGGTATATATAGGGTGTCAGACAATGTTGCCAGGGACCTGTTTCCGTGTGTTTGCTTGAAGTGCCTCGGAATTGATAGTGCATGTAATATTGAAGGTAATAGTGCAGTTCAGCAGTGGTTTTCAGATTGAAATTAATAGTGCAGCACATTCTTAAGTTCATCGGTCAGGCAACCCGACCAAACCGAACTGTAACCCGAGATCAGCCCGAACAGTTGGGCAACCCGAGCTAGCCTGAAACACTACAAATTAAACTTGCGTTGAGCTTGGGCCTACCATCGGGCTCGGGACTGGCCTGGGCAGCCCTCAAACCCAGCCTGGCCTGGCCCGGCCCGGCCCGACTGACTTGCACCCTTAACTTCAATGTCATGTTTGTGTAGCTCATAGAAACCCATTTTTCTAAGGATCAGTGCTCCAACACATTCACAAGTCATGATTTTTCTTAAGCATTCTACCAAACACATCGACAAGAAAGTTGGCTCAGTAAACTTAGTGAGTGAAGAATATACTTGGCATGTAAATTTAATACACTTAATCAGGCTTAGTGTCTTTCTGAGTTCAACTTAGTGGTATCCAGGACAAAGTTGCGTGCTTTAGGTTAGAAGTTCAAACCCCAGTATGCAACTCTTGGATTTAGGTTATATAATGTACAATAATTAAATAAAATAAAGAGAGAGAGAGAGAGAGAGAGAGAGAGAGAGAGAGAGAGAGAGAGATTCACTTGCAAATAGAATGGCAAAAAATTTATTACTAATCTCTCTAGGTACTAGGAAACAAATCCATGCCACAACGTCCTATACTTGTCTTTGAAATAAAGATGCAAAAAGGACAAAAATAGGAGGGGCAGCGGAATACAAAAACATAGAAAGGAAAAAAAAATGCAGGCATCTGAGTCTGACCTAACCAGGGGGCCATTTCATCTGTCTCCCACCAAGCACATGCAAGTGGAGATGGTAAACTGATTGACCTAGGGACGGAAAGAGAGAGTCAGCACAATTCTGCATCATGGAATCAATTAAAATCCAACTTCTCTTTTTCTCTATTTTCTCAGCAACCAAACAAGTAATCAAAAGAAACCGAAATCGAAAAAAATGAAATTATAGCTTACATGCAGTAGGACCGCTGTTTATAACAACACGGAACCCATCAAGGATACCTTCTTTCTCTGCCACTATTTTGGAAGCATAGAGAAGATGACCCAATATCTCTTCATGTCTTGCTTCAGCCTAACAGGTAAGAATACAATCAATTGAAACACCAATCCAAACCCAAGATCCATTTATTATGAAAAAGGGAAAAAATTGAAATCGTTGTTTTATTCCAGTTTGGCTATTAGTGGATCACAAAGCCGTTCAGTTTGCCCTGACCTAGTTGGTTTGGAGATGAATAGGATTTTAAGGGGTAATATTTATTTGGAACTTCTCGAAGGGTAGAATTAATGAATAATTTTCTGCCTCATCAGTAAGAGTAGTGACACTATTATTTTGTTTGCTATACCCCAGTTTTGGAATTCTTTAAAAAAAAAATTGTTTCTTCACTAAATATTTGAATCTACTTATGAATACTAAGCTCATTTTGTGACATGGACAAGAAATGCTTCTAGCAAAAATAGAAGACAATGTGGGGACATTATACCTTTAGTATGACAAATGAATGGAATAAAATCTGTAGAACTGAAAGTAGAAGCATCAACGTGAAGTTGCAGTGCCTGAAAAGAACCTTTATTGACCGGTGCAAGAGGTAGGGAATTCGAGACAATACCCACTGTGAGGGGGAGTAAGCTACAAACGCTATAATGTTAGTGATGTTTCAACATGGACTGACTACTGAGTATTTTTTTTTGCATACTTTTAGGCTTTGTAAGAGAAGAAAAAAGAAGGAAAAATAAGAAAGAGAGCATTTTTGCAAAATAGGAGGTTGAGTAATTCAAAATTACACAAACACCAATGTCAAAATATTCATAATAGTCTAACACCTCTTCCCCCAAGCTAGTGTATAGATATTGCAAATGCCCAGCTACCATAAAACACTATAAAAGACCTTGTCACTCCTTTAATCAAAAACACCAGCCAGTTGTTCTCCAATTTTCACAAAAAAAATGTAAATAATACCATAGCTCAACTTCAACTTCTCTTTAATAAAATGATTGTCTACTTCTATATGCTTGGTTTGATCAAGTTGAACTAGATTATGAGCAATGTTGATAGTGCTCTTCTACTCTGCTTTTTTTTTCTTTTTCGTGGGGGAGTGGGGATTCATAAATATACCAGTTAGCAAGTTCTTAAATTTTTATTTAATGGTCTTGTTATTTTGATATCTTAATAAATATTGTTATAATTTGAGTGTTTTTATGCCAATTTTGATTGAAATAATGTTAAGTTTTTATTATATATTCATATTAAAGAATATTCAACGTGTCCATGTCCTACTTTTGTGAGAAATGTCGTGTCCGTGTCCATGCTTCTTAGCACACTGCCAAGCATGCAGAAGTCCTAAAAGAATGGCCCAATAAAACTCATGAAAGACAAAAATAGATAGAATATAACATATAACCTTGCCAAGCTGTGTTAACCCATCCCTAAACTTTGGAATGACTAAAACATGAACAGGAGCCTGTGGGTTGATATCCCGAAATGCCAAGACCTTTTCATCCTCGTATACAATGGTGGAAGGGATCTCCTTAGCAATGATCTTGTCAAATCTATCACAAAAAAAGAAAATAATAATAATTAATGAAACATGTTTAATGAATTGCAAACATCAGAATTCTAAATAAAGTGAATAACCTACTGCCTGGAATGTTTGAAATTTTAATCGGAACATCACAATTTTGAAGAGGGTCAAACTAAATATGCTTTTATTTCATCTTTTCACTTATTTTCATCAAATATAGACGAGTTTGAGACTTTAAGTAGCTTTCAGGAATTTTGAGATATCGTGATATATTACAAATGCTGATAAACACACATAATTAATCATAATTATCTAAAGACAATGACATAATTTTAAAAGATCTTGCCTAATAACTGATAGGGAACAAGGACCCTACAAGGCTATTCATATGTGATCCTGGACGATAATTTATTTTATGTATTTTTATTTTATTTAGAGCTTATTTATTTTAAGACTTAATCTATTTTAGGATTTGATTTAACACTCTTTATTTTGGTGATTGGGTCCTTTTTGGTATTTTTTCCCCTTTTAGGTTTTGCCTATAAATAGGCTAGTTGTAATAGGATTTGACAAACTTTGATTATTGAATATTGAATTTGGAATATTAAGATATTAGATTTCTCTCTTCACGTTTTCTCTTCTCCCATCTTCTTTCTCTTTCTCTATCTTTCTTCTCGTCTCTTTTCTCTCTCTTATTGTCCTGCATAACAATCCTTGCATTTTCTACCTAATCGTTTTCTTACATTGGCTTTTACATTGCCTTTTCAAGGCATGGTGCAAAAAGAAAGTTTTAGATATGCATTGGTGTTAAATGCAAAGATATTGTTTACATCCTACCAATGCTCCGACGCTGATTGGATGTGGCCACGTGATTAAAGTGGCTGTGAGCTTGGAACCTTATGATTTGTACAAGTATTAGAGTGAGCCCATTGGGATAAGTGGTCTACACGCTGCTAACACATGTGAAAAGGGAATACTAATCCCTAAGTCGAGGAAGTGATGAAGCAAAGACCAAGGCAACATATGCTAGGCACATAAGAAGCATGAATACGAACATGGGACACGGATACGACATGACATACACAAGGGATTTTTCTAAAGAGTAGGATACAGACATGTTAAGGATACGTTGAATAATATATATTTATTTATATATATGATGATTTAATCTAATTCTAAGATTATTTCAATTAATTTCAAGATTACTTACCAAAAATTAATATTAATAATAATAAATTTATTTTATGATATGTTTTTTTAAAAATTAATATAATTTTTTTGAACTAATTTAGAGATATAAAATAAATATATTAGTGAAGTACACAAATTAAAAATTAAATATATAAATTATTATTATTTGATCCAATAAATAATAAAGAAAATAAAAAAATATTATTTTAAAACTTTTTAATAATAAAAGTTAAGAAAAAATTAAATACAAATTCAATTAATTTAAATATAAGAAAAACCTTATTAATAGTGATAAAAAACTAATGTTAACATAAGTTAAGGGAGGGGAGTGATGCGTGGGGTAGGGGTGTGGGGGATTGTTTTTAACACGTCAAGATAAGGGGAAGGGAGGGCATAAAAAAGAAACAAATCAGGGGGGGGGGGGGGGGGGGGATTTCGTAAAAAAAATGATCGGAAGGATCAATCGATCGACTTAAGAGAGAGAAGAAGAGAGAGAATAATCGATCGAGACCTAGAGAGATTGCAGAGAAGAGGAGGTACCTAGAGATCTCACACAAACAGCAATTAGGCTCTTCTCTTCTCTCTTTCTTTACCTTCTTTAACTCCTTAATCAATTTTTTCCCTATTTTTTTCAAAACTCATCTTCCTTCACCATTCTCTATGTCTAGTCATGTCCTGACGTGTCGGAAACGTGTCCTAAATTTTGAAAAATAAAAAGAAATTCGACTTCTCAATTTAACGTGTTGGAGACCGACACTCTCACATCCCAGACGTGTCAGTGCTTCTTAGCTAGGCACTCTATGAGGAGAGACTTGGACGTCTACTCAACCTGGATGAATAGTAGCAGTATGAAGTAGTAGGCTAAAAGCACTCCTTCAGAACGTGGAGCACATGGGGATCATGGACGATGTGCAAGCAAACATAGATGTCCACTATGACATGGTGCTCAAATTGGGGAGTATGGGCAGCTTCATAGAAGATATGCAAAATATGGGAAAACAACCAACCTCAAAGGCCTATAAATACGAGAATTCAAGATGAAGAAGATACCCGCGTCAATCAACATTCAAACATACCTCAACCTAGCATTTATCCTAATTTAGCCTAGTCAAGCATACCTTAGGATTAGTAGCAACTTAGCTTCACTACCTTCTTTTTCACTTTATGTACTCACCACCACCATCACATAATCTATAACTACAATCCTTTTTATTTACGTCCATTACTTACTCAGGTAAGGTACTTTCATGTGTTTATGAAATATATTTCTTTATTCATCTTGTTAATTGCCCTACATTAAAAGTCTTCGTTCTTCGAGGTAAGGGAAACCTGCAAGGACGGGAGATTCCCTACTTCCTTATAATCTTCTAATCAACCACACACACTCGCAACATCATGGATCGAACATTTGGCACTACATATGAGCCCATCCAGTTGTGGTACACCCGCACATGATCACTACTATTTATTGAAGAGCTTTACAAGCCAAACATATTTTTGGCACACCCAAGGGATGCCAAGGGTGACTACATACAATAATGGAGTGGATGTTTTGGCCACAGTCCTGTTGTTTATCAAATAAATCAGCTAGAAGAGGAGATGCTGATTTGGATGATGAGATATAGTGCCTGGATAGCGAGAAATGCCAGGTTTGTAAAGTTATGTTGAAGAGTATCCCAAAACAAACCAGTGTCTATGTGTGGACTATTGTTCAACAGTGTTGAATATGAAAAGGCACATTATAACACAATGGTAGACCAAGTAGAGAAGAAGACTCATCACTTTGACCTAGTGAGGCGTAATTTGATTACACAGACATGTAGGGATATGGCAAACACTGCCAATTGTTGGAATGGCTAGAGTTTTTGGATGCCAACAAACCAAGGATTTTGTCGAACGGAAAGCCCGATGACAAGTCAGCCATGGCATGTTGAAGAGAGTACAAGTGAACCGAGCAAGTTGCCTACTTCGAGGGAAGGGCGGGAAAAAAGAAAAGGTCAGGAGTTAGCAGTCAAGAGCAGAAAATAGATGACCCTTCTTCTCCACTAATGGGTATCTATAATCAAACTAAAGCACAAAGGGAAATGGCAAGGTCAGCAATATTAGGTGCACTTCAACTATCTCAGGGGGCATAACATCGTGTGAACGTCAAAAGGGAAGGGATCAAGACTTCCAAAGAATGGTGCACAAGGAACGTCCTTAGGTATGCCAATTAACCCCAACGATTTAAAATTGCCTAAAATAAATCCTAACCCTAGATCATGGCCAAAGAAAATCTTGGAGGATCAAGACCTACCATGGATTTCTAAGGCTCATTAGCACAGGATCCAATTAAGTTGGTTAGGAAAAACCAATTGGCCAAAACCAAACAACAGTATCAACACACTCATGCTTGAATAATACTTATGCATCAAAAGAAATACGACATTCGTAACAAAATTAAATAAGTTTAACGGCGCAAAAAAGTATCATAATTATGCAATAGGAAATTGTTTGAGTTAAAAGTTCAAAAGAATAATTTAGAAAAAATCAGACTTGGCTAGTTTTCGACTGAAGGTTGTCCCAAATGGCTATTGATTGGATTTGGATGGCAATATTGCAAGCCCTCTCTCACGCCCATGTCTCAACTTCGGTCGCCCTCTTTTGCAAACTGCCTGGATCAAGGAATAAGCTTTGGAGTTCCTAACAAAGTTTGTCGACTTCTTGTCGTATGGCATGTCGACAGTTGATCAGACGGGCAATCTCTTCAGCTAAGCAGTGATTCTCTTCAACTAGTATTGACTAACAAGCCTTCACACAGTGATCCTCTTCGGCTAAGTGTCAGAGTGAGCCCGTTAGATCAATGGCATGCACATGTTCACATAGCGAGCTGAGGAAACGATGAAGCAACAGCCAAGTCAACAGATTCTGGGCACTGTAAGGGGAGAGACTTGGATGTCTACTCAACCTGGGTGGATACAAGGTTTTAAAAAGTGGTATCAATATACGTAATGGTCAAGGTCGTGATGTAACAGAATCGGGAGTATCGGTCAATACGTAACGGGAATCGGATACCACGACCGTGAATTTATTTTTGTCACTAGCAACCCCTATAATCTAAATAATACACGTGTTTTGACCTTAGTTTATCACATTATAATGTAATTAAAGGTTTTTAAGGATGTTATAACACCTACAAACATGTTTTCTTAATTGTATTGGTTCAATTGTTCTTTTTTTTTCTCTTTTGTTTTTATAATTCATATAGTAAGTAGTATCGTACTAACTAATAAATTAATAACTGTTGTTAATAAATAAATTAAAATTACTAATTGTAAATTTTTTAGTCAACAATATGCATATGCACTAATTTATTTAGCCAATAACTATTACTTACTCTAAATATTACATCAATAATACTTGGTTAAAATTTTATTAATTTTGTGGTTAATAAATTAAACATCATTAACTACTAAATATTAATTTATTGTTTAGTCATTATTATTTTCTAATTTTATGTTTTTAATCAATAACTATTAATTGCTAATTATTTGTGAATAATTTTTTTCTAATTTCTACCTCTTTTTTGGTTAAGTTTGTTGTTAAAAAAAACTTAAAAAATACAGTGACAACCAACAGTGACAACCAATAAGTAAATAAACTTTTATCGACCAAAAAATAGATTTTTAGTAAATGAAAAATAAAAAATCTCTTTTCCATTTTTATTGAAACCCGAAAAATAAAAATAAAAAAATCAGCAATTTGTTTAGAGGGAAACCAGCATGCGACTTTAAGGAAATAAATTAAAAAAAGAAAAAAGAAAGAAGGACCTAGAAGCCAACGTCATTAGTTGGCTTGATCAAATCCCCCACCCTAGTCCCCACACGCAAACACCCATTCCCAAATCCAAGTCCCAAACTCCCCATCAGTTCTCACGAAACGAAGTCACTAATAGAAGCCATCTTCTATTCCTAGCCGAAATCGAAAAAAGAAAAATAAAGCATCTTCAAATTACATACTAGTTGGCTCGATTGAAAGTTTTAGAACAGCTTAATAATAGATTGGAAGTTTTGGAGAAGTAGAACTCAATGAGCGGTCTCCAAAAACAGCAGGGATTCTTCAAAAACTTCAATCTATTAGTTGCAACTTGCAAGGGTTTCTCAATTCTCACTTCTCTCAAGCTTTGAAGGAGAGAAGAAAATAAAGGAAACTTTTACCAAAAATAAAATTGCAAAAGGATCAAAAGAAGAGGTCAGTTTTAGACTCTCAGTTTGCTTTTTTTCACTTCAGTTCACTCCCCGTCTCATACTCTGTGTTGCTGCTTTTTTTTTTTGCATGTGGTGTTTGTTGTTGTGACGTGAGTAACAAACGTTACAGAACCATAAGGGATGTTATGTATGGGATTTTCTCTCACAACGATTTATCGGTGTGTAACCAAATCAGTAGGTCAAAAGGTCATTACGTAATGACCGATATTTAATACCATGGGTGGAAGGCTAAGGGCTAGGAAGCACCGACATGCCTGGAAGCCTGAGGTGTCGATGTTCGACACGTCTGGGGCATGGACACGTGTCCGACACGTTAAATTTGAGTACTTGTATTTTTTATTTTTAAAAATTCTGAACATGTTCAAGACACGTTGATGGTGAAGGAAGACGAGTAATTCAACAGAAAGAAAAAGAAAAAGAAAAAAAAAAGAGAAGAGAAGAGGGGTAGCTTACCTGTGAGAGGGAAAGCCAAATACCAAGTACCACCACCACCTTCTTCTTCTTCTCTCTGTGATCTCTCTCTCTCTCTCATCGGATAGATCTCACACCCCCCTTTTTCGACGAAACCCCCCCCCCCCTTCTTTTAGTTTGACCACACAAAACCACCCCACCCTAACCTTTCGACATGTCACACACATCCCCCACCTTTGTAACGTGTCCCCTTACGTTTTAAAAACACTATTTTTAATTTATAATATTTATTAAACTCTTTAAATTAATTTAATTTATATTTAATTCTTTTTTTAACTTTCATTATTAAAAAGTCAAAAATAATAATTCTACCACTTTCATCTTATTATTTGTTCTTATTTGTTAGAACAAATAATAATAATAATTTGTGTACTTCACCAATATTCATTTTATATCACTAAATTAGTTTAAAAAATTACATTAACTTTTATTAAATCAACTTAATAAAACTTGTCCTAAAATAAGTTTTTTATTGTTAGTATTATTTTTTGATAGGTAGTATTGAAATTGATTGAAATAATGTTAGAATTGCATTATATGATCATATATATATATATATATATATATTATTCAAAGTGTCCGTGTCCTTTTTTTTTTTTAAATCTCGTGTCAGTGTGTCTGTGTCCGTGCTTCTTAGGCTAAGAGGCATGATAGCATGGAAATCCAAACATGAGGACACCCATTAATTGAAAGGTATAAGATTACAATGTCTATGGACATGGGCGTCTAGAGACTTAAGGCTATGGCCATGTGTCTAAGTAGTTCTGGAATGTGGGAAACATGTCAATTATAGTCAATGCCTCTTCCATACACAACTGATATGTTCAGAATGGCAGCAGTGTGAAGCAATAGGCTGAGAGCACTCCTTCAAAACGTGGAGCACATGGGGTTCATGGACGATGTGCAAGCATACATAGACGTCCACTATGACATGATGCTCAAAGTAGGGAGTATGGGCAGCTTCATGGAAGATGTGCGAAATAGGGAAAAACTGCCACCCATAGATTCTAGCATTTATCTTACTTAATCCTAACACACCTTAGGAGTAGCAATACTTAGCATCACCAGCTTCTTCTTTTTCACTCTCTGTACTCACCACTACCATCACATAACCTGTAACTACAATGGTTTGTATTTACGCCATAAGTTGTATCCATTAGTTGCTCAGGCAAGGTAATTTCATGTTCTTAATGAAATATATTTCTTTGTTCATCTTATTAGTCAGCCTACATTAAAAGTTCTCCCTTTTTTAGGTAAGGAGAACCTATGGGAAAGGAGATTCCCTAATACATCCTTCTAATCTCCCAATCAACCACACACTCATAACATCAAGGATCAAATGTTTGACACTACATGTGAGCCCATTTAACTCTGGCACGCCCACACACAATTAATAAATAGAGAGTTTCAGGGCTAAACGGGATAGTGTTCCATGTGTCAATCTTTATCAAAACAGCAAGCAGTAAACATTTTCTTAAGCTTTTTTTATTTTATTATTATTATTATAAAAAAAAATTGTAAATGATTCCAATATTGTATAACTTTGAAACTGTATTGGCGCCTTTTTAGAATATACAATTTCACAAATTATTTTGATTTTTTCATTACTTAAAATATTTATAAATTTAACATTGACTTAGTAGAAGCTTTTACAAATTCGAGAATTTGAATCCATTATGTCTAAATTGAAATCTTTCAGGACTGAATTGCATGATATAGCAAATACAAGATACCACATGAACGTCAACAGACAAGAAGTATATATAATACATGGTAGGAGCTCCACTGTCAACATTGGCTGCAGCTGCTTTGGCAGAAGCCTCCTCATCATTTCTAGCATTAACATGAGACATGGCTCTGAAAAAACAAAGATAAAATCAACAATAATTATAGCTTTAACATGAGAGATGGCTCTGAAAAAACAAAAATAAAATCAACAATAATTATAGCTGTAACATGAGAGATGGCTCTGAAAAAACAAAAATAAAATCAACAATAATTATAGCTTTTGTAAAACCAATTAAAATAAAATTCCTCAACACAAATGCAAGATGAAACATGAATTGACAAAAGAAAAAAAAACTATTGATGTAAGCCACACATGTTGAAAAGTTAGAGCATTGACCTAACAGAACACATCCCATGGTTTCTTGACCATTCTGTACAGCACATCATGTAGTAAGGCAAACTAGCATTTATCCATATAGCCAATGCTTTTAAAAGAATTTTCAAGACGGGTAGTGTAGGAAAAAAAGTTTCAAGGCACAAAAAATAAAGTGAGCCTCTTGGGAAGCATATGCTTTAGGGGGCTAGGCTATACTCAACTCAACAAAGCCTTATCCTAATTATTTATAGTCGGCTACATTAATCCTATCTCGCCATTCTTTTCTATTTAAGGTTATTCTTTCCGTTAAACCACCTATTACCATAACTTTTTTAACTACTTCTAAAGTTAATTTTGGCGGCCTTCACCTCCTAGCATAACCCTGCCAATATCTTTAGTCTTTTGTATGTGTCTTTTAATATATATGTCTAAAACTATCAACCTATGTTGTGATATTAGGCTTTCTCCAAGAATAATTTTACAGTCTTTGCATAATAGTCGATCTATTCTTCTAGTTAGAAAAAAGCTTATTTGACTGTTATTTGCTCCACTTTTAAAGGTGATTAAATGGTCATCTCTCTTTTTACAGTGTGTTTTTGTAATCATAAAATCATATGCAAGTGCGAAATCTAGTATTCTCTCCCAACCATCATTCCTGTCTCTAAACCCGTAACCCCCATGTACCATCTCATATCCTCTACGATCTTTTCCTACATGCCCATTAAAGTCATCTCCCAAAAAGTGCACTTTTATGCACAAAAGGCGCATGCCTCACTAGAGGAGAAAATTCACCATTTTATTTCATCTTTTTAATTATTTAGTGTGATTTGAAGAATGTTTTATTGTAAGGATGTTTACTAAGGTTTAAAATTTTAACTACAATTAAGACTTATAACACTAGTTATGAGTGTCCTATTAAAAAAAAGAGTCATTCGGTTTCAAATATCTTCATGTCTTACTTTCCTTTCTCCTATTTTTGTTCCCCCCTACATTTCCAACATACACAATTTTTTTTTTCCTTCACAACTTATTCTTTTAGTTATAGTGGTCTACAACCTTTATTTGTGTATTAATTCTTAGCATGTGTTTTCTACTTAAATTTATTAATTATTTGTTATTTTTTACTCATGTTAACTGTTTTTAAATATATTTTACATTTTTAATATAAAATTCAGAACTCACAAAGCTTAAACCTCAACACGTACCACACAGAATACAAGATAGATCTTCCAAAGAAGAAGGCATTTTTTGAATAAGCCAATTCATTTGCAAAAAAACATCCAATTGGAGAGCAATAGTCATACTTCTAATCATCCAAGCTACCAAAAAACAGAACGCCTCCTCATATGCTTTCGCTTTTAAAACGCTGCATATAAGACCGATTCCTTCTGAACTGCTAACATTCTAAGTTTGTGCTAGTGTAATTTTCTTTTATTATCAATTCATTGAGAAAAAGTACTGTCCTTGACAGAAAGTACAAAAAGTTCTTAAATGGCAGCCCAGTTGCTCTTGCTGGCCCATCCTGGCCTCAGCTTCTCTTCATATGTAGTAACGTTGGAAGCAAGAAAGATTAGGTACAAATTTGTTATTGTAAACTATTGTAATGCCCAAATATGGTACATCACAAGCTATAATTTATTCTGAAATTACATAAGCCCCTTTGCTGAGTTGTCAGGCTTACGTTTGCTTTTTCAATTCGACATTGTCAAATGCCAATATTTTTCATATTAAGTTTCTTACCCCATAAGTGCTCTCATTGAAATTTTGGGGGGGGCAAAGGGTATAGTGACCTTTATGAACCTGCACAGGCAGCCAAGTTGGCCAATGTGATGGCTTAGGATCTCTCAGACCTTAACTATCATTCTGTACCTCACACGGTATAAAATAAAGACTGATAGTTCATGTTTACATTAGTTATTATGAAACGGTGTGGCTAGTAAAAAATAAAGAAACATAGACTAAGCCCTAACTAAGAAGTAAGAAATCACAGAATTGAAGTTAGTCAAAAGCCATGGCAACAGACAAAGCAACCTAGCTACAATTACTTATAAAGCACCTAGCAGGTGTGCCTACTAGGCCAATCAAGCTAAGGAGGCTATTGCCACCACAATCCATCAAGTTGTAATAAGCTTATGTGTCAAGTTTTTATTTCTGAGCATGGCCATTGGTTTCAGGCTTCAAGTGGATCTCTACAAGTTCAAACATGCCAGATGAACCCCACTTCATTCAAAAAGTATGAAGTTCCATAAACATCAATCAGATTCAGGTCAGTTGAACTGTCCGAGACTTCTAAAGTGGTGTCTCTTCAATCTTCACTGATTGGTCGAGTCCAATAGGGGTATGGTAGTATAGGGATAGGATATGCACACAATAATAATATCCAACAACAGCATATTAACCATAATCTGTTCCATAAATAAATGACAAGCAAGATGGCAAAATTTGGTATCCTTAATCCAGGTATAACAATTTTTGCACAAAGTGTTAATATTGTCAGAACAAAATTATCACTGTATAGCACCACATTGTACAATTTTGTAGAATTGTCATCTATTTTTAGCGAATTACCAAGAACACGCAAAAGAAATTTGAAGAAATAAAAAATTTATTGAAAAAGTCTTGGTACAATATTTCAGTAGATTCATAGCACAACACACAGCAGCAGTAATTAAAATGGGTTGGAATGCATATATACCTACGAAAGTGAAGAGGAAGAGGAAAGAGCCGCTGCGTATGGCGGATGGAGAATTCAATTCTTGAGGTTTTAATAGTTGACAAAGCTCGCACAGTTGCTGGACCCCTGTTTATAGAATAACCCAATTAATTGAATTCAATAAAGAGAAATTAGGTATAGAGATAGAGATGTAGGGATTACTTTAGTAAATGGAAGTGGAAGGAGTGTATTGCAGCTGTCGCCATGTATTTGAAGCACACTTGGAGACTGCGATACTGGATGATGATGGTGTACATTTACTTTTTGAAGGTGTTGGTTATGAATCTTATGCCCGGCCTCGCCCACGCTCGGCTCATCTCTTCTAAGCCCTACTAATCATTTTTCAGGTCCGGCGGCCCAGAATATTTGACGCGCACACATATACATTGTGACAGTGAAAAGTCCCACTATAACTTCCATGGTCACTTTTTTTTTTTTTTTGAGAAAAATACTAAAATAAATTTTTAAAAAAATTTTTTCAATCTAAAAAATTTATGATATATTTTTTCTATCTAAAAATTTCAATACAAAAAGATTCAATTGTTAACTTTCATCTTAATACTGTTAAAAAATATTCTTGATTATACTAAAATGATCTTCAAGATATATTTTAGAATAAAAAATCTATAAAATAAAATTTTCAATCCTAAAAAGTCATAACATTTTATAAAGTAAAAATTTATTTTTTAGGCATTCTAGATAAATAAAAAAATGTTATGTTTTTTTTTTTTGAATTGAAGAATTTGTTGTATCTATTATTTAGTATTTTTTAAAATGTATTTTGAATGTTATTTTGATCTAATCAATAATATTTTTTATAGTATTAAGATGAAAGTTAACAATTGGACTTTTTATATTGAAAATTTATTTTTTGGATCTTTTAGATAGAAAAAATATAGCATAGACCTTTGGGATTGAAAAAATTATTTTAACGAACTTTTTAATATTTTTCCTTACTTTTTTTTTGGATAATTATCGGAACATCTCTCCTGATAACTCGTTGCAAGCTAAAATCCAACTCCAAAATATTTGACATCTCAAGTCCTAATTGTTTTTTAGACCAAGGACTAATTGATTGTGTCACTAATAATTTTTTTAAAATGACTATTTTATCCTTAATTGACATTCCAATTCTTTCAACTCTCAATCTCCATCGGTCATTAGTCCACCGCCACTTATAGCTCCACCACCATATTCTTTGATGTTGCTTGTTTCTGATCACTGTTAAACTTCTCCTTGCTTCTTGCACGACGCTTGTTAGAGGGCCATCAGACTAGCTCCGGTGGTAACCGCTCCAATAATTAAGTTTGAAGAGAAAAACATGAAGCTTAAACTAAAAGAGAAGAATTCACTATGAGTTTTAGGGTGTACCTTAAGTCTTAATATATAGATTGTCTCTTACCCAATTCGAGTATGATTAGGAGTCTAAGATATTAGAATTGGAATATATCCATAAGTGAAAGTTTTCATATCGAACTTTGCCTCTTTATTCTAGGTTTGGACCATAGTCCGAAGGCAGTGAGCAGCTCATAGCCCAACACATCAGAATAGGCTAAACCCAAGTTAACCGGGTCCTAAACAAATGTGGCTTAAGAACTTCAGACCTGCAAGGACACATCAAGCAACTATGTTAGTGCTCAAATATGGTATATCAACTATTCCCCCTATAACATCCTAACCCAATATAATTAGGTAATTAGGACTAATGACTATTATCATTAGAGACTAGTCTTAAAAAGACAATAGACAACTTAATTGAGGTAATTAAACTATAAATTTGGTGAAAAGGCACATGTGTGTTGTAACACCCACCTCTAGCGAAATAGGTAATTAAGCACAATGTGTCGAGAATTACATAAATAAAAGAATATTTTTAACTTTTTGGACACTAAGCAGCCACATAGCCTAAACTAAGGGTTGGGCAAGGCACTAACACAACTCAATAGTGGACCATAACCCTGGTTAGGTCATCACCCAAAGTAGAGTCAAGTCAACCCTAACCTAAGGTCAACCTAACCTAACCTAGGTTAGTAAAACTAATGGTGACGTGATCAATAAATTACTAACCTTGTCACGTCCCCGAATTTTCATGAACCCGAGGTGTGAATAAGAATGATAAAATAAAAGATTTAGATTAATATATTTGTTTTTAATTGGCTTTTTACTTGTTAATCCCCAAGATCATGTCTTATGATGGCTTAAAGTGTAGGCTAAATATAGCCTAGGTGCTTTCATAACCCAACTTCAAGGTGGTGACCAAGCATGGTCCAAGTAGTTGCGTAGCATAACCTAAAATGATGACAAAGTATGGTCAAGGTTTAGTGGTCTAATATGGCCTAAGTAAAGGTCAAATATTTTCCTAAGTAGTGACCAAACATAGTCCCAAATGATGGCCAAACATGGCCCATAAGGGTGGCTAAACATGGCCAAAAAAAGTGACCAAACATGGCCCAAAAGGGTGGCCAAACATGGCCCATAAGGGATGGCTAAACATGGCCCAAAAGAGTGGCCAAACATGGCCTAGGGATTGGCCAAACATGGCCCTAAGGTGGTTGGCCAACATGGTTTAAGGGTTGGCCAAACGTGGCCCAAGGCAAGTGGCCAAGGGCTCGTAGCAAGGGGTGCAAGGGGGCTGCGCGTGCAGGGGTGTAGGCGTGCTAGGGGGGACAGGCATTGCGCGCGCGGGGGCATACGCTTGGGCTGGGCTACTGCTACTGTTTTACTATTATAATAGTGTATTTGCTACAACCTGATTTCTTGATTTTCTGAATTTGTTTCCAAAGTGCTGCAAGCTAATTTTTTTAATTGTTAACCTACTTCCTCAAGGTTTTTAACTCCCACTTTTTGGCACTTTTTCCTATTTATATATGGGCATTTTACACACCCAACAACTCTTTTTTTAATTCACAAAATTTTGACATGGTCTCCTTTGTTTTCTAAGCATTTTTCACCTAATATTTTACAACATAATCCACTACTCTTAAATTAGCTACCAAACTACATCCTCCTACTCAACTAAACCATTCATACATAATTTAAACAACAAAGTCATTCATTTATAATTTAAAACATACATCCACCATATATATATATATATATATGTATATACTTAAAGCTTAAGTGTTATGAGCTCCATGCTCACTACAAATTTAGGCCATTGCCCTTTGTTTCAATGTTATACAAAATTTTATAAGTTAATACATATGTTCTAAGGGCTTATGCCTTTATACAACAAAAAATATGCCATCAAGAGCCAAATGTTCTTCAAGGTCCATTTCCCCATCCATGCTTCAAAACTTCATCAAGTCTCATATGCCGGGAGTCTCATCTGTAATATGTAATCCCATATAGGGTAAGCACGACGACTTATATGACATAATGCTAATATAAAGAATAAAGGTAAGGCGGGGATGTGCAAAGTGAACATTTATAAGCTATATCCCCTCCAATTCAATGATGCAATGCAATGGCAATATGCATGACACACACATGTAACTCTATGCCCACCCATGCCTCGCTCCACGGTTCGCCCCCGTCAGCACGCAGGTACTATCATTGGCCAGATTTGGGTTTTTAACCACAGGATCTACACCCTCATAAGGCATAGCACCAAAGTGATCAACACACGCCATGTTTCCAAAGATTCAAGTATGCCAAGATGCCTTGAGTTTTCTATGCAATTTCAATGATGCATTTATCAAACCCATGGAGTGTGCCTTAAATAATGCATCATACATAAAACAAACTATAACTTTTAAATCACAAAACTTTGTCTACATGACATAGCATATAATCCAATCAATTAAACATATATTAATATTACATATTCACAACCTTACCAAATTCTCAAAGATTACACAAGTACACAAAGTATCAATACATTAAGCAAAACATAACTTTCAAACTACAAAACTTTATCTACATGAACATAAGCTAGAATGAAATAAATTATACATATATTCATGTTACATGTTCATCACTTCACCAAATTTTCAAAGAATACATAAGTACACAAGGTACCAACCCTAGGTTTTCAAAGTAACTATATGCTAGGTGGCTTTCTAACAACAAACAAGCATGTAAGTCATACAATTAACTTATAAAAACACGACTAAACTTAACTCTATTCTTTACTTAGCAAAATATCATACCTAAAAGAATTGTTCTCAACCCTAGGAGTTTTGCTCACTTTGCAGCCGAACCAATTGGTAGGATTGTATCCCTTGTGGTGGGGAATAACTTCTTAGACGGAAGCCTCGAGAGATTCCAAGGCTAGAGATGAGTTTTGGAAGGTAGAAAGTTGGAAAACCTAGGTTTTCTTCACCTTTTCTCTCCAAGAATGAGCTCTTTTGTTTTCTTAGACCAATTTTGAGAAATTTAGCTCTTAAGGGTCATATTTATACTAAAGGGGTCAAGAGGTGAAAAGACCCTTTTGTCCTTAATGAACCGCAGAACCCCGTTACACTACAACCCGTCCCGAAACATCTCAATTCGATATTCTGCTTTAACCAAAGTTCTTAAAATTATTTTAAATGATATTTTTCTGAAAAATTCATTTTTTCCTGTTGGCGAGTGCAGCTGGGTCCACCCGGGCCACTTAGGATGCCTTTTTTGGTCTATTTTTTAAACTATATCTGATTGGGATCAAATTCTCACAAGAGGTGTATTTTAACATTCTAAACATATTTTCCTTCTATGTCATACTCAAATTATGTTTCTAAACATGACTTATGTCTAAATGATGTATGTATAGTGCCCTACTAGCAAATAGTGCATGAATAGTATCCTACCGATAAAAATGAAATATTTATCCTAATTTTTTCATATCTTTACAAACCTAAGGTGGGAAAATAATACACCAAACATTATAAATTATTAAATAATTTAATAATTAAAGAAAATTAAGAAATAAATAGTTAAAATAGAAAAAAATGTAAAGAATATCCCAAAGATTATTGTGACCTATATATAACATTAGGAGCCCAAATACACATACTAAAGTGTGTAAATGTGTGAAAAAATATGAAAAATTAGAAAAGATTAAGAGAAAAATAATTAAAAAAATATTAAATTATTTTAAGCCTCCCCATATGCCTAACACATGACATAAAGGCACACCTACCAAGGTGTAATAATGTATTTATATTTGTATGTGTATGTATATATATGTCACGACCCATATCCCACGTAGGATGGAGTTATGGTCCATGATCGGCTACCAAGGCCTCATAAAAAATTGAATGGGTTGTATACTGGATAGTTTATTTATATAGTGGAAGCGTAACATTTTTAACATGTTAGGTTCACATTAAACTCATACCAACCACATTTGATCAGAGCAAAATCTAAGTTTAATATCAAACTCACACTTGCAAAATTTATTACAAATTATTTATATCTACAACTAGCCAATACACAAAAGGCTATCGTATATATTCAGAAGCCTACATAAGCTCAAAAGAGATATTTACAAGTCTCTCTATACAATTTTACAAACTCTTCTTCCTTAATTTTCCTCCCTATCTTAGGCTTCATTATTTGAAAAAAATTGGTTGGGAAATGGGGTGAGCTAACAAAGCTCAATGAATGATACCAATGCCTTGTCATGGTTTTTATAGCAAAAGAAAATTTAAATAAAACCATAAATATCAAGCATTATTGAAACATTTCAAATGCATTTTCAGAAACGGAATTGGTAATTAAACATTTGAATAGGAATAAGTAACTTACTAAATCTCATAACATATATCAACTATCATTTAGTATGCCCATTATAACGGTCAGAATGAAAGAACTCACGTCGACTCAGATTCTAAACAGAATGTAATATATAATTACAGCCACTTATAGTGACACCAAAGAGATCTCTGACCTAGTTACGGGCCTATCGGCTCTTAGTCCCGCGATAAGTGTAATACCCCGACCTAATTAAATAAATGAATTAAGATAATAATTTGTTTAGAATTAAAATATAAATATTAAATTACCCGATATATTGGAATGACAGCCGTAAGCCGCGAATAAAAATTTAAAATTGGGCAAGCTGTAATGCCCCCGACCTAAAACACCCGGGTAATATGACTCATATTACGAGATTAGAAATAATATTACAAATATGGCTACAAAAGACCGAATAATGAGCAATGTACGAGTACACACAAATTTAAATACGTACGTGTATTATGGGTAATGTAATATACGTGTGTACATTCATATGAATATAAATATATATGCATGTATATAAATAGGTGTGTAATACATACACTAAGTGTGTAGGTGTGTGTACGGTTGTGTGTATTTAAGTATGTGTATAAGAATATGTATATGATTTATATATTATATATATATATACACATATGAAGATATATATATATATATATATACACTACAGCATGTAGGCTGATTTGAGAGGAGTGATGGGAAAGGTCGGCTACTTATGTGTGTGTAAATGAGTGTGTTTAGTATGTGTGTGTGTAGTATAATATACATATAAACACAAAAAAAAATCAACAAAAAATTAATGTAAAGCTGTGAGAAAAGAAAAAAGGCAGAAAGGAAGTCAAGAGAGGAAAGAAAAGAAGGGAAAAATCGTGGGCTACAAATGGGTAAGCAGGTGGTGGTTTTGAATATATATATATATATATACATATATATATATATATATATATGGTTGCTCACATAGAGAAATTTAGAACACATCAAAGGAAAACAAGAAGTTGAGAGTGTTTTTGAGATTCAAAAGTGAAGAAGAAAGAGAAAAACCAGAAGAAAAGAGAGGGAAAACTGCTGAGCCCAAAGCTCACACGGGATGAGTGAGATTTCATTTCTGTTTTTAATTTTTTTGCATGATTCGTTGAGTTTAAAGAAGAGGGTCCAAACAAGCATGAAACTAGGATTTGTTTACAAAAAGAATCAATTAAAAAGGTTAAGAAATGAACAAGATACAGGAAGTTGCACGTCTTGATGATAGTTGCAGTTTTAAGGGTTTTTATGCATGAAGCTTGGTTTTTTTTATTTTTATTTTTTATTATAAGGAATTGTTCCTCTTAGATGCAAAAACAATTAGGGAGAAAATTTAAGTCAAAACAGTGATTAAATCACTAAGAATTTGAGCTCACCGAAAAATCGCATTTTTGGCCGGAGCTATTGTTTTGGTGTATTCGTGATGTTGGGTTAACTGAAACAGAAAACCGAGGCTAGAAATGCAATCTCCATGAAAAACTAAAGAGAGACCCATTGAGCTAGGGTTAAAAAAATGGTCAGGAAAAGGTTTCCATCGCCGGAGAAGGCAATGAAACCCTACCAAAACTTCGCCAGAAATTTGTGGAAGATAGTGAACAGTGGGTTTTTATGCAGTGTCGTTTGGTGTTAAAATTGAATGATAGTGCGTCATTTTAGGTAGGGTTGTTTTAAATTTAAAAACTGAATAGGGGTGTTTGGTTGTTAGGTTATGAAATTAATTTGGTTATGCTTGAAATGGGTTAGGATAGCCTATCCTTGATTTGGCCTTTATCTGCTGTTTGGTTTCAAAGAATTGAGAAAAAAAAAAAAATAGCGGGGGCTGTTGCCCCTACAGTTCGAACAGAAGACTAAAGCAAGAGAAGAAATTTTACACGGATACATGGGCCTACCGAGCCACTGAGGCCCATGTGGCCATATACTTGCCAAGATATATAAACTATATAATTAGTTAATAAATTAAATAAATTAAAATAAATCAATTTAATTGACACTTAAAAGACACTTAAAAGTGTAAAATGACCATTTTGCCCCTAGTGGCCCTGAAGCCAAATGGAATCCAAGAGGGTCTAAAATTGACTTTCTCCAACAGTTCTAGACTCAATGGTGAGGCCCATATTATGAAATAAAGTACGAAAAAATATGACATGTAAACATATGAAGTTATAGAATCAAACCTAAAATTTAATGAAGCTACTAGAAGAGTATACTTAAAAGGTATGAAGCCCTAAGACGGAAATTAGGATTTAACACGATCTAAGAATAAGTTAAGAGCATCAATAGGTGATATTTGAAGTGAATATGAAGTTAATAGACTCTTTATGAATTGTTCCTAGGAACTACAGAAGAAGAGGGAAAGTGCACTAGTAGCACTGACCCTAAAGACAAATGTGAGTAATCCTGTATTTGAAGTGGAGATTTGACTCCATAGATTTGACGAAGTTTAAAGTTCAAAATATCTGAAGTGTTTGAATTTCAAATTCAGTTTTTACATGATTCTTGTTTTAAGTATTACTGCTCATTTTGAAAACCCTATTGTAACATGCTCAGTGAATGATTTCTACTACAGTTCTCTTTAAAGTATGTTTCAGCATGTCTAAGTTTTAAATGCAAAATATTATCAAATGTTCTGAATTTGTATATTCCAAGTATTTGAAGACTCTATTCTGAATCCATGAAGTCATGTTTTAAATGCTTATAAAAAGAATCTATTTGAAGAAGTCATATTTCAAATGCTCTTAAATGCATATATTTGAAGAAGTCATATTTTAAATGCTCATGAAAGGCATCCATTTGAAGAAGTCATGTGTTAAATTCTTTTAAATGCAACTACAAGGAGGCCATGTTTTAATGCTTTTAAATAGCATCTACTTGTAAATGTTTTATGTACCTCCTGTTGCCACTAGTAATACAAGATAAACCGTGCATAAGCACTATTTATGATTTTGGGTTCCTTCAGAACTCAATTGACATAAAGAATGCCAGGTAGCAGGATCTAATCTCCTAGGCATAAGAATCTCCACGGGAAGTAAGACTGGATTCTGGTTCGAAACAGATTTTCATATAATTAAAGAGAAAAAATGAGACGTTTAGAAATGGTAGTAGGTTTATCCCTCCATTTCTAAATGTACTATATATGTTGATTTCATGAACTAAAGTTTTCATGTTTTCATAAGAAATGGCAGAAGGTTTTTCAAACCTCTTTCACATGAAGAAGTATTTGTTTTTAAGGAAATGACCCGGTTTTAAAATAAAGGGTCATACCCTCATGTTTACAAGAAAAAGGATTTTTATTCATCCTATTGAGAAGTAAAAGATTTAAACTCTTTTGGTCACATTTGCCACCATATACATGTTTACAAGTTTACATTGCATATTGCATATCCCACTCGAGTGCTTTAAACGCTCCGTGTTATATGTTTTGAAAATTCTTACACTTTGTATACGTGAAATATCTATTTTACTCGAATGCTTTAAATTTCTTTGTGTTACGTGTTTTGAAGCTTTCTATACTATATTTGAAGAAGTATATGTTTAGCTTGAATACCTTGAATGTTTCAAAGCTATCTGTTTAAAAGAATTCCTATATTCTTATTTGAAGTATGCGAACAATTGGTAGTGAATGTTTTATAAACTCTCTTATACTAACCACTGCCAATTGAAAACCCATGACAAATGATGGAATTACTCACAAGCTTAGTTTAGCTTACCCAGATTTATCCGACATATATACAGGTAACTAAAGGCACCCATGACTCTTTTTGGTGATGAAGATGGTTAGAGCTTTGCTGTAATATCCCGACCCAAGATATGATACGTAAATCGAGGTAGACCCGGATAGAGTAGAATAACACCAGTTGTAAACCGAGTTGTTAAAGCTCTATATCAGGATATCATAGGGACTGAATGGTATTGGAATGTGAACGGTTCATTCTTACAGACATTGCCGGGCAATGTCTGAGCAACCCAGGATCCAATCTCGTAATGCGTGCAAGCACGCATTCTCATGTACATATACGTTTGCATGTATGTGTAGTGTATTAAAAATGAGTGTATGTAGATATTATTAGAGATAGATGTGTATATATATATATATATAAATGGATATATATGGACGTACTAAATGACGTACAAATATATGTATAAATGTTTTATAGTGTATATGTATGTATATTAAATAAAAAGAAATAAAAAGGAAAAGGGGAGGAAAGTGGGACTACTGTGTGGATGCTGAGTGAAACAATGTGTGTGTGTATCACTGTGTATGGCTGTGTGTGTGGCTGTAAGTGGCTGTGTGTGCGTGTGTCAGGTGTGTGTTGTGTGCATTGGAGAGAGAGGCAGCAAGGTTGTCGATAGCCAATATTACCATGTGTGCTATGATGTATATAATATATTATATATATAGTCTCAGGGGAAATACAGTCAAAGAAAGGGGCTAAGGGATGAGGAGAGAGAAAGACAATAGAGAGAGAAGAGAGCCAAGGCGGTGGAAATTTATCTATATATAAGTGTGTGCGTTAGAGAGAAAGTAGGAAAGAAAGGAACAAGTTTGGAGAGATTCAGGAGTTGAAACCAAGGAAAGAAAATCAGGAGGATGAAGAAATTGTCACGACCCAGAATCTGGCCTCTGCGGATCCAGGATCGCGACTGCCACCTTTCGGCCCGTGGACCGTAGGGTCAGGCTCGAGTAAGCAGCGGCGCCGAATGGCTGTACGAAAGGGCCAAGACTGGCAAATTGCGGAAGCGTGAAAAACTTTTTCATTTCGCACGCCTGCTCAGTACCGTCGCTTCTTCTTCGGAGTGGTAAACAAATAATATACATTCAGAGCATACTAAAAATTTAAAGTTTTACATGATACATATCCGTTGCCTCTCGGGCTTGAGTAAATATTTGTCCAAAATTTACTACATCAAATTTGACCAGTTACGGGTCCTAGTACTTCCAAAATTCCTGAGCACAGTTCAAACATCTTCCTCATCAAAGATCAGGACTTGCTTTTAGTCACCTAAAAGGGGGATGGATAAAAATCCGGGTAAGCTAATCTAAGCTTATTAGTAATTCCGATACTTTGTCATGGGTTTCAACTAGTAGTGGGTTAGTTATAAGAGAAGGTTCATATAAACATACACTACCAGTTGTACATATACTTCAAAAACAGAAGACAGAGTTCTTCAAAAAGATAACGTGACGCATACAAGGCATTCAAGCTAAGCACATATTTCAATGATTACAGAATACAAGAAATGTTCAAATCACATAGCATGATGCATTTTAAACCATTCAATAAAGCATTTAATATGCAACAGAATTTATAAACATGTGTAGAGTGGCCATTTGAAGACCAAGGAAATAATTTAAGATCCTTTCCATGAAAATAGAAGGATGTAAATTTCTTCTTCTTCAAAACTTGGGGTTATATAAAAACCCGTTTCAGATAAATGAGGGTTTAAAACCTGCTACCATTTCTAAAAATATTGTCATCTTTTCACTTTGATTAGGAGAATCCGATTCGAACCAGATTCTAGTCTTACTTCTGAAAGATCTCATGCCTGGGGGATTAGATCCTGCTACCGGGCATTCTTCATGTCAATTGAGCTTCGAAGGAACCCAATATCAATTGCGGTGCTTATGCACCATTATCTTGTAAAACCTTTTTTAATTCTTCAATGATGCTTTTCAAAGAGCATTGAAAACATGACTTCTTTAAATATGTGCTTTTCACGAGCATTGAAAACATGACTTCTTCAAATATGTGCTTTTCACGAGCATTGAAAACATGTCTTTTCAAGAAAAACTTTTTATGAGCATCTAAGAACATGGCTTCTTCAAGAAATGTTTTTGATAAGCATTTAAAAACATGACTTTAATAAAGGAAAGAGTTTTCAGAACATGGATAACAGAGTTTTTAAATACTTAGAGGGCAATGCTTGAAACATTTAACACATGAGCTTCAGGGACTTAAATCACGATGTACAGGAATTTATTAAAGCATAGATAGAATGAAAACATTTGATTCAAGAGGCATTTAATAAAATTGGCATTCACATGGACATGCAGAAAATAAACGTATCATTTGTCAGAATATCATAAATGAATTTGCATGCCATGGTAGATTGATAATTAATACGACAGTACATTTGAAATAATAAGCATATAAATACGGGAATTTAAATTTAGAAGTACTGCAGATGTGAAAACACTTCAGAACATTTAAACTTCGATTTACTTCAGAATTCATGGAGATTAAAACCTCCACTTCAAAGTACAGGATTACTCATCTTAATTCCCCGGGTCAGCACTACTGGTGGCTTCCCCTTTTCCTTTGTAATTCCTAAAAATCAAATTCATCAAGACTTCAATTAATTCCTCATTTAATTTAAATCATCTCTAATTGATGCTCTTCATTTAATCTTAGACCTGACGTATCCTAATTTCCTAGGATTGGTCTTACCAATTTACTCGTGGTAACTTAATAAGTTTTATCTCTCACGTAACTTATTTTTCAGTACCTAATTTGGTATTTTGGACCTTACCGTTGGATTCAGAACGTCGAAGAAAGTCAATTTAGGCCTTCTCGACTTTTTATTTGGCTTCAGGCATATGCAGGGGCAAAATGGTAATTTATTTTTCTTGCCCCGAACCTATCATGGTCCTCAAAATATTTTACATATCTTATACGTAAATGTTTAGGTCTTTTGGACTTCGTTTGGTATCTGCTTTTGATCATAGGGACACATCGATCATTTAAATTTTATGACGTTCTGACCCCAAATCATTTTTTAATCATATACAAGCTTGCTATTATTTGGGCTTCTATTGGTATCAATTTCGTCCAATTTGGACTTCATTGTGCTTCGTATTGTATTAGGGGCATTTTGGTAATTTATACATTAACGTGTCTAAATTTTTGAAGTCCCTTCTCGGGAAACGGACCCCACCATTAGGGCCCAGAACGTTCAAAATAGTCAAAGTACAGTGTCCAAGGGTAAAATAGTAATTTTTTCCAATTAATAAAATAATTAAATAAATTATTTTATTAATTATTTATTTTTCCAGGGGCTTATTTGAAATAATTCTTTAAGACTTCGGGCCTTAGTAAAATTTTCCTAAACAGTGGGGTTTCAATTGCAATTCTTTAAACTTTTAAAATAAACCAAAGGGTTTAGTTGGTTTGTAACTGAACCAGTCCACTATTTCACTGAACCAACCGGTTCGGCCGGTTCAATGCGTAATGTTGACGTCATGATGACGTTAGCCCTACATTTTAAAATTTAAAATCCTTTTATCCAAACGACGTAGTTTCATTAAACCCATTTATACGACGGGTTGGGTCCCGACTCGAACCCGAAATCGACCCTGAACCGACCGTCACTATTCATCATCTTCCTCTTTTCTTCTCCAGTTTTGCCCTAATTCCCGTTTTCATGTTTTCTCAATTTCGTGGAGTTTCAGGTACGGATTTCTACTGTTTTTGGTTCCAAAACATCTCTAGAAGTCAAGCCATCATCTTGGCATTCGTTTTGAGCCTCGAATCTAAGGATGGAGTGCTATTCAACTCCATTATCGTGGGACCTATAACTTAGTCATGCACTTTCATTTCTCAACCAAATCTCATGATATTTGGTTCCTTGTGATCCATGCATCAAGGGGTTCATGTCCCCATTACTAAAATCAGGTTTAGAGTAAGGTTCATCGGGTTGGGTTTCATGGCCGAAACCTACAACTCAGGTTTTGAGGCTCATTTTTGAGCCATTTGGTCTCATTCTTGTTACAGTGAAAACCTTACAACATCTAGTTCAGGTCCTTATCCCTCAATCGAGGTTTAACCACAGTCGATTCAGACCCAGTTCAAGCAAGGTCCTCTAATGGCGGCTGCTTACGGTTTTGGGTTTTTCAAGCCTATCCGACCCTCCCAGTTAATTTATAACAGTCCCTAGGTCTCACAGTAGCTCATACATGCAACTAATATGGCTTAAATGACTGAAACAATAAGCAAGGAAGAAAAGGAAAGTTCAGAGTTTTTGATAGTTATACCTCGGTCGACCACTGTTCCTTCATGGCTCACAATTGAGCTTCCCAATCTTGTCCATTCTACAGGTAGGGTTCAACCTTTCCCTCTTTTGTGCACCTCCAATGGAGACCACCATCTCACACATGCATGCACACACATTGTTTCTCTCTCTAAGTCTCTCTCTCTCTCTCTCTCTAACAGTCCTTACTTCACCTCCCTCACACAGATCTTTGTGCAGAACACATATGCAGTTCTGATTTCCCCCTTAGCCCCACGCAACATACAATAAGCATACATATGCACATGTGTATTCTTTTCATTTTATTTTTTTCTTTTAATTGTTGCATGTATTCCCATTGGTGGGGGTGGTGGCCTAATGAGGGGTTGCCACCTCAATCAGAATTCCAACCTCTTGTGATATATATATATATATACACATAAACATATTTTTTTATATTTTATGTGGTTGCATGAGACATGGTTGGTGGAGGTGAGATCAAGTGCTGAAGTAGGGGTGATGATGGGGCTAGGGTGCATAGGATGATGGGATGGTGAGGTGTTGCATGCATGACCATTGGCCAATTAGGGAGGCAGACTTGGGTAACTTAGTGTTATATACAATTCTGTTGTATATATAGGCACAAAGATGTTGGTAGCCAACTTAGTAATTTTTTTGGGTGCCATGTGCTTGCTCGTTTAGGTCAAGGGTTCAAGTCCCCTTGGCCTCTCTTTTGGGCATTTTTTCTGCATTTTTGGGCTTAGGCCCTGTTTGGCTGCGTAGAATTTCGTTTTAGCTTTTTCCATTATTTTTTTTCGCTTTGTGATTCTAAATTTACTCTTTCATGTACCTATTTTATAATTTGTAGTCGTATATTATTTTTCCTCAAAATTGACCTCATTATTTTTAAGGTCTCAGGATTATTTTGAAGTCGTCGTTTATTTCCCGTTTTAAATTTCTTAATCCTTCTATTACGGGTCACTAATTAATAATTAGTGGCTTAATTATTATTTAATCGGGTCGGGGTGTTATAGGAATACTTCGAGCAAAAACTAGGAAAATAAGGTGAGTGACTGAGTTTCTGTTTTTCATTTTTTAAGCACGAAAGCTTGGTTTCATAATAGGGTCTTGTAGAGTATGAAATTAGAAAATGAATGCAAAAGAAATCAAGTAAAACAGGTTGAAAAATTAGTAAGAAAAAGTGAATTGTAGGTTTTATTGTGATAATCGGTTTTTAGGATCTTATGCATGAAGCTTGATTTTTATGATGTGAAATTAATTCCCTTGAGTGCAGGAAGAAATTTGAAAAAGAAAGAAAGCAAAGTAGTTAGAGAATCATAGCAAAAAGTGGGTCACCAGAAAATCGCAACTCGGTTGTAACTCACTATTTCGACACCTAACAGTAGATGAAAACCAATTTTGATAAGATATATGAAATAACCATACGATTAGGTATCGAACCATGTTAAATTTTTACAAACATCTGATCAGAAATAGTCGCCATCGTCAGAAGGGATGCCAGAAACCTACCGGACACCCATCGAAGAAGAAGGAGCTGTTCAGGGCCTTGGGTCTGGACCAGTTTGGGTCGGGTTAGATCCGACCCACCCGCACATGTTGGATACCCTGAAACTGTGTCGTTTAGATTATGTTTTAAAGAACAAATTGGGTTTGTTTGGTTACAAGGGTAGGGGAATTAAATTGAACTCGCTGTGGGAATGGGATACACTGTCCATGTTTTACGTCACTGTCCACTAGTTTGGCAACCAAATTTTAAGAAAAATAAAAGGGGGCTACTGCCCCCAGGGTTTGATACCCAGATCGCGTGTGAAGGAGGATCTTATACCCACTGAGGGGACCACTGTGCCACAAAGGCACATATGTCCTAAAACCCTACTAAATTTAATAAAATATTAATATAAATAATAAATCAGAAATAATAACAAAAGGGAACAGCCCTGGGAATCGAACCGTGAACCTGGAGTGAGGATGGAGCGCATGTGACCGGTTGGACGGGCAAGCCCGTAGTGTCTGTTGCGCACAAATAAATATATATTATGTACAAAATATGTTAAATTAATATAATTAAATTAAATAATAGCAAAATGGTCCAATGTCCAAATTAAACAAGTTATTAGTGTCTTTTGACTATCTCGGACATTCTAAGACCAATGGTAAGGTTCGTGTTGCTAGACGGGGCTCTGAAAAATAAAGACCCATAGAAATACTAAAATGACCAAAATACCCCTATTGTTACCCGAACCCAAATGGAATTTCACGAAAACCTAAACCGACTTTGTTCGATATTCCAGATTCAATGGTAGAGTCTAAATTAGTAAAAGAGTTACTTATAATAGAAAGACATGAAATTTGATGAATAGCATTAAAACTGAGACATATTTACTAATATCTAGGGAACTCAAAAGGAAAGGGCAGAATCACTAGGATACTGATCTAAGAACGCGTTTTTAAGGTAAGTAAATTCATTTTCTCTTCTATGTGGTGTTTCCAAAGCCAAGTTTATTCTCTTTACTGCCAAACTTGTACTCTTGAACGTACCTGATATTATTGTTTTCCACAATGTGATATTGTTCTATCTTGTGGACATTGATTGACTGCTATATCATTGTTATCATGCTACACCATGCCTTGAAAGCCTACTGTTATGTTTTCACTGTATATATGATATGTTTATATATACTGGATTTGTGCTTAGTCACAATATCCATCTGATGCTTTTTGATACACTGGAGACCTATGGGTCAAGTCCGTGAACGGACATATGACAATACATTAGAATTCACTAGGGGGTATGCCGGGCCCCAAAAGATCGAGGGTGTGCCAAACCCTGATACAGAATAAATGTATCTCTTATTTAATTGTTTTGACTAAAACTATTGAGTTACACTATCCCTTATGATTATCTTGTATTGAGAGACATTTCCTTATTGATTTGATTGTGATCGGTTTATTGTGGCAGTACATTCTTATTGTTATATTATCATTAAGAGTCCCATGTTGATGTTATATCCATTACCCCTGATTGTACATTGTGACCCATTGTTCATTGGCCGTTATGGCAATTGTTCTCATTGGCTATCACAACATCTCTTTTCTTATGATTGGCTATCATATTCTCATTCATGGATTCATATTCTTTTATGATCACCAATACCAGTGTCGGAGATCTGTATGTACTTGCGGACCTTTTGTAGCTCATTCCACCTTACTTACCACTTTTCAGGCAGTGACGCTATAAGACCCCAGTAGGAGTCTGAAAGCGTAGGAGGACATTTTGAGAAAATGTACCAGTTTATGTTTTAGTTCTCCCATGTATTCACAACTCACGGGTGCTGGCTATGTCTGGTACTTATTTTGTTTATTGTAGAACCATATTATGTATTGTAAAGACTTTCGCTGGTCAATGTATTGAAAAGACTTCCACTGATTTTATTACTGATAAGACTTCTGCTTATTATTGTTTTAAGTTTTTAGTACATTTGTCATGACCCGAGACCCACCCTATACGGATCTCGTGTCGCGCACCCGATTCGACGCTGCTTGTCGAACCAAGGGTCTGTCTCAACTTGCTACACAATCAGTGCTACTAACATGCAATAACTAAATAGCGGAAGACTTAAACAATTAAATAAATAAAAGCTGCATGTGATATATATAATGTTCTCAAAATGCGGAATACAAAATTTCTTAATACAACTATTCATCCCCAAGACGTGAATAACATGGGAGAGCTATAAGACTGTCTGTACTAAATATTACACTGCAACTTCAAAAGAAATGTCCACTGCTGTCTAGTTGATTGCTCCTCCACAGCTTCCTTTCCTGAAATGTTTTGGTAAGTTTGGGTGAGCTAACTTAAGCTCAGTAAGTAATTCTCCTTTGCTCTGCCATGTGTACAAGAATATAGAAAACATTATCCATAAAAGAACTAGGATAAATGCAGATATGCTAGCCAGTCAATGAATATAGAACTCAATATCAGATGATAAAAACTCAAATGATAAAGCAATGAAATCGGTCTGATAATATAATCATACTGCTACAGTCATGAGTTGTCTCAAGTATAATCATATGCACTCAAATGAAAGCTGTGAAATCTCATGATCATTCAATAATAATATAACATGATCAAGCTATGAATATTAATAATAAAGGATAGTGATATCAACTAAAACTGAGATACACTGATACTGGTGGGGCCCGGCTACCTCTTGGAGCTCGTATTTAGATCAGCTAGGGCTGTTTGAATACTGCTCTGTGTCCACTATAACTGTACGTCCCATGCCTCACATAGTGACGTAGTAAATGTTCCACTCGGAACCTGGACCCGAAGGTCATAAATAGCACAAAATGGAGATGTGACTGAGCAAAAATCCGACACTAATAATATATCAGGATCATGCTATCTTCCACGAAGAGTACAGTGGAATCATAACTGATTCTAGGCAATTTGACGTAACAATAGTTTTCGAGGCTACGGTTACAAGACTGCTTCGAATAAACTATTTGGCCGTTGTGGCCCTAGGTACAAATGTACAAAAAGGAAACTGTGCATAAGTGTACAACCATGATCAAGATATATATAGAAATCAATAACTGGTTCCCACATGATAGGGCAATATCAATGTGGCTAAATAAATACTAGTATGTATAGAATATAAATAGTAATATGTACAAGAAACTATTGACATGGTTGGAATGTAACACATGTAGAGATCGAATTTTACTTACTTCTTTCTGTATCTGTCTAGAAGGTCAAAACCGCATTCTTCTTGTCTCTCGGTGTTCCTATTATTCATAAAACACGTCTCAGTCTATTGCTACATGGATTATGCTATTCATCAAATTTTATGCCTTTATATCATAAGTCCTTTTACTAGAATACACTCTACGATTAAATCTGGAATGTTGAACAAAGTCCATTTAGGCTTTTATGGAATTCAATTCGGATTTTGGTACTAAAAAGAGCAAAACGGTCATTTTGCACTTTTACGGTTTCTTACTTCTCAAGACCTATTTTCTCAAATCAAACTCCACGGTTGAGTCCAGAATGCTCAAAATAATAAAAATTCACTATTCTTTTATTTTAATCGGAGTTCGTTTGAATACTTTTCGACTTAGGGGCATTTTGGTAATTTCTCCTTTTAAATTATTTAATTTAAATATTATTTTATTACTTGGGTCAATTCACAATTAACCATAATTTCTGGGCATAATTATAATCTCACAAGGTTCTATTCTAATTGAAGTAACTAAACAATAATTAATTCTAACAGGCTATAGTCGAGTGTCACAAGCCCCCAATCAAGTGTTTTGCTCCGGCTTTCAATTGGGTAGCTTCCTCATCTTTAATGCAATTACGACAACTGGCTGGCTTAGTTTTCCTAAGCATACATCAATCCGGAGATATATTGTTGCCTGATACTAACCCAGGGAATATATAAAATCCCAAGAAGTCACACTATCTTAGCCTTTATCACATCTGCTAGCCTTGTCATGCTGATAACCTTCTAGAGGAAAATATTGTTCAGTCCTTCTATCAGTACTAACAACATCAACTTCCATAACTCACCTCACTCTATACATATTGATGTCTACAGTTCCATTTAAACAGCATGTCAACAACACATGCTTCAGTGAATTTCTAACACTTTCTTGGATTGTCTTGCTGTTAGTAACAACCACTAAATCATAGAATTAGTCAGGGAATGGCATAGCTTAACCTTCCCATTTTCAGATTTTCTCACTACATAACTGGTTCCCTAATAACCTACCATAGAAATTCCTTTTTCTCGACAACAAGTTAAATTCCAAAATCTGCCACATGCCCAATTTCTGATGAAAATGAAATAGCTCATACCATGATGCTTCAAGAACCCATTCTGAATCCCAGAGACGCTGGGATGAAAACTTGATCGCACACCTAGGCCTAATGAATTTCCCTCAGGTCTGTCACCTACAACTACTTTTGCTCACCATCTCTCCCTTCTCTGTTCTTCTCATTTTTCCTTTGCTTCAATGTCATAAACCAACACACACACACACACACACACACAGATATATCTATATATATATATATCCACCCCTGTTGCACCTCCACACGTACAGATATGTATAAATATATATACTGATATGCCTGCTGCTACTACCATCTTCTTACTCCAATCCATCACCGGAACCCTTCAACAGCAATTCCTGCTGCAACGCCTCCTCACCTGCTGTCACGCTACTGCTGCTGTAAAACACACACACACATACACACACACATATATATATATATATCTCGCACTGCTGCTGCACTCCCTTCACTCACTCCCAATTTCATCACGGCAGCCGTATTAGGCCCCCCAAATCCGTCCAGTTTGCCGCTGCTGCTACATTTGGTCTTGCGACAGTAACTCCAATTGCTGAACCAATTTTTTTTCTCCACTCTCAATATAATCAACACCCTTATTTAAATCAGGCCCCCCAATCTCCATGGCTGGACAGCAGTTCCACTACCGTTGCCAGCCACTGCCACAACAACTGAATGGCCCATATCAGCCTCACTCCCTACTAGAGTGCTACGACTGCTGCTAACTCTCTTTTTTTTCTCCACTTTCTTTCTTGCACTGCCACAACCACACACTTATATGAATATATATTTCCCACTTGCTGTACGCTACACCTGCACCCTACACACACCTATATATATACACATAAATGGCCTTCCTGCACTGCGCCTATCGGCCCCCTTCTTTGACTTTTTCATTTCTTTCTTTTCTTTTGTTTTTTCTCCTTTCTTGTTTCACTCTTAAACACACACGTTGCACTTGTTGCACACACATATAAATATATATTTATCTTGCTTTCTTGCACCGCCCCACATGCATATAATTATATATATATACTTACATTGCTGCACTGCCCCTCCTGCTGCCACGCTACACAAACACACGCATATTTATGTACACCTATTCACCCACTGCACCGCTCACTAATGCTGCTGCTTTCCTTGACCTTCTCTTCTTTTTGGCTGATTCTTTTCTGCTTTCTTGCATTTAACTTTATGAGGTATTTGTATATATAATATATAATATAGAACTCACACACTAACACACACCCCTTTCATACACACATTTGACACTTGCTGCCGACACCTTTTTTTTATTTCTCTTTTCTATTCTTTCTTTTTCTTTTTCATTTGCATACTTATATATATATATATATAATAAATTGCATTATATATATATACATTTATACTAATACATATATTTATAAAATATATATACATACATAACCGTATATATATATTTATACTTGCATATATATATATATTTATATTTATTTTTATATATATACATATATATATTATCTCATATATATATATATATATTCTTGTATTTACTAAAATGCATTGTGCATGTATATCGAGGCATATACTGGCCTACGTACATGATTCTCCGTACCGCTCAAGTTTTATTACACGGTACTACTAGGTACTCAGAATTACTTATAATTCACTTCTCATATTTTTTTAAATATCGTAACTACTCTATTGGTGACTCACTGTTCGTCTCGAACTACGTGCCCATTACTGTATAGTACTCATTGCGATGCTTCGGGTATATTTTGGGATATATTATTCTTGGTTTGTTTTGGGTCTCGGTTTACTTTTGATACTAGGTTCATTGTTTGGTCAAAGCTCGGTATTATTATTTGACTCTTTGGACTTAATTGAATTTATTCTATTTTATTCAGAACTCATGTTCGGTTACAACTAGTATTACGCTACTTGACTCGACCTATCTCGATTTACGTGTACTCGACCTGATCTATCTCGGTATAAGTTCCATATCCTGGGTTGGGATATTACATCCTTACCCCCTTAAAAATAAGTTTGTCCCCAAACTTAGCATTTCTAACTCTGGTGGTTCCCGTGGTTTCTTTAACATCGTCGTATAACTTGAACGGGTGTTTACATAAAAATTTTCTGTTGAGAATCAAGTTTTACAGTCACATCAAATCAAGTTTTACAGTCACATCAGATCATTTTTCTATTTTTCTAAAATTTTCAAGAGTATTTCAAAGCCCTCACGTGAATCTCAATTCCTTGCTATGGTTCTTCCAGTTCTTCGTAAATTTAAGGCATCATTTGGTGAAAAAAATCGTAAAATTTCCTAAATAGGGTTTTAAAACTCATTTATTAAATCTACTAATATATACCTGGGGTATATATCATTCCAAAAGTATTGCATGGAACTCATAAAGTTCATGCCGATTCCTAATTATCATTCCTTTATAATAGACTTGCCATTTAACTAATTGTTCCTTGACCTCAAGTCAACTGTTTAAGAATATCTGTGTCCTTGGTCTGTATTTCATGTGTTCTGTGTTTAACATGGTTCGATGATAGTTCCCTTGATGGACATGTAAGCAATGAGTCAAATAATCTGGGTGTTCATTTTCTACTACTCAAATTATTTTCTAAGATTTTTCAAATCTTTTCTAACACTTATTCATCATATATCAGTCTTTTCTCAGAATCATTTGCATTTCATAATGTTAAATTCTAATAGTCTCGTTTATTTAATACTTGTCTTCAAAACTCTACTCATCTTTTACTTTATCAGGGTTTATCTATAACTTACTCGAGACTTTTTACAATTCTGGTACGCCATCAATCTATTACTCAAATCAATAAGGTTTATCAACTCCTCTATTCTTACCCCCTTTTAGTTCCCTTCAGACTATCTCTCATGTCTTGATTCATTTCTACATCTATTGCCTTTCAGAATGTATAAGTATTCAAATCAAATGTCACATGTCACAAATACTACCTTTCAAAGTGTTACTACTCTGTCTAGATGTCACTATTAATTCTACTACCTTTCCAAGGTATTACCATTCCATTTAGATATTACCGTCAAATCCACTGTTTTTCAAACCAACACCATCCCCAACTCTATGTTAGCTTCTATCTTTCAATGTGAACCAACCGTTTCCCTCGTTCATTATGGAATGTCTAATTCTCACAATTTAAAGCAATCATTTAACTATAAACATCAAGTTCCTACTTTAGATATAGAATTTCAATTTTCAATGGTTATCTCAATAGAGAATAAATCATCAAACTGTAACTCAATAGATATCAATTATATGCTTCTATAAGATAGTAAAATCATCAAGGATTACTAATTTCAATATCACTATGATTCTTTCCAAGTTTTCTTAAGTATAACCACTATCTCCCATTCAAGCCTCATTTATCTGTCTATATCATTTATCGAAACCTCCTTCAGTATTTTCAGTATCTAAGCATTCTCATCATACACTACTATTCTTAGGGATCACTAGTCAATAATCATCAACTTTTTTCCATAATATACAGTCTTTCCTAAAAAACTAGTTAACCTCGAGTATCTTAACTTGCTTCCATCTTCTAGCAATCACAAATCATGTAATTATTTTTAATCATCAAGTTCTTTCCCAGATTAGCTAATAACTGTACACTTATGATCTGTACCTCTTATATTCTATGTATATCATTCATTACTAATGATGTCTCCAATGTATAGCATTCCTTTCTAATGACTCTTCCAAGAGTCGCTATTCATTCCATCTCTTTTATCGAGTAATCATTTATATCTATAACAGGATGTAGTTTAATCAAAAGATTATAAATCTTAGCATTCATATCCGTTATTGCTCTTCGCAGTTATCAATCATGTAATCACCTAACTCATCAATATCTTTAAAATTCTACGAGATAACAATATGTCATTCTAATACTCATATATCTATGTTACGTGTTCTACTTGTTTTATGCATAACATCTATCATCTATCATCAATCATTTTCTTGGTAGAAATTGAACAGTTAACATATAACCTAGAAGTTCTGTTTCTATGTTCAACTAGCAGTTCAATTTCTAAATCAATCTAGTAATGAAAGCGAAAAGCAAAATTAATACATAAAGCTAGCATACGGGTATGCCTTAACTAACTAGAAAAATACCTGCGACTACTGGTACAGTAGCCTGATCACCGCCCAAAATTACTCGTTGTAAAAGATTAACGGTCAAAATGTATATAATAGTCTATCTATCATGTCAGAATCTATCTACTGATTGACTCTACTTGGACATTTGTAATACTAGTACCTTAGTCTATCTCCCATGAACCATTGTGTTACCTAGGATGCTCTGATACCAAGTTGTCATGACTCGAGACCCACCCTATGCAGATCTCGTGTTGCGCACCCGATCCTACGCTGCTTGTTGAACCAAGGGTTTGTCTCAACTTGCTACACAATCAGTGCTACTAACATGCAACAACTAAATAGCGGAAGACTTAAACAATTAAATAAATAAAAGATGCATGTGATATATATATATATATCTATATATATAATGATCTCAAAATACGGAATACAAAATTTCTTAATACAACTGTTCATCCCCAAGACGTGAATAACATGGGAGAGCTATAAGACTGTTTGTACTAAATATTACACTACAACTTCAAAAGAAATGTCCACTGCTATCTAGCTGACTGCTCCTCCACAGCTTCCTTTCTTGAAATGTTTTGGTAAGTTTGGGGTGAGCTAACTTAAGCTCAGTAAGTAATTCTCCTTTGCTCTGCCATGTATACAAGAATATAGAAAGCATTATCCATAAAAGAACTAGGATAAATGCAGATGTGCTAGCCAGTCAATGAATATAGAACTCAATATCAGATGATAGAAAGTCAAATGATAAAGCAATGAAATTGGTCTGATAATATAATCATACTTGCTACAGTCATGAGTTGTCTCAAGTATAATCATATGCACTCAAATGAAAGCTGTGAAATCTCATGATCATTCAATAATAATATAACAAGATCAAGCTATGAATATCAACAATAAAGGATAGTGATATCAACTAAAACTGAGATGCACTAATACTGGTGGGGCCTGGCTACCCCTTGGAGCTCGTATTCAGATTCGCTAGGGCTGTTTGAATACTGCTCTGTGTATACTATAACTGTACGTCCCATGCCTCACATAGCGACGTAGTAAATGTTCAACTCGGAACCTGAACCCGAAGGTCATAAATAGTATCAGATGGAGATGTGACTAAGCACAAATTCGGCACTAATAATATATTAGGATCATGCTATCTTCCACGAAGAGTATAGTGGAATCATAACTGATTCTAGGCAATCTGACGTAACAATAGTTTTCGAGGCTACGATTACTAGACTACTTCGAATAAACTGTTTGGCCATTGCGGCCCTAGGTACAAATGTACAAAAAGGAAACTGTGCACAAGTGTACAACCATGATCGAGATATATATAGAAATCAATAACTGGTTCCCACATGATAGGGCAATATCATGTGGGGATCATGCTATCTTCCACGAAGAGTATAGTGGAATCATAACTGATTCTAGGCAATCTGACATAACAATAGTTTTCGAGGCTACGATTACTAGACTACTTCGAATAAACTGTTTGGCCGTTGCGGCCCTAAGTACAAATGTACAAAAAGGAAACTGTGCACAAGTGTACAACCATGATCGAGATATATATAGAAATAAATAACTGGTTCCCACATGATAGGGCAATATCAATGTGGTTAAATAAATACTGGTATGTATAGAATACAAATAGCAATGTGTACAAGAAACTATTGACATGGCTGGAATGTGACACATGCAGAGATCGAATTTTACTTCTTTCTGTATCTGTCTAAAAGGTCAAAACTGTCTTCTTCTTGTCTCTCGGTGTTCTTATTATTCATGAAACACGTCTCAGTCTATCGCTACTTGGATTATGCTATTCATCAAATTTTATGCCTTTATATCATGAATCCTTCTTTACTAGAATACACTCTACGATTGAATCCAGAATGTCGAACAAAGTCGATTTAGGCTTTCGCGGAATTCAATTCGAATTTCAGTACTAAAAAGGCAAAACGGTCATTTTGTACTTTTATGGTTTCTTACTTCTCGAGACCTCTTTTCACAAATCGAACTCTACAGTTGAGTACAGAATGCTCAAAATAATAAAAATTCACTATTCTTCTATTTTAATCGAAGTCGGTTTGACTACTTTTCGACTTAGGGGCATTTTGGTAATTTCCCCTTTTAAATTATTTAATTTAAATATTATTTTATTACTTGGGTCAATTCACAATTAACCATAATTTCTGGGCATAATTATAATCTCACAAGGTTCTATTCTAATTGAAATAACTAAACAACAATTAATTCTAACCTTGTCGGGCTGTAGTCGAGTGTCACAAGCCCCTAATCAAGTGTTTTGCTCCGGCTTTCAATTGGGTAGCTTCCTCATCTTTAATGCAATTACTGCGACTGACTGGCTTAGTTTTCCTATGTATACATCAATCCGAAGATATATTTTTGCCTGATACTAACCCAGGGAATATATAAAATCCCAACAAGTTACACTATCTTAGCCTTTATCACATCTGCCAGCCTTGTCATGCTGATAACCTTCTAAAGGAAAATATTGTTCAGTCCTTCTATTTGTACTAACAACATCAACTTCCATAACTCACCTCACTCTATACATATTGATGTCTACAGTTCCATTTAAACAGCATGTCAGCAACACATGCTTCAGTGAATTTCTAACACTTTCTTGGATTGTCTTGCTGTTAGTAACAACCACTAAATCATAGAATTAGTCAGGGAATGGCATAGTTTAACCTTCCCATTTTCAGATTTTCTCACTACATAACTGGTTCCCTAATAACCTGCCACAGAAATTCCCTTTTCTCAACAACAAGTTAAATTCCAAAATCTGCCACATGCCCAATTTCTGATAAAAATGAAATGGCTCATACCTTGATGCTTCAAGAACCCATTTTGAATCCCAGAGATGCTGGGACAAAAACCTGATCGCACATCCAGGCCTAATGAATTTCCCCCAGGTCTGCCGCCTACAACTGCTTCTGCTCTCTGTCTTTCCCTTCTCTGTTCTTCTCATTTTTCCTTTGGTTCAATGTCATAAACCAACACACACACACACACACACACACATATATATCCACCCCTGTTTCACCTCCACACGTACACATATATATAAATATACATACTGATATGCCCGCTGCTACTGCCATTTTCTTGTTCTAATCCATCACAATAACCCTCCAACAGCAGTTCCTGCTGCAACGCCTCCTCACCTGCTGTCACGCTACTGCTGCTCTACAACACACACACACACACACACACACATATATATATATATATATAAAAATCTCTCACATCACTGCTGCACTCCTTTCACTCTCTCCCAATTTCATCATGGCAGCCGCATCAGGCCCCCAAATCCATCCAGTTTGCCGCTGCTGCTACATTTGGTCTTGCGGCAGCAGCTACAATTGCTGCACCAATTTTTTTTCTCCACTCTCAATATCATGAACACCCTTATTTAAATCAGGCCCCCCAATCTCCATTACTGGACAGCAGTTCCACTGTCATTGCCAGCCACTGCCGTAGCAACTGAATGGCCCATATCAGCCTCACTCCTTGCTGGAGTGCTGCGGCTGCTGCTACCTCTCTTTTTTTTTTCTCCACTTTCTTTCTTGCATCGCCACAACCACACACTTATATGAATATATATTTCCCACTTGTTGTACGCTACACCTACACCCTACACACACCTATATATATATATATACACATAAATGGCCTTCCTGCACTGCGCCTATCCGCCCCTTTTTTTGACTTTTTCATTTCTTTCTTTTCTTTTGTTTTTTTATCCTTTCTTGTTTCACTCTTCCCAATGTCTTAAAAACACTAGACCGCGAGCCTAAATCTCAAAGAATGAGCCCCAAAACCTGAGTTGCAGGTTTCGGTCATAAAACCCAGCCCTTGTTTTAGACTCCTAAACCCGTTTTTGAGAATAGGGATTGAACCCCCATGTCATGAAGGACACGTACAACAAAACCCCACTAGAAATGGTGATGAAATAAGGGTTTATTATAGAGTTACAGGTTCAGGTATCAAGTCTTAGACCTAATGTTTAGGTTAGTTTTAAGGTTTCAAATGAATGCCAAAAGATTGGCCAAACCCTCAGGAACGCATATCACCCAAGAACAGAGGAAATCGGTGATTAAAAACGCACGAAATTAGAAGAAATGAAACCTAGAAATTAGGGCAACTGTAACCTTAGGTGATGAAGAAGACGACAAGTCGGCTGAGTCGACTCGCCCAACTTGCTCAACCCAGCTGTGTCGACTCGGACAGGTGTCAGCTTGCGGGTTAGCCACCGTATTATTGGAATGGCGCCATTTGGAATCGTTTTATTTCTCTTAAATACAAATTCTAGCCTGTTTGGATATGAGTACAATAAATTGAAATCAGGATTCGATTAGCCCAAAATAAGGATAAGGGTCAAATTAAGAGTAACCAGGATATGTTATCCCGGTTCAGTGAGAGTAAATTGAACTGATTGGTTCAGTAAAGGCTTGGACCGGTTTAGGGTTTTAAACCTAGAACCCTCTGGTTCAGACCAAAAGTTAGGGAAATTATAAATTGACCCCTGATGTTGTGAAAAATCATACTAACGCCCAGCAAAAATTAATTTAATATTAAATTAATAATATTTAAATAGGAAAAATTATGAAATTACCCCAAGTTCTAAAACAAGTCAAACGGAGTCCAAATAAAGTAAATAAATAGTGTATTTTGACTATTTTGGACGTTCTGGACCCAATGGCGGGGTCCATTTCACCAGACGGGATTCTAAAAAATAAGACACGTTAAAGTATAAATTACCAAATTACCCCTAACGTGCCCTAAAGCCAAATGGAAGTCTGAGAGGGTCTAAATTGATTTTCTTCAACGTTCCGGACCCAATGGTGAGATCCATATTATGAAATGAAGTATGAAAAAATATGACACGTAAATATGTAAGGTAATGGAATCAAACTTTAAAATTTAACGAAGCTACCAGAAGAGTATACTTAAAAGGACTAAGCCTAAAATAAAATTAGGATCTAAGCATAAGTTAAGAGCATCAATAAGAGATATTGAGGTGATTGAGAAGTTAATAGACTCTTTATCTATTGCTCTTAGGAACTACAAAGGAAAGGGAAAGGCACATCAATAGTGCCAACCCAGAAGTATAAGGTGAGTAACCCTACATTTGAAGTGGAGATTTAACTCCATGGATTTGAAGAAGTTTTAAGTTCAAAATATCTGAAGCATTGAATATCAAATCAGTATTACATGATTCCTGTTTTAAAATATTATGTTCTTATGAACACTATTGTGACATGCTTAGTAAATGTTTTATATACAGTCTTCTTTGGAAATATTTAACATGTTTAAATAAAATGCCAATTTCTTTAAATATTCTGAATTTGATTATTCCAAGTATTTGAAGATCCTATCATGAAGTCATGAATTTTATGTTTAGAATACTCATGAAAAGTATCTATTTGAAGAAGCTATGTGTTAAATGTATTTGAATGCAAGATAAACAGTGCATAAGCACATAGACAGGATTTTGGGTTTCTTCGGAGCTCAATTGACCTATCAAAATAGATAGGATTTTGGGTTCTTCGGAACTCAATTGACCTGTCAAATGCCAGGTAGCAGGATCTAATCCCCCAAGCATGAGATATCTCCACGTATAAGTAAAATGGGAGTCTGGTTCGAAACGGATTCCACTAATAGAAGTGATAAGATGTTATGTTGAAAATGGAAGTAGGTTTTACCCTCATTTTCACTATGCATGTTTACATGTTTTAAAGTTCATATATTTTATGTGAAGAAGTACATGTTTAGCTTGAATACTTTAAATGTTTCAAAGCTAACTGTTTTAAAGGAATACACATATTCTGTATTCAAAGTATACTAGCAATTGGTATTGAGTATTTTTATAAACTCTCATATGCTAAACCACTGCCGATTGAAACCCCATGACAAATGCTGGAGTTACTCACAAGCTTAGTTTAGCTTACCCGAATTTTTATTCGTCCCCCTTTCAGGTGACTGACGGTAGTCTTGATTTTGGTGACAATGATGATGAGTTTGACCATTTGGAGAGGAATGTTTAAGTAGTTTCTTTGTGAAAACCTATGAACCTTTAATGGTAAATTTGGTATTAGAAGACAATGCACAATTATGTATTAAGCCCCGCGGGGCAGCTGAATATGTATTGTATATAAAACTTTAGAAATTTTATTATGCTTTGAATGTACTAACAGGGGTATCGCTATGAAGAGCGACAGTACCAGGCAGATGTATGAAAGATTTAAATAAGAAAAGAAAAGAAAAAGTTTTTACGCTTCTGCAAAACACAGGCCGCACCGCCGTCCGATACTGTTGCTTATGTGAGCCTTGCCCAGGGTGGCGGTCGCGCCAAAGGGTGGCGGTCACGATACGAGATCTGCATAGGGTGGGTTTCGGGTCGTGACACATTGACCCGACCTGTTTCTATTCATCATCTTCCTTAAACAATGAGCAATAGTCGCAAGAACCCTAATTTTTCAAGCTTCTATTTCATGGTGTTTTGATCATGGTTTTTCACTACTCTAGATTTAGAACAGCTTCTAGAAATTCATTCTACATTTTCCTGTTTATTTTAGGGGTTGAATCAAGCTTAAGGGTTGGATTTGGGTTCTATGGAAGGTCTGAATACTCCTTCGGTATACGCCCGTTTCTCCACCAAATTCGGTGATTTTTGTCTTGTTGTGACTCTAGAGATGTGGGGTCTTTGAATTCATTCAAGGAATCAAGTTTAGAGCACTATTGGCAAGGTTCACTTCTTGACTTGCCACCTGCAACTTCAAGTATCTCTTAGCCTTTTCACCCTTTTCTCTTAATTTTTGTGGATTCATAACCCTAGAAGCATCTAGTTTAAGCCCCAACCTTCCAAAACCCATTTATTTATGTCGATTCAGACCCATTTTCTTTATGGTCATTAATGGCAGTTCGATTGATTGTCATTGTTTGGAATCTCTTATGTTTTATTTTGGGTCCTACGTTACTGGTTATCACCATAGAAGTTCACATATACAATTTAAATCAATAGTTTAATGGCAGCTATAACAAAATTTTAAAGAGAGGAGATTACGTCATTTTCTTTTTCCTCAATTGGAATTTCACCTTCTTCTCTTTCCAGCCACGGCTACTGCTACCTCGTCCTCTCTCTAGTCCTTTCCTTCTTTCTTTTCTATTATGAAATCCCTTATCAGCTCCATCTTTGTTTTTGAAATAAATCTCCTAAATCCTTAAATCACGCCCCCTCCCTCATTACAACTAGCTACATGCCTATCCAAGTGGTTATATCCATATATATACACATACGGTTTATTATATATATATGTCATGCTTTCATTTATACACTGATATATATATATATATATATATTTATACACCTACACATATACATGTATATACTAATTTCCATGTATATATTTTTACTTATTTTTATTTTTATTTTATTTTCCTTTTTTTTATTCTATTTCATTTTATTTTATTTATTTAAAATTTTTTATTTTTATTTTGGTATTCGTTCATGGTTTGCTCGGGCCTCACCTGGGCATTATCCGTACTTTCGAAACTATTGTGTTTCCAAACCGTCCATTTTATTCAATATTAAAACAGAAAGCCCTAACAGCTCGGGTTTACATGACTCGATTAATTACAATTTGGGTCAAGGTATTACATTCTACCTCCCTTAAATTGAGTTTTGTCCCCAAAACTCGAATGTCCATAATCTAAGAAACTCTATTATCTCCTCATGCCAATTTCATCATTATAGTTCCTTTTTTTTTTTTTTTTTGTCTTTTGAGCTTATCTCTAATATTCAAATACTATATTCTCAAGCGAGAAGGTTTCTTTATACAAGGTTCACAGTTCTTTTGTATTCCTCTTTATTTTAATTCAATAGTGAATTTTGAAAGTCAAGGGTTTGACCTTTTAACTTCTTGTCTCCAAATTTTAGTATTAACATCTCCATGCATATTTCTTTAGTTCCTAGAGCCATGGCTAGGGGTCTATTACTTTAATAACTCACCCTGGGTCACCTTTCAATTATTTGACTATCTCCCCTTGCTACTAGTATCTTGACTAGTTCTATTTCTAGTCTTTATATTTATTTCATTTGATACCAAGTCATGATTACCTTATTGATCATGGGCTATCAACTTCCGTTGGCATCGTACGACGCATCATATCCCAGGTAAAGGTATCTAGTACCTTGATCTTTTCTTTTCGATCCATTTCTTTGGTAGAGGTCATAGAAAGTCAACAGTGTAACTAGACTACAACACTTCTATCGTTTAAAGTGTTTTGGCTTCTCATTGAAATACTTTAAGTTTTACTAAGGACAGAGTTCTTGATAGATTCACATTATTCCACTTGAATTCATATGGAGGCTTAGGATAGTAATCTGGAAGAAAAGATTTGAATTTTCATCTGTCCGAAACTTATATACCATTATCTTTCCAGTTTCTCCTTCCATTTTTTTTTCACGAGTTCTGCCTTGGATTTACTACATGCGTTCGGTTGTGAGATTTGTAACATCACCTATTTAAGTTTTTTTTTTGTGTATTGAACTTTCTTTGATTATGACAATTTTCGTATTTGCCTTTTTGCATTTTCAGCATTATATTCGCTTTTGTATTCATGAACATCTTTTGGCTTGTGCCAGGACGATTTACTTATATTCTTTTTGCATTAAAATATTTTTCCCAAGCAGGGGTAACCTTAGATTTATTTGAACTTTCCATTTGTGATTTCTCAATCAAGTGTCTATTTCTTGAAGATTTATCAACTTTCTTTTCATTTCATTTTTGTATTATTTCATTATTTTTTGTACTAGCCATTGGCATTCCTGTCTTTGTTTTCAAATTCGTGTTCATCCTTTTATGATTTAGATAGGTTGAGGAAATCAATTCCTCCATTTTTTCACATTATAGGCTGGTACGAAGGCCTTTTATTTCTTGCTCACAATCGAGCTTTTCGCAGATTTTGATTTCTCATTCCTTCATGGATTAAAGTATAGTGCATATACTTAGAAAATTTTTTGGGTAGTCTTTTACCCTAGTCACTGATTCTTCATATGATAGTCTACATTGAAAGTGTTCTTAATGGTGTTATCATATTTGATTTACCTTGAATTGTCCATGTCACGACCCGAAATCCACCCTATGCGGATCTCGTGTCGCGGGGCCGACCCGAAGGCCGTCCCTACTTTTTCCATTCCTGTATCATAGTACTAATATGCAAAGTACTAAAACCTCAAAACAATAACAGCGGAAGTCTTTCAATACACAATGTTAGCGAAAGTCTTTACAATACATAATATGGTTCTACATAAATAAAATAAGAACCAAACATGACCAGCACCCGAGGGTGGTGAATACATGGGAGAACTAAAACATAAACTGATGCATTTCCTCAAACGTTCTTCTATGTCTTTAAACTCCTACCGGGGTCTCGCGGCATCAGTACCTGAAATGGGGGTGAGGAGGGTGGAATGAGCTACAAGAGCCCAGCAAGTAAATACAGATCTCCGACACTGGTATCGAGGATCATAAAAGAATATGAATCCAAGAATAAGAATATGATAGCCAATCATAAAAATAAGATGCTATAATAGCCAATGGGAACAGTTGCCATAAAGGCCAATAAACAATAGTACACAATGTACAATTAGGAGAAAGGGACATAACATCAACATGAAACTCTTAACATGTGAACAATGGCAAATGAACAGTGGGATCACAATGTGTAATCAGTAGGAATGGCATAACAATGTCCTGGAATTCTCGACGATAATACAATAACAAGAAAGTACTGCCATTATAATTGATCACAATAAATCAATCAAGGAATATCTCGCAATACAAGATAATCACAAGAACAATGTAATTCAACAATTTTAGTTGAGCAATCGTATAAGAGATGCTTTTGTTCTGTGTCAGGGCATGATATGCCCTCGGTCCTTGGGGGCCCGGTTTACCCCCTTCAGTGCATTCCAGTGTATGGCCACATGTCCGTTCACGGACTCGACCCGAAGGTCTTCAGTGTATTTAAAAGCATCGGATGGATATTGTGACTGAGCACAAATCCAGTATACATAAACATTTCATGATCATAAATGATTCCATAGAAGTATAAAAAAATGGAATATCATCATTTCAATGGAAATATAACAATAGGCATTTCAAAGCACGGTTCAACATGATAACAATGGTACAACAATAAATCAATGTCCACCAGATAGAACAATATCACATTGTGGAGACAATAACATCAGATACGCTCAGGAGTACAAGTTTGGCAGTAAAAGAATGAACTTGGCTTGATAACACCACATGGAAGAGAAAGGGTATCTACTTACCTCTAATGCATTGCTAAATCAGTCTCATGTAGGTTTTCCTTTTCCCGTTGAGTTCCCTATATATCAGTAAATACGTTTCAGAATAATTTCTATTCACCAAATTATATGCCTTGCTATGATCAGTATTTTCTAATACTTATTTAGACTTTTACATGTCCGTTGTTCTTGGAACCTCTTTTCATAATTTTGACATTACCAATGGATTCAGAAGGTTCAGAATAATAAAAATTCACTAATTATTTAATTCAATCGGAGTCCATTTGACTCACCTATGAAGCAGGGGTATTTTGATCATTTTTACAAGTCGTAACTTTTTGGGACTTCGTCTCGTGAAACGGACCTCACCATTGGACTCAGAGCATCCGAGATAATAAAAATTGACTATTCATTTGCCCTATTTGGACCTCGTTTGACCGACTTTTGAGTCAGGGGTATTTTTGTAAAATTAACATTTTTCTGTTGGGCCTTAGTGGAATTTTTCAAAACATTTGGGGCTGGTTCATAAATTCCATAAGCTGCGGTCTGAACCAGTTGGTTCAGACCCCAAAACCCTAAACCGGTCAGCCTTTCTCCTGAACCAAACGGTTCAGTTTCATTCAAGAACCGGAATACAATAAACCCAATTCCCTATCCCTATCCATGGTTCGGTTAACCCCAAAACCCAATTCTATTTATTATTCCAGTTACCAAACAGCCCAAATTCCATTTAAACCAAAAACCCAAAACGACACAGTTTGGCTCCGTTTTTATTTTCGGTCGGGTACCGACCCGATCCAACCCGGATCCGGTCCCATTTTGACCCGAAGAAGCCCCCGTTAATCCGGTCGTCTTCTCCGGTGGGTTTTCCGGCCACAGTCGCCGGAGTAGCGAAATTCCCTACGGATCTTAGCGATTTCACGTCCAAAATCTACTGTTTTCGTTCCAAATGAAATCTAACATTGTAAGGAACATTTTAGGACCGGTTTTAACCTCCAACCCCACCGGTTTCACGCACCCATTTCCAGTTTCCGGCGTTGCACCGGTGAGGGGATAACTGGCCACAGAATGGCCATTTCTTGACCATTTAAGCTGATTCGAAGTGCGTTGGGTCCCTAGAGACGTTTCCTATTCATATTATGGTTCAAATCTTGGTTTGGTTTCAGCTATTTTTAATCACCATTGCCAGCCGTAACCCAGTTCTGGTTTTTCTTATTTTTCTGTTCTATTTCGGATTCTCATCAACTTCAACAGCAACGACACCTATTAAAAATATAAATGAACATAATTTAAATCAGGAATATACCTGTTTGTAGGTTTTCTCAACCCTTTTCCAAAAATTCATTTTCTTTCTTTCTCTCTCTATTCCCACTTCTTTCTTCCTTGCGATTCCGTTTCTCTCACATCTTCAATCTCTGTCTAACTCTCTCTTCCTTTCCAATTATCCAACCGACTCAGTAGTCGGTGGCTTTTGCCACCTATAGCCGTGGTGACACCACACCCATGCACACAAGACACCTCACACACATAGCTTTCTCTCTCTCTCTCTCTCTCTCTCCTCACACGTTGCACCCTAGCCCTCTCTTGCCGATTTCCCACTCGGTGGCTTTGCCACCTCCTCATCATGCAAGGCCCACATGACACATACTTACATACCTATTATATATATATATATATATGCAACCGTATAAATAATATTACCTTGATACATTATGTATGTATAAATATTTCGTATACATTTCCATTTAATTTTGTGCATGCACGTATTACATAATTCAATTGGCGGTTTATTCGGGTAATTAAATATTTTATAGCCCAGTCCAGCCCGGTGCACATGCTATATCCCGGATCGGGATATTACAGTCCACATCATTTGATCAGTTCAAATCTCAAAGTCTTATGAATTTTTAATTTATAACCATTATTTTGGTTCCACTTACCCTTGCTCAAAAAGGTTGTTCAAATGTCCCATTTCTTATGCTCGTCATCATATTCGGTTTTTCATCAAATGTTACATTTCTCTCCCCAGTCGTTATTCAACTTTTACAAATTTGTTCGTTCAAGAACTTACTCAACCATATAGGGGGTTCTTTGTACATTCTGTGACTTCATATCATATTTCAGGATTGTTCACATCAATTAGCCGTCCCATCATTTTATCGTTACATTTGACATTCAAAGTTAACCAAGGTTATGTCACTTTTTTCCTACCATGGAAATTCTCTACTTCCTTAGTTTCACAATTCGGTTATTCTTACTTTCTACCTCAATCTTAATTGTTCTTGTAACCCAAAGAATTATGTATCACTTATCACAGTTGTTGTCCATACTAGTTTTTCTAGACACTATGCCATAATTTTTGTCTCTTTAATTGTTAAATCACGTTGATCCTCAAAAGTCATTCGGAGTCATCAATCATTTATCTTTTGAAATAGATTCAGCTAACTCACTAAAGTACCGCCCATAATTTGGGTCATATTGTTATCTAGAACGACAAGATCTATTGAATTTTTTCCAATGATCATTCATCATGTGTCAATCTCCCTTTAGAACCATCACATGTCTCGTTCAATCAATATTTTCCTCCCAATGGTCCATTTGTCTTTCCCCTATATGACTCACCAAAGAATCCTCATCTTTCTTATATGTCATCAATCCATCTAGAGTCTCAAACTCTTCATGTTACTATTTATTAAGTCTTCCTCAGACCATCTCTCATATCGATTTGTTATTAACTGCATTGACTTTTCAAGATTTCACCATCCCAATTCTATGTCACCTTATATCTTCCAAAAGAGTATTAACCATTGCCCTTGTTCAAATGATAGTTTCCTCCAATTCATTGATCAATTCACAGTTTAACGACTTAAGAGTCATCAACCTCGACATTGGTACAATTCTTCCCAAGAATCCTTACCCTTTGCCCTTAAGTATACTACTTTCTGTCACGACTCGGAACCCACCCTATGCGGATCCCGAGAATTGTGACCACCACCCTTCGGCCCGAAGGCCTTAGGGCAAGGCTGACATAAGCAACAGTATCGGACGGTGATGCAGCCTTGGTTTGCGGAAGCGTGGAAAAACTTTTTCTTTTCTTTTCTTATTTAAAATACTTTCGCACATCCGTCCGGTACTGCCGCTCTTCATAGCGGTACACATGAATAATCACATCAGAGCATACTAAAACTTAAAGTCTTATACATAATACATATTCGAATCCCTCAAGGGCTTAAGTACATATTTGGTTGCCCCTTGGGGCTTAAGTACATAATTATCCAAAAGTATGACATCAAAATTCGACCAACTATAGGCCTTAATGATTCCAAAATATCTCTAGATCCTAATGGAGCTGCCAATCATCACTCCCCAAATTGGGCAAGGGTCCACCCATCATCATCACTTGAAAAATGTTAGGGAATGAGGTGAGCTTCGAGAAGCCCAATGAGTAATTCCTGCATTTGTCATGGGGTTTCAATTGGCAGTGGTTTCGCACGTGAGAGTTTATAAAATACTCACTACCAATTGCTCGTATACTTTGAACATAGAGTACATGCACTTTTCATAAAAATAGCTTTGAAACATTTAAAGTATTCAAGCTAAATGTACATTTCCTTAAATAGAGTATATGCACTTCAAAACATATAAACATGCATAATGAAAATAGGGGTAAAACCTGCTTCCATTTCAAAAGAATTACTTCAAAACATATAATCATGCATAGTGAAAATGAGGGTAAAACCTGCTTCCATTTTCAAAAGCATTTGTCATATTTTCTCTTTGATTAGGTGGAATCTGTTTCGAACCAGACTCCCGCTTTACTTTTCGTGGAGATATCTCATTGCCTGGGGGATTAGATCCTGCTACCAAGCATTTATTCATAGAAACCCATAAAATCCATGGTGCTTATGCACAATTTATCTTTGCATTTAAATACATTTATCACGCGACATTTTATATACTTTTCATGAGTATTTAAAACATGATGTTCATGACTTCATGGTAGAATCTTCAAATCCTTGGGATAAGAATGTCAGAATATGTAGACATGTTAAATACTTTTAAGATAGTCTATAATAGAAAGCATTCATTGAGCATATCGCAATAAGATTTATGAGAACATAATACTTTTAAAGCAGGAATCATGAAATACCTAACATTCAAGGCTTTAGGTATTTTGAAGTCAAATACTTGGAATAATCAATTTTAGAATATTTAAGGAAATTAGCATTTCACTCAAACATGCTAAACATTTCAAAGAAAGAACTGTATATGAAAACATTTAATGAGCATGTCATAACAGAGTATTTTAAAACAGGAATCGTATAAAGACTGAATTTGATATTCAAAACATTATTCAAATCCGTGGAATTAAATCTCCACTTCAAATGCGAGATTACTCACCTTATATTCCAAGATTGGCATTTATTGCGACGTCTTTCCTTTCCCTTTTGTAGCTCCTAAGAATAATTCATAAACAATCTATTAACTTCATATGTACCTCAAATATCTTCTATTGATGTCCCTATTTTATGCTTAGATCGTATTAAATTCTAACTTTTATCTTAAGCGTTATCCTCTTAATGTATACTCTTCTGGTAGCTTCCTTAATTAATGAGGTTTGATTTTATACTTTACATAATTACGTGTCATATTTTTTCGTACTTCATTTCATAACACGGACCTCACTGTTAAGTCCAGAACGTCGAAGAAAGTCAATTTTGACCCTCTCGACTTTTTATTTGGCTTCAGACTTATGCAGGGGCAAAATGGTAATTTATTATTCTCGCCCCGGGACCCTATCGTGGTCCTCAAAATATTTCACATATCTTATACGTAAATTTTTAAGTCTTTTGAACTTCATTTGGTATCTGCTTTTGATCGTAGGGACACATTGGTCATTTCTTATTTTATACGTTAACTGTCCCGGAGTCTTATTTAGCTTCTAAATTTTTATAATTACGTTTATGACAGTGAATTTTTGGCCTTTTCTTGTATTCCTCGTACTCATGGGTATTTTGGTCATTTTAGGTTTCGTGAAATTCTGACCCCAATTCGTCATTTAATCATGGACCTCACCATTGGGTCCAGAGTGTCTAACATAATTAAAATAGACTATCTTTTATGTTTATTTGGCCCAGAGTATCGTTAGGGGTAATACAGTCATTTACCATTTGCGTGTCTTTATTTTTCGGGACTTAATTTCCCAAATCGGACTCCACCATTGAGTCCGGAATGCTTGAAATAGTGAAAATACACTATTTACTTATTTAATTTGGACTTCGTTTGACTCATTTAATATCTAAGGGTAAAATAGTAATTTTCTCTAATTAATAAAATAATTAAATTGATTATTTTTCAGGGGCTTATATGCATAATTTTTCCAAAAGCTGGGCCAGAATATAATTTTACAAAACAGTTGGAGTCAAATCGTAATTTAACAAAGGTTTGGGGTTCAAAACAGGATTTCATAAAGAAAAGGTTCAAAACCAATCGGTTTTAGGGTTCATTTAGTTGAACCGGTCCAAAACTCTAAAACCAACCGGTTCACTTAATTAGACAGGACCGGAATATAATATCCCCGTTAACCCAATTTTGGCCCCTTATCCACGGCTTGGACAGATCCAATTCCCATTTCAGATTTATTATCTCTGTAACCAAACAGACTGATTTTAGGTTTTAAATTAAAACACTTTACTCAAAACGGTGTCGTCCCACTTAACCGTTTATGCGACGGGTCGGGTCCCGACCCGAAACCGAAATCGACCCGAAGTCCGGCCCATACTGTTCATCGTCTTCCTCTTTTCTTCCCCCAGTTTTGCCCTAATTCTAGTTTTCATGTTTCTTAATTTCGTGGAGTTTCAGGTACAGATTTCTACTACTTTTGGTTCCAAAACATTTCTGGGAGTCAAGCAAACGTTTTGGCATTAGTTTTATGCCTCAAATCAAGCTCAACTGCTCGGTCCATGGGGAGATGACCGAACCTGTAACTCGGTTGTAAATCCCCATTTCATCACCAAAACTCGCATGGCTTGGCCCAAACTGATCCTTGTGACATGGAGATTCAATCCCTATTTCAAAAACGTGGGATAATGGTCTATCTCAAGAGTTGGGATTTCAACCCGCGACCTGCAACCCTGTTCTTAATGGTCTAAATCTGAGTTTTGGGGTCGCGGTCTAGGGTTTATAGAACCCTTATGAGGTCTAGATCAGGTCTTGGATGTCAAAAACAGAATTTGTGCTAGCCGTTTCAGACCTGCTCTAACAGAGGTCATCAATGGCGGTTTTGTACGGGTTAGAGTTCTAGGGCTGTTTAGGGCTTAATCCTTGCTCCTTATTCAAGTTTATTACTCTAGAAACTCATGCATGCGTCAAAAGAATCTTAAAACAGTGTGTATGTATAAAATTTTTAGAGAGAGAAAAACAAGGGTTTTGGTGATTTTACCTTCACACATTGTCTTTCTCTTCTCTCTTGTGGCTCAATGGTGAGACCTCAGTGGTGTAGTCCTACTCGTGCAGTCCCAGTCCTCAGTTCTCCCTCCTATGCTCCTTCAATGGCCACACAAGCATGCACACTATACCTTCACACACTTTCTCTCTCTAGATCCTCTCCACTTTCTCTGTATCCGTACACAACTCAGAGAACTGCTCACACACTACTAGGGCAGTACACTGATTTTTGGAGGGTCAAAAAGTGTGGTAGGCATATATATATTTTAGCATTTCTCTTACATACAACCTATACATATACATGGATGTATATTTGTGTATTAGACTTAGTGGGTTCGGTGGCTGACATGAGGTGAGAGGAGGTGATGTGGGCTAATGATGTGGGGATTGCATGCATAGCCATTGGCCAATTTGGGAGGTGGCCTTGGCTAATTTCGGTTTAAGTACAATTTAGTTACACATTTAAGCACAAAGACAGTAGCAGCCCACTTGGTAAGTTTTTGGGTAACAAGAATCTTGCCCCACTTGGTCAAGGGTTTAAATCCCCTTGGCCTCACTTTTGGGCATTTTCCCCCCTATTTAGGCTTATGCCCTGTTTGGCTGGCACACTTAACCGTTTCGGCTATTTTCTTAATATTTTCTTTTCTGTTGCTTTTTTTTCGACACGGTTTCTTCCGGTCATTTCCTATTTAGGTTAGCTTCAATGTCCAAGGTCTAGTGTCGATTATTAATTCCTTGGGATTTTCGTAGTTCGCTAACTCGAGTTTCCTTAGTGTTAAAATAACATCATTTCACCTAATTAATTGGTAATTAGGTTCGGACATTACGCCCTCATTTTTTATGTGCTTAGTTATTCTATGGGTCTATCATGAGGTTCCCGATTAACTTCTTAATTATTCTTTATGTCGGTTCTAATTAATAATTATCAAACTAATTATTAATTAATCCAGGTCGGGGTGTTACACTTTCTCCCAAAAGTCACTATCCGTTTGATCATCTTGATCGTCTAAGAAACATCAAAGTTAGTCATAGCATAGTCTTTCCCAAAAACTATTAACCTTAGTATTTAACAAGCTATCGTCTTCTAAAAGTCACCGATCACTTAACTATTTAATCATCGGACTCTTAATTTCTTTAAGGGTATCTAATTGGTTAATAACCGTGTACTTATGATCTGTATCTCATATCCTCTATGTATATCATTCATGAATAATGATTTCCTCGTAGTACCACAAAATCATATATATCTCAATTTCATGGTTTCTCTGAATGATTTACTACTAGTTTAGTCTTTACGATCATTTAGATCACATTGATTTCTAGCAGTTATTCAGAATCATTTATCATTTACCTTCATCTAACTTGATAGAGTATTGACTATAATCGGGTCACACACCATCTTAGATCACAAGATTCATTGAATTTCTTCCTAATATTTATTCATCATGTGTCAACCTCTTTCCAAAATCATCACATTTCATAAGGTCAATTATGCCAATCTCGCTAAATTAGTAATTGTCTTCAAGACTCTATTCATCTCTACCCTATCAGGGTTTACTTATGACTTACTCAAGAATTTCATATTTCTGGTACATCATTCATTTATTTAGATTATCGACTCCTCTTGTAATTATCCATTAGGTTTACTTCAGACTATCTTTCATTCAAGCCTCGTTTATTCATCCATAATATTTATCGAAATCTCCTCAAGTATTTCTAGTGTCATTCCTCGAGAATCCTCATCGCTTATTTTGAAATAGACTACTATTCCCTAAAGGTCACTATTTACTTAATCATCTCCATTATTCAAGAATCACCGACTTCCATCATAACATATAGTCTTTTCTCCCAATATATAATTTTCATCAATGATAACCTCTCGATGGTATTGGAACAGTTAACATATAACCTAGGGGTTCTGTTTCTGAATTTGACTTAGTAGTAAATGTGGGAACTATAAATCAAATATTTAAACAATATCTGGGCAGATTGTAAGCAATTGGAAAATACCTATGACTATTGGTACAGTAGTCTGATCATCTCCCGATGGTGTTTTTGGGACATTGTCCTTGGTGGACTTTAGGCAATTGGGCATTTAATTATGCCTCTATTGTCATTTTTGACTCCCTTTTTCTTTTTTGGCAATTTCCTTCCCGCCCTATTTTATGGTCCTTGTTGGTGCCACTACTTCATTGTAATGGTCAACCTCTGGGGCCTGATTCTGGGTAGAGCCTTAGTGACTCTTTTCCTAAGGCGTTCTATTATGCTCAACTGATCTATCCGATCCATCTCAGTCAGATGATTTCTGGCTATCGACGTATTCCTGGTGTTAACCTTTTCCGTAGAAGATAATCCGTCAATGTTTTCGTAAAATAACAGTAAGTGTTCACATAACAATCTATCTTAATAATGTCAGTGTTATCTATCGACAGACTCTTAGACTTTAACAATTCTAATACTCTAATCTTGTTTTCCATGACTCACTAGAACCTAAGACTCTGTTCTGATACCAAGCTATCACGACCCGAAACCCACACTATGTAGATCTCGTGTCGCGGGGTCTGCCCAATGGCCGTCCCTACTTTTTTCATTCTTCGTATCTATGATAACAGTAAATAATATGAACATGACATTAAATTGCGGAAGCCTTAATACAAAATATTGTTCAATGACTGAAAACTGTAAACCGACATAAACAAAACATACAACCACTCTTAGGTGGTGAGTACATGGGATAGACTACATTATTCTATCATGCTCCTCAACTGTCTCCCTAAACTCCTAATCTCCTATTGCGGTTCTGTAGCATACTCACCTGAAAAAATAGTAAGTGGGGTGAGCTAACAATGCTCAGTAAATAAAAGCCTATCTCTAATACGGGTTAGGGTTAACATAGAAACATATGAACTCATCAGGTAACATGGTAGCCAACCATGGAAACAGTTGCAGTTAACGGTAAAATGTCACAATGGCTAATGAACAGTAAGGCACAATAAACAAGTTTGAGCAATGGTATAGCATGAATATGGGACAAGCTCAATAATCACAGTCAACATAAATGTATTGCCACAATAAATCAGTCACACTCAAGTCCAATAAATAAGGAACTATCAACATAGAACTATTCATAGGGAAATGAAAACATCCTATGAATTCAATAACGTCAATCATAACAATCAAACATGAATGATGCATTTACTCTGTTCAGGGTTTGGCAAACACTCGATCTTTTGGGGGCCCGGCATATCCCCCTTAACATGAATGCATATAAAATTCCCTTTTAACTCATTGCGTAAAAACGCCATTATTGCCATGTGTCCGTTCACGGACTCGACCCGTAGGTCCCATTAATCGACCTGTAGGTCCTGTCAATCAGATAGCATTGAATGGGCATTTATTATAAATCAAGATTCTATCATAATTCCATAAGAAGTGTATAGGATATGGAATATCATGACATAAACATACAATGATAGGCATAGTACAATGAAGTAAATTCTGAGATAACATTCAATAAACATCCACCAGATAGGATAATATCAATGGTAGGACAATAACAGTGGGTACGTACATGAGTACAAAATTTGGCAGTAATAGAAAGAATGTGGCTTGGAAAACCACGTATAAGAGATAGGAGTTCACTTACCTTTAATCCGTATGGTCTACTTTAGTATTCCATAATTTTCTCCTTTCCCTTGACTTGCCTATACATCAATAAACATGTCTCAGTTCTAATGTCATTTATCAATTTGTACACCTCGTTACTCTAAGTATCTTTTTTGCTAATTTAGACTTTACCATTGAGTTCAAAATGTCGAAGAAAGTCAGTTTAGGCTTTCGTAGACTTCAATTTGGACATCTGTACTAAGAAGGGTAAAATGGTCATTTTACACTTTTACGTGTTCTTACTTCTCGAGACCTCTTTTCACAAATCGGACTCCACCATTGAGTCCAAAATATTTGAAATAATAAAATTTTACTATTCATTTACTTTAATTGGAGTCCGTTTGACTCCTTTTTGACTTAGGGGTATTTTGGTAATTTTTTCTTTTTATAAATTTTTAATTAAATATTATATTTTATTTATTTGGGTCATATTGTAATTTATCATAATTTTTGGGTCTAAATTCAATTTTCCAATACTTCTGGGTGAAATCAGAATTTCAAGAATTACTATTCCCATTCTGAATAGACAAACAGTGGATAAGCCCAATTTCGTGGATAGGCTATCCCTATCCCTATTTAAATTTAAAATTTCAATTTATTCACCCTGCAACCAAACACCCCAATTCTGATTTTAAAACATTTTAACACTTTATCAAAACTGCACCATTTTGTATGACCCTAAGTTGCGGTTGGACGGGTCAGACCCGAACCCGACCCATGACCCGAACCCGTTGACTCGACCCGTTTCTATTCATCATCTTCCCCAAGACAATGAGCAGTAGCCGCAAGAACCCTAATTTTTCATGCTTCTATTTCGTGGTGTTTTGATCATGGTTTTTCACTGCTCTAGATTTAGAACAGCTTCTGGAAATTCATTCTACATTTTCCTGTTTATTTTATGGGTTGAACTAAGCTCAAGGGTTAGATTTGGGTTCCATGGAAGGTCTGAATACTCCTTCGGTATACGCTCGTTTCTCCACCAAATTCGGTGATTTTTTGCTTGTTGTGACCTTAGAGATGTGGGGTCTTTGAACTCATTCAAGGAATCAAGTTTAGAGCATTATTGGTAAGGTTCACTTCTTGACCCGCCACCTGCAACTTCAGGTATCTCTCAACCCTTTAACCCTTTTCTCTTAATTTTTGTGGATTCATAACCCTAGAAGCATCTAGTTTAAGCCCTGACCTTCCAAAACCCGTTTAGTTTAGGTCGATTTAGACCCATTTTCTTTATGGTCATTAATGGCAGTTCGATTGATTCTCATTGTTTGGAATCTCTTAGGTTCTATTTTGGGTCTTACGCTACTGGTTATCACCATAGAAGTTCACATATACAATTTAAATCAATAGTTTAATGGCAGCTATAGTAAAATTTTAGAGAGAGGAGATTACCACATTTTCTCTCTCCTCGATTGGAATTTCACCTTCCTCTGTTTCCAGCCACGGCTATTGCTACCTCGTCCTTTCTGTAGTCCTCTCCTTCTTTCTTTCTGTTCCAAAATCCCTTATTAGCTTCATTTTTGTTTTTGAAATAAATCTCCTAGATATCACGCCCCCTCCCTTATCACAACTAGCTGCATGCCTATCCAAGTGGTTATATCCATATACATACACATACGGTTTATTATATATATATATATGTCATGCTTTCATATATACACTGATATATATATATATATACACACCTACACATATACACATATATATTGATTTCCATATATATATATTTTACTTATTTTTTTATTATTTAATTTAATTTAATTTTCCTTTTATTTTTTCTTTTCATTCTATTTCATTTTATTTTATTTATTTAAATTTTTTTTTTTATTTTGGTATTCATTCATGGCTTGATCGGGCATTATCCGTACTTTCGAAACTATTGAGTTTTCAAACCGTCTATTTTATTCAATATTAAAATAGAAAACTCTAACGGTTCGGGTTTACATGACTCGATCAATTACAATTTGGGTCAGGGTATTACAGTTTAATTTATAATTAGTTCGCTAATTATTAATTAGAAATAACATAAAGACTAACTAAGAAAATTAATCGGGATTTCTCGACAGTTACGATAAACCAATAAAATAATTAAACACGTCAAAAAGGGGAAAGATGTTACACTCTGTGTAATATCCCGGAATTCTGACATGACCCAAACTATATTCTGACCTGATGAAAATAAGTTATGTGACATTAATAATTCAAAATATCCAAAATACAGTAAGCCGTGACGGGATTTAAGGCCTTCAGATATAAAAATGATATATGCTTGGAAATAGGCGACTCGGTCAACCGAGTGCCGAGATTAATAAATAGGATGCGGAAAATTAAATATAAAAATAAAATGAAAATAAAATACGAACGGGCACTCAAAATTGATAAAATAAATAATTATGATATCGAGTCTCGATTATAAGTTAATATTTTATGTAATAAAATATTAATACGGTCACTGTATAAATAATAAAGATATATTATATATATATCATTAAATAATTACACGTATTATATATATATGTGTGTATACATAAGATATATAAATATATATTATATATTAAAGCTTCAAAGAAGCTACTGGAAACAATTGAGAGCAGCTCACTATGTATATATATATATATATATATATAGAGAGAGAGAGAGAGAAAGAGAGAAGGCAGGAAGTTTCATAGGAAAGCACCCTTAGTCAGTGAAGTAGGATTAAGGAAATTCTGGAAGCACGTGAGATGTATGTGTATCTATTTTGTCTTTTGTGGAAAATTGTGGAGAAACCCAAAAGCTTCTAGTGTGAATTGAAAATAGGAAACTAAGAGAAATGAGGGAAGGATCGAGAAGCCCAGAGAAGAATAAGAACGGAGAGAAAGAGAGCAACCATAAGCAGAAGACCAAGCAACCGTGTTTTGCATTACGGAAGCCCAACTCGTGAGTTTGATCAGGCTCTCTCTTTGGAATTTGAGGATTAATTTATGAGAGATTGGGTTTTGGCAGTTTGTTTAAATTGGGAAAAAGAGTGAATGGTTGTTGGGTTTCTTGTTTTGGTGTGGATGTTGCGGTTTCGTGGAGTTCCCTTGTTTCTGCCGTTCCAATTGAGAACAGAGGTTGCTACTGGAGTTGCGATAGGGGGGCGAGTGTAGCGGCAGAACTGCTGTCCGGCCATGGAGCAGAACCCGGAGGTGGTATGTATGTGTATGTATTTATTTGTGTGTGTATCTATGTAGATGATGCAGCACGCTGGAGTTGATGGGTAAATAGAATTGGACAGGTGCAAGGGCTGGTGTGATACCTGCAACTATGTGGCTGTTACGGTTTTGTGGTTGGAACTGTGTGTGGCTGTGCAGCTGTTATGAGCATTGAGGCCGACTATTCGGGTTTGAAGTAGATTGACAGCAGCAACGGGGTAGAGGAAGAATTGACAGTGAGATTCTTGCGTTGGAGAGTGGATGCGTACCCATTACGGTTGTTCAGAGATTGATACAACTGGACATTAAGGGCAGCAATTGTCGAGAATTCAGTTACTTCAGGTGGTTGTATTAGACAGCTGAAGCAGAGGCAGACCGAGTGCACTTGAAATGTTTGTGGGGGCGCGACTTTGTTCCTCGCGGCTGCAGTTTATGTACACGGAAGCCATTAGTTCCGTGACTACTTTCTTGATTTGAGTCAGCTTGCTACTTTGTTATCTCAAAAAGGAAAAATAGTTTAAGAGGTGAATCACGTTGGTTGCTTCAGTCAATTTTGGGTGTTAGGTCTCTTGGAGTATTTTGATACTGGTCATACAGAAATAGAAGGGGGCGCTGTATCGAGGGCTGGTTAAGTTGGGTGATTTGAGAATTGTACACTAGTGAACTGTCATAACTATAAGCCAGATTGGGGCGCAAGAACTAGCTTTTGGACGCTAGCGTTGGAGTAGGGCAGAGGTTTGAGAGATATGTTGTTTTATGATTATGGCCCAGTATCTAGCATTCAACAGCTAGTATTGATGGAGGGAATTGCACAGAGCAGCAGCTATAACGCAGGAAAATAAAGCAGCAGCGTGTTGGAAGTGCAGTGAACTGGAGTGTTTCACGCTTGGCTTTTGGAGTTTCTTTTGCCATTTAGTTTATTGCGGTTACTTGTCTGATGCTCCAAGTACAGCTATTTGATCAGCTGTAATTTAGAACAACAGTGGTGTAATTGTTGGAGGCTATGGGTTTTAACCTTGCTTGTAGAAATTGGAGCTACTGATTGGGAAGACTCTGCATAGTAATCTGATGAGAGGAAAGGAAAGTTCTTCAATATCTGATGGATTGGAGGATAAAGGGACATCATTTGTCAGGATCATCATTTGCTTAGAGGAAAAAGTTGAAGAAGCTGATGAAACTGGATTTAAAATGGCTGGCCGACTCGATCAACCTGCTGGTGTGTTTTCTTTAACTGCTGAACCGTGGACTGAAGATTAACCTCAAACTCTAGATGCACAACAATTTGGTTCACGTTTGACTGTAATTCTTCAAAGGTTGGATATGTTCATATTTGAGGAGCTTGATCTTCTGGATATTGAATCAATTATGATGACCATCAGAAGGATAATGCCCAGGATATGCATGAACGTGGCTAACGACGCATCTGGAGGATATCTGTGAATGGAGATAAGCGTATATTCAGGTGAGTAACTCCGACTCCTGACTTGGTGTATATTTTCTGTATACTGTACTGCTTTATATGCTGAACTTTTTTTTTATACACTGCACTATTTTAATGCATATGCTTTCATGCATACTTCTTGTATTGCATTGCGCATGGCATGATTCCATTTTGTCTTGTCTTTTGATGTATTCCATTCTGATTCTGTTCGGGTCTGCTCTGTTCTGTTATACGTTATTTGGAGTCTGTTCTGATTCTGTTTTAAGATGTTGTGTCTACTCTGGGCCCATCACAGGATTGAGCGGTTTTATGCCAGAGTCTGACCCAGAGGGTAGAGGCCCCACGAGTCGTTCGCTTATGGGCAGCTGGGGAAGGTTCAGGCATTTGATGCTATGCCTTTGATTGATTGGTATTCTATTCAGTTCAGTTCAGTTCAGTTCTGATTCGTTTTGTCCGTTCTGTTCTGTTCTGTTTAATCTGATCTGTTCTGTTTTGTTTTGATATGATCTGTTTGAGCTGCATTTGTTCTACATGAGCTGCATTGTTCTATTTGAGCTGCATTTGGAGCATACATGTATATATGAACTGGTTTTGAAACCCATGGCACGAACCTATGTTACTCACTGAGCTTGTTTAAGCTCATTCCTTTTATTTAACATTTTTCAGGATATATCTCCATTGGATTAGAAGGCACAAGGACATAACATTAGTAGACTGAGAGGCATTCCCAAGTGAGGATCTGATGGCAATAATATATGGAAACTTGGGTTCTGATGGATTGACTCTGGCTATTCAGGTGAGTGTGATGATATAGTTGACTTTATTTATATGCAGGGACATGGCTCATGGTAATGGTACTCTAGAGATAATAGATATGCTTTGTGTTATGTCTAGTTATAGATATGCTCTGTGGTTAGAGTTATTAGCTATTTTGTTTTAGAGTTGCTCTGTGGTACATACTTATGTGATATATCGTTGAGTTGCATTCCCGAGATAAAAAAGTTTTAAATTTCGCTGTTTTGACCCTACATTTGGAGTGCAATTCATTGAACGGTTCAGAAGATTGCCTTGGGTTGGTCGCATTGTCAGTAGGGAGATCGGCAAGGCGGCTAACTGGCATCACATCTTTCGCATCCGCGTAGGGTGGGGTGCGGGATGTGATAGAGTGGTATCAGAGCAGAGGTTAGGAATTTTTGAGGAAATGATTAAAGATCCAATGTTACCATAGAGCGACATGTGAGCAAGAAGTTAAGTTTACTTGTACAAGATGGGAACTTGAGGACAATAAGGTCAGTAGTGGTTTGGGAGTCAGTGTTCACAACAGAGCATTAAGTCATGGATTAAACACCACAGAGTACCTGAGCCATGGATACTAAGTCCCAATTTTGGAGATTAGACATGGAATTAAGGAAGTCTTCGTAATAGATGCTTCATCTGTGATTCTAAGGCACCTAAGGACTAGGGATCAACTGATCTGAAGTTGCAAATACTGGAGATTCACTAGTATCACCGAGTGATATTTAAGCAATGGTCAATGATTTTGGGGACATGATTGAAGTTGATTTTTCCCTAGATGATTAGGATGATCAGATACTCAGTATTTCTTGAGAGACAGAAGTAGGCCTATAAGTGAAATTTATGATTTTGAAAATTCGAGGATTATATCAGAGTAGCGCAGTGGAAAAGTAAGTTCTAGGTTAATGATTCTTTGGGAAAGATCAGACTAGAACTGAATTGGTGGACCATTGAGTGACCTAGATGACTATATGATTGAATAATTTTTGGTGACAATAGCGTGTTTAGTCACTGCAGTTAATAGTCCTTGGGGGAAAAGACTATGCTATGATTAAATTGATGATTCTAAGGCAACTTAACTGATCAAATGCATAGTAATTTTTGGAGGAAACGATTCTAGGTTAGCTAACTCTGGTATTGATCATTATAATTATGAATACCAAAATGATTATTAGGTGGAATCAGATACAATTGAATAATCTTAGTGAATGATTCCAGTCATTTGAGGATGATTGTCGCATCTGATTTAATATGGAATGGATTAAATATCGAATCTTGGTGATAGTATATATTTTGTGGATTGTCAACTAGCCTTATTATGAAATTTTCTGGATCTGGTTGATATTTGTGATTGAAGATATCAAAATGATTATTTTGTGGACTCAAATGTGATTAAATGATCCTAGTGACTGATTTCTAATCCTTTGAGGATAACTGCCAACTCTGATTTGATGTGATCGACATTTGGTGATTATAGAAATAAAATGTATACCTTGTGGAATCATATATGATTGATTGAAAAACTTTGAGGATGATTCCCAACTTTGAGGTAAATGGCATGTATTTGGTAGATTGTAAAGCTGATTTCTTGTGACAGTATAGCTTGTGGATTGATAGGTAATCTTATTGTGGATTTTCTGGATCTGACCTGACACTCGTAAGATTGAGGATTATCGACTAGTGCCAATTGGAGACGAGTTAGTAAAAGTGATTGAAGTTAAACCTTGTGATATTTTAGGGAGACAACAGACATTAGACTTCCTTATGGATAAACGTAACTGACAAAGGACTATTTTTCCTAGAAGGCAAGTCGAGTTTTGGGGACAAAACTCTTTTAAAGGTGGGTAGAATGTAATATCCCAGAATTCCGACATGACCCAAACTATATTCTGACCTGATGAAAATAAGTTATGTGACATTAATAATTCGAAATATCCAAAATACAGTAAGCCGTGACGGGATTTAAGGCCTTCAGATATAAAAATGATATATGCTTGGGAAATAGGCGACTCGGTCAACCGAGTGCCGAGATTAATAAATAGGATGCGAAAAATTAACTATAAAAATAAAATGAAAAAAAAAATACGAACGAGCACTCAAAATTGATAAAATGAATAATTATGATATCGAGTCTCGGTTATAAGTTAATATTTTATGTAATAAAATATTAATACGGTCATTGTATAAATAATAAAGATATATTATATATATATATATCATTAAATAATTACACATATTATATATATGTGTATACATAAGATATATAAATATATATTATATATTAAAGCTTCAAAGAAGCTACTGGAAACAATTGAGAGCAGCTCACTGTATATATATATATATATATATATATAGAGAGAGAGAGAGAGAGAGAGAGAGAGAGAAGGCAGGAAGCTTCATAGGAAAGCACCCTTAGTTAGTGAAGTAGGATTAAGGAAATTCTGGAAGCACGTGAGATGTATGTGTATTGTAGAGATCTGAAAAAATAAGGAAAAATTTTTCGTTTTGCCGGTAGGATATTTGGCATACACAGTTTTGTCGGTCAAGCCCGGTTTTGCTAGTAAAGCATCTAAATGCGTCAGTTCACCATTTGACATGTTTAAAGGCATATTTGGAGTGTGTCATAGAAGAGAAATATGCTTATAATATTGTGAGGTAGCTACTGTTCAAATTTTAGCTAAAACGGAAACCGTTTCAAAATTGGACAAAAAGGGCGTTCGAGTGGCCCTGGTGGAATGGGCCTAAAACGACCTCAAATGAAAATATTTTCTTCTAAGAGTTTTCATTTAAAATAATTTTATGAACATTGGTTAAAAAAAAATTTTGAATTGAAGCGTTTAGGAATGGGTTGTAGAGTAACGAGGTTTCGGGCTCATTAAGGGCAAAATGGTCATTTGTCCTTAGCCCCTTTGTCCACCACTATAAATACAGCCCCCTTAAACCATTTTTATCATAAATTGGGTCTGCAATTACAGAATTCACATTCTTATAGAGAGAGAGTGAGAAAAGCCCTAGAAATTCAAGAATTCAAGCTGCCGAAACACATATTTCGAGCGGGATTTTGGCCAAACTTTCTTCTGAAAAGTTGTTCATCTCCACGATTAATATATCCTTACCAAACAGTTTGGCTATTAAAAAAATACAGCTTCTACAGTTTGTGAAAAACTGATTTTAGGTATGGTTTCTTGCTAAGTTAGGAATAGATTTAGTTTTTCTTGCTTTGCTACATGTTGATTGAGCTGTATAGATGTTTAATTAATGCTAGGAATCCACCTAGGTGGTGTTGAATTGAAATACCTAGAGTTGGAAATTTGGGGCTTTATGTATTCTTTGGTTTATTTGATGTTTTGTTGCTATGAAGATAACTTATCTTATCTTTGTATTTGATTGCTATATTTGGTATGTATTTATGTGATATTTACTTGACATCTTGGAGGGGAATTGGTTGTGTAATGTATTAGTCTTGCATGGAATGTTAGTGACTTTGTGAAATTCTTGTTGGTTGGTGAAATTGTGATATTGTGGCTTGAGAAATGTGTTAAGGTGTATGGTTATGACCTATGTTATGTGAAGCAATTTATGGGAATTTAAAGTTATGAATTATGTGGGGTTTAAATGCATGACTTGAAAAAGGACACACCATGTGTTTGATGAAATGACTCACTGAACTTGCATAATGGAATCATGGCATTTGGCATAGTGTGATTCCTTGGAAGCATAGTGTGAGTTGGGAATTTGGTGTTGTGCATACTTGGTTACTCATGTCCTTCGGGGAAGGTCCGTAAAATGAGACATACTTGGTCACTCATGTCCTTCGGGGAAGGTCCGTAAAATGAGGCATACTTGGTTACTCATGTCCTTCGGGGAAGATTCGTAAAATGAGGCATGGACATGGCATAGAGTTGACATGGCATGGAGTTGACATGGGTGTGGCATAGAGTTTGCATGTGTGAGTCATGCATAGAGTGTTTGCATTGCATTAAATAACGGGAAGGAAAATTATATCTTGAAATTGTACACTTGCACATGCCACGTCCTAAATTTGTTGCTAGTATTAGTGAGTTATCATACCAGCAGTTGAGCTGACCCATTCGTGGGCAATACATTTCAGATGAGGCACCAGCTGCTTGAGACTTCCTTGAGTGTTGAAGAAAAAGGAAGGAAATGGATTTTGTAGAAGATTTGACCTTTGGGGGCATGTTTTGAATGTATGGGCATAAGCCCACTTTATTGTATTTTATATTTAAACTTATGTAAATTGTAAACCTTAGGCCTTGGGCCATTTTAAAAAATGTATGAGTTGGAACTCAATGAATGTATGATGTTTGATTTAAATATATACTAGAGGTTACTTGATATTCGGGAGTTAAATATGCATTAAATGGAAGTGTTAGAAAATAGTGGATGCATGTTTAAGAGTTGATGGATTTTGATGCAATTATAACCATATATGTTGTGATTATTAGGTGATGAAAATACTTGGGAAAAACAAAGGAGACTATGTCGAATTTTTGGTAGAATCAAAGTGGGAAATAGGTGTGTAAATGACTTTTTAAAAGGAGTGAAAAAAAAATGTCAAAATGGGGGTTTAGGAACCTTGAACAAGGGGGATAAAAATGGGAAGAAAATAGGGCTTAAAGGACTTGGAAAAAATTCAAAAAGGGAAAAATTGGTTGCAGCCATGAACAGTAACTTGAAAAATATCAGAAACTGCTCTCTGTGCTACAGTGTCGTGAACAGTTCAGGAACCAGCCCCAGCCGCCGCAGCCCGCGCACCCCTCACGCGCGCGCGCGTGCCTGCGCGCCGTGCGCCCAGCGCCGTGCCCCCGCGCCCTTGCCGCGCGCTTGCCGCGCTCATGCTGCTCACGCGCGCGCCCACTGCTGCCCATGCGCGCGCCCCCACTGTTGTCTTGCCTGCTGCCACCTGCTGTCCAACCCATGGGCAACCATTGTTTTGACCATGTTTTGGCCATGTTATGACCTATTTTCCAAGGGCATTTTGAGGCCATTAAATCATGAGTTTGACCCAAACTTTTGAGTTCATTTGAGACCATTTTAGGCCATTATATAAAGCCAAGTTGGGGCAATTTATGGGACACTTTTTAGGCATAGATTTCAAGGCCATGTTTGGCCATCCACTAGCGCCAACTTTGGGCTAATAGTGGGACAAGCATTTAATTTTAATCTTGCAGGAAAAATTTGAGGAATAATGCGGGAGATTTAATTTAAATTTAATTCATTGTCATTTATTTATTCCTTTTCTTTCATTCAGTCGCTCCCCGGGTTCGTGGAAATTTGGGGCGTGACATGTATCTATTTAGTCTTTTGTGGAAAATTATGGAGAAACCCAGAAGCTTCTAGTGTGAATTGAAAATAGGAAACTAAAAGAAATGAGGGAAGGATCGAGAAGCCCGGAGAAGAATAAGAACGGAGAGAAAGAAAGCAACCACAAGCGGAAGACCAAGCAACTGTGTTTTGCATTATGGAAGCCCAACTCGTGAGTTTGATCAGGCTCTCTCTTTGGAATTTGAGGATTAATTTATGAGAGATTGGGTTTTGGCAATTTGTTTAAATTGGGAAAAAGAGTGAATGGTTGTTGGGTTTCTTGTTCAGGTGTGGATGTTGCGGTTTCGTAGAGTTCCCTTGTTTCTGCCGTTCCAATTGAGAACAGAGGTTGCTACTGGAGTTGCAATAGGGGGGCGAGTGTAGCGACAGAACTGCTGTCCGGCCATGGAGCAGAACCAGCAGGTGGTATGTATGTGTATGTATTTATTTGTGTGTGTATCTGTGTAGATGATGCAGCACGCTGGAATTGATGGGTAAATAGAATTGGACAGGTATAGGGGCTGGTGTGATACCTGCAACTGTGTGGCTGTTACGGTTTTGTGGTTGGAACTGTGTGTGTGGCTGTGCGGCTGTTATGTGCATTGAGGCCGACTTTTCGGGTTTGAAGTAGATTGACAGCAGCAACGGGGTAGAGGAAGAATTGACAGTGAGATTCTTGCGTTGGAGAGTGGATGCGTACCTATTACGGTTGTTCAGAGATTGATACAACTGGACATTAAAGGCAGCAATTGTTGAGAATTCAGTTACTTCAGGTGGTTGTATTAGACAACCGAAGCAGAGGCAGACCGAGTGCACTTGAAATGTTTGTGGGGGCGCGACTTTGTTCCTCGCGGCTGCAGTTTATGTACACGGAAGCCATTAGTTCCGTGACTACTTTCTTGATTTGAGTCAGCTTGCTACTTTGTTATCTCAAAAAGGAAAAATAGTTTAAGAGGTGAATCACGTTGGTTGCTTCAGTCAGTTTTGGGTGTTAGGTCTCTTGGAGTATTCTGATAATGGTCATACTGAAATAGAAGGGGACGCTATATCGAGGGCTGGTTAAGTTGGGTGATTTGAGAATTGTACACCAGTGAACTGTCATAACTGTAAGCCAGATTGGGTCGTAAGAACTAGCTTTTGGACGCTAGCGTTGGAGTAGGGCAGAGGTTTGAGAGATATGTTGTTTTATGATTATGGCCCAGTATCTAGCATTCAACAGCTAGTATTGATGGAGGGAATTGCACAGAGCAGCAGCTACAGCGCAGGAAAATAAAGCAGCAGTGTGTTGGAAGTGCAGTGAACTGGAGTGTTTCACGCTTGGCTTTTGGAGTTTCTTTTACCATTTAGTTTATTGCGGTTACTTGTCTGATGCTCCAAGTACAGCTATTTGATCAGCTGTAATTTAGAACAACAGTGGTATAATTGTTGGAGGCTATGGGTTTTAACCTTGCTTGTAGAAATTAGAGCTACTGATTGGGAAGACTCTGCATAGTAATCTGATGAGAGGAAAGGAAATTTCTTCAATATCTGATGGATTGGAGGATAAAGAGACATCATTTGTCAGGATCATCATTTGCTTGGAGGAAAAAGTTGAAGAAGTTGATGAAACTGGATTTAAAATGGCTGGCCGACTCGATCAACCTGCTAGTGTGTTTTCTTTAACAGCTGAACCGTGGACTGAAGATTGTAATATCCTGACCCGGGATACCGGGTCACATGACACATACTACGAGGGAATAAAATCATATATATATAATTAATTAATTATTACATTAATTAATTAATTATAAGATTTGATATATATATATATGTATTAATTAAATGTATATATATGTATATATATATTAAATGAAAGAAATATGAAAAAGTAAAAAGTTAAAAAGGGTGAATAGTATGTGAATGTGTGTGTGTGTGTCGGCTGGTGTGTGTGTGTGTGTGTTTTGTATATATAAGTATATGTATATATATGTATATAATATGTATAAATATCTTATGGAAATTAAATGCAAAGTTGAAAAAGAAAAAGTAGAATTTATGGGATGGGAAGTCTAGTGTAGGGCTATGAATTAGAGAGAGAGAGAGAGAGAAAGAGAGAGAGAGAGAGAGGTTGGAGGAGAGAGAAGGGTCGGTCACCTTCTCTATAAAGGCCAAGCATGCAAATCATGCTTCCTTCTTGCAAAAGAAACCAAAGGAAAAGGAAGAAGGGAGAATAGAGAGAGAATTGGAAGTAGAACAAGGAAGGGATCAAGCATAAACAGGTAAAGTTCCAAATTTTTACATTTTTCTCTCTCTAAATTTCAAGCATGAAAGTAGGTTAGTTTTAAGTTGTTTATGTGCATATGATGTTTAACACTTATTTAGACCTGTTTAAACGTAAGATTTAAGCTTAAAAACACCTAAAAACATGAAACCCATAAGCATCCTCCATTGATGACCTTGCATGAAGCAGGTCTGATCCGAGAGAAACCAAACTTGGTTTGGTGTATAAGGACCTCAAGTAGCCCACACAAACATGTTAAAAATGTGTGACCGCGACCAAAAATCATGAACAAAGGCCCTCAAATGTCGAGATGCAGGTTACGGGTTCACACCCCAAACCTCTAAACTTATGATTTAAGCCATCTCTTTAAATGAAGACTGAATCCCCATGAAGAGGGGATCACAGCAAGCCAAACCTCATCAAAAATGGTTAAGAAACAAGCATGAACAACCGAAATAACAGTTCGGATTATCCACTTCAAGACCGAACATATGTGAGGGTTTTAAACTCCAAAATGAATGCCAATTGATTTGTATATGCCTTAGGGATAATTTGGGACAAAAACAGTCGAGCTTGGTGGAGTAAAAATTTACGAAATAGGAAAAATATGAAAACTGTAACTAGGGTTACAGGTCGGTCGAATTGGGGAAGACGACCGAGTCGACTCGCGAACCGTTTAAAACGGTGGGTGGACTCGGGACAGGTGGCAGCCTTGGGGCTTGCCACCGATTAAATGGGGCGACGTCGTTTTGGGCTAGGGTATGTATATATATATATGCGGTTGAGTTTTAAAGGAAAAAGGAAGAAAATGCGGTCGGTGGGGTTCGAACCCCTGACCTCACGCGCCCCACGCGTGTTTTTCCACTCGGCCACGCGTATACGTGTGACCAATTACGAACGCAATATATATATATATATATATATATAATATATTTAATTAAATCCGAAAATAAAAAAGGTGCAATTGCACCTTACAGGATTCGAACGTGGGATGTATGGGGAGGGAGGTGACACGCTGGCCAGCGTGCCACCCTATTCAACCTGTTCCTTATTCCCCTTAAATAATATATATATTACATGTTATGATTTAATTTAATTAAATAAAATTAATTAAATTAATTACTCCGAAATGGGCCGTTGTCCAAAAATTACAAGTTATATATGTAACCTTACTATCTTGGACCCCCTAAGCCCATTGGTGAGGTCCACGACATGAGATGAGGTCCCGAAAAATTTGAGACCCCTAAAAAATGTCAAAATGACCAAAATGCCCCTGCCCCATAAACAAGTCAAACAAAGTCCAAATTTAATAAATGAATAGTGTATCCTTACTATTTCGGATATTCTGAAGCCAGTGGTAGGGTCCGTTTTAAGAGACAAGGCCCGAAAAATAAAGTCACGTGAGGGGTAAATGACCAAAATACCCCTTGACCAAAATTGACAAGTTATTAATGTATTCTTACTATTTTGGACCTTCTGAGTCCAATGGTGAGGTCCACGACACGAGACGGGGTCCCGAAAAATAAAGACACGTAAAAGGGTAAAAAGACCAAAATACCCCTGGTACCCCTAAAGCCAAAATGAAATCAGAGAAGGTCTAAGTTAACTTTCTTTGACATCCCAGACTCAAAAATGGAGTCCAAATTACGAAACAAAGTACGAAAAGATATGACACGTAAAATGATAAAATGACCATTTTGTCCTTTTATATATAAAAGTCCGAATTAAATATTAGGGAAGCCTAAACCGACTTTCTTAGACACTCCGGACTCAATGGTAGAGTCTATTCGACCTAAAGAAATGTCTAAAATGAAAAGACATAAAATTTGATGAATAACATCTGTTAGATGACTATGAACTGAAATGTTGCCAAAGAACTAAACTGAGGCAAATACGAGAAATGAAATACGATAAGACACGACACGTAAACATGTTAAATAAATAACCTTAAGTTAAAGTTAATGGAACTCCCAGAAGAGTATCATTGTAGAAATCTATTTTTCTTGACACGGTAAATTGTGTTTTTAAACAGAGAATTAACTAAACACAAAAATGAGCCAAGAACGGGAAGTCACTCCTATGATGACAAGGGCCCAACTAGCAAAGGATCCCAAGCAAAAAGTGTTCCGGGAGAAACTGGAAAGACAGCTCCAGCTGATTCAAAATCGCATTCGGATTTCTAAAACGAACGAAGTATGCTGTGTAAGCCCCTTTATTTATAAGACAATAACTAAAGAGCAACTAGTAGCAAGAAAGCTTAAGAAACAGGAGGATACGGAAACGTTGGAAGAATGGCGACAAAGGTTAAAGAAGGCCAAGGGAAAAACACCCAAATAGAGCAGGACTAAAAGTACAAGGTGAGTAACCCTGTGTTTGAATTGGAAATTTGACTCCATGATTTAAAAAGGGTTTTAAGTATAAGATATGAAGTATTTGAAGTTTCAAATTCAGTATTTACATGATTCAGTTTTTAATTGTTCTGTTTTAGAAATTCATTGTGACATGCTTAGTGATTGGTTTCTGCAACAGTTTTTCCTTCAAATACTTTTCAGCATGTCTAGTTAAAATGCAATTATTGTTAAATATTCTGAATTTGCTTATTTCAAGTGTACGAATGTTTATTACGAATTTATGAAAAATATCTATGAGACAAGTCACATGATAAAAGTTTTATAAGATGAATGGTGCATAAGCACTTAGACAGGATTCTGAGTTTTCAGTTGCCCTGTAAAATAGGCAGGATTTTGGGTTTTACGGAACTCAATTGCCCTGTAAAATGCCCGGTAGCAGGATCTAATCCCTCAGGCAGATGAGATATCTCCATAGATAAGTAATATGGGACTCCGGTTCGAAACGGATTCCACTAATGGAAGTGATAAGATGACAAATGATTTGAAAATGAAAGCATGTTTTTACTCTCATTTTCAATATGCATATGTTTGAGTTTTATATACTCTGTTTAAGAAATACATGATATGTTATACGTTTTAAAGTTCATATGTATAAGTTTAGCTTGAATGTTTTAAATATTTCAAAGCTACATGTTTTAAGGAATGCATATATTCTGTATTCAATTATACGAACAATTGGCGGTGACTATTTTACAAACTCTTATGTACTAAACCACTGCTAATTGAAAACCCCATGACGAATACTGGAATTGCTCACAAGCTTAGATTAGCTTACCCGGACTTTGTTCGGACCCCCCTTTCAGGTAATTAGCAGCAGTCTTGACTTAAGGACGACGATGACGAATCTGCTGATTTTGGGAAGATATGGTTAAATAGTTTCTTTTGATAAGTCTATGAACTCTAATAGTACTTTTGTATTAGTAGACATAGTAAGGACATGTAATAAGCCCTCTGGGCAAATTGAACATGTATTGTAATTAATGTTATAAGTTTTTAAGTTTTTAGTTATACTCTGAATATGTAACCATGTATGCTATGTATGGAGCAGCAGTACCGAACGGATGTGCATAATTTAAAAATGAGAAAAGAAAAGAAAAAGTTTTTCACGCTTCCGCAAAACGTATGTTGCACATCTATTCGATACCGCTGCATATGCGAGCCTTGTCTCGGGGCCCTCGGGTCTCGGGGCGGCGATCGCGATCCGGTAATCCGCTTAGGGTGGGTTTCGGGTCGTGACAAAGATTAACCTCAAACTCTAGATGCACAACAATTTGGTTCACGTTTAACTGTAATTCTTCAAAGGTTGGATATGTTCACATTTGAGGAGCTTGATCTTCTGGATATTGAATCAATTATGATGACCATCAGAAGGATAATGCCTAGGATATGAATGAACGTGGCTAACGACGCATCTGGAGGATATCTGTGAATGGAGATAAGCGTATATTCAGGTGAGTAACTCCGACTCCTGACCTGGTGTATATTTTTTGTATACTGTACTACTTTATATGCTGAATTATTTTTTATACACTGCATTATTTTAATGCATATGCTTTCATGCATACTTCTTGTATTGCATTGCGCATGGCATGATTCCATTCTGTCTTGTCTATTGATGTATTCCGTTCTGATTCTGTTCGGGTCCGTTCTGTGCTGTTATACGTTATTTGGAGTCTGTTCTGATTCTGTTTTGAGATGTTGTGTTTACTCTGGGCCCATCACAGGATTGAGCGGTTTTGTGCCAGAGTCTAACCCAGAGGGTAAAGGCCTCACGAGTCGTCCGCTTACGGACAGCTGGGAAAGACTTATCTGTATGATTGGCATTCTGTTCTGTTTCTGTCCCACTCAATTCTGATCTGTTCCGCTCTGATACTGTCCCTAGAGGGTAGAGGCCCCACGAGTCGTCCGCTTATGGGCAGTTGGGGAAGGTTCAGGCATTTGATGCTATGCCTTTGATTGATTGGTATTCTATTCAGTCCAGTTCTGTTCAGTTCTGATTCGTTTTGTCCGTTCTGTTCTGTTCTGTTTGATCTAATCTGTTCTATTCTGTTCTGTTCTGATCTGATCTTTTGAGCTGCATTTGTTCTACATGAGCTGCGTTGTTCTATTTGAGCTGCATTTGGAGCATACATGTATATATGAACTAGTTTTGAAACCCATGGCACGAACCTATGTTACTCACTGAGCTTGTTTAAGCTCATTCCTTTTATTTAACATTTTTCAGGATATATCTCCATTGGATTAGAAGGCACAATGACATGACATTAGTAGACTGAGAGGCATTCCCAAGTGAGGATCTGATGGCAATAATATTTGGAAACTTGGGTTCTGATGGATTGACTCTGGCTATTCAGGTGAGTGTGATGATATAGTTGACTTTATTTATATGCAGGGACATGGCTCATGGTAATGGTATTCTGGAGATAATAGATATGCTCTGTGTTATGTCTAGTTATAGATGTGCTCTGTGGTTAGAGTTATTAGCTGTTTGGTTTTAGAGTTGCTCTGTGGTACATACTTATGTGGTATATTGTTGAGTTGCATTCCCGAGATAAAAAGGTTTTAAATTCCGCTGTTTTGACCCTACATTTGGAGTGTAATTCATTGTACGGTTCAGAAGATTGCCTTTGGTTGGTCGCGTTGTCAGTAGGGAGACCGGCAAGGTGGCTAGCTGGCATCACATCTTTCGCATCCACGTAGGGTGGGGTGCGGGATGTGATACTCTGAACCTAATTACCTATTAATTTATGAAATGATGTCATTTTGGAATATAATGCATTAATATAGCCACTTTTGCCTCATTTTAACATTAAAAAAAACATGAATTAGCAAACTACGGAGACCACAAAGAAATAATAACTGACGCAAAGCTTTGAACCTCGAAGCCAATTCAAGTAGGAAACGACCAAAAGAAGCCGTTTCGTAAAAATAACAATAGAAAAGAAAATATAAGGGAAAAAGCCAAAACGGTAAACTGTGCATGCCAAATGAGGCATAAGCATAAAATGGGAGGAAAATAACCGAAAGTGAGGCCAAGGGGTTTTGAACCTTTGACCAAGTGAGGCAAAGTTTTAAGTCCCAAAAAGTTTCCACTTGGGCTATCAACCATTTTGTGATATATATCACATGTGATATACATATATCTAGTGAATAATTCCCTCCCACCTCCCAAATCAACCAATAGAATTTCATGCAGCTTGTAACACCTTGACCCGATTAAATGATAATTGAGTCATTAATTATTAATTAGTGACCTTAAATAGGAAAATTAAGAAAATTTAATCGGGAAACAAACGGTCATTCCAAAACTAGTTCCGAGACCTTAAAATAATGAAGTCAACTTCGAGAAAATAAATCCAAAATTAAGATTATGATTTCATGAAGAACCAAATAATAAATTCAAATACATGAAGAAAATGCAAGAAGAGAATATTGTCAAAAATTGAAAATAAATAATTTAATTGGCCAAACAAGGCCTAATGCACAAAATAGGAAAAATAAACCCTAAATTGAGTCCAAAGGGTTTTGAACCCTTGACCCAAAAATAGGCAAAGTTTTAAAGCCCAAAAAGTAGCCACTTAGGTTGCCTACTTTTTATGTCCTAATTTACAACACATATGTATAATGGACCTATTATTTTCACCCCACCTCCCAAATTGCCCAATCACCTTTCATGCAACCAAAAAGAATCATTTTTTTAAAAGGGAACAATAAAATATAGGTGGTATTATATATCTGTGTTGCGTGTGTGTGATTCCAATTCAGAAATCAGATTTGTGATGATAGTGAGGTCTGATGTAGAGAGAGAAATCTAGAGAGAGAAAATGAGTTAGAGAGAAAGAGAGAGAGTGGAAGAAGGGAGGAGAAGAAGAAGAAGGAAGGGAAGAAGATGGTGCTGTCCAAGGGATTCTAAGGGGGATTCATATCCAAGCAAGAAGAGAGGGAAGCCATACGGTTAAGGTAAAACCCCACAACCAACTTTTTCTCTCTCTAAAAATTTTTCCTATAAACAAACTATTTTAAGCTTTTCCTTCTATATGTATGATGTTTAAGAGTTATAAGTTTGAATAAAGGGAAGAAATCGAACCCTAGACAACTTGAAACAATGCTAGAACCCTAAACCCGTACACATCCGCCATTAGTGGATTACCATTGGAGTAGGTCCGAACTGACCAAAAAGAAACCGAGTTTCTTCACTTCGGACCCAAAATATACCTTAGGAGAGTTTAAAAAATGCTAGGCTGCGACCTAGAAGCTTAGGAAAAGACCATTAAAAATCGACTTGCAGGTCATGGGTTTAGAATCCAACTTCTAAGATAAACCCCTATTCTATATTTTTAGAATGGGGATCGAATCCCCTTGCCTGTAATACCTCGACCCAAAAATATCGGGTTATAGGGCACATATTACGAGGTAATGAAAAATGAGTGTAAATATTATGCCCTTAAGAATATGATAAATTAATTTAATAAAATTAATTTATTAATATGAGAAATTAAGTATTAGTTATAATTAATATAAAAATGTGATGATTAATTTATAAAATATAATTAATTGAATAACTAATTTGTTAATTAATTAAACATAAGAAATTAATTAAATATATATATATGTGTGTGTGTGTGTATGTGTGTATGTGTGTGAGAGTACCTAGATCAGCCGTGTGTGTGTGTGGTGTGTAATGTGTATAAAACATTATATATATATATATATAAGAGAAGAAACATGAAATTAAGAGGGGTAAGGTAGCTATGTACTATATGTATATATTATATGTCATTAGGTGAAGATGAATAGGAGGAAGTATGGCTACTGATCTGATGGAGTAAGGGGGTGAAGTTAAGGGCAATTAAGTGAAGTGATGGCCATTAAATTTCTCACTTATACATATCGGCATACATTGTATACACACCAAAACCTCCACCTGATCAACCATAGTGAAAGAGAGAGAGAGAGTTCTGGGCATTCAGAAGAAAAGAAGGGAGATCTCGGAGGAAGGAGGCAGAAGAAAGAGAGTCACTGTTAGAGGTAAAACACAAAAAAAACTATCACTTTCTCTCTCTAGGAAATTTTCCTATGCATGAACTGTTTTAGCTTCTAGTTTTTGTATATATGATGTTTAGAGTAAATAAACATGATTAAGCATGAAATCTAAGCTTAAAAACGGTTAAAAACATCCAACCCAGAAGTGGCAGCCATGGATGGATCTTGCTCAAGCAAGTCTGAACCGACGTGTACCAAATCCATCTCGGCTTATCAAGGCTTCAAACTGAGGCCATGAGGGTTCTAAGAACCCTACTACGCGATCAAAAAACTCAAAAACTGACCTTCATAATACGAGTTGCAGGTACGGGTTTCAAAACCCAACCTCACACCCTTACCATTAAACCCTCTTTTACGAATGAAAACTGAATCCCCATGAAGAGGGAATCAAAACAAGCTAAACCCCATGAAAAATAATCAAGAAATGAGCATGAACCGTGGGTTTATAGTTCGGATTATCATGGCTTAAACTGAGCCTCTGAGCTAAATGCGAAACTCTAAATCAATGTAAGAACGTGCCTTAAGTTCCTAGAAACTATTTGGATAAAAAACAGTGGGATTTCTTTGAACAAAAATCCACGAAAATGGAAGAAATGAAACGCAGAAATTAGGGCAACAGTAGGGGTCGAATGAAGAAGGTGACAGTGAGTCAACTCGATTTTTAAAACCAGGTTGAGTCGACTCTGACACGTGGCAGCATCTGGGCTTGCCACTGAATAATTAGAACGACGTCGTTTTGGGGCCTGATGTGTATATATATAAGAACTGTGTAACTTTTAAAAGAGAAGAAAGGAAAATTTGCGGTCAGTGGGGTTCGAACCCCTAACCTCACGTGCCCACGCGCCCCTTCTTTCCACTCGGCCACGCACTCGCGTGTGCCATATATGGGACCAAAAAATATATATATATATATTATATATTAAATAAAAATCAGAAAATAAAAGGTGTATTGCACCTGTTGGGATTCGAACGTGGTATCTTTTGGGAGGGAGGTGACACGCTGGCCAGCGTGCCACCTTATTCGACCGTTAATTAAGTGCACACTAAATATATATATATATATCAGACTTTATATGTCACATCCCGCACCCCACCCTACGCGGATGCTGAAGATGTGATGCTAGTTAGCCGCCTTGCCAGTCTCCGACCGACAATGCGACCAACCAAAGGCAATCTTCCGAACCTTACGATGAATTGCATTCCAAATGTAGGGTCAGAACAGCGGAAATTAAAACCTTTTTATCTCGGGAATGCAACTCAACTATATACTTCATAAGTATGTACCACAGAGCAAATCTATAATCAAACAGCTAATAACTCTAACGACAGAACACATCTATAACTGATATATAACACAGAGCATATCAAATTCCTCCAGAGTACCATTACCATGAGCCATGTCCCTACACATCTATTACATATGAATAAAGTCATTTATATCATCACACTCACCTGAATAGTCAGAATCAATCTATTAGAACCCAAGTCTCCACATATTATTGCCATCAGATCCTCACTTGGGAATGTCTCTCAATCCACTAGTGACATGTCCTTATGCTTTCTAATCCAATGGAGATATACCCCGAAAAATGTTAAATAAATGGAATGAGCTTAAACAAGCTCAGTGAGTAACATAGGTTCCTGCTATGGGTTTCAAAACCAGTTCATATATATATATATATATATATATATGCATGCTCCAGTAGAACATATGTAATTCAAGAGAACGAATCGAATCAACATGGAACCAAATAGAACAGATCAATATTGAATACCAATTAAACAATGGTATATCAACAAATGTGCCTGAACCTTCCCCAGGCGATGTGGGATGGCATTACTTCCCATCCACCCCCTCACATGGAGGGCCTCATATCGCACACCTCCGGCTGGGGTCGGTATCAGAGCGGAACAGATACAGCTCAAATAGAACGGATACAACTCAAATAGAACGAATACAACTCAATAGAACGGATACAGCTCAAAGTGCCTGAACCTTCCCCAGTAATGTGGGATGCCGCACAAGATAATACGTCAGTCACCCACCCCACACATGGAGGCCCATGTCCCCACAGCACACTACCGGGTTGGTATCAGAGCGGAACAGACAGGATTGAGCGGATGCTGAGTTCTGGGCGTCCCACAGAGCTAGCCATCCATCCACTGATATACTCAATCCCGAGGGGCCCAAGACTCAACATGACAAGATAAACACGAATCAGACTCAAATAGCGTAGACAAGTTAGAACAATAGACTCCAACAAAATCAGAACAGGAGATATCAAGAACAAGATAGAATCATGCCAGATGTAGTACAATACAAGGAATATGCATGAAAGCAAGTGCCTTAAAACAATGCAGTGTATAAAACAGTTCAGCATATAAAGCAGTTTAGTATACAGAAAATATACACCAAGTCAGGAGTCCGAGTTACTCACAAACTTATGCATATCTCCATTCACAGATATCCCCTAGATGCGTTAGGTACCTCCATGCATATCCTCAATAATCATCATCCTGAATAATCATCATTAAGTACAGACAGGTCAGAATTTAACCATTCATATATTATTCATCACCTTAGACGTCTATCGGATCGCCTAAGATAGTCTAATGACCTGCTATCCTCTCACTAGGTTTCAACTAAGATTATTATATTCCTTAATTAAGCTTAATAGTTATCAGGGTTATAATATAAGTCATCGAGACTCTATCGTTATCTATCACACTTATTTAATCTTTATGTGAGGCATTATAACTAGGCACAAAACTAACTTATCATTATTGACTAGTAACCCCAAAACCATAAAAGATATCACATTTGTTAAAGATCATGGCAAATTGGCAAACTACAATCTAACATTTAATTGACAAATATTAGTACAGGTGCAGAGATGGAGAAGAAGTAATTACCTGATGTTGGTACTATCGGATTCGAATTACTACATACCTTCCTCATCGTACCAACCATTTTAAATCCAGTTTCATTAGCTTCTTCAGTCTCTTTCCCTCGAGTAGATGATGATCCTGACAGATTCTTGTCCTTTTATCATCCCATCCATCAGATATTGAAGAACTTTCCCTTCCTCCAATTCATCACAGAAATCACAACATCCGATAGTTACAGGTTTCCCTAACCTCCATCACTGGACAACAACTCTGTTGCTTCTATTAGCCTGTTTCAAACCCGGACAATCAGCTTCATATATTACTGGATTTTCCTTCTTTGCATATGTTGAATCATCTGCACAATATCCCAGTAAGAATGGTCAGACCTCATTTGGATTCCATAAATAAACCGCTACGTAACACCTCAAGGTTTGCCTGGGCAATCTCCTTCAATCTATCCATCTTTAGATCGCTGTTGCTGCCGCTTGTCCTTCGAAACCAACTCTGTCACTGACCATCCCTTGAAGCAGTAAGCATGGAACAAGAGGCGCAGTACTAAAACAGCCCCTGTTCTCACCTTTCCTTGGCGACCCTCCGAATCAAATCGACCCCTCAATCGTTCATCTAACGATCAATCCAACATAATCCTGCATATTGCCCAATGTGACTCACCCCTGCAGCGACTGCTTCCAATTCGATCACTGCCGTCCCCTTCTCTGCACCGCTACAGCCAGTATAATTCCCCTGCTGTGCCAAAATCACCACAATCCCAACTCAGAATTACACAACATACAAATACATAAATATATACACATGCTTCTGCTGCCGCACGCTGTTGCTGCATGCCATTGCTCCAATAATTTCGGTTCTGCAGCATCCAACGGCAGCTCTTCTAACCGGTTGAATCAATCTTCCCCTGCACCGCTTTACAAACACACACATATGCACATACCCCTGCTGCACTGCCCCCTCTACAATTTCTCTCCAGCAGTACCGTCACACACACCCATCAACCAAGCATCGTCACACTCTGCTTCTATCAACCTGATGAATTGGGTCGAATCGATGTCCAACAGTGTGAACAGGCGGCGAAGACGAGACGACTACTGCTGCGCTATTGTTGTGCGCTGCTACTGCCATTCCTTTCTTTTCACCGCAACATAACCACACCAACACACATATAGCCAATTCCCCCAATTTTCTGCAGCACCGCACTGCCGCAACATCGTCATCGCCCCCTATCGCAACTCCAGTAGCGACCACATACCCAATTCCGAGCCACGATAGTCTCCGTTCACCTGCAATATCATCATCCAACGATCAATCAACCACTGCAGTTCCGTCTCCCTACGACTTCTATTTCTTCCTCTCCCCTGCTTCTGCGTATTGGCCCTTTCTCCACCGACTTTTTCTCTCTTTGTCTCATTTTTCTACAAACCGAGCTACGCACACATACACGCATATATACGCATATATATACCACCTGTTGCTTCGTGTTTTTGTTGCTGTTGGAGCACTGTAACTGTCACTCTCTTCTTCCTCTGGTTCCAGCAGCTTTCGTTGCACACCGTCTCTCTATCTCTCCCTCCTTCTAGTGCCTTTGGCGATTTTTTTTTTCTCTCTTCTGGCTCTAGAAGCTTCAAGCTTCTTCTTTGCTTTTTCTTTTCTTTTTTTTTTCCAATCGGTTCCCACCGACTCTCTTTTTCTCTATTTGTCTACAGATATCTAAAAGCTTCACGCTTCTTCCAATTTTGTTTTCTTGCTTTTGTATGTATATATATATATATTTATTTATTTCTTTTTTTTGGATCTCCATTACTAATTTATTTTACACTTATATTATCTGGATAATTAATTTTCTCGTATCAATCCCAATTATTAATTCTGGCACTCGGGTGACCGGGTTAATTATTTTCCGAGCCTATATCATTTTTAGTGGTCTGGACTGATTTTATATTTTATAATAATTAATCCGCTCATAGCTTCCGGTATGTTAAGCTATTCAAATTATTTATGTCACGTAATTTATTTTTAGCAAGTCAGTTGTACATTCTAACTCGTGTCGGATTTTTGGGGTATTACATTATAAATTTAATTTAATTAAATAGACCCGAAATGCCCATTGTCCAATTAAGATAAGTTATATATGTATTCTTACTATCTCAGACCTCCTGAGTCCATTGGTGAGGTCCACGACATGAGATGAGGTCCCAAAAAATTAAAGATCCCTAAAAATGTTAAAATGACCAAAATGCCCCTGCCCCATAAATGAGTCAAACGAGGTCCAAATTAAATAAATAAATAGTGAATTTTAACTATTTCAAACAATCTGAATCTAATGGTGGATTCCGTTTCATGAGACGGGACTCTGAAAAATTTTGACAAGTTAAGGTATAAATTACCAAAATACCCCTAACATGTCCTAAGTCGAATTAAATTCTAAGAAAGCCTAAACTGACTTTCTTCGACGCTCCGGACTCAATGGTAGAGTCTATTCGACCAAAAAGAAATGTCTAAAATAAAAGAACATAAAATTTGTTGAATAGCATCTGTTAGACGACTAAAGACTAAAGTATTGCTGAAATATTAAACTAAGACAAGTACAAGGAAATACGATACTAGAAGATACGATACGTAAACATGTGAAGTAAATAAATTAAATTAAAGTTAATGGAGCTACCAGAAGAGTATAGTTTAGAACGAAGTAAGTTCCTAATACATTAAATTGTGTAGGTCAGTTTCAGCTAATTCAGAATGATTAAGCCGCAAACCATAATTAAGGGTGAGAAACAGCAAGCTTTTCTGGATGAATTAGATCGACAACACCGGGTAATCCACAAGAAATTGAGGATTGCCAAATACTGTGAGATTAAGTCCCTCACACCTTTCATCCATTGGGAACCAATTATTCCAATTGGTCGACACGTCGAGGAAGCAGCAGCAAGGAGACTTGCTGAGGCGCAGCTGAAAGAAGAAGAGGAAAGAGAGAACACTGAAACCTTAGCTGAAATGCGTCGCAGGTAATATTATCATCATTAAGTACATAAGTTGCTAGATTATAATACAGCTATAAGTCGGACCAGTATAAGAATTTAGGCTTTTCACAGTCTATAATTAGTAAGTCATGAAGTTGAATAAGTGCATATGGAATTTATGGAATCTTCATAAATCTTGATAGGCTAAGAAAGGAAAAGGGTAAAGGGAAGGCGCCTCAATAGAGCCGGCCCAGACACGTAAGGTGAGTAATCTTGCATTTGAAGTGGAGGCTTTAACTCCACGGATTTCAACGGATGTTTTTAAGTTCAAGATATTTACAACATTGATATATCAAATTGAGTATTCATGATTTCTGTTTTCTTAAATATTCCGCTATGACATGCTCCACGATTATTTACATATTTATATCCGTAAATGTTTCCTTTTCAAAATAGTTAGCATGTCTGATTTCCTCTAATATTCTGAATTTGATTATTGCAACTATTGAAGTATCACTGCAAAAGTTATACGTCACATGTTTTAAATACTCATAAAAGGCTTTTATATAAAATTCATATGACAAACGTTTTGCAAGATAAATAATAAGCACATAGGTAGTGTTGTGGGTTGTATGGAACTCAACGGACCTATCATGTGCAATAAGCACATAGGTAGTGTTGTGGGTTGTACGGAACTCAACGGACCTATCATGTGCATTATCACATAGGTAATGAGTAAGGTTGTACGGAACCCACAGTCTATCATGTGAAATGCTCGGTAGCAGGATCTAATCCCCTAGGAAAATGAGATATCTCCACGTATACGTAAAACGAGAGTCTGGTTCGAAACAGATTCTACCTAATTAGAGAGAAAATATGACAAACGATTTTGAAAATGGAAGCAGGTTTTACCCCCATTTTCACTATGCATGTTTACATGATTTTAAGTTACATGTTCTGAAATACATATGCTCTTTTACGAAATATATGTTTTAGCTTGAATACCTTGAATGTTTCAAAGCTACATATTTTAAGAATGCATGTCCTCTATGTTCAAGTATACTGACCAATTGGTAGTTGAGTATTTTATGAACTCTCATGTACGAAACCTCTACCAATTGAAAACCCATGACAGATGTAGGAATTACTCATTAGGCTTCTCGAAGCTCACCCCACTCCCCAACATTTTTTAGGTGATGATGATGGGTGGACCCTTGCTCAATTTGGGGAGCAATGATTGGCAGCTCCATTAGGATCTAGAGATATTTTGGAAGTAATAGGACCCATCGTTGGTCAAACTTTTGTAGTTGTAGTTTTGGGGCAATTATGTACTTAAGCCCGAGGGGCACATGGATATGTATGATATGGATATGTATGATATAAAATCTTTAGTTATTATTATTATGCTCTGATTATTATATTTATGTGTACCGCTATGAAGAGTGGCAGTATCAGGCGGATATGCGACAGATGTTTTGTAACACCCCGACCTTGCGTAATTAATAATTAGTTGTTAATTATTAATTAGCACTGACTTAATGAATGATTAAGGGAATTAATCATAATCCCGACGGTCATGATAGACCGATTAAAATAATTAAATATGTCTGGAGAGAATGGTATAATACATGAACCCGATTACTAATTAATTCGGTGAAATAACACCATTTTAACACCAACGGAATCCGAATTAGCTAACCTGGGAAATCCCGAATGATTAATAAATGACACGAAACCCCTGACACTGAAGATAACTGAAATAGAAACTAACCGGAAGAAATCGCGTCGAAAAAGGAGCTACGGAATGAAAGTTATGTAGCAAACATTGAAACTGAATTAATGCGCAACCAAACAGGGCCTTAGCCCAAAATGTGGAAAAAATGGCCAAATGGGAGGCCAATGGAATTGAACCCTTGACCTTTGAGTGGAAAGAACTCTTATCCAAAAAAATTAACCATGTAGGCTGCCAATGTCTTGTGCTTAGTTATACAACTAAAATGTATATATCTCTAAATTGCCCCAAGCTGCCACCCAAATTGGCCAATGGCCAAACATGCAACACATCACCCCTATGCATCCTAGCCCCCATCATCACCTACCTCAACACTTGATGACCTCTCCTCCAACCAAAATACATGCAAATTAATCATGAGGTTGGGAGATGTATTGGACAAGAAAAATCTGATTTGCATTTACAAGTCTCCATATGTGTATTGGAGGATTGAGAAATCAGAAATTGGTGCATGAGATCTGCTAGAGAGGGGGGGCTGTTAGAGGGAGAAAGTGAGAACTGCATGTGTATAACATGGTGAGTGTTTGTGTCCCATGGAGCTGCTCTATGAAGGAAGAACAGAACTGAAGTGCACGACTGGGACTGAGGCACACTTGAGGTGCCAAAGGACTGAACTGAGCCATGAGATGGAGGAATAATGGCCTGAACCAGAGGTAAACACATAAAACTGTCAAATTTCTATTCAAAAATTTTAGCACTGTTTCTGATAGTTTGGATCTATACAAACTGTACATATATACTACTGTGAGACCCTAGAACTGTTCTGAATTGATTGGGAGGGTCGGGTAAGCCTTGAAACCCAAAACTGTGACAAACCGCCATTAACGACCTTCCTGTAATAGGTCTGATTCGACCTCCATAAAACTGAAATCTGATGGTCTAGAACTGATCTAAACCCTTCTAGGACCCCATAAATACTGACCCGTGACTTGGAAACAGATGGAAGGCCCTCAAAACCGAACCTATTGCCTCGGCCATTGGAACCCAAACTCGTAAATAAGCTTGTAAACTGAAATCTAAAAATGGGATGTTGATCCCCATAGAATTACGGTCACAACAAGCCAACTCGTGCGATTTGGTTAAGAAACGGGGCTGTATGACCGAACGGTGTCCCCTCACAATAATCGGTTATACCGAGCTGGATCTTTGGATTCGAAGCTCGAAATCAATGCAAAATTGTTGGTATCACATACAGAAATGTTTTGGAATCAAAACATATCGAAAACAGCCCTTGAAAACCCACGAAATTGAAGAAATAGCAAACCTGTAACTAGGGCAACGGATGGGGAAAAGATGGGGAAGATAGAGTCGACTCGGCCGAGTTGACCGAGCCAAGCCGAGCTGACTTGGACACGTGTCGGCCTGTGAGGATGCCACCAAATTATTGAAACTGCACCGTTTTGGTGTTAAAGGTTTTAAATTAAAACCTGAATCCTGCCTGTTTGGTAACATGGTTAATAAATTGAAACTGGATTGAGGACTATCCAAACCGAGGATAACGGCCAAATTGGGGTTAATTGGATTGTGCTATTCCCGTTCTGTGAGGTCCAGTGAACCAGTTGGTTCACCACATGCCCAATCCGGTCTAGGATTTTGAATTGAAAACCTAATGGTCCACTATTTGAAATTGAATACCTGAACCAAAACTTTTGTAAATTAGTTTTTGACCCCCAACAGTTTTGGATATTGTACTGTGGCCCAGATTTTGGAAAAATTGTACATTTAAGCCCCTGGTAAATTAATTAAATAATAAAATAATTATTTAAATTATTTTATTAAATGGATAAAATTACAATTTTACTCCTGGACATTATATATGTCAAACGGAGTCCAAATAATAAATAAATAGTGTATTTTCACTATTTCAAATATTCTAGACTCAATGGTACAGTCCAAATTGGGAAATTATGTACCGAAAAATACAGACCTGCAAGTGACAAATGACTGTACTGCCCCTGAGGGTACCCAGGCCCTCATAAAAATAAAAGACAGTCTATTCTGATTATGTCGGGCATTCTGGACTCAACAGTGAAGTCCGTTTAATGAACTGAAGTCCCGAAAAATACAGACACATAAATTATAAAATGACTGAATTACCCCTAAAGATACCCAGGCCTAATTAAACATAAAAGATGGTCCAAGTTAACTATGTCGGACACTCTGGACCCAATGGTGAGGTCCATTTTATGAACTGAGGTTCCGAACAGTTTGGTTATACAATATGTGAAATTACCAGAATACCCTTGATACTGTACGAAGCCAAAATAAAGTCCGAATTGAGCAAAATTAATACCAATTGAAGCCCAATTACTTATGGGCTCATATATACGATTAAATTATGATTCAAAATCAGAACATCAGGAAATGTAAAATTACCAAACTGCCCCTGATGCCATACGAAACCTAAATGAAGTCTGATTCAGACGAAACTGATACCGATAGAAGCCCAGATACCTGTGAAACTGTATACTTGATTAAATGATGAATCAGAGTCAGAATCTTACGAAACGTAAAATGACCAAAATACCCCTGAGCACATGAAGTGCAAAGTAGAGGTGGAATAAAGGTCAAACTGATCTGATAAATTATCATAAGGATAATTATGAACACTGAAGGGCTAAATAAGACTCCGGATCAGTTAACGCGTAAAACGAGAAACGACTAATGTGTCCCGATGACCAAAAGCAGATACCAAACGAAGTCCAAAGGACTTAGAAAATTATATCTAAGATATGTGGACTATTCTGAGGACCACGATAGGGTCCGGGACAAGAATGGACAAATTACCATTTTGCCCCTAAGGCTAAATAAGCACTTAACTAATAGCGATTCAAGTCTAAAAGACTTAGAACTTCATGTATACGATATATGGGATATTCTGATAACCACGATTGGGTCCGGGGCAAGAATGACAAAATTACAATTTTGCCCCTATGGTTAAAATAAGAACCTAACTGATGTCGATTAGAGTCTAAAAGACGCAGAACTTTATATTTAAGATATAAAGACTATTATGAGGGCCTTGACAGGGCCCGGGGCAAGAGTGATAAAATGACCGTTTTGCCCCTAAGGCTGAAAAAGTAACTGACTGATAACGATTGAAGTCTAAATGACTTAAATTATAGTTCTGAAGACTACTAAGCCTAATTAAGGAATGAAATAGCCCCGGATGAAACCCGATGAGAGGGCAATAGGCTACTAGGCTATCTTAGGTAAACCGATAAACACCTAAGATGACGAATAAGGCCTGAATGGATGAATTCTGATCTGTCTGTGATTGATGATGATTATTCAGGACATACATGGAGATGCTTGACGTACTTGGAGGTTATCGGATTGTTTGTGTAAGGAGATAACCGTAACAGGTTAGTGAGTAACCCTGACTCTTGAATTGGTGTATAAGTACACTGTCTAGTTATTGTATTTTAAAATACTGTACTGTACTGTTTTATCTGATACACTGATTTCATGCTCTTACCCAAATGCATGATCTTTACTCTGTCTGGCTTCTCTGTTCTGTACTGAAATCGCTGTTTTAAACTGGTTCTGAATGAACAACTGACTCCTGGTACCACCTCAGTCTTGAGCACTATATGAGCATACTGCATTGTTTAATCTGTGCATACTGTACTGTTTATTCTGTTATACTATTCTGCTCTGCTCATTACTGATCTGTTCTGTTACTCTGATGTTTTAACTGATCTGTTCTGTTACCCTGATGTTTTAACTGTATTTTCGTCTTGAATACTATTTCAACTGAATGTACTTAACTGTCTTCTCCGAAATGCCTGTTTCATCCATATGCTTTATAAACAACAATGGCTTGAAACCCATGACAGGGAACCTGTGTTACTCATTAGGCTTTTCGAAGCTCACCCCATTCCCTAACATTTTTCAGGAATGATATCTATTGGATCTGATGGCACTGATCTGTGGAGACTGGATTATTGAGGATTGAATCTGTTTAATCAGGTGAGTGATGTAATACGACTGACTTGACTGATATGTACTAGATATAGACATGGCTCATGGATTTAAACGGTACTCTAGAGGTTATAGTTCTACTCTATTGTTATATGTCGGATTATAGATATGCTCTGAGGTTAGAATTGTTAGCTGTTGGATTTTAGACTTGCTCTGTGTGATACATATCCTACGGTGGATACATGAGTTGCATTCCCTTGACAAAAAGTTTTTAAATTCTGTTGCATCTGACCCTACAGTCGGAGTGCAATTCACTGAAAGTTCAGAAATTGCCTTCGGTTGGTCGCGTGGCGGCTGACTAGCATCACGTCCCCGACATCCGCGTAGGGTGGGGTTTGGGATGTGACATGTTTTTTTTCAAAAGAAAAGAAAAAAGTTTTTCACGCTTCCGCAACCACAGGTCAGCATCACTGTCCGATACTGTTGCTTATGTACGAGCCTTGCCCCAAGGCCTCCGGGCCGAAGGGTGGCGGTCCCGACTCGAGAATCCGCATAGGGTGGGTTTCGGGTCGTGACATTGCCGGTCATAACAAGACAAAAACCAACTGATTTGGTCCAAAATCGAGCATACATGACCGAGTTGCAGGCGTTGGCTGCCGAACCCTCTATCGCGATTGTGAGCTCAAATCGAGCTCTAAAATGGATGCTAAAATGTTGGTAGGACACCCAGAAACTCGAATCACCCAAAAACAAAGAGAATCAATCTTTAAAATTCACGAAATTTGAAAAAATGAAAAACAGAGAACTAGGGCAACAGAGTGGAGAAGAGAAGAGGAAGATGAATAGTGTTGGGTCAGTCTCGGGTTAGATTTGGGTTCGGGTCAGGACCCAACCCGTCACACAAATGGATTAAGTGGGACGACGCCGTTTAAGGGTTAATTTTTAAGTGAATTCTCTCTGTTTGGTTGCAGTGGTAATAAATTAGAACTGGGAATTAAGAGTTAACCAAACCACGAATAAGGAAGACAATAGGGTTATGTTATTCCGGTTCTGTGTGGTTAGGTGAACCAGCTGGTTTGCAATACTACTGGGCTGGTTTAGGGTTCCAAATAAAGAACCCTTTGGTTCACTGATTAAATTTAAAATAAGAAAACCAGAACTTTGGTTATTTACAGTTTGACCCCAACAGTTTTGAAAAATTCTATTTTGGCCCAACTTTTGAGGAATTAATTCAAATGAACCCCCTGAAAAAAATAATTTGAATTAATTAAATTATTTTATAAATAGTTTAAAATGACTGAAATTACCCTTGGCCCTAAATGAAGCAAATAAAGTCCAAATTGAGATCCGAAAAGGCTATCTTAACATTTTTTAGCATTCCGAACACAATAAAAATGTCAGATTGGACATCCAGGGACTCCGAGGTGGTCCCACCATAAGATATAAAATTACCAAAATGCCCCTTAATACAATACGAAGCCCAATTGAAATCCAAATTGGACGAAGTTGATACCAATAGAATCCCAAATAATTGTAAACTTGTATATATGACTAAATAATGATTCGGGGTCAGAATGTCATAAAATATTAATGACCAAAATACCCCTGAGTATGAGAAATACGAACAAAGGTCAAAAATTAATTGTCATAAGCATAATTATGAAAATTTAGGAGCTAAATAAGACTTCAGCAAAGTCAACTTACAAAATGAGAAATGATCGATGTGTCCCTATGATCAGAAGCAGATACCAAATGAAGTCCAAAAGTCTTAAAAATTTATATATAAGATAAGTGAAATATTCTGAGGACCACGATAGGGTCCCGGGGCAAGAATAATAAATTACCATTATGCCCCTAAATATGCCAAAGCTAAATAAAAATTCAAGAAGGTCTCAATTGACTTTTTTCGACGTTCCGAATCCAACGGTGAGGTCCAAAATACCAAAATAGGTACTGAAAAATAAGTCACATGAAAAAAATAAAATTTATTAAGTCACCACACGTAGACCGGTAAGACCAATCCTAGGAAGTTAGGATACGTCGGGTCTAAGATTAAATGAAGAGCATCAATTTAGAGATGATTTGAAGTAAATGAGGAATTAATTGAAGTCTTGATGAATTTGATTTTTAGGAATTTCAAAAGGAAAGGGAAAGCCCACTAGTAGTGCTGACTCAAGAGAACAAGGTGAGTAATCTTGTACTTTGAATTAGAGGTTTTTAATGTCCATGGATTCTGAAGAAGTTTAAGTTCAAATATTCTGAAGTGTTTTTATATCTGCTGTATTTCAAATTCTAAACTCTCGTGTTTATATGCTTTATATTCCAGCGTTCTATTGTAATGATTTATAAATTCTAACATGGCATGCAAATTTACTTCTCGATATTTCTGACAAATGATACGTTTATTTTCTGCATGTTCATATAATGGTCAATTTTATTAAATGCCTCTTGAATTAAATGTTTTTATTTTGTCTATGCTTTAATAAATTCCCTTGCATCGTGATTTAAATTCCTGAAGCTCTTATGTTAAATGTTTCAAGTATTGTCCTCCAAATACTTAATAACCCTGTTAAATTGTCCGTGTTTTGAATACAGATGAAAATTCATTTTCTTTATTGAAGCCATGATTTTAAATGTTCATCAAAAGCATTTCTTGAAGAAACCATGTTTTTAGATGCTCATAAATGCTTTTTTGAAAAGTCAAGTTTTTAATGCCCGTGAAAAGAACATATTTGAAGAAACCATGTTTTCAATGCTCTTTGAAAAGCATTAGTGAAGAATTGAAAAGTTTTGTAAGATAATGATGCATAATCATTGCAAATTATTGAGTTCCCTTTGGGTTCTCAATTTAGAAGAATGCCTGGTAGTAGGATCTAATCTCCCAGGCATGAGATCTCTCAAAAGTAAGATTGAAATCTGGTTTGAAATGAATTCTCCTAATCAAAGTGAAAAGATGACAATGTTTTGAGAAATGGTAGCAGGTTCTTAAACCCCCATTTATCTGAAACGGGTTTTTATATAACCCTTTGAAGTTTTGAAGAAGAAGAAATTTACATCCTTCTATTTTCATGGAAAGGATTTCAAATTATTTCTTGGTCTTCAAATGGCCACTCTACACATGTTTATAAATTCTGTTGCATATTAAATGTTTTATTGAATGCTCTAAAAATGTATCATGCTACGTGATTTAAAGATTCTTGTATTCTGCGATTATTGAAGTACGTGCCAAGCTTGAATGCCTTGTATGCTTCATGCTATCTTTTTGAAGAAGTCAGTTTTCTACATTTGAAGTATATGTACAATTGTTAGTGTATGTTTATATGAACTTTCTCTTATAACTAACCCATTACCAGTTGAAACCCATGACAAAGTATTGGAATTACTCACAGGGCTTTTTAAAACTCACCTCATTCCCTAACATTTTTCAGGTGATGACAATGGACGGGAGCCTTGCCCAATTTGAGGATTGGAGATTGGTAGCTCCATTTTGATTAGGAATTTTGGAAGTAGTCGGACCCATAGTTCGGTTAAATCTTGATGTAGTAAATTTTGGACAAATATGTACTTAAGCCCGAGAGGCAACGGATATGTATCATGTAGAACATTTAAATTTTTAGTATGCTCTGAATGTATATTATTTGTTGACCTGCTTTGAAGAAGAAGAAGAAGCGACGGTACCAAGTGGGCGTGCGAAAAGAAAAAAAATTTCACGCTTCCGCAAATTTGCCAGTTATGGCCTTATCGCACAACCGTCCGACGCCGTTGCTTACTTGAGCCTCACCCGACGGCCCACGGGCCGAAGGGTGGCGGTCGCGATTCGGGAATCTACATGGGCCTGGTTTCCGGGTCGTGACACAGCTTCTACAAAATATATAATAATATGTATGTGTGTGTGTGTATATATATATATATATATATATATTGCATATTGTATAAGAAATGGAGGTCATTCAGAAAATCAAAAAGTAGAGAGAGAAAGTGAGAGGAAGAAGGAAGAAAGAAGAAGAAGAAGAAGAAAGAGGAGGCCATTCAGAAAATCAGAAGTGAGAGTGAGTTAGAAAGAGAGTGAAGCAAGAAGAGAGGATGAGGAATTGAAGGATTTGCAGCAACCAGAGGAAGTCTAAGAGAGAAAACCACTAGTGACAGTACAAAACTGCCATGGATAGGGGAGAAGGAAAGCTTTAGAGGTTGGGCTTCAGACCAAGGTTAGTGCTTAACGACTTTCTCTTATGTTTTGTAGACATTTAGAAACAAAAAAATTAGTGGAGAAATGAACGAAAATCTAAGAAAAAGCTACCTGTAACTCACTATCAAAATAGGAAAAATTAAAGATGAACAAACCTTGGTTTTGTACATAGAAACAAGTAGGAAATAGTTTCAGGAATCCAACACACTTTGAATGATGCGAAATGGTAAAAAAACCAGCATCGCTACATGGCCGAAAATAGTTAAATGGGAGGCTGAAACTGTAAATTTGGAGGTTTAAAATGACTGCTTAAAGGTTTAGGATTACTTTGGTGTAGAAATTTGGAAGAATGGATGTTAAAACAGGGAGAAATAGGGAAAAATTAATCCACAGTCCCAGCGCCAGCGACCGAGGACGATGTCGGAATAGTAGCTGGAGAATCGTGAAGAAGATAGGTCTGTTTTAATGATGGATCGGACCTTAGATCAGGTCGGGTCAGGACCCTGACCGAACGCAAACTGAGTTAATGCTGTGACATCATTTAGAGATTGAATTTAAATTATATCTAGCCTGTTTGGCTACAACGATACTAAATTAAAATCAGGAATGAGAATAACCTAAAACGTGGATATGACATGTATTTGGGAATAATACTCCGATTTTCTAAAGTAGCATAAACCGGTCAGTTCAAAGGTTATGTAGGCCAGTTTAGGGTTACAACCCAAGAACCCTTTGATTCAAGGGTTTAGATGAAAATAAGAAAAAACCCTAACTTGTTTAAATTTCGGTTTGGCCCTAAAAGTTTTGAATAATTCTGTTATGGCCCAAGATTTGGAAAACTAGTTCAAATAACCCCTAAAAAATAATAAAATAATTTATTTAATTGTTTTATTAATTGGATAAAATGACTATTTTACCCTTGGACACTAAATAAGTCAAACGAAGTCCAAATAAAATAAATAAATAGTGTATTTTTACTATTTCGGGCATTCCAAACTCAACAATGGAGTCTGATTTGCGAAATTAAGTCCTAAAAAATATAGTCTCATAAATTATAAATGACTATATTGCCCCTAATGATACTCAAGGCCAATTAAACATAAAAGATAGTCTATTTTAATTATCCTAGACATTCCAGACTCAATGGTGAGGTCCATGAAGCCTAAATAAATCTTGAAAAATACGAACAGACAAACTAGGATAATTTCAAATACATCCTGATGGTCAGTTTCATGATCAAATGGACTCCGATGACTATAAAATTATGTACCTCAACATTTTAGGACATTTCGGACCCAATGATGAGATCCATTTTATGAAACGAAGTCCCGGAACAATAGACACGTGAAACGTCAAAATGATAATTTTACCCTTAGTATTCTAAAAGCCAGATAAATGTCAAGGGGGACATAGTTTGACTGTTTTGGGCACTCTAGACTCAACGGTAGAGTCCGTATTAGCAAACGAAGTACTAGAAAATATGATGCATGGAAGTGTAAAATTATGAAAATGCCTTAGGCTAAATGTGAGTCATAAATAAGCTAATTAGGATTCAGAAAAGCCTAAATTTATTACAATCAATATTTTGGACTTAGTGATGACATTCTTTTAAGGAAAATAAGACCAGGTAACAAATTAAAAAATGACGAATATGTCCTTGGGACATAACGAAGTTACCAAGAGAGTAATAACGAAATAAATAAGTCCACAAAAATGTTACATTTTAAGGAAAATAAGACCAGGTAACAAATTAAAAAATGACGAATATGTCCTTGGGACATAACGAAGTTACCAAGAGAGTAATAACGAAATAAATAAGTCCACAAAAATGTTACAAACACCAATAGACTCAAAACGGAGTCAGAATATGTCAATTGTGAACGGGAAAGAATGGGATGTTAAAAAGTGTAAATTACCGAATCGCCTTTGAAGGGCCAAATATGCTATAAGACTACAAGGAACCTGAAATGGGAAGTGATCGATGTGTCCCGATGATCTAAAATAGATATCAAATGAAGTCCAAAAGACTTAAAAATTTATATATAAGATATCTAAACTATGTTGAGGACCAGGACAGGGTTCGAGGCAAGAACGACAAAGTTACCATTGTGCCCTAAAGTTAAATACGTAATTAATTGATAATAAATGAAGTCCAAATGACTTTAATTATAATTCTAACGGCTACTAAGCTTATTTAAGGAATTTAATAGCCTAAGTTAAAACCTAATAAATGGGAAATCTAAAAACCCTTAATTGAATAGACTAAGTTCAAAAGAACTTAAAACATTGTATAACAATGTTTAGGATTAAAATGGGTACTAATTCATTATGCAATATTTTTAAATCCATGATTATAGGTTCATCTAAACGATGGGAATGAAAAGAAGATGTGGGATAACAATAGTGGTACGCGCATGAGAATGCGATGCTAAGAAACCGAGGTAAGTAACTCCTATGCTTTAATATAGGTTATTCCTAGTCAAGTCACATTTATTTTCAAATGCTGCCAAGATTTGTACTCTATCACTACCTAATGGACTCGATTTTTCCAATTTGATGCCAATCGACTTGTGCTTAATTGTTTATGTCTGCACTTTGAATTTGAATTGCTTGCCCATATCATTTTGTAAACTTGATTGCTGATACTTGAGCATAATCGTACCATCATGTATACCATGTCATGATCTTGTGATATATCTTGTCATTGGAGATCTTGTTGTTCCACACACTTTATGTCTTGTTGATTTAGATGTTGGCTATTTCACATGATTGTACATCTTGTGTGGAATTTTATTAATCATGATATTCAGTAAGTGCCATCTACTTACAATGGCCCATCTATTCACAGATTGCACGGGAGAAGACCCTTTGGGGTCTTATGTGTCCTTCGGGACCTTAGATAAAAGAGCTCTAGCGCTATTTAATAAGCCCGAGATAAAGAAGCGGACCTGAATATGCGTTTCAGGGGGTATGCTGGGTCTCGGGTGATTCACGTATTCTGGGTTATAATGATATATTTTTGCATTCGTTGAATGGTCATATTCTATGCCTTGTGAATGATCATATTATTGCAAGCATGATACACTTTTGATTGGCTAACGTATTGTTTGTGGGAGCGAATCATCATGATAGGCTAGATCTCACTTTAGTTGATTTATCATCACTTCTTGTATCATATTATGAGATAAGCCTTCTTGGACCCTTGGGTCGTTGTTGTTATATCTCAGTGATTGGCTATATATATATATATATATATATTTTTTTTTTTTTTCCTTTTATATTCTTGTGGACTAACCCTGACCCATGACAAAGGTAGAAATTTACTTACTGATGCTAAGTTAGCTCACTTTTTACTTATGACCATTTTTCAGGTGGCCCTATAAGGGATGAAATGCAATGAGATAACTAGTAGAGCTAATGAAGTACAAATGATTAACACTGATGATATGAATTCCAAGTCAAGTTAACTATGTGCTCTGTAAGGTTAAGTTCAAAATTGTGTATTATAATATTGCATTATTAGTGATGAGGTTAGCCTAGCATGTTGGATTACGTGATTAAATTGTATTTGGAGATATTCTGATTTTTGGTCATTGGAGATGAGCTTTTGATGAAGGTGAATTGTATTGGTGTAACTTCCGCTTTAAGTAATTCAGTGATGTGTGATTTATGTTGTAAAACGAAAAAAAAATAATGATAATATTTCCACATGATTGTACATCCTGTGTGGAATTTTATTGATCATGATATTCGGTAAGTGCCATCTATTCACAATGGCCCATCTATTCACAGATTGCACGGGGGAAGACCCTTTGGGGTCTTATGTGTCCTTCGAGACCTGAGATAAAAGAGCTCTAAGCGCTATTTAGTAAGCCCGGGATAAAGAGGCGGACCTGAATGTGCGTTTCAGGGGGTATGCTAGGTCTCGGGTGATTCACGTATTCTGGGTTATAATGATATATTTTTGCATTCGTTGAATGGTCATATTCTATGCCTTGTGAATGATCATATTATTGTAAGCATGATACACTTTTGATTGGCTAATGTATTGTTTGTGGCAGCGAATCATCATGATAGGCTAGATCTCACTTTAGTTGATTTATCATCACTTTCTTGTATCATATTATAGGATAAGCCTTCTTGGACCCTCGAGTCCTTGTTGTTATATCTCAGTGACTAGGCTATATATATATATATATATTTTTTTTTCTTCTATATTCCTGTGGACTAACCCTGACCCATGACAAAGGTAAGAATTTACCTACTGAGCTAAGTTAGCTCACTTTTTACTTATGACCATTTTTCAGGTGGCCCTATAAGGGATGAAATGCAATGAGATAACTAGTAGAGCTAGTGAAGTACAAATGATTAACACTGATGATATGAACTCCAAGTCAAGTTAACTATGTGCTCTGTAAGGTTAAGTTCAAAATTGTGTATTATAATATTGCATTATTAGTGATGAGGTTAGCCTAGCATGTTGGATCACGTGATTAAATTGTATTTGGAGATATTCTGATTTTTGGTCATTGGAGATGAGCTTTTGATAAGGTGAATTGTATTGGTGTAACTTCCGCTTTAAGTAATTCAGTGATGTGTGATTTATGTTGTAAAACAAAAAAAAATAATGATAATATTTCCACTTTTTTACATTTCATCTGATTTTGTATGGCCTGTCCGAGTGGCTGTGTCCGTCGTTACCCTTAATTCCGCATAAGGTGGGTTTCGGGTCGTAACACCACAACTATCCAAAATGAGTCCTTGAGGTTCCAGAATTAATTTGATATGGAAATCTACAAAAACAGATGTCAAAACAGGGAGAAAAAGTGAGAAAATAATCTGTAGTTTCGGCGCCGAAGCCGGAGAAGACAGTCGAAGCAGTGGCCGGAGAATCATAGGGGGAAGACGGGTCAGTTGGGTCACACTTGGGTCGGGTCGGGTCGGAACCTCACTGAACAAAAAATTGGTTAATAAAAATGTGTCATTTAGGGTATGATTTAAGTTGGAAATCAAGCTATTTGGGTGCAAGGCTAATAAATTAGAAATCTGAATATATGGATAACCTAAACCTTGAATAAGAGGACTAGCATGTGTATGCTATTCCGGTTCACTAGGGTGGCTTGAACTGGCTGGTTTAGAGGCCATTTGGACCGGCCTAATGTTTTAAACAGTGAACCCACTGGTTCAGTGTTTAAATTAAAAATAAATAAACCAGAACTTTACCAAATTACAGTTTGACCCCAATACTATGAATAATTTTTGTTTTGGCCCAAGATTTGAGAATTTAATTCTAATAAACCCCTGGAAAAGTAATTTAATAATTAATTAAATTATTTTATAAATAGGGTAAAATGATTATTTTACCCTTGGGCCATAAATTGAGCAAATAGAGTCCAAATTGAGATCTGGAGGAAGCTAACTTAACATTATTGGACATTTTGGACCCAATGACAGGATCCATTTTGTGAAATTAAGTCCCAAAAATTTAGACACGTAAAGCGTAAAATTACCATTATACCTTTAATAGTACCTATTGCCAATTAAATACAAAAGATAGTCTATCTTGACTATTTTGGGCATTCTGGACTCAATGGTAGAGTTCGTTTCAACAAACGAGGTACCAAAAAATATGATACGTGATGCTGCACTTTTCAGCTGTTGCTGACTTTGACCTTCTACAACCTGAAGAACACTCAATAAGACGATCAGAGGACCACCGGAGTGGCTCCGGCGGTAGTCGCTCCATGCTTAAGTTAATAAACTGAATTGAAAAGACTGTAATGTAAGCCAAAGAATGAGCGTAAAAATAAAGCGTACCTCTTAGGGTTTAATTTATAGGCAATGGCTTTCCTAAGTTGATTAGGATTTAGAGCTATGGAAGTAGGGATTTGATCACCAGAGTAAGGCAGTTTCCTTGTTGGACATTTTATAGAAATAGAGATAACCATGTGTGGCAGTTTTCTTGTAGAAGACTGTTTCCTTATTCTTTGCTCGGCAGATGTTAAGGTAGTGATGAGCTTTTGATAACAGGAGAATTACTCTGAAGGTCTGTGTTTGGACCTTTAAGTTCTGCAAAAATGTAGATCTACTCTAGGATATATGTGCTCGGCCCCTTAATTTCTGTAGGTCTGCTCTGAATGGCCGAGCGTGAGCTGAATGGCCGAGCACGGGCCGAACTAGCCGAGCATGAGCTGAACTGTAGGTATATGTGTCAAGTGAGGATTGGTCTTGGTACTTTCTGGTATATCAGTTACTCCCCCCCCCCCAAGCCTTATTTTGAGCTTCTGGCGTAACTAAGGTTTACGAGCCTCTGAAAAGTCACACGCTTTGTCGTCTCGTCTTCCAAGACGGCTATTGGCGCGTCATTTATTGCTCAGTCGATTTTTGGGCTTTCAAGGCCATCATTTCTTGCAGTCGTCGTGACGGTTCACCTTGGTGGCCTTATTTTCTGAATATATAGAATGAGGGAAAGGAGCTTTGTACTCTTCTTTTACTGTTTCTCTTATACATCAGAGGAAATGGAGCTTTCGCCATTGTCAAACCAGCAAGCTAAACTGTAAGGAGTGTCCGTTGCTCGAAGTTTCTCTATTTCTTCAGGTTTGGCCTTGGTTCCCTCGTTCATATTTTCTTTTGTCCTTCTTCTTTTTCCTTTCTGGTTGTTTTGAAATGTTTACCTCCACTGCATCTTCTGGTGTTGGCGATGGTTCAGGGAGTCTTCCAGAGGCTTATGCTTCATCTCAAACCCTTATTAGGAGTAGTAGTTCCTTGGGGACCGGGTCGGAAGAGACCCGTTCTAGTCCTGAGGTTAGGATTGTAGACGCTTTCCTAGAACCTAGGAATAAAAGGGAAGAGGTCTCTGGCCAGCTCTCCCAAAGGGAAGAGGGGCAGAGCATCGTGACCTCTTCCTGGTTAAATAGCATGAAGGAGGAATTCGGTTTTCCTCAAGATGTCGTCCTTAGGGCTCTTGATGCCCTGGATCGTCCTTCGAATATTAGGGAAGGTGAGATCTGCGTTTATACCGCTTGGTTTGAAATGGGGTTCCGTCTTCCTTTTCCCAAATTACTTAGGGAGTTCTTCCGTTGGTTTAACCTTTGCCCTGCCGACCTAAATTTGAACAGTTGGAGACACCTATTAGGGTTTTTAGTTTTGGGTTGTATGAACAATGTAGACGTCTCTCTAGATTTGATCTGTAATAAAATGGATCTCAAGTACATGAGGTCAGAGAACCTTACTATATGTCCTTTGAAAGTGGTTTCAGACCTCTGTCAGTTGTACCGTCCTCCAACAAATCTTGGAAAAATCGGTATTTTTTCGTTAGTGGAGGATGGGAGGTGGCAGACCTTGAGGACCAAATTTCTACATTTCCTCGGAGCATGGGGTATATGGGTGAGACCCCCTTCTTTGTAATTTTTGTTTCTGCTCTTGCCCTTACCATTGTTTCACTGACTATTGTTGTTGTATGTTTTGTATAGCTAAGAGTGTCAAGAAGAGGCCGTCCTTCACTCATGTTCTTAAAGATCAGTACAAGAGGCTCCTTCAGACCTAGAACTGGGACTTCAGAGCCATTCTTAAGCCGAGCAACCAAATGGCCCCAAAAAATAAGAATGTTGTTGAAGATGTGATGCAGACTGTCTTCGATAGTTGGGGCTTGGTAACGAAGAAGAAGAGGGTGGCGAACCCCCCTCCTCTTGCAAATCATTCATCAATAGAGAAGAGGAAGACCAATGTCGTCCCCCTCTCTACGGCACCACCCAAGAAAGGGGGGTGCCTTCTGCTTCTCCTTCCCCTACGCCGATCAAGAAAGGCACAATGATTAAAGAACCCACTTCAGCACCACCCAAGAAGGGCTTAGCGGCTTCTAAGCCTGCCCCCTCATTGACTCCAAAGGTTCCAAAAAAGGGCAAAGCGAAGGGTGGCAGTTGACCTGGACCTGATGCCTAATGGGTACAAGGCCGTCTACAAGGCTATCGAGGAATTCTGGGCAGATGCCCCCCAAAAGGACTCCCCTTCTTGCAGTACCAGGCAGGGTACTCAAAAGACAGTTGTTGGCGCTATGAGCGCCCATCTGAAGGTAAATGATCGTTCTGTCTTCTTCGGTACTTCTATTTTTACTTATGTCTGATCAGGTCTCTTACTGCTTTGCAGACCTTGCATAACTTGGCTGCCTTGATGGAGTCCGCCGTGGATCTTCAAGCTGTGGAGAGGCTTAAGGAAAAGCTAGATAAGGCGCGGCTTCAGCTCGGCATAGCTCAGTCCAATGCTTTCGCCGCTAAAGAAGAGCTCAAGGAAGTGAGGAATTCTCTCTCCATCATGGAGTCAGAGAGGGATTCTCTTAAATCGGAGAAGGAGTCCCTCCTTCAAGAGCTGGAGGGATTGAAGAAGGAGAATGGTGCACTCCAGGTCTCCCTTGTTCTAAAGGTCGACGAAGCCAAGGCTGAGACTGAGGTTAAGATGAAGACCGAGTTGAAGAAGATAGGACGGAAGTTTGTGGAGTTTGGTTATAATGACTTTAGATCCAAGCTTCTTGCCAAATTCCCAGACTTTGATCTGTCAGCCATCGAAGAAGATGAGGATAAGAATGTGGATGGTGATGATGATGAAAATATTGCCCCTGTAGGCCCTCCAGCTTAGAAGAGAAAATTTTATAGTTCTGCCTTTTCTTCTCCTCCTTTTTTTTTTTTTTTTTGTAATCGAATCACATATATAATAATATTCTTTTTCTACAGAGCTTCCTGCCCTCTTTTTCTTTTGAACACTCTGTAAACCCTGCGGTTTGATCAGGCATAGTCCAAAGTTTCATTGTTTTATAGTGTATAAATGGGCTCCAGTCCTTGAAAAGTTGTTTAAAAACTAATTATAGTTTCTTGATCGGTCGTAAATAAAGGGCTGTCTTCCGAACTGTACTGAATAAACCGAACACAGGTTTTGTGGAAGCTAGCTGCCAAACTTGTGGACTTGTAATAATAACGAGACTGATGGTATTTGAAAGGAACTTTAATAATTAGCACCTTTATTCCCTCTAGAACGTGCTAATAAAGACTTAAGCAACCAGAGTTATAACAGTTGGTTGGAGTGGGTATTTGACTTAAAAGAAAATTTGCAGCCATGTAGCTGAGCAACTGAGTTAAGCCTTTTTCTGTGTAGTTTAGGAAACAACTGATTGGTTTTAATGGGATGGTGAGGACATCAGGTCTGTTCCTTGAGATGGATCATCCTTGAGGCTTATACATTTGGCGGACCAGACCGAAGGTCTGTACATTTGAATAAGAATACTTTGTGAGGATATTTCTATAAAAAGGAGACCTTTATTGATGGTACTTTTAGCTAAATGCTTTATACTCCCGGAGTGGGGACAATTTTTCCATCCATACCCTCGAATCAGTACAAGATGATTTTAACAATCCTTTCCATTTAATAGGGACCTTTCTAGCAATTTTCTCGTAATAGGATCCTTGGAGTTTGGAAGCATCCGTCTTGAGAGAGATCTTTCATTTAAAAGCCGACGGGCTTGGGTCTTAGTTCAGAACCATTGGTCGTTTTGTGGTGATGTGCTTTTGTCCCGATCGTGGCTGGATCCCTCTTTTCCTTGGGTGAACGTAAGTTTTACAAACCTACTGGTTGTTGACCCTAGGATGGTATTAAGGTCTCTACGTTAATGACCTGGAGCCATCCTGGAGGCGATGTCCCGTTACTTCTGCCTTACGAGCTTATGGTCGGGATCTATTGTACTGAGTGATAAGGTCTGAATCTATACGCAAATATCGCCTTTGAGACTCCGAGTTTGACCAATACTTTAACGGGGTCCTTCTGCTGCCCTTTGTTCTTTGATTTAGCAACTCATTATTTTTACAAGGGCAGCCTATGGCCTCGTGATGGTAGGAGAGGGCTGGTTCCATACATTCACGATCATGCAGTAATTGCTATCTGGGAGCCTTCTCTTTGAGAGCGAGGGCATGGCATTCTCTAGAGGTTGGTTGGCACCCTCTGACTGGGGTAGACAGCCTAGTTGTGGACGTACTTTAAGCATTGGTGGAAGGTTGAAATGACCTCTCCCATCTGGTGTAGGCAAGGTGTCCCAATTATGGCGTTGTACAGAGATTTGGTGTTTAGGACCATGTACTCTGTCATCGTGGTCTTCTGTCCTTCGCCTTCTCCTACAGTAGTAGGGAGGTCGATCCTTCCCAGCGGAGTACTGAGATTCCTACCGAATCCTGCCATGATTATGGCCGTGGGCTGGATATCATCAGGATCAAGTTTCATTAGCTTGAGGGGTTCATAGAACAGGATATTTGCAGAATTCCCTATGTCAACCAGGATTCTGCAGATCTCGAAGTTAGCAACCTTGAGAGAGATGACAAGGGCAGTCACTATGGGGACAGAGTACACCTTCAAGGTCTTGTTCTGTGAACTGAATCTCCGGTACTGGTTTGAAACTTCTTTTAATGTTGACGACCTGCAATGCTTTTGGGGCAGCTTTGGCCTCCCGGGCATACCTTTTCCTTGCTCTATTTGACATCCCTGTAGCTGGGGTATCCGTATGGAAGACGTAAATAACATGGTTGTTCTGCCTCTGAGGCTCGTTCTGTCCTTCCCCCTGTTCTTGTCTTTGCTCAGGCCTCTGGTCCGTCCTCTGTTGTGGCCTGTCTTCGCGAGGGTTCTGCCTCCCGTCCTGCTTAACGAACTCCCGCAAACATCCTCTCTTTATGAGCTGTTCAACTTTATGTCTAAGGGACCTACATGTGTTGGTCGTATGTCCGTGGTCTTTATGGAAATTACAGTATTTACTTTGGTCCCGAAGACTTGGGATCACCTTTTATTGGTTTTGGCCACCTCAGATTTTCACGATCTCGGAGCTTGCCATAGTATTTGAGCCAGGGGGTGTTTAGAGGAGTAAAGTTGGTGAATTCCCTTGGGGCAGCGTTAAATTGAGTTCGGGATTCTGCTCTTTTTCCTGGGCTCCTGTCACTTTTCCTGTGTACACCAGGATCCTTCTTTTGACCATCCCTCCTCTGGCAGTCTTTCTTCGTGTCATCCTTCTGGGTTTGCTCTTTAATCTTTTGGGAGGTATTTTTCGCTTCCTCTAGATTGATGTATTTCCTGGCTCGATCCATGAGAGCTGCCATGTCAGTAGGGGGACTCTTCGTCAGAGAATCTTGGAAAACCTCCCTAAGCAAGGCCAGCGGCCAGAGCGGCTACTTGGAAGCTCGGTCTGCAGTCTATAACTTTAGTAAGTTCGGCATTGAAGCCCGCAATGTAAGCTCTGAGGGTCTCCTCCTTGGTCTGCTTGACGTTCAACAGGAATTCAGGTCCCTTTTCTCAACCTTCTGTTGGCCATGAACGTGTCCAGAAATTGCCTACCGAGCTTATAAAAGCTGGTGACTGAGTTCGGTGGGACAGTGGTGAAACCACTTCAGAGCGGTACCCTTCAGGCTGGTAATGAAGGTACGACACATGAAGGCATCCGAGGCCCCGTGTAGATCCATTGTGTGCTGGTAATGTGACAGATGGTCCCCTGGATCAGTAGTCCCCTCATATGGGGTGAACTTTGGTACAACAAACTTTCTTGGTCTCTCTTCTGACATAATGGCAGGAGTGAATGGTGTGGCAAGCCTTCCAAGCAGCCTAGCCAGCTCGTCCTGCTCTGGAGGATTTTGAGCAACTCTCATAACAACAGTTCAGTCCATGGATTCCGCCACCTCTTCAACTCTGCGTGGGTCCCTAGGCGGGACTCCTAGAGAATTTTGCCTTACAGCTTCGGCTTCCCATGTAAATGGGATGGACATGTCCCTTAGATGGAAGAGGGTTCTGGTGCTCCTGAGTTGGGAAAATTGGAACCGCATGAGGTTGAGTCTCCAAGGGTGCTGGGTTTGCTCCTGAAGCCCTAGGAGTTGGAGCCCTGGTGGTGCTCCGATTATGGACATCTGGAACAAAGGCTGGCATTCCCCAGCCTGCGGCCGCTAACGGTTGAGGATCTCTACCAATATGAGTAGCACCTTGGGGGTGTACAGGCCGATGGTTGGGAGCCTCTTCATGGGGTCCTTCTTCCGTAGTGATAATAGGGGGTTGTGTCCCCTGAGTAGCAATGTTGATCGGAGGACTGGGAAGATTTGTCCCCTGATTTCGAGTAAGTATTGCCAAAGTTCTAGACATGGCTAGAAGCTGTTCTTGCATGAGCTGGTTATGTCGCTTGGCTGACTTAAGCTCCTGCCGCATGGGATCAGCTGTCTGTCCCCTTCCTCGTCCGGCAGACGGCCAACGTTGAGGGTTTTGTGGATTTTGAGCGTTCTTCCTTGGTCGGAGATTGGGTGCCATGATTCTCCGGTAAGGAAGATAAGTTTATAAGTGAGTAGAGCACTTGGAGATTGTTGTCGATTCCCACAGACGACGCCAAACTAATGCTGCACTTTTCAGGCTGTTGCTGACTTTGACCTTCTGCAACCTGAAAAACACTCAAGAAGACGATCAGAGGACCACTGGATTGGCTCCGGACAGTAGTCGCTCCGATGCTTAAGTTAATAAACTGAATTGAAAAGACTATAATGTAAGCCAAAGAAGGAGCGTAAAAATAAAGCGTACCTCTTAGGGTTTAATTTATAGGCAATGGCTTTCCTAAGTTGATTAGGATTTGGAGCCATGGAAGTAGGGATTTGATCACCAGAGTAAGGCAGTTTCCTTGTTGGACATTGTATCGAAATAGAGATAACCATATGTGGCAGTTTCCTTCTAAAAGACTGTTTCCTTATTCTCTGCTCAACAGATGTTAAGGCGGTGATGAGCTCTTGAAAACGGAGAATTACTCTGAAGGTCTGTGTTTGGACCTGTAAGTTCTGCAAAAATGTAGATCTGCTCTGGAGATATGTGCTCGGCCCTTAATTTCTGTAGGTCTGCTCTGAATGGTCGAGCACGAGCCGAACTGGCTGAGCATGAGCTGAACTGTAGGTATACGTGTAAAGTGAGGATTGGTCTTGTTACTTTGTGGTATATCAATACGTAAAGACTAAAATTATGAAAATGCCTCAAGACTCAATTTAAGACATAAATGAGCCAAAAATTAATAAGAATAAATATTTTTAAACCTACTGATAATATTATTAAAGGAAATAAAGTTAATAATTAATTAGAAAATGATAAAATAAATCCTTAAAAATTAATAAAGTTATCAAAATTATAAAACAAATAAAATGAGTACCGATTTAATGTGAAATTCATGATTATAAGGATCTTCTAAAGGGAAAGGTAGCTTAACTTTTCAGGGAATAGTGGAAGGTAAGTAATATCCGACCTTTGCATGTAGTACACTCAGCCATGTCATAGCTTTTTCTATATGCATTTGTACTCTTAGTTATTTATTATTATCGTATCAGATTCTCTATTATTCCACTTATGTGATATTTGCCTATCAGTGGAATAGCTTAGCAATTATGTTGTATCTTGCTCATGAGTTCCTATATTTATTGATGATGTTGTATTTTGATCATGAGTTCTTGTACATTTGTACAAAGGACTATTTTGTACACTTTTACGTAGGGCTAAGAGGGGCCAGGATGTTGTTCTCAACAGCCCGGTAACATAGTTGTAAAAAGCTATACTTATATTATGTTACCTTGAATTAGTTATGATCCACATTCTCTTCCGTGGAGAATAACATGATCTTTATATTTATCAATGTCAGATTTGTGCTCAGTCACAAACTCCATCTAGATACCTAGTATGACCCGAGGAAGGGGTCACGTCCCAAGGAAGGGGACCAGTTTCCATCATGGCTATGTTGAGGCATAGTGCATGACACCAGTCCTAGAGGATGCAATTTACATTATTGAGCTCAATGCTTTATGCACATAGGGGTATGCTAGGCCCCGTAGTTGATTGCATCCACCAGTTTTGACATCACTATATATTTATTGAGATTCATAGTATGATCATGTCCTTGTATGAATGATCATGTAGTTACACAGCTTTTATTGAGTACTTACGATGATCATATTTTTGACAACTTTTGATTGTAGCATATGATGTGTCTTTTAGACTAGATGTTATTTGATTATCATCTGTATTCCTGATCATTTGATATTCATTGATGAGCTATGATTGTTGCTATAATATTGACTAATTATCTTATTCGTTCTATATCCTTGTTACTTGCAATTATTCAGTTTTATCTAGATCCTATACATATGACAGAGTAAGGGACTTACTTACTGAGCTTAGTTTAGCTCATTCCAAACTTACACGTTTGATTTCAGGGACTGATACGAAGGACATATCGTAGGAGGCTACGACTATAGGTTGCGCATTTTTGACAAGTACTAGGTAATAGTAGTACAGTCTTGTAGCACTTCCCGTGTATTCACGTCCTGGAGACGAGATGATGTATTAAAAATTTTACAAGCTGTATTTTGTATTAGCGGAATGATACGTACATGTAACCCTTTTTCTTTATTGGTTTTCGCTATGTTTATGATATGCCATAAAAGAACAGGCCAATCAACACTTGACAAGTATGACCATAATCCGACTCATGCTCGGCCAACATGATTCTCACTCAGCCAATGACTAAAAGCTCAAGCATACAGATCATTACATCAGGTCGGAAGAGATCGAATATACACCTTCAGAACATATATATCCAGAACTGCTCACAGGGTCCAGACCAACACTCCAGAACTCGTCACCGCCTTAGCAGGTGCCGAGCAGGGAATAAGGAAGCAGTCTTCAACAAGGGAACTACCTTCTATGGTTATCTCTATGCAACGCTCCACAAGGTAACTGCAATCTCCGATGATCAAATCCCTATATTCATGGCGTTGAATCCTAATCAACTTAGGAAAGCCACGACTTATAAATTAAACCCTAGACGTACGCCTTATTTCATATGCTCATTCTTTGGCTTTCAATACAGTCTTTCAATTCTTTTACTTACTTAAGCATCGGAGCGGCTACCGCCGGAGCCAATCCGGTGGTCCTCTGATCATCTTTCTGAGTGTTCTACAGGTCACGGAGTCCATACTTATTGCGAGCCGAAAAGTGCAGCATCAGTTTGGCGCCGTTTGTGGGAACGACTAATCTCCAAGTGCTCTATTCATAAACTCAACTCTTTCCTCACCGGAAAACCATGGCACCAAATCTGCGACCACGACAGAATACTCAGAATTCGCAAAACGCTCAACGTCAGCCGCATGCTCCCCGCACAAGGGGGCCTAGCGGCCAATCCTATGCGACAAGAGATCGAAGCAATAAAACGACACAATGAACTAGTGCAGGAGCAGTTGCTTGCCATCACTAGAACACTGGCGACACTTTACTGCAGAACCAAGCGGCGGGTTCTCCTAGCCCGCCGGTCCAACTTCGTTGCAGGAACGCAACCTCCTGTTGCTACAGAGAATGAAGAACTTCATGCGCAGGCTCCAACTAACCTAGCCTGGGCACCCCTCAGGCGTTCCTCGCGTCGGCCGAGATCCGCAGCCATCAACAGTCCCTGGCTGGGGAACATCCGCCTTCGTCCCCGACATCCATTACCGGAGCACTACTCGAGCCCCAACTCCAAGGGCCTCGGGAGCACACCCGGCACCGCAGGAGCCTCCTCATGCAGCACCAAACCCTCCGGTTTGGAATCCTCCTCCAGTCCGAAGGGCGTAATCAACCCTACTACCCTGAAGCCGAGGCTGTCAGGCAGGGTTCACAAGATGTCAGACTCAAAGACCCACGGAGGGTAGAGGAAATTGCCGAGTCGATGGACCGGACAATTACCTTGAGAGGACCTCAGAACCCTCCAGAACAAGACGAACTGGCCAAGCTGCTTGGAAGGCTAGCCACCCCATTCACTCACGCCATCATGTCAGAAGAGAGGCCCAGAAAGTTCGTGGTGCCCAAGTTCACCCTGTACGATGGATCTAGAGATCCAGGAGATCATCTCTCTCATTACCAGCATACGATGGCCCTTCACTGGAGCCTCTGATACCTTCATGTGCCGAATGTTCATCACCAGCTTGAAGGGAACTGCTCTGAAGTGGTTCCACAACCTCCCTCCTAACTCAGTTACCAGCTTCTACGAGCTCGGTAGACAGTTCTTGGACAGGTTTATGACCAGCAGGAGGCTCAGAAGGGGGCCAGAATTCCTGCTGAACGTCAAGCAGACCAGGGAGGAATCCCTCCGAGCCTACATTGTGCGCTTCAACATCGAACTCACAGAGATCACTGACTGCAGCCCGAAATTCCTTGTAGCAGCCTTAACTGCTGGGCTTGCCCAAGGATGGGTTCAGAGACTCCTTGACAAAGAGCCCTCCAGCCGATATGGCGGCATTAATGGATCGGGCCAGAAAATACATCAACCTGGAAGAAGCCAACCGCACGCCCCATAAGGGTAGAGATCAGACCCAGAAGGACAATCCAAAGCGGGAGGACCACAAGAAAGAGGATCACAGAAGAGACTCCAACAAAAAGAGGGCCAGGAGCCCAGAGAAAAGAACAGCACCCAGAGTTGTGTACAACTCCGGACCAAGGGAGTTCACCAACTTCACCCCTCTGAACACCACACCGAATCAGGTACTCCGGCAGATCCGAGATCGGGAGAACCTGAGGTGGCCGGAACCAATCAAAGGAGATCCCAGTCTGCGGGACCAAAGTAAGTATTGTAATTTCCATAAAGATCATGGACATACAACTAACACATGCAGGACCCTCCGATATGAGATAGAGCAGCTCATAAAGAAGGGGCGTCTTCGGGAGTTCGTCAAGCAGGACAGGAAGGCAAAACCCCCAAGAAGACAAGCCTCAACAGCGGTCAGACCAGAGGCCCGAACAGAGGCAGGAGCAGAGGGAGGGACGAAACGAGCCTCAGAGGCTGAACAACCACGTCATCTACGTCCTCCATGCTGACTCCCCTGTCACAAGAATGTCCAACAGGGCAAGAAAGAGATACGCTCGGGAAGCCAAAGCCGCCCCGAACGTATTACAGATCTCCAACGTCGAAAAGAGGCTCAAGCCTGGTACCAGAGATCCAATTCACCGAGCAAGATCTAGCAGGGGTACACTACCCTCACAGTGACGCCCTTGTTATCACCCTCAGAATCGCCAACTTTGAGACCAGGAGAGTCCTGGTCGATACGGGTAGCTCTGTCAACATACTATTCTACGAACCGCTCAAACAGATGAGGATAGACCATGACAACGTCAAGCCCACCACTGTCGTGATGGCAGCTTTTGACGGCAACCTCAGCACCCCATTGGGGAGAGTCGACCTTCCTACCACTATAGGAGAGGGTGAAGGGCAGAAGACCACCATCTCGGAGTACATGGTGTTAGACATGAAGTCTCCCTACAACGTCATAATCGGGAGACCCTGGTTGCATCAGATAGGAGCAGTCACTTCGACCCTCCATCAGTGTCTGAAGTACGTCCACAATTAGAGCGTTCACTCTGTCAGAGGGTGTCAACCAACCTCCCGGGAGTGCCACGCTATCGCCCTCAAAGAAAAAGCTCCTAAATAGCAATTACAGCACACTCGGGATTGTGCAGATCTGGTATTCACTCACTCTCCCGAGGTGGAAGATTGCCCATCTGGCATTGAAGAACCCCTGAGCCCAAGGGGACGCGACAGCCGAGCCAAACCTGTTGGCAAGCCCATTAAAGTACTGGTCAGTTCAGAAGCAGAGGGGCATTACTTGTACATCGGCCCAGACCTAACACACACCGAGCAGGAAAAGATAGTCAGGTTCTTGAAAGACAACCTCTCTATCTTTGCTTGGGAGACCAGAGCCATGGAGGGAATAGATCTTAATCTTATAACTCACAAACTGATGGTAGATCCGGATCACCCGCCAATCAGACAGAAGAGAAGGCCGATTGCTCCTGAATGGCATCGGATTATAAACGAAGAAGTCCAAAGGCTGCTAGACGCCAGGATGATACGGGAAGTATTCTATCCCGAGTGGCTAGCCAACACCGTGCTCGTGAAGAAGAAAAACAGCAAGTGGAGAGTCTGCGTTGATTATACAGACCTTAACAAAGCATGCCCCAAGGACAGCTTTCCATTGCCAAGAATAGACCAACTGGTTGACGCCACTGCGGGGCATGAGCTCATGAGTTTCATGGATGCTTACTCTGGATACAACCAGATCCAGATGTACCCTCCAGATCAAGAGAAGACTGCCTTCATAACCGAAAGAGGACTCTACTACTACAGAGTGATGCCTTTCGGTTTGAAGAATGCTGGAGCCACTTATCAGCGGTTGGTGAACAAGATGTTCAGCCCACTGCTCGGCAGCACCATGGAGGTATACATTGACGATATGCTGGTAAAGAGTCTTCAGAAAGGCAGCCACCTCCAGCACTTAGCCCAGACCTTCAATATCCTCAGACAGCACAGGATGAAGCTCAACCCCTCGAAATGTACCTTCAGAATTACGAAGGGAAAATTCTTGGGATACATTGTCTCTCGAAGGGGTATCGAAGCAGACCCCACTCAGATCCAAGCCCTGATTGGGCTAAAGTCGCTAAAAACCAGAAAGGAAATCCAGGCGCTGAATGGTAGGATTGCAGCCCTGAGCAGATTTATATCCAAATCCACTGATCGCTGCCTACCTTTCTTCAAAACTCTGAAGGGCAACAAAACTTTGCAGTGGACGGAAGAATGCGAGAAATCCTTTCAAGAACTAAAGGAGTATCTAGCCTTTCCAGAGCTCCTGTCAAAACCAATACAGGGAGAAAAGCTACTCCTGTACCTTGCAGTCTCCAAAAACGCGGTCAGCTCCGCACTGATTAGACAGGACAGAGAAGTGCAGAGGCCTATATTCTACGTCAGTAGGGCGCTAGTTGACACGGAAAAAAGATACCCAGAAGTATAAAAACTGGCCTACGCCTTGGTCATATCAGTTCGGAAGCTTCGACCTTATTTCTAGGCCCATCCAATCGAAATCCCAACTGCCTATCCTCTGAAGTCAATACTGAGGAAACCTGAGGTATCGGGAAGATTAGTAAAGTGGTCTGTGGAGCTAGGGGAGTTCGACATATCATATATACCCCGGAACTCCATCAAAGGGTAGGCCTTAGCTGATTTCGTAGCCGAGTTCACCCCGGCACTTCAGAACAAAGCACAAGTCACCAAAACTTCGGGAACCTGGCTGCTGTACATTGACGGATCGTCGACCGATCAAGGATCAAGGGTAGGCCTGGTACTGTAGTCCCTTGATGGGCTCGCGTCAGAAAAAGCAGTCAGCTTGGGATTCAAAGCTTCTAATAATGAAGCCCTAATCTTAGGCATGAAGCTTGCCTTGGAATGTGAGGCTCAGAACCTCGACGTCTTCTCTGATTCCCAACTGGTAGTGAGCCAGGTCCTGGGAGAATTTGCCATTCAAGATAACAGGATGCTCCGGTACTCCGAACTGGTAAACCACTTGAAGCATTCCTTCCAGATATTTACTATCCAAAAGATTGAGAGAAACCAGAATTGCAGAGCAGATGCTCTGGCTAACATGGCCTCACGCCTCAAGTCTGAAGTAAATTCCACAGTAAAAATCTCCTTTCAGCCAGGACCCAGTATTGAGGAAGCCCAAGTTGCTCAAATTGATGAACAGCCCCAGAACTGGATGACTCCAATCCTCTAGTACCTAAGATCCGGGCTCCTCCTAGAGGATAAAAACAAAGCTAGGAGAATCCGAATCAGAGCGGCTCGGTACCTGATCCTGAACAACAAGCTTTACAGAAGGTCGTATTCTCAACCTCTGTTAAAATGCTTGGCTCCAGACGAGTCACAATATGTCTTGGCTGAAATACATGAGGGAATCTGTGGGAATCATAATGGGGGCAGAACTATAGCCCACCGAGCTCTATCACAGGGTTACTACTGGCCCGGCATGCTAAAGCAGGCAAAAGAATATGTTCGGAAGTGCGACAAATGCCAGAGATTTGCGTCGTACCAACATCAGCCTCATCATGAGCTTATCCCGATTCCTAGCCCTTGGCCCTTTGCTCAGTGGAGGATGGACATCGTGGGTCCATTACCAAGGGCGCCCCTCCGAAGCAGAAAATACCTCTTGGTGGCCATCGACTATTTCTCTAAATGGGCCGAAGCCGAGCCTTTAACACATATCACAGAAAAGGAAGTTGAGAGCTTCACCTGGAAGAACATTGTGTGCAGGTTCGACATATCACGTGTAATTATCTCGGACAATGGGACACAATTCATTGGTAAAGGCTTCAAGGCATTCTGCGAAAATCTCAACATCAGGCAACACTTTGCCTCTCCAGGCCATCCACAAGCAAATGGGCAAGCAGAGGTCACCAACTGAACAATCCTTGACGGGTTAAAGAAGAGGTTGGAACAAGCCAAAGGAAAGTGGACAGAAGAACTCCCTGGGGTTCTTTGGGCCTACAGAACAACCAGAAGAACTCCCACCTCTGAAACTCCCTTCTCACTAGCCTATGGAACAGAAGCAGTAATTCCGGTCGAGATCGGTATGCCAACCCTGAGGACTGAGGCCTTTGAGCAAGAATCCAATGATCAGCAGCTGATGGAAAACTTGGATTTGCTCGAAGAGAGAAGGGATCAGGCCAGCATCAAGATGTAAGCCTATCAACAGAGAATGGTCAACAAATCCAAGGTAGGACTCAAGACAGTCAGCTTTCAAGTTGGAGACTTCGTCTTAAGAAGAATCTTTCAAAACACCAAGGATCCTACCATGGGAAAGTTGTCACCAAACTGGGAGGGCCCCTACAAAGTAACAAAGGTTGTTCGACCTACCACCTACTGGCTAGAAGACATGACTGGGAAGCCTGTTCCTAGGCTATAGAATGTGGAACACTTACGGAAGTATTATCAGTAGAGAGGTTTTCTTTTACTTCCATAAAGTGTCCATCTATTAATGCACAGGCCTCCAGAGCCTGGTCCATAAATGTACAAGTCTTCGTACTTGGTCCATCTATTAATGCACAGGCCTACTTGGTTCATCTATTAATGCACAAGCCTCCAGAGCCTGGTCCATAAATGTACCAGTCTCAGTACTTGATCCATCTATAATGCACAGGCCTTCAGAGCCTGGTCCATAGTATACAGGTCTTAAATACTTGGTCTATTTCTTAAATATACAGGCCTCTAGAGCCTGGACCACTCTAATGCACAGGCCTTCCGAGCCTGGTCCGTCTTCGATTAGCAAACTCTATGATCCAGTCCATCCAAAGACAGAAGTCCCGGACATCTACAAACTAAAGTTTCTTAGATCGGAACACCTCAAAATCTGATATCTATATTATTTGGCTTATCTGTCAAAAAAACAACAAGTATTATGGTACCGATCAGGAGTGAAACACTTTGATTCAAGCATTTTTCTAAAAGTTTCTTTGATTCATTCTCAGAACATTCAGAAGTGCACGAGAAAGTATTTTAACTATAGAAAAGCACAATCGAATACGAAGACATCAGATCTGAGAAAAAGAAATTCAATTTTATTGATAAATCAGAAGATTTACATCAGTACAAACACATCAATACAGAAGCTATTACAGAAGCTATTACGGAATCTATTACAAAAGCTATTACGGAATCTATTACAGAAGCTATTACAGAATCTATTACAGAAAGCTATTACAGAAGCTACAATTCTCAACATGTTGGCTTTCCCTCACGGGATGATAAAGGGGCACAGGATCCACAACTTCCATTACCGCCGCCACCGGCTCTATTTGAAAGGAAGGGGCCCTGAACCCCAATCTGCATCAAGGAGCACCAAGGCCATTTCATCATCATCATCATCAACTCCATGACCAACGGATGATGAGGGCTCTGGGCCTCGGGAGACTTTTCATTCTCCACCTTTGAAATCGGCATGACACCCCAACAGATTGAAGCAAGGGTCTCTGCCAAGTCACAAGGGGGAGGAGACAGCCCACATTCATCTCCCTCAAAGCAGTTGTCACACCCCGGCCGATTGGAGCGAGGATCTCTGACGAGACGTAAGGAAGAGGAGGCAACTCACCCTCGTCTTCATCACCAACGCTCCAGGCCTCGATTGAATCAGGGAGGGGCCACCACCAATCGGAGGAATCTCGACCGGATGCCAGAGGAAACAAGAAGACTTGTACCTCCTTCAATCCTTCCTTGGAGACTGAAAATAGGGGAAGGTTAACTCTCGGCCACAGTTTAATCGTTCCTAACTCAGGCAAGGAATCACCCATCATCTCCGGGCGAGTGGCAAAACTCCGATAGCATATGAAGTCTCTCTCACAAGGGGACAATTTGAAATCAAAAGGTTAAGCGCAACCGTGTGCCCTCATTTCCATTTATATAGACCCTTGAAGTCCAAAAGCCACCCAACTGAACCGTCGCAACGGTGAAAAAGAGAGTGGCCTCGAAATCCTAAACGACGGTCGAATAAATAAACAGTGCATTAAATATGCCTCTTTGATATACCAAGAGACAGGGTACAGAACTCTCTAAATAGAGACCACAATCCAGTACTGAAGCTCCCGAATTAACAGAGAGGGGGACAAAGTCTAAGTGTACAGACCCCCTATTCAAAATTCAGATCTTCCAATTTTAACTATTTAATGACGGACCAGTCATATGACAAAGGCCGAACAGCTCGGATATATCCCGAACCTGAGTACTCGAACACAGCATGCTGAGCATCATAACTACAAGTGCAAGCCTGGTTATCTCCACAAGCTCTTGATTCAGAGCAATTTATCTCAGAGCCCTACAGAAGCCTACTCCCACTCTATTAGGCTCTGTCTATCTGATTATACTTACTTTCTTATCTTATTATAATGAGATAGTTGAAGTGAATCTACATTCACTATTCAAATATCGAAGTTCGGAAAGTGACTATTGATTGCTGGACAGTTGATCTAAAATGCGAAAGACTCAGAGCAGCCACACTTGCAACAAAATTGCACAGGAGGAAAGAACACGAGTAGAATTTAAAAAAAAGTCAATTTTATTGATCAAAAGAATACATTCATTACATCAAAAGGAGGTAGCAAAAATAAAAACCCATCAAGCCTCAAGACTTCCCATAAGGGCCTACGTCCTCTTCCAAGTTAAGGGCGGGAGCCCCAGCCGTCTTGTCCGGATCAGGACGAGATGAGGTAGGTTCAGGGGGAACAATTGATGAAACGTCAAAACCTGGGAACTGAATCTGGAATCTAGTTCAGAAGCTTTCAAAACCGAACAGGATCAGCTCATCACTCATCTATTCAACTTCATCTTTCAATATCATCTCAGTCTCAGCCCTGGCATGATCAGTTGCCTCCTGAACCTTCTGATCGAAGGAACTCCGGAGATTAACCAACTCCGCCTCAAGGCCCTCAACCTTCTGAGCATTTATGTCCCTCTCAGACTCTACCACGGTAAGGTTAGTGGTGGCTTCCTTCAGATCCTCCTCAATGCTCTGAATCTTGGACCGGGCTGTCCCAAGCTCCATCCTCATCTCTTCCACTTCAGACCTCAACTTCTCGGCCTCCTCAAGGCCCATGGGGGTCACCATCAGAGCAGCCAAGCTATGCATACTCTGCGCAAAGCAAGACAGACGGTTTAGATTAAACGAATAGACAAACAAAAAAGTTAAGAAAAAGCTTCAGAAGCTACCTTCATCTGGAGATTCATCATTTCAGTCATCAGCTTGGTGGGGTCATCCCCTCTGTATCGGTGTGGGCTATGAGCCCATATTTGATCAAATGCCCTCTTGGCAATCTGATAGTCCGGCTCATTAAACGGCTCGGACGGTGCAGCAGGTGCTTTCCCCTTCCTAGTCCTCCTGCTCGGACCAGAAGAGGCAGGAGGAGCAGCCGAAACAGGGACGGCAGGTTCAGCCTCCTTCTCAGCCTCGGCAAGGGCTGGCTCAGGAGAGCCAGAAATCAACCTCCTCCTCTTCACTTCAAGGGGGGCATCAGGCTCAGCTCGGGAGGAAGACTCCCCCACCACTGGGGCCTCCGGCACAGCCCATTTCGACGTCAACCTCTTCTTAAGCTCTACATTACGGGTAGCCATCAAGTTTGCTGGAGTTATAATGACAGAATGAGCCCGGTCAGGAGTTGAAAGCAGTACTCGGTACTGATCCCGCAGTGCTTCAGTAAAATCGGACCTCTTCCAAACACTCCTAACTGCACACAAGTAAGGAAAGATATATCAATTTATCAGTTCGGAAGGCATAACAAAGCTAAAAGTAAGTCTAAAAGAATAGGCCTCACCCTTATGACCCGTAACACGAGGGAACGACGAGGCCTCTCCTTCTTGAAAGCCTTCATGCTCCCATCCTCCTCCGACGAAGAAGTACCACTTCTTCCACGTTTTGTTGGAAGTGGGAACAGAAGACAGGGGTCGGAACCCCTTCTCGAAGGACATATAGAAAAGGCCTTCTGCCTGCTTGAACTTCAGATCCATGTTACTACAGATCAAGTCCAGAGACACATCCACCTTGTTTAGGTGTCCCAACACCACAAATCCTAGAAGCTGCCGCCAGCTATTGAGATTCAGGTCAGCAGGGCAGAGCTTGTACCAACAAAAGAACTGCCTGACTAAATCCGGCAATGGGAGTCTCAAGCCCATTTCAAACCTGGCAAGGTAAACACAAATCTCCCCGGCTTCAACATTATGGGGACGATCCATGGGGCCTGGCACTCTGCAGGTCACATTTGAGGGAAATTTGAATTTCACCCTCCATTCATCCAGAAGGCTCTGAGTGACAGCACTCTCACCCTCTTCTCTACGGGAAGACCTACCAGAGGTCTCCCCAGCCCTGTCTCGAGGCTCCTCAAAAGCATCAACTATCCTAACTCCAGGACTAGTGGGAGGATCAACAGGCTTCTCCCCAATATCTTCGGGAGCAGGGTTACCTACATCTTCCACGAGAGACGGAACATCCATCTCAGAAGGACTTCCCACTCCCTCATTCACAATTGGGGATTCAGAAGAAGCAGACATCATTCTCGGATTCAAGAAGAAAGAAGCGAGAGAAAAGGGAAAATCAGTCGAACCTGTTCTAACTCAGGAAGTCAGTATTCTTCAAAGTCACACAGACCAACAATGGCGGATGCAATCTTCTGGCACAGTGAAAATGACGGGGAAAAGGTCATTTCGAAATCTCATCTCGTACTTATAAAGCACAGTATCAGAAGGGACCCACCAAGCCCAAACGCCATGACGGTTCAGAACAATGATGACCTTGAAAAGACCTAATCTCCGACTGCGCAATAAATGGTGCCCCAACAGTTGCCTTGGAAGGCGGACAGACGGGACACATGACTCTCCGAAAAAAGGCTCAGCCCTAGTTGCTTGCTGGCATCAAACTAGGACTTGGGGGAGGAGTAACTGATATGCCATAAAAGAACAGGCCAATCAACACTTGACACGTATGACCATAATCCGACTCATGCTCGGCCAACATGATTCTCACTCAGCCAATGACTAAAAGCTCAAGCATACAGATCATTACATCAGGTCGGAAGAGACCGAATATACACCTTCAGAACATATATATCCAGAACTGATCACAGGGTCCAGACCAACACTCCAGAACTCGTCACCGCCTTAGCAGGTGCCGAGCAGGGAATAAGGAAGCAGTCTTCAACAAGGGAACTACCTTCTATGGTTATCTCTATGCAACGCTCCACAAGGTAACTGCAATCTCCGATGATCAAATCCCTATATTCATGGCGTTGAATTCTAATCAACTTAGGAAAGCCACAGCTTATAAATTAAACCCTAGATGTACGCCTTATTTCATATGCTCATTCTTTGGCTTTCAATACAGTCTTTCAATTCTTTTACTTACTTAAGCATCGGAGCGGCTACAGCCGAAGCCAATCCGGTGGTCCTCTGATCATCTTTCTGAGTGTTCTACAGGTCACGGAGTCCATACTTATTGCGAGCCGAAAAGTGCAGCATCAGTTTATATATGATAATGTATGTGGTTACATATTAGCTGCACTGATGATAGTGTAACAAGATGATCAGGTTCGGTCTGGTGAAAGGGCATGGTAGGATGGTTGCGGTCCGCTAATCCACAAAGGGTGGTTTGCGGGTCGTGACAAACTTGGTGTCAGAGCATTAGGTTAGAATGATTAGGGAAACATAGGTTTACAAGTGATACATGGGAGTTAAGACTAGTGTACTACTATTATCAAATGTCCAAGTAAGGTCAGTTAGTATGTAGGCTTAGCATGATAGATAAACGACTATATATATGACGCATATGCTAGAGCGGGTGATACAGTCCTTACCCTAGAATCACGCTAGCACTAGTACACCAACAGAGCCAGCGAGTGCACCAGTATAGCTAGTAGTTCAGCCAGCTCAGCAAGAGCCGCCCTTAGTACAGCCAAGCCGCTAGGGGAATGATAGAGATCCAGCTCATCTCTACAAGCAGTTCTAGGTGATGAAGCCGTCTAGTTTTGATGTCACCAAGGGCTTTATAGCAGCTGAGGAATGGCTGTTAGAGATGGAGCGTATTTTTGAAATCATGACGTACATTAAGGTCCAAAAGGTGGCCTTTGCTACATTCACTTTCAGAGGAGCAGCTCACAAGTGGTGGCTGCTAGAAAAGGCTAGGGAACCTTAGATGACTTAGCATGGGTTTATAGAGGTGTTCAATGAGAAGTATTTTCCTCAGAAGAATTGAGATAGATGGGCAGCAGAGTTCCTTGTTCTTCAACAGGGGAATATGACTATGGAGTAGTATGAGGCCAGATTTATAGAGTTAGCCCGATATGCTCCTACAGTTATCATGACAGAGGCAATGAAAGCTCGTAAGTTCGAGGGCGGTCTGAGATGGGCAATCAAGGATTGCATTGAGCCCATGCAATTGACTACCTACAGTAAGGTGGTGAGTACCGCCAAGATTTTTTCCAGGAGGAGGGCAAACAAAAGTCAGAGGCCAGTAGGGAACCAGGGCAGATAGTCAGGTCCTACTTTCACCAGGCCAGGGGCAAGGTTCAAGTGTACGAGAACCAGCCAGAGGATGGCTGCTTCCACCAGTAGGGGCGTAGCTAGATGTCCCACCTGCCATAGGAGTCACAAGGTGTCACGGCCCGCATCCCACCCTACAAGGATGCCGTGGACGTGATGCCAGTTAACCACCTTACCGATCTCCCTACTGAAAATGCGACCAACCCAAGGCAAACTTCCGAACTTTACAATGAATTGCATTCCAAATGTAGGGCCAAAGAAGCGAAAATTAACATCTTTGCATCTTGGGAATGCAACTCATCTATATACCACAGAGCACATCTATAACCAGATATCTAACATCTCCAGAGTACCAATCTCATGAGCCATGTCCCAATATATCTATTGCATATCAATTGAATTCAAACCTATCATTTCACTCACCTGACTAGCCTGAGTCAATCCACCAGAACCCAAGTCTCCACAATTGGGATGTAACACCCGGACCTGATTAATTAATAATTAGTTTGCTAATTATTAATTAGAACCGACATAAAGAATAATCAAAGAAGTTAATCGGGAATCTCTCGGCGGTCACGATAGACCAACAAAATAATTAAACTCGTCAAGAGAGGATGGTGTAATACCCGGACCTAATTACTAATTAATTAGGTGAAATGATGTCATTTCAACACTGTGAAAACTCGAATTAGCGAACCATGACGGCCACAAATAAATAATAACTGACACGGGGCCTTTAACATCGAAGCTAACTGAAATAGGAAACCCTCTGAAGAAACTGCTTCGTAAAAAGAGCAATAGAAAAAAAATTATAGAGGAAATAGCTAAAACAGAATTCGCGCAACCAAACAAGGCATAAGCCCAAAAGGTGGAAAATGCCCAAAAGTGAGGCCAAGGGGATTTGAACCCTTGACCAAGTGGGGCAAGATTTTAGGCACCCAAAAATAAACCAAGTGGGCTGCCAACAACTTTGTGTCTAAGTATACAACATAATTGTATATGAACCCAATTTAACTAAGGCGACCTCCCAAATTGGCCAATGGCCGTACATGCAAACCCCTCATCATCCACTGATCCTCTTCATATCAACCCATATCACCCTCTGCCCTAGCCTATATCATTACACTTGGACCCTACAAGTGTCTGCATATATGCATATGTATAAGTGAGCAATTACATATGTTATAATACCCCGACCCGAGAATGTCGGGTAATGAGGCACGTTTTACGAGGTTAAGAAAAATTAGTGTAAGGATACCTACACTTAAGGAAAACAATTAATTAATTTAAAATAATTAATTAATTAAGTTTAGGAAATTGATTATAAAATTAAATAAATATAATATATATATATATATATGGTACGGTTGAGTGAATGTACATATATATATAATGTGTACATAGTGTATAATATATATATATATACATTTATATATATATATATGGAGACAAGAGGGTATGGTGGGAAGTGAGGTGAGGTAAGGGCAAAATCAGAAAAATAAATGGAGGTATGGCTGCTGATTGTGATGGGGAATGGGGGTGAAAAGAAAGAAGTTGGTGATGGCCATTGATATGAATACATATACATATATACATAATTATATACACACCTCATTTGCAACACACGAAAAGGAGAGAAAGAGAGAGAGGGAGGGTTCTGAAGAGAGAAAAGGAGATCTCAGAGCGAGAAGGAGAGGGATACCAGTGTTAAAGAGGTAAACCCACAAAAAACTATCATTTTTCTCTCTCTAGAATTTTGATGTATTAGGAACTGTTTTTGAATTATGCATACACATATGATGATAGATATATGTTTATGAGTTTGTCAAGCATGATTTTAGGCTTTGAAAATGGCCAAAAACAATAAATCCATGAAAACCGCCATTGATGACCTTGCTACATCAGGTTTGATTTTCATCACAACCAAACTAAGTCTAACTTATCCAGACTTCAAGTAGATCTCATAAGCATCCCAAAAACACTTAGCCACGATCGAAAATCACAAGAAATGGAACCCAAAAATAGAGTTGCAAGTTACGGGTTTAAAACCCAATCCTTTAAACTCAATGTTAGATCGATATTTATGAATGAAAAGTGAAACCCCATGAAGAGGGGATCACAACAAGACAAGCTTCATTGGATTTGGCTCAGAAATGGGCATTTATGAGCAGTTTATTGGTTTGAATTATCAAACCCAAAATTGAACTCATGAATCAGTTTTGAACCCCAAAACGATTGCCAAACTCTTCTACAATGTTCTAGGAGTAGATCGGGTTGAAAACAGTAAGAAAATAATGAACAAAAAATCCACGAAATTGAAGAAATAGAAACTGAAAAAAATTAGGGTTTCGTATGAACAGTGTCGGCTTCGATGGGGAAGACGACACTATTCAGGTCGGTTCGGGTCAAATCAGGTTCGGGTCGGAACCCGACCCATTGAATAAAACGGGTTTATTTAAACGGCAACATTTTGTTTTAATTTATAAAAGATTAGGGCTGACGTCATCATGACGTCAGCATCATGTCAAGAACCGACCAGACCAGTTGGTTTGCAAGTGAACCGGACCGGTTCACTTGGATTTGGACCGAACCCATTGGTTTTCTAGTTTATTTGAAAACTAAATAAAACAATACTTTCACTATTTACGGATTGACCTCAGAATTTCTAAGAAATTCTACTGTGGCCCAACGGAGGGAAATTTTATGCAATTAGACTCCTGAAAAAATAATTAAATAATTAATTTAATTATTTAATAAATAAAGTTAAATTACTATTTGCCCCTAGGTCATAAATAGAGCAAATGAAATTCAAATTGAACATATGAATAGTGAATTTTAACTATTTTGGATGTTCTGAGACTAATGGTAGGGTCCGTTTTATGAGACGAGGCCCCGAAAAATAAAGACATAAAGGGGTAAATGACCGAAATACCCCTTGTCCAAAATTAACAAGTTATTAATGTATTCTTACTATCTCGGACCTTCTGAGTCCAATGGTGAGGTCCACAACATGAGATGAGGTCCCGAAAAATTGGAGACTCGTAAAAATGCTAAAATGACCAAATTGCCCCTAGTACCCCTAAAGCCAAAATAAAACTAGAAAAGGTCTAAATTGACTTTCTTCAACCTTCCGAACTCAATAATGGAGTCCAAATTACGAAACGAAGTACGAAAAATATGACACGTAAAACGGTAAATGACCATTTTTGCCCTTTTCATACAAAAGTCCGAATTAAATTCTAGGAAAGCCTAAACCGACTTTCTTCGACGTTCCGAACCCAATGGTAGAGTCTATTCGACCAAAGAAATGTCTAAAATAAAAAGACAAAATTTGTTGAATAGCATCTGTCAGATGACTATAAATTAAAGTAATGCCAAAGTACTAATCTAAGGCGTATACGAGGAAATGAATTACGAAAAGACACGACACGTAAATATGTGAAGTAAATAAATTTAAATTAAAGTTAATGGAGCTACCAGAAGAGTATAAATTAAAATGAATTTAATTTCTAACACATTAAACTGTGTCGTAGGTTAAGAGTACGAGTTAAGTTAAGTTCATATGAAATTATGAAATTATTTTAGGATCTAATACGATTTAAGCATAAGTTAAGGAATATCGAGATGATATTACAATGAATGTGAAGTTGATGAGATGTTTATGAATTGTTCTTAGGAACTACAAGGAAAGTGGGAAAGCGCAATTTTAGCACGAACCCTAAAGGACCAAGGTGAGTAACCCTGTGTTTGAAGTTGAGATTTAACTCCATGGATTTGAAAATGTTGTAAGTTCAAAGATATGAAGTGTTTGAAGTTTCAAATTCAGTATATTACATGATTTCAGTTTTAAATTATTCCTGTTCTTATCAACCCTATTGTGACATGCTTAGTAAATGTTTTCTTTACAGTTTTTTTTAAAAATGTATTTTTAGCATGTCTAAGTTAAAATACAAATCTTGTTAAATATTCTGAATTTGATTGTTACAAGCATTTGAAGTTCTATTGTAGAAATTATACATCTCATGTTTTAAATACTCATGAAGGGCTTTTATGTAAAAATTCATATGACAAACGTTTTGCAAGATAAATATTAAGCACATAGGTAGTGTTGTAGGTTGTACGGAACTCAACGGACCTATCATGTGCATCATCACATTGGTAGTGAGGAGGGTTGTACGGAACCCAACGGACCTATCATGTGAAATGCCCGGTAGCAGGATCTAATCCCCCAGGCAAACGAGATCGACAGTATTGGCCGTAAAATGGGAGTCTGGTTTGAAACAGATTCTACCTAATTAAAGAGAAAAGATGACAAAGTGATTTTGAAAATGAAAACAGGTTTTACCCTCATTTTCACAATACAAATTTATGTGTTTTAAAGTTTATATACTTTATCAGATGAAGTACGAGTTTAGCTTGAATACTTTAAGTGTTTCAAAGCTATTTGTTTTATGAAATGCATATGTTTCGAGTTATACACTCTATTTGACGAAGTACGAGTTTAGCTTGAATATTTTAAATGTTTCAAAGCTATCTGTTTTATGAAATGCATACGTTTTGAGTTTTATATACTCTATTTAAGAAATACATGTTAGATTATATGTTTTGAAGTTCATAAGTATAAGTATAGCTTGAATACTTTAAATGTTTCAAAGCTATCTGTTTTAAGAATGCATATACTCCGTATTCTAAAATGTACGAACAATTGATAGTGCGTATTTTATAACCCTCATGTGTTAAACCACTACCAGTTGAAAACCCCATGACGAATGCAAGAATTACTCACAAGCTTAGATTAGCTTACCTGGACTTTGTTCGGATCCCCTTTTCAGGTGATTGACAATAGGGCTGATTGGAAGACGATGAGGATGAGCCTAGCTGTTTTTGGAAGGGACACCTAAGTAGTTCTTTTGTTAAGTATCATGAACTTAAGTTGTAACCTTTGTATTAGTAAGGTAGTAAACTGTTATGTATTAAGCCCCAAGGGGCAGCTGAACATGTATCCATTATAAAAGCCTTTAAGTTTTTAGCTATGCTCTGAATGTATGATCATGTGTACCATTGTGAATAGCAGCAGTATCGGACAGAGATGCAAATTTTAAAATGAGAAAAGAAAAGAAAAAAGTTTTTTACGCTTCCGCAACCACATGAAGCATATCTATTCGATACCGCTGTAGATGCGAGCCTTATCCCGAGGCCTTCGGGTCTTGGGGGGGCGGTTGCGATCCGGTAATCCGTCTAGGGTGGGTTTTGGGTCGTGACATATGTAGTTACACATCTTTGAAATGTTTCAAGTATGTGTGCTGTATATATTCAGAATTCAGAGATCAGACTTTTTGTAGACTGAGTGAGAGAGTGAGTTAGAGAGAGAGTCTAGAGAGAGAAAGTGAGGGCATGTGTGTGAGATTGTGTGCGCATGGTGTTTCCATTGGAGGTGCACAAAAGAGGAAAGAACTGAGGGGTACACGACTGAACTGGGCAACATTGAAAAGCATTGAGAAGGTCTGAGCCAAGCCCCAAGTAGGGAAGTTCACTGTTTGAGAGGTATAAGCCCCCAACTATTTGATTTTTTTGGGATAAATTTTGGTATTGTTTTTTATGCTTTTGAGCCCTATTAACTGCATGCGTGACATTCAAAGTGTGTGATCTTGATCAAGGCATGAAATGAGACCTTGTAACAACCCTAGAACACCAAACAGTGCACATCCGCCAATGACAGACCTCAAAATTTGTAGGTTTGAAACAACCGAGACCAAACCAAGTTGGTTGGTCAAGCCCTAAACTAGACCTTCTGAGGGTTTGAAAAACCCCAATCCGAGACCTAGGAACCTAAGCAAGGACCCCCCAAATCGTCACTTACAGGTTTTGGGTGTTGGCCATCGTCTTAAAAACTCACTATAAAATGTGATTTTACGAATGGGGAATGAAACCCCATGATCAAAGGATCACAACTAAAGAAACCTCACAAGATTTGGATCAAAAACAAGCATTTACAAGCCAGTTGCAGGTTTGATTATCAAACCTTGAACGAAACGTTTGAGCTCGTATTGAGTCCTAAAATGAATGCCAAAATGTTTCTTAAACATTCAGTAGCCCATACCACCTGAAAATAGAGATCAAATCAGCCTCGAAATGCACGAAATTGGAAAACTTTGATGGCTGCAACTAGGGCAACAGTAGCCTAACATTGGAGAAGAAGATGAATAGTAGGCGACCGGATCTTGGGTCAGTTCGGGTTCGGTTCGGGGACCTGACCTGTCTCATAAACAGTTCAAGTAGGACAGCACCGTTTCGGGTTAAAGGTTTTAAAATTAAAACTGAAACAGGTCTGTTTGGTAATAGGGATTATAAATTAAAATGGGAATTAGGGATAACTGAAACACGGATAAGGGGCCAAATTGGAATAATAGGGATATGCTATTCCGGTTCTGTATGGTTTAGTGAACCGGCTGGTTCACCAAGGTTTGGACCAGTCTAGGGTTTGACCTAGTAAACCCAACGGTCCAAGGGTTTAATTGAAAAAAATTAAACCAGTATTTTTATAAATTGCACTGTGACCCCAACTATTCTGAATAATTGTGTTCTGGCCCAACTTTTGAAAAATTTATGTATATAAACCCCTGAAAAATAATTAAATAATTAAATAATTAATTTTAATTATTTTATTAATTGGGTAAAATTACTATTTTACCCTTGGACACTAAATGACTCAAACGAAGCTCAAATTAAATAAGTAAATAGTACATTTTTACTATCACGGGCATTCCGGACTTAATGATGGAGTCCGATTTGGAAAATTAAGTCTCGAGAAATAAAGACACGTAAATGATTGTACTGTCTCTGATGATACCTATGGCCAAATAAAAATAAAAGATAGTCCATTTTGATTATGTTTGGCATTCTGGACTCAATAGTGGAGTCCAATTTAGGAAATAAAGTCCCAAAAAATACAGATACGTAAATGGTAAATGACCGTATTGCCCCTAATGATACCTAGGATAGATTAAACATAAAAGATAGTCCAATTTAACTATGTCTGTAATATCCTGACCCGGGTCAGCACGTATACCGAGGTAGACCGGGTCAGATAATGTACTGTCAGTTGTAAACCGAGCTGTTTAAAGCTCTATATTATATCATATGTACTGTTTATACAGTTAGTGCCGAACAACCCAGTAATATGTCTCAGGATGCGTGCACGCACGCATCCCCATGCATGCATACGTATACTCATACACATAGCCCGTTTAATATTAGTCTATGTGCGCGTGACCAGAAAATAATATACATGTATATATATGAGTATATATATTTGTATAAAGTATGTATTTATATAAGTGTATATTTATATACACATATATGGTATAGTATATATGTATATATGTATATGTCTTTAAAAGATAAAAGAAAAGAAAAGAAAAAAAGGAAAAAGGGAGAGGTAGCATAACTTGTAAGATATTATGTGTGTGTGTATTGTTATGTGTATAAGTGGGTGTGAGATGGTCGGCTGGTGTGTGAGTGTGTCTCCATGTGTATTGGTGGGTGAATATATATATATAATATACATATATTACAAATATCACACAAGCATTTAATGGAAAGCAAACAAGAGAAAAAGCAAAATTAAAAATGTGTAAGAGAAATTTATGAGAAGTGAAAGATGGGTGGCCATGAGGTCATGAAGGAAGAGAGAGAGAGGAGAGAGAGAGAGGTCGGTGGATTGGTTTTAAAACCAATTCATGCCTTGCATGCTTACCACCTAAGGAAGCAAACTGGCCGAGGAAGAAACTAAGAGGCTAAGAAGAGATTCAGAGCAAGAAGAAAGAGGAAACAGTGAGAAAAGGTAAAAATCCTCATGTTTCTCTCTCTAAGATTTTGAGCATGATATAAACTGTTTTGAGTTCATTATATAAGTATGATGTTAAGTTTACATTTAAAACTTGTTCAAGTATGAAATTAGAGCTTAAAAACGGTTAAAAACGTGAGACCCCGAAGTGGCAACCATTGAAAGACCTTGCTTATAGCAGGTCTGGAATCGATGGAACCAAACTATGATTGGTATAATGGAACCTCAAAAAAACCCTGTAAACACTCTAAAAACCTAGGACCGCGATCAAAAATCAAAAGAAATGGCCCCCATAACACGAGTTGCAAGTACGGGTTTCAAAACCCAACCCCACAAACTCACTGTTAAACCTATCCTTGTTAATGAAATATGAAACCCCTTGAATTGAGGAACAAAACAAGCCCAACCTCATGAAAAATTATCAAGAAATAAGCATGAACCAGTTAATTACAGGTCTAGGCTATTTCGCCCCAAACTGCCATCTTTGAGATGAATTCGAAGCCCTAAATCAATGTGAAAGCATGCCTTAAGGTTTTAGGAAATGTTTGGAAAAGAAAACAGAAGAAATAGATTCGTAAAACATCACGAAATCTGACTGTAAAAAAATAGGGTTTTGAATGAACAGTGTCGACCCCGTTGGGGAAGATGACATTGTTCGGGTTGAAAAATGGGTCAGATTCGGGTCGGGTTATAACCGGATCCGATGGGTTACGGGTTTAATGAAACGGTGACGTATGGAGGTGTTATATTTTAATTTTTTTAAACCATGACGTCAGCATTACGTGATTAAACCGACCGAACTGGTTGGTTCAGTTAAAACCAGACCGGTTCACTTTAAATGTAACTGAACCCATTGGTTTTCTAATTTTAATTAAATTAAATAAACCAAAACTTTCACTATTTACGGTTTGATCCCAAAACTATGAGACCCCAGAATTTCTAGGAAATTCTACTGTGGCCTAGCAGAGAGAAATTTTTTGCAATTATACCCCTAAAAAAATAATTAAATAAATAATTAAATTATTTTATAAATAAAGTAAAATTACTATTTTGCCCCTAGGTCATTAATAAAGCAAATAAAGTCCAAATAAAGTAAATGAATAGTGTATTTTGACTATTTTGGATATTCTGAGACTAATAGAGAGGTCCGTTTTGTGAGACGAGACCCCGAAAAATAAAGACACGAAATAGGTAAATGACCATTTTGCCCTTTTCATATAAAAGTCCGAATTAAACTTTACGAAAGACTAAACTGACTTTGTTCGACATTCCGGATTCAATAGTAAAGTCTATTCGAGTAAAATAAATACCAATAGTAAGGAGGCATAAAATTTGGTGAATAGCATGAGTTAAATATATATATATATATATATATATATATAGACTAAGATGAGTTTCCTGAATCATAGGAATACCGAGATACAAGAAGAAGGTGGTTTGACCTTCTAGACAAATACAGAAAGAGGTAAGTAAAATCCGATCTCTGCATGTGTTACATTCCAAGCCATGTCACAGTTCTTGTACATATATTACTTTCGTACTCTGTACATACACACCAGTATTTATTTAGCCACATTGATATTGCCCTATCATGTGGGAGACAGTTATTGATTTCTATATATATCTCGATCATGATTATACACTTGTGCACAGATTTCTTTATGTACACTTGTACCTAGGGCCGTGAGGGCCAAACAGTTTTATTCGAAGCAGTCTAGTAACCGTAGCCTCGAAAACTAAAGTTACGTCAGATTGCCTAGAATCAGTTATGATTCCACTATACTCCTCGTGGAAGATAGCGTGATCCTGATATATTATTAGTGCCGGATTTATACTCATTCACATCTTCATCTGATGCTATTTATGACCTTCGGGTCTAGGTTACGAGTGGAACATTTATTATACACAGAGCAGTATTATTCGGCGAGGCCTAGAGCACCGAATACGAGCTCAGAGCAATATCATTCAGCGAAGCCTAGAGCACTGAATGTGAGCCTAGGGGGTAGCTGGGCCCCACGAGAGCATCCCAGTTTTGATATCATTATCCTTTATTGTTGATATTCATAACTTGATTATGTTATATTGTTATTGAAAGATCATGAGATTTTACAGCTTTCAGTACAGTGCTTACATTTCATACTTGATATAGCTCATGACTGTAGCAGTATGACATTGTTGGCATAGCAGATTCATTTCATTATCATTTGACTTCTATCATTTTATATTGAGTTATATATTCATTGACTGGCTAACATTCTTTTATACCTTGTGCACATGGTAGAGTAAAGGACTACTTACTGAGTTTTCATAGCTCATCAAATACTACACAACATTATGCAGGTGCAGATATCGAGGACAGACCCTAGAGTCTGATAGCTAAGAGGTGGACATTAGCTTTTGAAGTTGCAGTGTAATACTTAGTACAGACAGTCTTATAACTCTCCCATGTTATCCACGTCTTGGGAATGAACAGTTGTATTAAGAAATTTTATATTCTGTATTTTGTAAACATTATGTATATCACATGCAGCTTTTATTTATTTTCTTCTGCATTTTAGTTTTGCATGTTAGTAACACTGTTTTATATTATGTATTTTGTAAACATTATATAAATTACATGCAGCTTTTATTTTATTTTATTCCGCATTTTAGTTGTTGCATGTTAGTAGAACTAATTGTGTAGCAAGTTGAGACCCTTAGTTCGACAAGCAGCGTCGGATCGGGTGCACGACACGAGATCCGCATAGGGTGGGTCTCAGGTCGTGACAATGTCGGACACTCTGGACCCAATGGTGGGGTCCATTTAATAAACCGAAGTCCTGAAAAATATAGACATATAAATTACAAATGACTGTATTGCCCCTAATGATACCCAGGGTCAAATAAACACAAAAGATAGTCCAATTTGACTATGTCGGACATGCTGGACCTAATGGTGAGGTCCATTTTATGAACTGAGGTTCCGAAAAGTTTAGCCATACAACATGTGAAATTACCAAACTACCCCTGATGCTATACGAGGTCCAAATGAAGTCCGATTGGGATGAAATTGATACCAATAGAAGCCCAGATACTCGTCAAGCTGTGCACAGGATTAAATGATGAATCAGGATCAGAATTTCAAAAAACGTAAAATGACCAAAATGCCCCTGAGCATGGTAAGTGCAAAGTAGAAGCCGAATAAAGGCCGATCTGATCTAATAAATTGTCATAAGCATAATTATGGAAATTGAGGGGCTAACTGCGACTCCGAAACAGTCAACGTATAAAATGAGAAATGACTGATGTGTCCCGATGATCAAAAGAAGATACAAAATGAAGTTCAAAAGACTTAAGAATTTATATATGAGATATATGGAACATTCTGGGGACCATGACAGGGTTCGGGACAAAAATGGTAAAATTATCATTTTGCCCCTAAGGCTAAATAAGTACTTAACTGATAACGATTTGAGTCCAAAAGACTTGAAACTTTATATTTAAGATATGTGGACTATTACGAGGACCACGATAGGTCCGGGACAAGAATGGTAAAATTACCATTTTGCCCCTAAGGTTAAATAAGTACTTAACTGATAACGATTTGAGTGCAAAAGACTTAGAACTTTATATTTAAGATATGTGGACTATTTTGAGGACCACGACAGTGTCCAGGACAAGAATGAAAAAAATTACTATTTTGCCCTAAGGTTAAATAAGTACGTAACTGATAACGATTGAAGTCTAAATGACTTAGATTACAATCCCGATAACGACTAGGCCTAATTAAAGAATGTAATAGCCTCAGATGAAACCCTAATGAAAGGGTAATAGGCTACTAGGCTATCTTAGGTAATCCGATGGATGCTTAAGATGATGAATAAGACATGAATAGATGAATTCTGATTTTTCTATGATTGATGATGATTATTCAGGATATGCATGGAGGTGCCTAACATAATTGGAGGTTATCAAATTATCAGAACAAGGAGATAAGCGAACAGTTTGTGAGTAACTTGAAACTTCTGACTTGGTATATAAGTTACACTGTCTAAATACTGTATTTTGATACACTGTACCGTTTTATATGCTATACTGTTTAAATGCAATTACTTAAATACATACCCTTTTGTACTGCATTACACGTGGCATGTTTTTATTCTGTGATTGATATACTGGCATCATGCATTGTTCTATCTGTTCTAATCTATTGTTCCATTTAGTTCAATCCTGTTTTATTCTACTCAACTGCGTTAAGTGAATTTATAAAACTGTTATTTCAGAAATAACTAAACCCTCCATGTGTTTTGTAAGCAAGAACTAGTTTTGAAACCCATGACAGGGAACCTGTGTTACTCACTGGGCTTATTTAAGCTCACCCCATTATCCTAACATTTTTTAAAATTTATCTCCATTGGATTAGAAAGCACTATGATATGACATGGATAAACCGAGTGGCATTACAAGTAAAGGATCTGATGGCACTGATTTGTGGAGACTTGGACTCTTGTGTATTGAATCTGGTTATTCAGGTAAGTGACATGATACGATTGACTTCATTGATATGCTTTAGATGTATTGGGACATGGCTTATGGTAATGGTACTCTAGAGATTATTTGGTGACTGATGATAGATGTCACGACCCAAAACCCACCCTGTGTGGATTCCCAAATCGCGATCACCACCCTCAGGCCCGGGGACCTTAGGGCGAAGGCTCACATAAGCAACGGTATCGAATAGATGTGCGACATGTGATTACGGAAGCGTGAAAAACTTTTTCTTTTCTTTTCTTACTTTTAAATTTACACACATCCGTCCAGTACTGCTGCTCTTCACATTGGTACACATGATTACACAGAGCATAATAAAACTTAAAGACTTCACGAATACAATACATGATTGTTTGCCCCGTGGGGCTTATACATATCAGTGTACCATCTTGCTAATACAAAATATACTAGTGGAATTCACAGGATTTCCAAAAGAAACTATTTAAACATATCTTCCCAAAAACGACAGATTGACCATCATTTTCCTCAAATCAAAACTGCCGCTAATCACTTGAAAGGAGGGTCTGAATAAAATCCGGGTAAGCTAATCTAAGCTTGTGAGTAATTCCAGCATTTTTCATGGGGTTTCAATTGGTAGTAGTTTAGCACATGAGAGTTTTATAAAATAATCACCACCAATTGATCGTATACTTCGAACACAAAACATATGCATTCATTAAAACAGATAACTTGAAACAATAAGTATTCAAGTAATACACGTATCTCATCAGATAAAGTATATTAACTTTCAAACATGTACTTCTTCAAATAAAATGAATATTTCAACACATAAGTATGCATAATAATGTGGGTAAAAACCTGCTTCCATTATCATACACGTCATCTTATCAATTTCATTAGTGGAATCCGTTTCGAACCGGACTCCCGTTTTACTGCAATGCTACAATAGAGATATCCCGTACCAGGGGGATTAGATCCGGCTACCTAGCACTTTAACAGTCATTTGAGTTCCGTACAACCCAAAATCCCATCATATTTTTACAGATTAATTGAGTTCCGTACAACCCAAAAATCTGTGGGTGCTTATACACAATTTCTCTTGTATTTCAAATACATTTATCACATGGCTTCTTCAAATAAACACTTTTCATGACTTCATAAAATCTTCGAATGCAAATTCAGAATAGTGAACAAGATTTGGAATTTTAAACTTAGACATGCTGAAAAAATATTTTTAAGGAAAAACTGTAGCTGAAAGCTATTTACTGAGCATGTCACAATTTTATAAGAACATAATATTTAAAACCAGAATCACATAAATACTGAATTTGATATTCAAATGCTTCACATATTTTAAACTTAAAACTTCTTCAAATTCATGGAGTTAAATCTCCACTTCAAACACAAGGTTACTCACCTTATACTTCTGGGTTGGCTTATCACATCCCGCACCCCACCCTACGCGGATGCGAAAGATGTCATGCTAGTTAGTCGCTTTGACAGTCTCTGACTGACAATGCGACCAACCAAAGACAAACTTCTGAACCTTACGATGAATTGCATTCCAAATGTAGGGTCAGAATAGTAGAAATTAAAACCTTTTTATCTCGGGAATGCAACTCAACTATATACCACATAAGTATGTACCACAGAGCAAGTCTAAACCGAACAACTAATAATTCTAGCCACAGATCACATCTATAACCAGACGTATAACACAGAGCATATCTAATCTCTCTAGAGTACCTATACCATAAGCCATGTCCCTACACATTTATTGCATATAAATAAAGCCAACTATATCATAGCACTCACCTGAATAGTCTGGGTCATCCACCAAAATCTAAGTCTCCCAAATCAATGCTCACAGATCCTTACTCGGGTTGCCTCTCAGTCTACTATAGTCATTTCATTGTGCCTTCTAATCAACCAGAGATAAGCCCTGAAAAATATTAAATAAATGGAATGAGCTTAAACAAGCTCAGTGAGTAACATAGGTTCCTGCCATGGGTTTCAAAACTAGTTCATATATATATATGCATGCTCAATGTAGCTCAGATAGAACAATGCAACTCAAGTAGAACAGATACAGCTCAAAGTGCCTGAACCTTCCCTAGCAATGTGGGATGCCGCACAAGATAATCCGTCAGTCACCCACCCCCACATATCGAGGGCTCGTGTCCCCGCAGCACATTTCCGCTTGGGGTCAGTATCAGAGCAGAACAGATCAGATATGATTGAGCGGATGCTGAGTTCTGGGCGTCCCACAAAGCCAGCCATCCATCCACTGATATACTCAATCTTGTTGTGGGCCCAAGACTCAACATAACAAGATAAACACGAATCAGACTCCAATAGGTAGAGAAGTTAAAACAACAGACTCCAACAAAATCAGAACAGGAGATATCAAGAAGCAGGATAGGATCATGCCATATGTAATGCAGTGTAAAGAGTATGCATTAAAACATATGCATTAAAACAGTACAGTGTATAAAACAGTTCAGCATATAAAGCAGTATAATATACAGAAAATATACACCAAGTCAGGAGTCCGAGTTACTCACAGTTTGCTAAAACTAATTCGGAAATCCCTTCCAACTGATTCTAGCTCTAGGAGTCCTAGAACAGTGAATACAATCATTAGTTACTAATAGTGTTCCTTATCTATTAGTTTAAGGTAGCATTTTGTTTAGGGGGAATATTATTAGTCTACAGGTTATGATAGAAGAAAGTACGGTATGGTCAATTGCATAAACCCCTTTCCTATTACATTCTCTTTCTTTTGGAGATTATCCCAATTAAAGGTGACAACCTAGTTTTCTTAATATATGTTTGTTGTCGATGTGTAGATAGATTATATAGAATCCATCCAAAAAGAATTTGATAGGACAGTAGTCAACTGTTGCTGAGAGTAGCTAATTTAGGACAGTTGCATGTGGGAAAATTGGTAACCAAAAACTTAATTGCTGCAACTTCAACTGATATATTTGTCAACAAAATGGTGAATAAAATAGTGTAGGGACAGAAGCAATTTCTGCCATGGTAGGATAGCTATTAGGACAATCCCTTTTTTCTAATCAAAACCTGTAATAAATTATATCTAATATATATATCAGCTGCCATGACAATGTTTCATATGCATTCCTTTATATTAGCTATGACTAAATAGTTTTGTGGGTCTCCTAAGCTGCAGTAATGTGTAACAGAATTTGAGTTTTAATTAGACTTTGGCAACCATATAAAACAGTCCACTTGTTGTTGAGGTAGCTAAATAACATAGACCTCCAACCAAAAGAAATTTAAAAGATAATAGCAGTTAAATGTGGCTGAGGTAGTGAATTCAGGATGGCTTGGAATAGCAGTCTGTTGCCGTTTGGAGGTAACTAGTTCGAGCAGTTGTGTGTAAGGAAAACTGATAATCAAAGAGTCTAATTATTGATCATTAGTTGGTGAACCTGTCAACACAATAGTAGGGAAAATGGTGCAGGGCAGAAGCAGTTCCTGCCATGGTAGAACAGCTGGTTTGGGCAATTTCCTAATCAAAGTCCTGTAATGATTTTATGCCTATCATATATATAATCCACAAGAGTAATCAATTACAATTTATAATGGTTCATAAGGGTTTTATCAAATCATTACTTTATATTACTTTCACTTGTAACTATTTTTCTTTTGATGGGGTTCTATTGAAATCAAGAATCAACCCCTACTGCTACTGTTCGGAACTGCTATACAGAGCAGTTCTTCACAAATTCTCACCCAATAGCTGCACTATTTTTAATTTAATATTTGAACCATGTTCAATTCAAAAATTAAACTACATTTAAATAAATGGTTGGACCACGTCCTAATCATTGAATTTCTATTCCCCAATCCACTACACATATATCAGCCGCACCAGCAGCCCCATCAGTTCCCTCTAATTCTTTTATTCAACTTCATACTACACAAGGAATCAGTTCTGCACTAATCAACATGGTGATACCCAGCCAACATCTACTTCAAGAATGAATTAGTTTTAAGACTCAATTTTTAACAAGTTGCGGCTGAGTAGGTTTCCTTTATTGAGACAGAATCAGCAATCTCACTTATTTCTAAATCTTTCTAATGGCTTATTACAGTTATGACTAGAATATAATTTCCATTAGGGATTATAAATCCAGAGAATCAGGTTTATACCTGCTTGTAGATTGATAGATCGTTAGAAAGGGAGCTGCCGTCGCACAGCTCCTGTTCTGCCAGCAAGCCGAGAGTTGGTTCTTGCCCCCAATTTTCTTCAGAGGTATCGCTCCTACTTCGACTACACTTTTGCCTATTTCTCCCGAACAACTGCCGCATCAGCTCACTGCACTTGCGTCCCTCTGCACCGCTACTCACACACATATATAGATCTCTGCACCGCTAGAGACATGCACATATATATACTTGCTGCACCGTCTCTATCCAGCAGCACCGATTCTCTCCCTACTTGGTTTAACACCCACACATATATGCATATATGGAAGCTTCTAGGTACCGCTGTATCAATATATATATTTATATATATATATATATATATATTGCACATGCCTTTAACGGTTCCCACCGACTCTCTCTCTTTCTCCATATTTTAATAGATATCTAGAAGCTTCAATCTTTTACTCTTTTCTCTCCTTTGTTTTATTTTTCTTTTTCTTTGCCTCTAGATTCTAGCAGCTTCGACTGACCTAGAAGTTTCCCCCCTTTTTTTCTATTTTATTTAGCTTATGTACATTCTAGTATCTTCCCAATTATATATATATATATTTAGTTTATTGTACTAAATATATATATATATATATATATATACACCATGGCCGTAATTTATTTCATAAAATACTAAATTATAATAGGCCAATAAGTTTGACATAAGTCATGGCTCAATAGTAATATTATATTTTATTGCCTTTGGGTCTCCAATAATTTATTTTATTTTCATTTTGTTTACATAATTCTTTCGTTGTATTAGTTTAATATTTTATTTCATAAAATATTAAATTATAACATGCCGATAAGGCTAGAAATTAATTTTTGCCAACATTGGGTCCCTATTAATAACTTATTTATTTTCACGTAATTTTTATAATTATTTATGCGTAATGGCCTCATTCATTTAGCTCAGTACTCGGTCGTCTGGGTTAATTATTTTTCGAGCATATACATTTTATTTTTTAGGCATTAAATCCCGTTATGGCTTACTATATTCTTAAGCTATTTCGAATTATTATGTCATAGAACCTAATTTTTTATTAGGTCAGAATATAATCTGGATCATGTCAAATTTTCGGGATATTACATTCTAACCACCTTCAAAAGAGTTTTGTCCCCAAAACTCAACTAGTCGTATAGTGAAGTAATCATCTAGCAGTTAGATTTATCTACGGGAGAATCTAATGTCTAGTGTCTCTATAAATTGTCACAAAGTTTAACCTCAAGCACTTTTACTGACATGTCTCCAATTGGCACTAATCGAAAATCCCCAAGCAGATAAGTGTGGAATCAAATCTAGGAAATTCACAATAAATTTGATTGACAAACCACAAAATATACATTGTCACCAAGATTCAATACCACAATTAGGTTATACAATCCTATCTTTTAGCAGAATGCAGTCATGTCTCTAAGTATCACAAGTCTAGAATCCCCTAAACATATCACTCAGATTAGATTTAAAAAAATCCACAAGAAATCTGCTTTACAATCCACCAAATACATGTCACTTACCTCAAGTTGGGAATCATCCTCAAAATATATTATGTCATCAATCGATATCAGATCCACTTCACCTTAAATCACGTTGGGCGATTATCCTCAAATGATTTGAAATCAGTCACTAAAATCATTCAATCACATTTGAGTCTACAAAATAATCATTTTGATATTCTCAATCACAAGTATCCAACCAAATCCAGAAAATTTCATAAAAAGGCTAGTTAACAATCCACAAAATATACTGCCACACGACTTTGACCTCGAGCAGAAAACTAACATGTCTCCAAGTACCATGAGTTTATAACCTTGAATCATATAAGTTCATATCAGATTTGAAAAATCCACAATAAGTCTGATTTACAGTCCACCAATTTAGGTTGTCACTAAGATTCGATATGAAATTAAATTTGGCGATCATACTTAAATAATTGGAATCAGTCACTGAGATCAGTCAATTCATCATATGTTATTTCACAAGTATACCTTTTATCTCTATAGTCACCAAGATCAACACCAAATTCAGTTGACCTATACTCATTGTCGTCCCTAATCGATATATCCACAAGCATAATTATCAACGTCAAATTTAACTTACCTATAGTTATTTCCCCTTAATCAATAGATCCACCAAGTACATGCCATCACCAAGTTCAAATTTGATGATCATCCTCAAATGGTTAGAAATCAACCACTAAGATTAATCAATCACATTTGCGTCCACGAAATAATCATTTTGATATCCTCAAGTATCAAACCAGATCTAGAAAATTTCATAATAAGTCTAATTGACAATCCACAAAATATGTACTTTTACCAAGATTCGATATTTAATCCATTCCATCTTAGATTAACTTTGACAGTCATCCTCAGATGATTAGAATCATTCGCTAAGATTATTCAATCATCTCCGATTTCACCACCAGAGTTAGCTGACCTAGAGTCATTTTCTCCCAAAATTACTGTGCATTTAGTTAGTTAAATTGCCTTAGAACCATTAATTTAATCATAGCATAGTCTTTTCTCCTAAGGACTATTAACTGTAGTGACTAGACATGCTATCGTCACCAAAATTACTCAATCATATAGTCATCTAAGTCACTCAATAGTCCACACATTCAGTTCTAGTCTAATCTTTCCCAAAGAATCATTATCTTAGAACTTACTCTTTCCGCTGCGCTACTCTGATATAATTCTGAAAATCGTAAAATCATCAATTTCACTCGTAGGCCTACTTCGGTCTCCCAAGAAGTATTGAGTATCTGACCATCCCAATCATCCAAGGAAAAATCAACTTCAATCATGTTTCCAAAGATCAAATATCACTCGGTGATACGAGTAAATCTCCAATATTTACAACTTCGGGTTAGTTGATCCTTAGTCCTTAGATGCTTTAAAATCATAGATTCATCGCCTATTAAGAAACCTTAACAATTCCATGTCTAATCTCCAAAATTGAAACCTTGGAACTTAGTATACATGGCTCAGGTACTCTGTGGTTCTTAATCCATGACTTAGTGCCCTGATGTAGACACTGACTCCTAAATCATTTCATGTCTAATTGTCCTCAAATTCCCATATTGTATAGGCAACCTTGACCTTTTGCTCACGTATTACTCTATGGTACCAATAGATCTCCAACAATTTACCAACTTCAGATCAGTTAATTTTTAATCTTTGCTCTAATACCACTCTGTTACATCCTGCACCCCACCCTACGCGGATGCGAAAGATGTGATGCCAGTTAGCCGCTTTGACAGTCTCTGACTAACAATGCGACCAACTAAAGGCAAACTTCTGAACCTTACGATGAATTGCATTCCAAATGTAGGGTCAGAATAGCGGAAATTAAAACCTTTTTATCTCAGTAATGCAACTCAACTATATACCACATAAGTATGTACCACAGAGCACGTCTAAACCGAACAACTAATAATTCTAGCCACAAATCACATCTATAACCAGACGTATAACACAGAGCATATCTAATCTCTCTAGAGTACCTTTACTATGAGCCATGTCCCTACACATTTATTGCATATAAATAAAGCTAACTATATCATAGCACTCACCTGAATAGTCTGGGTCATCCACCAAAATCTAAGTCTCCCAAATCAATGCTCACAGATCCTTACTCGGGTTGCCTCTCAGTCTACTATAGTCATTTCACTGTGCCTTCTAATCGACCGGAGATAAGCCCTGAAAAATATTAAATAAATAGGAATGAGCTTAAACAAGCTCAGTGAGTAACATAGGTTCCTGCCATTGGTTTCAAAACCAGTTCATATATATATATATATATATATATGCATGCTCAATGCAGTTCAGATAGAACAATGCAGCTTAAGTGGAACAGATACAGCTCAAATAGAACAGATACAGCTCAAAGTGCCTGAACCTTCCCCAGCAATGTGGGATGTCGCACAAGATAATCAGTCAGTCACCCACCCCCACACATGGAGGGCCCGCGTCCCCACAGCACATTTTCGCTTGGGGTTGGTATCAGAGCGGAACAGATCAGATAGGATTGAGCGGATGCTGAGTTCTGGGTGTCCCACAGAGCCCGCCATCCATCCATCTACTGATATACTCAATCCTGTAGTGGGCCTAAGACTCAACATAACAAGATAAACACGAATCAGACTCCAATAGGTAGAGAAGTTAGAACAACAGACTCCAACAAAATCAGAAGAAGAGATATCAAGAAGCAGGATAGGATCCTGCCATATGTAATGCAGTGTAAAGAGTATGCATTAAAACAGTATAGTGTATAAAACAGTTCAGCATATAAAGCAGTATAGTATACAGAAAATATACACCAAGTCAGGAGTCCGAGTTACTCACAGTTCGCTGAAACTAATTCGGAAATCCCTTCCAATTGAATTCTAACTCTGGGAGTCCTAGAACAGTGAATACAATCATTAGTTACTAATATTGTTCCTTATCTATTAGTTTAAGGTAGCATTTTGTTTAGGGGGAATATTATTAGTCTACAGGTTATGATAGAAGAAAGTGCGATATGGTCAATCGCATAAACCCCTTTCCTATTACATTCTCTTTCTTTTGGAGATTATCCCAATTAAAGGTGACAACCTAGTTTTTCTTAATATATGTTTGTTGTCAATGTGTAGACAGATTATATAGAATCCAACCAAAAAGAAGTTGGTAGGACAGTAGTCAACTGTTGTTGGGAGTAGCTAATTTAGGACAGTTGCATGTGGGAAAATTGGTAACCTAAAAACATAACTGCTGCAACTTCTACTGATATATTTGTCAACAAAATGGTGAATAAAATAGTGTAGGGACAAAAGCAATTTCTGCCATGGTAGGATAGCTATTAGGACAATCCCTTTTTCCTGATCAAAACCTGTAATAAATTATATCTAATATATATATATATATCAGCTGCCACGACAATGTTTCATATGCATTCCTTTATATTAGCTATGACTAAATAGTTTTGTGGGTCTCCTAAGCTGCAATAATGTGTAACAGAATTTGAGTTTTAATTAGACTTTGGCAACCATATAAAATAGTCCACTTGTTGTTGAGGTAGCTAAATAACATAGACCTTCAACCAAAAGAAATTTAAAAGATAATAGCAGTTAAATGTTACTGAGGTAGTCAGTTCAGGATGGCTTGGAACAGCAGTCTTGGAACAGCAGTCTATTGCTATTTGGAGGTAACCAGTTCAGGGCAGTTGTGTGTAAGGAAAACTGATAATCAAAGAGTCTAATTGTTGATCATTAGTTGGTGAACCTGTCAACACAATAGTAGGGAAAATGGTGCAGGGCAGAAGCAGTTCCTGCCACGGTAGAACAGCTGGTTTGGGCAATTTCCTAATCAAAGTCCTGTAATGATTTTATGCCTATCAAATATATAATCCACAAGAGCAATCAATTACAAATTATAATGGTTCATAAGGGTTTTATCAAATCATTACTTTATATTACTTTCACTTGTAACTATTTTTCTTTTGATGGGGTTCTATTGAAATCAAGAATCAACCCCTACTGCTGCTGTTCGGAACTGCTATACAGAGCAGTTCTTCACAAATTCTCACCCAATAGCTGCACTATTTTTAATTTAATATTTGAACCATGTTCAATTCAAAAATTAAACTATATTTAAATAAATGGTTGGACCACGTCTAAATCAATAGTTGAATTTCTATTCCCCAATCCACTACACATATAGCAGCCGCACCAGCAGCCCCATCAGTTCCCTCTAATTCTTTTATTCAACTTCATACTACACAAGGAATCAATTCTGCACTAATCAACATGGTGATACCCAGCCAACATCTACTTCAAGACTGAATTAGTTTTAAGACTCAATTTTTAACAAGTTGCGGCTGAGTAGGTTTCCTTTATTGAGACAGAATCAGTAATCTCACTTATTTCTAAATCTTCCTAACGGCTGATTACAGTTATGACTAGAATATAATTTCCATTAGGGATTATAAATCCAGAGAATCAGGTTTATACCTGCTTGCAGATTGATAGATCGTTATAAAGGGAGCTGTCGTCGCACAGCTCCTGTTCTGCCAACAGCCGAGAGTTGGTTCTTGCCCCCAATTTTCTTCACAGGTATCGCTCCTACTTCGACTGCACCTTTGCCTATTTCTCCCGAACAACTGCCGCATCAGCTCACTGCACTTTCGTCCCTCTGCACCACTACGCACACATATATAGATCTCTACACCGCTAGAGACATGCACATATATATACTTGTTGCACTGTCTCTCTCCAGCAGCACTGATTCTCTCCCTACTTGGTTTAACACCCACACATATATGCACATATGGAAGCTTCTAGGTACTGCTGTATCAATATATATATTGCACATGCCTTTAACGGTTCCCACCGACTCACTCTCTTTCTTCATATTTTAATAGATATCTAGAAGCTTCAACTTTTACTCTTTTCTCTCCTTTGTTTTATTTTTCTTTTTCTTTGCCTCTAGATTCTAGCAGCCTCGGCTGACCTAGAAGTTCCCCCCTTTTTTTCCTATTTTATTTAGCCTTATGTATATTCTAGTAGCTTCCCAATTATATATATATATATATATATATATTATAATATCTAAATGTTAGGTACAATAAACTAAATATATATATATATATATATATCATGGCCATAATTTATTTCATAAAATACTAAATTATAATAGGTCAATAAGTTTGACATAAGTCAGGGCTCAATAGTAATATTATATTTTATTGCCTTTAGGGTCTCCAATAATTTATTTTATTTTCATTTTGATTACATAATTCTTTCGTTGTATTAGTTTAATATTTTATTTCATAAAATATTAAATTATAACATGCCGATAAGGCCAGAAATTAATTTTTGCCAACATTGGGTTCCTATTAATGACTTATTTATTTTCACGTAATTTTTATAATTATTTATGCGTAGTGACCTCATTCATTTAGCTCAGTACTCGGTCGTCTGGGTTAATTATTTTTCAAGCATATACATTTTATTTTTTAAGCATTAAATCCCGTTATGGCTTACTATATTCTTAAGCTATTTCGAATTATTATGTCATAGAACCTAATTTTTTATTAGGTCAGAATATAATATGGATCATGGCGAATTTTCAGGATAATACATGGCTCACTGAGGTGCCTTCCCTTTGTTCTTCCTTAACCTATCATAATTTATGAAAGTCGCATAAATCTCATAATTACTAATCAACTTAAAATCTTACCCATGTCTAGACTATGCAAGACTAAATTCTTAATTCAGTCCCACTTATAACTGTATCATAGTCTAGTCATTTATATACTTAATGATAATGATATTACCTACGGCGTAATTCAGCTAGTGTCTCGGTGTTCTCACATTCTTCTTCCTCTTTTTCTTCCTTGAGTTTTTCCTCAATAAGTCTCCTTGCTGTAGCTTCATGCATAAGTCGTCCCATGGGGACGATAGGGGCTCTATAGATAAAGGGCTAGGACCGAGACGACTTCAGTTGTTTTAGCTATCCTTATGTGCCTCTGGATTACCTTTTGATGCCACAAGAGCTCGTCCATGAAACCCTGTTGCTTTTTATCCATTATGGTTTACTGGTATTTTAACTTAAAACACAATTTAACGTGTTAGGAATAAATTTCATTTTAAACTATACTCTTCTGGTAGCTCCATAAATTTTTAATTTAATTTATTTACTTCATATGTTTTCGCGTCATGTCTTCTCGTATCTTTTTTCCTCATACTTACCTCAGTTTAGTACTTCGGCAATATTTCAGTTTATAGCTATCTGATAGATGCTATTCATCAAATTTTATGTCTTTTTATTTTAGGACACTTCTTTTAGGTTGAATAGACTCTACCATTGAGTCCAAAACGTCGAAGAAAGTCAGTTTAGGCTTCCCTAGAATTAAATTTGGACTTTTGTATGTAAAAGGGCAAAATGGTCATTTTACCTATTTACGTGTCATGTTTTTTCATACTTCGTTTTGTAATTTGGACTCCACCATTGAGTCCAGAATGTCGAAGAAAGTCAATTTAGACCTTCCCTGGTTTAAATTTGGCTTTTAGGGTACTAGGTGTATTTTGGTCATTTTACCCATTTACAGTGTCTTTATTTTTCGGGGCCCCATCTCATAAAACGAACTTCACCATTAGTCTCATAATATCTAAAATAGTTAGAATACACTATTCATATGTTTAATTTGGACTTCATTTGCTTCATTTATGACCCAGGGGTAAAATAGTAATTTTTTTATTTATAAAATAATTAAAATAATTATTTAATTATTTTTCCAGGGGTATAATTGCATAAAATTTCCCTCAGTTGGGCCACAGTAGAATTTCCTAGAAACTCTAGGGTCAAAATAGAATTTGCAAAATTCTTGTCTGAACTAGTGGGTTCAGTTCTATTGTAAGTGAACTGGTCCGGTCTTCTATTGAACCAACTGGTTTGGTCGGTTTAACACGTGATGCTGATGTCATCCTAATGTTTTAAAATTAAAACCTAATCTCCAAAACGACACCGTCCCACTTAACCCTTTTATGTGATGGATCAGGTTCCGACCCGAACCCAATTTGACCCGAACCAAACTGTCACTATTCATCTTCTTCCTCCTTTCTTCCCCCGTGTTTCCCTAGTTACAGTTTTGCTTCTTTTTTAATTTTGTGAATTTTGGCTAATTCAAACCCTACTGTTTCCATCGTAAATCATCTCTGGGTTATCAAGGAACGTTTTGGCATTTGTTTGAGGAATCAAAAAGGTTCTGTTTGCTCGTTTGAAGGTTTGATAATCAAACTTGTAAATCGGTCGTAAATGCTCATTTCTGAGCCAAAACCTTTGAGGTTTGTTCTATTATGATCCATTTTTCATAGGGTTTCACTTTTCATTCCCAAAGGTAGGTTTAAGCTTATGTTTTTGAGATTGGTCTTGGGAACCCGTACCTGCAATTTGATTTTTGGAGGTCGTTTTTTATGATCGCGTATTAGGGTTTTTAAAACCCTATTAGTCTCTGTTTGAAGTCTTGGTAAGCCAAAACTGGTTTGGTAAAAGTTGATTCAGACCTGCTTGAGCAAGGTCCTTTAATGGCCGTAGCTTCTGGGTTTCCATTTCTTAGGTGTTTTCAAGACCAATTTTCATGCTTGATGCACTTCTAAACATATATTAAGCATCATATGCTTATAAATAACTCAAAAACAGTTCTTATTAAATCAAAATTCTAGAGAGAGAAATTGATAAATTTTCACATTTCTCACATTTTTGTTGTGGTTCTGACCTTCTTCACTCTCTGATTTCCTCTACTTCTTCTTCCTTAAGCTTCTTGGTTTCCTTTTGATTCTTTTTCTTAATAAGCAAGTATGCTTTGCATGCTTTTCTTTTTAAAGAATTTCAACCGACCTCTCTCTCTCTCTACACGACTCAGCCCCCTTCTTTCACTTCTCAATAAATTTTCTTACACTCTTTGATTCTGCTTTTTGAATCCTTCCCCTTTACATTTAATTTTGTAAGATATTTTGTATATTATATATATATATATATATACACAACACACACACTAACTCACATGTAAACACACACACACACTCACTAGTCGATACACACACACTTTTAGATATTTTAGATTTCCTTTACTTTATGCATATATATAGATATATACATATAATTATACTTGTACACATGCATGTAGGTGTATATGTATATATAAACTCTCGACCACACACACACAATACACCTTATTGTGTGTGTATTGCATGTATTTCATATACTACGTTTAATTATGTCAAATAATTAATTTCCTTGTATTTAATTAATTAATTGTATCAAATTAATTAATTATTCCCTTTTAGTGTATAATTTCTACACAAAATTTTCATAACCTCGTAATACGTGCCCTATGACCTGGTATTTTTGGGTTGAGGTATTACAATAAACGTGCTCTGATGTCTAGATTAGATATGCTCTGTGTTATATGTCTAATTATAGACGTGCTATGTGGATAGAGTTATTAGCTATCTGGTTTTAGACTTGCTCTATGGTATTTATAAACGAGTTGCATTCCTGAGATGAAAAGATTTAAATTTCGCTGCTCTGACCCTACATTTGGAATGCAATTCATCGGTAAGTTCAAAAGTTTGCCTTTGGTTGGTTGCATTGTCGGTCGGCAAATCGGCAAGGCGGCTAACTAGCATCACATCCTCGACATCCGCGTAGGGTGGGGTTCGGGATGTGACATGGGACTTATCACTTTGATACTTTCACTATTAGTATCCGTGGCTCAGGTACTCTGTGGTTCTTAATCGATAACTTAGTGCTCTATTGTGGACACATGTAACCTTAACCTTTTTCCCAAATATCACTCTGTGGTATCAATGAATCTCCAATAACCTCAGATCAGTGGATCTTAATCATTTCCTCTGTCACGCCCATGGATTGTCATTATTTATAAACCTTTGCTCTGATACCACTTTGTCACATCCCGCACCCCACCCTACGCGGATGCAGAAGATGTGATGCCAGTTAGCCGCCTTGCCGGTCTCCCTACCGACAATGCGACCAACCAAAGGCAAACTTCTAAACTATACGATGAATTGCATTCCAAATGTAAGGTCAGAGCAGCTAAAATTAAAACTTTTCTCATATCGGGAATGCAACTCATGCATATACCACAGAGGTCTGTACCACAGAGCAAGTCTAAAACTAGACATCTAATAACTCTAGAGTACCAATATCATGAGCCATGTCTCAACTACATCTAGTGCATGCCAATGGATTCAATCATAACATATCACTCACCTGACTAACCAGATTCAGTCCATAAGAATCCTTATCTTCACTAATTAATGCCATTAGATCCTTACTTGGAATGCCTCCCGGGCAACTAGTGTCATATCATTATGTCTTGTAATCTAATGGAGATTAATCCTGAAAAATGTTATATAAATAGAATGAGCTTAAACAAGCATAGTGAGTAACATAGGTTCCTGCCATGGGTTTCAAAACTAGTTCATATATACATGGTATCCACATGAAATGCATGCTCAAATGCAGCTCAAGTAGAACAAATACAACTCAAACAGACCAAATTAGAACAGAACCAAACAGAACAGAACAGAACTAAGTACTAATCAGTCAAAGGCATATCATCAAATGTGTCTAAACCTTTCCCAAGCGATGTGGGATGCTGAGTTCACCACGCCTCATAGTCAGCCATCCCGCCTCTTAGCCAGCCATCCACCCTCTAGAGTCAGATTAGAGCAGAACAGGACAAAATTGAGCCGGAGGATGCTGAGTTCACCACGCCTCATAGCCAGCCATTCGCTTTCTGGCAAAACAGAATTAGACAGACTCCAAATGGCGTATAACAGAATAAAACAGACCCGAACAGAATCAGAACGGGATATATCAAAAGGCAGGATAGAATAGAATCATGCCACATATAATGCAGTACAAAGAGTAGGCATTAAAGCATATGCATTTAAAATAGTATAGTCTATACAAAAGTCAATATATGAAACTAGATAGTACAGTAAATATACACCAAGTCAGGAGTCTGAGTTACTCATCTAATGTTACGCTTATTCTCCGTTCATGGATAGTTTGACAATATCCAGATACGTTAGGCACTTCCTTGCATATCTTAGGCATTATCCTTCTGATGGCCATCATAATTGATTCAACATCCAAAAGAACATCTTGTTCCTCAGATGTGAACATATCCAACCTTTGTTTGGTTACTGTTAACATTCTACTAGCACTGCAATCATCATTTAATCCTCCAGCTAACTTGGTAGGGTGGTTCCTCTTGTTTCTCCATTCCGAACCCCATCCACGTGAACTCAGTGGAATCTCTCTTTCCTTTGAAACATTTCTGGTGACCCTAGAATGACTGTACATCACTTTCGTTGCAATCACCAACCTGTTTCTGTTGATCCCATTGAGACTGTACACTTTCACTCTAACCGCCAACCTTTGGAGAATTTGTGGTCAAGTGTCACAAGCCCCCAATCATGTATCTTGTTCTGGCCTTCAACTGGGTAGCCATCTCTCATATTTCTACGAGAACATTCAATACTATCAACATGTTCTACTACAAGGTTCATTCAGACTTGATCTTAAGAAATCTCTATGATCGTAGTCTACTTGTTCATGAAAACCCATCCATCTCGGTAAAAGCCCTTGCACAACTAATCTTGGTTGATGTCAAATGGCCACCTATATGTGCGAGTGATACAGGATCTGTGCAAATGCGTAATCTGCTTGAAGGATTCTAGCATAATCAGTTCCAAGCATTCGAATTACAACATCTGCCAGGATTGTTCCCCACAGCATTGGACCAAGTAACACCATCACGCTCTTGAGCCCCAGATAACGTAAAGTAGCGCCTACAGCACCCTGTTTTGCTGCAAGCAAGGCTTGCTCTGGACTCCAGGTTTATAGTTGCCAAGAAAAAATGCTCCCAATTACCTACTAACACCTGTAATCTTCCTCAAACTCAATATGAAACCACCCGCCTCTTACTCTCCTTCACATTAGATGCCTGATCCTGCCAATCAACTCTCTTAGCATTATCTTCAAATGACATTACACCTGTACTACTTTCCACATGACCATTCTGGAGAGGAACACTTTGAGGAAAATCAAGGAAATCTCAGTCCATCAACTTGAAAAGCATATGCTGCCGCACCACAGCAGCTGTAATACCCCGACCCGAGTGAGCCGGTACCCGACCCTGTAAACCCGGGCCATGGCATAAAAACACGAACTATAATAAATTAATAATAATAATAATAATAATAAAAATAATAATAATAATACTAATAATAAGAATAATAATAATAATAATAATAAATAGTGAAAAAGATATAAATATATATATATATATATGTAAAGTAAAGTTAGACAATATCTAGATATTTGTGTGTGTGTTCCATGTGTGTTGGTGTGTGTGATATATATAATATACATATATACTAAATATCTTGATAACTTAAATGCAAAATAGAGAAATTGAAAAGTAAAATTAATTGGGATGGGAAGGTCTTGATGAGAAGTGAAAGTTGGAGGCTGAATACAGAGAAGTGAGGTTATGTAGAGAGAGAAAGTAGAGAGAGAAAGAGGCGGTTTATGGTCTCTATATATATATGTGTGTGTGTGCATCCGTGAGTAAAAAGGAAAACAGAAAAGAAAGAAATCAAAGGGGAAGGAGAAGAAGAGATAGAAGAAGAACAGAAGGGGAGATGAAGCAACCCACAAAGAAAAAAATCAGAAATTATAGGTAAGTGGGTCATCTCTGTTTTAGAATTTTTAAAGCATGAAATGTTGAGTTTAATAGTAGGATCATACAGCTGAAACAAAAAGAGAAATAATGCAAGAAAAATGAAGGAAAACGGTTAAGAAATCCGTGGGAAATATTCAGTTACAGGTTTCGGGTAGTTTAGGTTTCTCTTAATATTTTATGTTTGAAATGGTGTTTGAACAACCTAGAATTAATCCCTATAGGTGCAAAAATTAAATAGAATGAAAAAGGGGTTAAAATATTTGAGAACCGAACATGAAAATTTGAAATTTCAGGTCACCGGAGTTTCGGGTTTGCCCTATTTCGTGAGGATTTGGTGCTTTAAATTGAAAACCCACATTAGAAATAAGATCTACATAAAATTTAGAAGAGAATGGCATTTGAAAATTGGTGAAAAAATGGTGAAAATCCGGTGGCCGTCGCCGGAGAAGGCGACTGTTACCACCGGTTACCACCGGAACCCTACAGGAGAAATGGGAGGGATGACCGGATTGTTGTGGGGCATTTCGGGTTAAAAATAGAAATCGGATCCGAGTGTGGATCCGGGTCAAGGTCAACCGAATTAAAAGGGTAAGTGAAACGGAGTAGTTTTGATTTAGGTTTTAAATGTTTTAAATTGAATTAGGAGTGTTTGGCTACAAGGTTTAGAAATTTAAATTGAAATTAATTTGGGGGATGGGGATAGCCTATTCCAGTTTAAGGATTAACCACTGTTTAGCTATCCTGATTTAGAATAGAAGAATTGAAAATTGAGATTTGACCCAGAACTCTATAGAAATTACAAACTGACCCCCCCAACTGTTAATAATTGTGATTTGACCCCCAGAATAAAATATTAATATATTTAATTAATTTAAAATAATAAAAAATTACAAAAATGCCCCTAGTTCAAAAATAGATCAAACGAAGTCCAAACAATGCAAATGAATAGTCAATTTTTATTATCTCGGACATTCTAAGATCAATGGTGGGGTCTATTTCACTATACGGGACCCCGAAAAATAGAATACACATAAAAGTGTAAAATGACCATTTTGTCCTTTTGATACAAAAGACCAAATTGAGTAAACCAATAGTGCATTTTGACTATTTTGGGCGTTCTGAACCCAATGGTGGGATCTGTTTTACGAAACGGAACTCCGAAAAAATAAGACACGTTAGAGTGTGAATTACCAAATTACCCTTAATGTCCCTAAAACCAAATGGAAGTCAGAGGGAGTCCAAATTGACTTTCTTCGACGTTCCGGACTCAATGGTGAGGTCCGTATTATGAAATAAGGAACAGAAAAATATGACATGTAAATATATAAGGTAATAGAATCAAACTTTAAAACTTAGAGAAGCTACCCAACAAATGTAACTTAAACAGGAAAAAGGAATTAATGATAATTAAGTCAGGGTAATATTATGGAATGTAATCGGATTTTGAAATATTACTTTAGGGAACTTTGAAGGAAGGATTTTTGGAGATAAGTCTTTGGAATTCAGGTGAGTATTTCATACCATATTGAGGTAGACAATTTCAGTATAGATATAAATATTGAACTCTTTTATGATTTATCGAACTAATACTGTATACGTTTGAATGATCTATTGACAACTATATTGTCTTCTTTGACTTCAGAAAATGTGTCCGAAAGATACTCAAATGTTTTACGATATTCTTACAAATGTTTGAATTGTTTGAACTAAATGTCAAATAAAGAACCTTGATTTGAAATAATTGAACTGCTATTGATGATTATTGATTTTGGATACGATTTGGATATGATTTTGATGCTTTGAATAGAACACTCTTCTATGATTGGTCACTATCGATTAGGTTGTGATTTATCGAACCCATTCCACAGGGTATATTGTGGTGAGCCGGTGTTGATACGACATATCGAACTAGCTAGCCCATCGATCTCAGTCAGTGAGGTTCTAATTTGCTGGCCATAGAAGTGGAATATATCATTTTGAATCTGAATATTGAAAATCGAACCATGAATCTGAATTATTGAACTATGAATTTGAGATATTGAACTATTATTATTGAACTATGAATTTGGGTTATTGAACCATGAATCTGAGTTATTGAACTATGAATTTGGGAATTGAACCATGATATTGAACTGTGATTTTGATTTATAGAATTATGTTATTGATTATCGATTTATGATTTTCGTTAAATTGAGATTTATTGGAAGCAAAATTTGATACCGTTATCTTGTACTATAAATTAAGATAACATATGATATTTGATCATTGACATTTCTATATTGAATTATATAGTAGTTTTGAAACCCCTGGTATGTTATGGAATGCTTACGAGCTGTGATACTCACGAGCTGTTGAGCTCATAGGATATTCTTATCCTATTTCAGGTGATGATATCGGACAAGAAATAGCAGGTTCAGTCAGACTAGTGAGAAGCTTGTAAAGCTATGGACCCTTTTTGTAATAGGATTTTGCTAGTCATGATGTAGTTGCTTTTGGAAACTTTGGACTGTATATCGAATATGACATCAGTAGGTTTTGGGAAAATTACATCATGTACTTTTGTAATTCACTATGGAATGTATAAATAGATGAATGATGTTGTCTTGTTTATTGATTAGCGTTTCCGCAATAGAAAAAGAAAAATTTATTCCGCTACGTTGATTAAGGGTAATTATGATTATTGGCAAAAAGGCCTCGGTGGCCGATCACGAACCCTCGATCCGCATGGACCGGATTTGGGGTCGTGACAGCAGCACCCAAAAATCTGAATAAAATCTATTCTAGCTTTCCCCAAAATTGTTTCCTCTATGCCCTGCACTTTCTCAAGTTGTAACTGCGCACCTACATGTGCTCCTTCACCTAACTGGACTCTTATTTTCCTTCCCCAGGACTGCTGCTTCGTGCTCCCCTTTGCCCAATTTATTACAATAGCACAATGTCCATGGGTTAACTTCACAGCACCACCAACTGAGCCCCCGAGAGAGACCATAAAAAATAGGGCAGTCGACCATCAATGTCCATACAACCGCATCAGGTCTCGTAACAGTAGCTCCAATTGTTGCAGGCAATTCAGAACCCATAGCCCCCAATCCACCTGATGTCAGCCACCGTGTTTGAGCTTCATGAACAAAATCATTAATATTATATCTTGATTGCATCGTTATGAAATTTTTCCTTGAATTATAGAGAAAACACTTAACAGTTAACCCCGATAATCAATGAATCTCTGAGTGGATCACCACTCGTAAATTCATCAACTTTCTGCTAGAAGTGCAGCCAACAGATCACACAGAGATGCCTGTCTTTTAAAAGGTTGCCACTCACCACACACTCCTCAAACTGAACGCCATCTCTACTGCCAGTATAATCCTCCTGCTACACCGTCACACACACACACACACACACGTAAATATACATATGTCGATCTGCTGCACCGGCTTTCTCTCCCCCCTCCTTTCAGTAACTTCCTACTACTATATATATATATATATATATATATATACTGGAAGGAATGATCCAGAAGTCTGGATATTCTTTATGTCGGTTGCCATTGGGAAGTTTCCTACTTTAGCCAGAACCTTCCACCACTTTCTCTTGTTTCAGATTCTCATTATCTCTATATAAATATATTTATCTATATACTATATTTGAAAGAGAGGGACGACTGCCTTGTCCATGAGCAGCCCCTTTGTTTTTCCCTTTTCTTCATCTGTTTCAGCTTCTTCAAAAAGCTTTTAGAGTATATTTATATATATATATATATATATATATTTGCCCCTTCTATCTACTTGTTTTGTTGTCTCTCACCTGCTTCCCTGAAGCTTCCTGAAATAATATACTTTTATAGTACACTTACACATAATAATATACGCACATACAACTATATTTTTATACATAATGGTCTTTATACATATTTGCCCACTTGTAGATATATTGGACCATATATGCATATAAGCATATTTTTTGGTATATCTTTCATAAAATATTATTTTATTCCATACAATGTCAACCTATGGGATGCCAACAAGTTTGGCATAAAGCCGGGCTCGGTATCATTATTATGTATTTTTCTAATTTTAGGTCTCCATTAATAATTTATTTTATTTTCATATTATCTGCATAATTAATTTTCTGTATCAATCCCATTTATCCATTTTGGCACTCGATTGGCCCAGTTGTCAATTTTTTGAGCCTACACCATCTTTGGTGTTTGGATTCATTTCATATATTAAAATAATTGATCCTGTTACTGTATTTTGGGCCATTTCAAACATAATCGTCACATAACCTATTTTATAAGGTCAGGGTGCAATCTTGGTCATGTCAATTTTTGGGGTCTTACACAAGGGGCCGTGTTACAAGGATAGCAACGTCTGCTATTCCTGCGGTCAGACTGGTCACTTCAAGGTAGACTATCCCTAGAAGAACAGATCGATAGTGAGTATTATAGCTACACCGCCTACCCCAGTTAGCACCCCAAGGACTAGATCTCAGACATAGACACAGAGTTAGGAACAGAGAGACGAGCAATAGCACTCAAGGCAGGTATTCTCACTAGCTCCAAGGGATTTACAAACTACTACTTCAGTAGTCACAGGTACTTTACAGATCTGTTCACAGTATGCTCAAGTTTTATTTGATAATGGTTCCACACATTCTTTCATGTCTCAATTATTTGCTACTAAACTAAACATAGAGACAGAACCCCTAGGAGACACGTTATTTGTTACAATGCCATCAAGGGAATCATTATGTGGGAATACTATCTATAGAGCACGTACGATACAGATAGAGGGCACGCAATTATCTGTTGATCTGATACCGTTAGAGATACATGGATTTAATGTTTTAATTGGCATGGATTAGTTAGCCGCACATTATGCCACTATAGACTACGTGGCTAAGACAGTTAGTATATGACGTCCAAGTTGTCTAAGTATTCAGTTTTAGGGTACATGTGTGGCTTCTCCACCATATTTTGTCTTTTCCATACAGGCTAGGTGACTACTACGTAAGGGGTGTTAAAGGTATTTGTGTAATGTTGTGGACACCTAATCACAACAGCTTGATTAGATCAAATCTATATTGTTAGAGAATTTCTTGAGGTATTTCTGGAAGATTTTCCAAGGATACCAGTAGACAGAGAGATAAAGTTCACCATTGATGTTTAGCTAGGCACGTCACTTATTTTTAAGAATCCTTACAGAATGGCACCAGTAGAACTGAAAAAGTTAAAATTGCAGCTCTAGGAGTTACTAGATAAGGGTTTTAACAGACCTAGTACATCACTATAGGGTGCACCAGTGCTATTTGTAAAGAAGAATGATGGAACCATGCGGTTGTGTGTTGATTTTTGCGAGCTGAACAAGGTGACTTTCAAGAACAGGTATCCTCTATCATGGATAGATGATTTGTTTGATCAGTTAAAAGGAGTACAGGTGTTCTCTAAGATCAATTTGAGATCCGGATACCATCAGCTGAAGGTGAGACCTATAGATGTGGAGAAAACGGCTTTCAGGACCATATATGGGCATTATGAGTTTTTAGTGATGCCATTTGGGGTCATTAATACCCTAGCTGCATTTATGGATTTGATGAATAGGGTTTTCAAGCCATATTTGGATGATATTGTAATTATGTTTATTGATGATATTCTGGTTTATTCTAAAAGCCAGGAAGAGCATGAGGTACACCTGAGGAAAGTTTTACAGAGACTACGGGAGCAGAAACTATATGGTAAACTGAAGAAATATGAGTTCTGGCTTCCTAGTATTTTATTTTTGGGGCACGTGATTAGCAAGGAGGGGATCTCTGTTGATTCTCAGAAGATAGAGGCTATTGTCAATTAGCCCCGTCCCACTAGTGTTACTGAGGTACGGAGTTTTATGGGATTGACAGGTTACTACAGGCAGTTTGTTAAAGATTTTTTCAAGATAGCTATGCCAATCACTTAGTTGAGTAGGAAGAACGTACCATTTGTATAGGCTGAGGAGTAAGAGTAGAGTTTTTAGGAATTGAAGAACAAGTTGGTGACAACTCAGATATTGACAGTGCCAAACGGGACTAAGGGATTTGTGATTTACAGTGATGCCTCATACAAGGGCTTGGGGTGTGTATTGATGCAGAATAGTAGGGTAGTAGCCTATGCTTCATGGCAGTTGAGGCCACATGTGAAGAACTAACTGACACATGACCTCGAGTTAGTAGCAATTATTTTTGCACTGAAGTTGTGGAGGCATTACTTGTATGGAACGACGTATTAGATATTTACTAATCATAAAATCCTCAAGTATTTATTTATACAAAAGGAGCTTAATATGAGGCAACATCATTGGTTAGAGCTGATAAGGACTATGAGTTCAGTATTCAGTACCATCTAGGGAAAGCAAATGTGGTAGCTGATGCTCTTAGTAGGAAGTCATCAGGAAGCCTAGCTTATGTCACATCCCCCACCCCACCCTACGCGGATGCCGAAGATGTGATGCCAGTTAACCGCCTTGTCGGTGACAATGCGACCAACCAAAGGCAAACCTCTGAACTTCACGATGAATTGCATTCCAAATGTAGGGTCAGAGCAGCGAAAATTAAAACCTTTTCATCTCAGGAATGCAACTCTTCTATAAATACCACAGAGGTATGTACCACAGAGCAAGTCTAAATCCAGACAACTGCAAACTCTAGCCACAGAGTGCGTCTATAACTAGTCATATAACACAGAGCATATTTAATCTCTCTAGAGTACCATTACCATGAGCCATGTCCCAATATATCTAGTGCATATCAAAGAACTAAATCATATTATATCACATTATGTTCACTCACCTGAATAGCCTGAAAAAATCCACCAGAATCTAGTCTCCACAGATCAATGCTAATCAGATCCTTGCTTGGGATGTCTCTCAATCTACTAGTGTCATTTCACTGTGCCTTCTAGTCCAAAGGAGATAAATCCTGAAAAATGTTAAATAAATGGAATGAGCTTAAACAAGCTCAGTGAGTAACATAGGTTCCTGCCATGGGTTTTAAAACCAGTTCATATATACATGGTATCCACATGAAATGCATGCTCAAATGCAGCTCAAGTAGAACAATACAACTCAAATAAATCATATCAAAACAGAACAGATCAGAACAGGATAGAACAAATCAGAACAGAATGGATCATAACAAAGTACCAATCAATCAAAGGCATATCAACAAATGTGCCTGAACCTTCCCCAGCTGCCCATAAGAGGACGACTCGTGGGGCCTCTACCCTTTGGGGTCAGATCAGAGCGGAACAGAACAGAACTGAGCAGGACAAAACCAAAACAGAATGCCAATCATACATACAAGTCTTTCCCAGTTGCCTATAAGCGGACGACTCGTGGGGCCTCTACCCTCTAGGTCAAACTCTGGCATAAAATCGCTCAATCTTATGCTGGCCCCAGAGTAAACTCAACATATCAAATCAAAATTAGAACAGAATTCAAATGGCGTACAACAGAACAGAACAGAACAGACCCGAACATAATCAGAACATAACATATCAAAAGGCAGGATAGAATCAAATCATGCCATGCGTAATGCAGTACGGAGAGTATGCATGAAAGCATATGCATTAAAATAGTACAGTGTATAAAACAGTTCAGCATATAAAGCAGTACAGTATACAAAAAATATACACCAAGTCAGGAGTCCGAGTTACTCACTTGAATATATGCGTATCTCCATCCACAGATATCCTCCAAATACATCGTTGGCCATGCCCATGCATATCCTGGGCATTATCCTTCTGATGGCCATCATAATTGATTCAACATCCAAAAGATCATCCTATGCCTCAGATGTGAACATATCCAACCTTTGTCTGGTTGCAGTCAACATTCCACTAGCACTACAATCATCATTTAACTCTCCGACTGACCTGGCAGGGTAGTTCCTCTTATTTCTCTATTCTGAACCTCAACCACGTGAACTTTCAGCGGGATCTCTCTTTTCAGTGAAACATTTTTGGTGATCCCATTGAGACTGTACACTTTCACTCCAACCGCTAACCTTTGGAGAATTTGCAGTCAAGTGTCACAAGCCCCTAATCATGTGTCTTACTCTAACCTTCAACCGGTTAGCCATCTCTCTCATGAGGAACTACATTTATTGCCCCAACTAATTTTCTGTACGAAACTTCTCAAACAATCCCTTTTAGTCTACCCTTGTACCGTGGCATGACACCCCCAAACATCTGCTAACACACCCAATTCTTCCAAGAAGCCAAGCCAAAACCTAAACTTTTCTATTCCTCTGCTCATCAAACTGAATCACTTGACCCTCGGTTGTTGCCAAGATAGCTAAAGGAACACGCATCAGACTTCCATATTTCATTGGCTTTGGTTGAAACAGAGAATTGGGCATTTTCTCCAAAGACTGTGTTGTGTACTTAGCATATTTGCTTGCACTCAGATCTTGTTCGACCAGTGGCCATAATTCTACATGCAGCTCCAGTAAACAGGCACAATTGCCTGTACTATAAGCTGGCTTGTCTTTGACACATCCCAATTTGGAATGCTTCTTGTAGTATAGGATCCACAAGTTCAAAGGTTGGAGCTAATACTAACACAACAAGACCATCAATCCATCCTCAAGCCCATCACAAGATACTTTCATCCTGTCCACTTTTCACACTTCTACTGTCACGACCCGAAACCCACCCCGTGCGGATCTTGTGTCGAGATCGCCACCCTTCGGCTCGGAGGCCTTAGGGTAAGGCTTACATAAGTAGCAGTATCGGATGGCGGTGTGGCCTTGGTTTGCGGAAACGTGAAATTTTTTTCTTTTCTTTTCTTAACTCAAATTTTTCGCACATCCGTCCGGTACTGTCGCTCTTCATAGCGGTACACATGAATATAACATCAGAGCATAAATAAAAGTCCTAAAGTTTTATACATATTACATATTCGAATGCCTCTAGGGCTTAAGTACATATTTTCCAAAGTCTATTACATCAAAATCCATCCAACTACAGATTCTACTATTTCCAAAAGTCCATAAACCTATATAGCCATTAGTCATTATCCCAAAATGGAGCATGGCTCCCACTCATCGTTAGTACCTGAAAAATGTTAGGGAATGGGGTGAGCTTCGAGAAGCCCTGTGAGTAAATCCAACATTTTTCATGGGTTTTCAATTGGCAGAGGTTTCGTACATGAGAGGTTCATAAAATACTCATTGCCAATTGCTCGTACATTTTGAACATAGAGTACATGCATTCTTCATAAAGATAGCTTTGAAACATTTAAAGTATTCAAGCTAAACATACATTTCTTTAAATAGGGTATATGCATTTCAAAACATATAAACATGCACAGTGAAAAATGGGGGTAAAACCTGCTTCCATTTTCAAAGTCATTTGTCATCTTTTCACTTTCATTAGTGGAATCTATTTTGAACCAGACTCCCATTTTGCATATACGTGGAAATATCTTATTGCTTGAGGATTAGATCCTGCTACCTGGCATTTCACATGACAGGTCAATTGAGTTCCGAAGAAACCCAAAATCCTGACTATGTGGTCTTTGACTGTCATGCTCCGAATTCTCGCGAACCCGAGGCGCGAATAACGAAGCCAAAGGAAAATAAAATAAAGGACAATCTAACTGGTTTAATTAAACATGCATTCATTTTCATTGATACACATAAAGCGTAAAATACATCCTAAAAATACATCGTTCACATGCCATTTGGGCTTAAGCCCTTACATATCAAAATAAGCCCCAAGGACCAAAAACACTCCAAGCACTTTCCCCTATCAAAGCATCACTGTGTCTCATGTAGCAGGGGCATCCTCATCTGTAATAAATGTCCCACGAATGGGTCAGCTCAACTATTGGTATAATATAATGCTAATGCAAGAAACAAAATTAAGGCGTGGCATGTGCAAGTGTACATTTATCTCTACATGTCATCCGAAGTCATCAATGCAGTACATGATCAATATGCATGACGCACCCATGCAAACTCTATGCCACACCCATGTCTCATCTTACGGTCCTTCCCCGATAGCCTGAGTACTATGTTTCACTTTACAGTCCGTCCCCGTTGGCGTGAATGCCATGGTCAATTTTGGATTTTTCACCACAGGATCTACACCCTCATAATGCATAACACCAAATGCTCAACTCACACCATGCTTTCAAGGAATCACACTATGCCAATATGCCCCGATTCCACCATGCAATGATGTAATCTCAACAAAACAGTTCATCAACAAATGAAGCATGCTTAAGTAATACATATTCTACTTGAAGCAACAATGACATTAAATCATAAGGCTCTTTCCACAAGTTTGTGTATCATGAACAATAAATTTAATCGCATGCTTAGTTTACACATTCCCTATCTTGCTAATTCTCTAAAAGCATAAGTCACACATTGCACCAACACATAGAATATACATATAGTCATGTCCCACATATATCACTTAACTAAACCTTTAGAAAGATAACAAGAGGCACATAAGCATATAAGCAATCAAACAAATATGTGAATCATTAAGTCAATCATGTTAATTACTCCTAAACTTAATCCTATTTCTTACTTAACAAAATATCATACTTGACGGGTTGGCCTCAACCCTAAGAAGTCGTGCTCCCCATGTAGTGGAACTAACAGTGGTAATGTAGAAGGTTAGACCACATTCTCCTTGCCTCTCGGAGTCCCTAAAATCACCAAATGCAACTCAGTCCGTTTGTTACTTGAATGATGATATTCATCAAATTTTATGTCTTTATTTTCTTAGTTTCTATTTTGCTAAAATAAATTCTATCATTAAGTCCGGAACGTCGAAGAAAATAGGTTTGGGCTTTCGCGGAATTTAATTTGGACATCCGGGCTACAAAGGGCAAAACGGTTGTTTTGCACTTTTACAGGTTCTTATATCCCAAGACCTCTTTTTGTACATTGGACTCTATCGTTGAGTTTGGAATATTCGAAATAATAGAAACCCACTATTCTTTTATTTTAAATCGGGGTTCGTTTGACTGTGTTTTGACCTAGGGGCATTTTGGTAATTTTCATGGGTTCTACGGGTCTTTTATTTTTTGGGACTTCGTCTCACGTTACGGACCTCACCATTGGCCTTGGGAGGTCCAAGATAGTCAGAAAACATATATGCCTTGTCTCATTTGGGTTCCGGGGTATTTTGGGACATTTAATTTAATTAATTGAATAAGCTTAACATAATATATATATATATATATATATTTTCTGTGCATAATGGGGTATGGTTGGTAACCATCCCCACTTGGTCTGCACGCGTCTTTGCCACACTCACCACTAGGGTTCGATCCCTGGCAACCGCACCCCCACCCCTTTTTCTTTCTTTTTCTTTTCATTCTTTTTCTCTGTTGGGCCCAATGACTTCCAATTTAAAACAGGCCCAATTTTCCCTTTCTAATTTAAAACCAACCAGCCCAAAACCGTGTTAAACAAAGCAGGCCCAAGTCTGTTTAATTTAAATATGCCCAAACCCCTTAAAATCAAGAGAGGCCCAAAGACCCTAAACACAAATCAGGCCCAACTTTAGGCGCCATTGCCCCCGACTTTCCGACCGACACTCCGATCGTCTTCTCCGGCCATACCGCCGAAGACCGCAGCTTTTCCTTCCATTTTTCTTGAGATTTTCACATCCAAAATCACCCATTTTGTTATCAAATGAACCCTAGAGTCTCAAGCAATTATTTAGAACGTGTTCCAGTCCCAACCCAACTGTCTCTCTCGAAAACCCAGACCGGTTTTCCAGGCCATGCATGTCATTTTTTCGGTGAGTTAAAAGTTGTGTTTATTTCATGCATTTTATTCTTTTTTTTCACTTGGTTTCGTCTCAGACCTAGGCAAACAATGATTGTGAACCTTCTTACATTATTTAGATCAAGTTCTAAACAAGAAAAATAACACTTTAAGAATTGATACCATGACCTGCAACTCGACTTTTCCTACTGATTTCTCAACCGTTTCAATCCATTCTTTTTGCATTATCTTCCATTTTCTACACCCTACAAGGCCTCATAAACCAGACTAAGTAACATGCGTAAAATTTGGAAAGACAGAACTGAGCATGGCTTACCAACTTTCTGGTTTTTCTCTCTTGTTGCAGGTCCTATCCTCTCTTCAGTTCCGACCCCTGATCCAAGCTCCAAGATCTCTTTCGTCTCTCAGTTTCCAACTCAGCCTCTCTCTTTCTCTTCCTGATTTTCTTTCCTCTCTTAATTCCAACGGACACACTCATATACATAGGTATACACACTCTCTCACGCCACTGCCTGCAGCCAGCCTCTCTGTCCCTCTGGCCTCTGTCGTTCTAGCCACCCTTTTCCCTCTCCAAGCAGCTTTGCATTAAATACAAAGTTGACTTGTGTGATATATATATATATATATATATTTATATACACTTATATATATACTAACCACACACTTACCCTTACTCTCACACTCAGTCGAACACACACACGGCACACTTACTCACCTACACAGCTATACACCACACACCTTAACACACATATACATATTTTCATGTACATAAATATAATACACACTATCATACATATATGCATACATACAACACATCACACACATATGTATACATGCACACCAACATAATAATAATAATAATAATAATAATAATAATTGTAATAACAATAAAAAAAAATTTATTCCAAAAAATTTTTTGAGTCTTTACATTGACAGTTCATTGAGTTCGAAGAAACCCAAAATCCTACCTGTGTGCTTATGCACTGTTATCTTGTAAAACATTTATCACATGGCTTCTTCACATAGATACTTTTCATAAGTATTTAAAACATGTAGCATATAACTTTTGCAATAGAACTTCAATTTCTTGGAATAATCAAATTCAGAATATTTAAGAAAATTGGCATTAAATTGGCATTTTACTCAGACATGCTAAATATTTCGAAGAAAGGAACTGTATATAAAAACATTTAATGAACATGTCATAACAGAATATTTTAGAACAGGAATCGTATAGAGACTGAATTTGATATTTAAAAAATTATTCAAATCTGTGGAATTAAATCTCCACTTCAAATGCAATGTTACTCACCTTATACTTTTGGGTTGGCGCTATTGATGTGCCTTTTCCTTTCCTTTGTAGTTCCTAAGAACAATTCATAATAGTCTCGTTAACTTCATATCCACTGCAATATCCTTATTGATGCTCCTTAACTTATGCTTATATCGTATTAAATCCTAACTTCAATCTTAAGCGCTATTTTCTTAACGTATACTCTTCTGGTAGCTTCATTAACTTTTAGGGTTGATTTTTAATTTCACATATTTACGTGTCATATTTTTTCGTACTTCATTTCATAATACGGACCTCACCGTTGAGTCCGGAACGTCGAAGAAAGTCAATTTAGACTTTCCCGGACTTCCATTTGGCTTTTAGGCATGTCAAGGGTTGTTTGGTAATTTATATGTTGACGTGTCTTATTTTTTGGAGTCCCATCTCGCAACACGAACCTTAGCCATTGGTCTCATAAGGTCCAAGAAAATAAGAATACACTAATAACTTGTCTTATTTGGACATCGGGCATATTAGGGGCAATTTGGTAATTTATGCTTTAATGTGTCTTAATTTTTTGGAATCTCGTCTTGAGAAATGGACCCCTCCATTGGGTCCAAACCGTCCAAAATAGTCAAAATACACTATAGGTTTACTTAATTTGGACTTCGTTTTCTTCATTTATGGCCTAGGGGCATTTTTGAAATGTTTTTCATTTAAATATTATTAAATTAATATTAATTTAATTTTGGTTGGGCCACAGTACAATTTTCTAGAAGTTTTGGGGTCAAAATCTAATTTCTCAAACTTTCAGTTTGAACCCATGGGTTCACTCCCTTTTTAAGTGAACCGGTCTGATTTTCACCAAACCAACCGGTTTGATCCAGTTCAACATGTAACGCTGACGTCATGATGATGTCAGCCCTAATCTTTTAAGATTTTAAAAACTTAAGTAAAATGTAGTAGTTTTGGTTGGCCCGGATCCTACTTAAAACATCGGGTCAGGACCCGACCCGAGGTCCGACCCATAACCCATCACTGTTCATCGTCTTCTCCCAACTCACCCTTGTGTTGCCCTAATTTCTGCAAACTTAACTTCCAATTTCATGGATTTTACACCACTGTTTTCTTCTGCCCTTCGTTCTAAATCATTTCTGGGAGTCAGGCCAACATTTTGGCATGGGTTTTCATGTTTCAATTCAAGCTTAATCGTTCGGTCCAAGGTTGATAGTCAAACCTGCAATTGGCTTGTAAATCCTCAATTCACCACCAAAACTTGCGTGGTTTGGCTCAAAATGATCCTCATGACATGGGGGTCCAATCCCCATTCCAAAAACGTGGTTTAAGAACCTAAAACTAGGGCTGGGTTTCATGGCCGAAACCTGCAACTCCATATTCGGGGGTCTTCCTTTGAGGTTTTTGGTTGTGTCTTGGTGATTTTGGGACGCCTACAAGGTCTATTTTGAGCCTTGGATGTCAAAAACTAGTTTTCTGGAAGTCGTTTCAGACCTGCAATTTTTGAGGTCTGTCTATGGCGGTTTCCACGGTTTAGGGTTCTTCAAGCCCTATTGGCCTTTCCAATTAATTTATAACAGTCCCTAGGTGTCACAGTAGCTCATGCATGCAACTAATAGGGCTCAAAACATCAAAAACAGTATAGAAATTCAACAAGAAAAATGAAACAGTTTTGAGGTTATACCTCCAAACAGTGAGTTCCTCTCTCTTATGGCTTGACTCTAACCTTTCAAGCGTTCCTCAAATTGCCTAGACTTTTTTAGGTACACTTGAAGACACTTACATGCATGCACACACTTGGATATGGTCACCTTCCTCTCACACCATGCCCTTTCTCTATCTCATTTCTCTAACACTCACTCTCTCAATCTGCTTCACGAACACATACATACTGTCACCCACAATTCTAAGGCAGCACACTGATCTTTCTTTTTGAGGGTCAAAGAGTGTGGTAGGCATATATATTTTAGCATTTCTCTTACATACAACCTATACATATACATTGATGTATATATGTGTATCAGACTTAGTGGGTTCGGTGGCTGATTTGAGGTGAAATGAGGTGATGTGGGCTAATGATGTGGGGATTGCATGCATGGCCATTGGCCAATTTGGGAGGTGGCCTTGGCTAATTTAGTGTTATATACAATTTTGTTGTAGTTATAGGCATGAAGTTGTTGGCAGCCCACTTGGTAATTTTTTGGGTAATAAGAATCTTGTCCCACTTGGTCAAGGGTTCAAATCCCCTTGACCTCACTTTTGGGCATTTTTCCGCATTGTGGGCTTAGGCCCTGTTTGGTTGGCGCAGAATTCTATTTTGGCTATTTTCTTAATATTTTCTTTTCCGCTGCTCCTTTTTCGACGCGGTTTCTTCTGAGGATTTCGTATTTTGGTTAGCCTCATTATCAAAGGCCTCGTATCAGTTATTATTTATTTGTGGTCGTCATAGTTCACTAATTCGAGTTTCTATAACATCATTTCGCCTAATTAATTGGTAATTAGGTTTGGACATTACGCCCTCATTTCTGATGTGCTTAATCATTTTATTGGTCTGTTATGACCATCATGAGGTTCTCGATTAACTTCTTAATTATTCTTTATACCCGTTCTAATTAATAATTAGCAAACTAATTATTAATTAATCAAGGTCGAAGTGTTACATCTGCACTAATTCTTCAACTTTCTTCATCATCCACAAAGCCCCTCTGAAGACCTTTCTTCTCTACCCCGCTGCTTCTATCAATCTGCTTCAACCCGAACAACCAGCTTTATTGATAATCTAATCAAAAGCACAATAAATCTAATCTGCAAACTGAATTTCTGCTATGCCTCAATTACCTATTGCAGCCAATCCATCAACAAATCGAACAGTGCCTTGTGGACCAAGCCGTAACTCTGTTTTGCCTCCACTGTTGCCGAAACAGCCCATCGTGACTTCAATCTCCACTCCAGCACCACTACACGCACGTTTATATATTTTATATATCTCTAGAAGCTTCAATTTCATCACGACAATCACAACTCTAGTATCAACAACTCTATCAATCTCTAACAAATCACAATAACAACCATAGAAACAACACCTCACTTCCTATCATCCCTCGACTGCACCGCTACTACCACTACCGCCATTCTCTCCCTGTTTTAGTTTCCCCTTTGCTCCAACGATACACAAACACACACACATATATATACATATCCCTCTCTATTTTTCTGTAGCCCGAAAGAGACGACATTGTCACGAACTCGTGATGACGCCTCTGTTTGAGGCTGAAAGAGGAGAGGCAACCGCTGGACAATCACAAAGCAAAAGCTATGTTCTGGTTGGGGATTCACTACGCGACGATCGGAGCTCCTCCTCCTTCACCGTCACACACGCACATATATACTCCTCTCCACTGCTTTTGCGTATTGCCCCCTTCTGCACCGACTTTCTCTCACTCTCTATATTTTTCTACAGTTATCTAGAAGCTTTAGGCTTCTTCTTGCTTTCTCCTACTTTGATATATATATTTTTATAATATACATATTACATATGTTTTTATATATGCACGTGGCTGGTAGAGCAGCCCATTTCTAGAAATTTCCGACTTTGTATGGGCTGAGGTTAATGGGCCAATGAGTACGGGCTAGTTGAGACCAGTTCTGGTGTTGGTCTTGTTGGATAAGGGCTGGTCTGAAAATGCTTAATGGGTCAAACAGGATGGATTCAAACAACGGCTTGGGCCAAGTGATGATGGTTGGCAACTCCCCTTGATTGTTCTAGTAGCTTCATGAATATATGTATATATATATATATATACACACACACACACATATATATATATAGGTATCTATATATATTACCATCTTTATACATTTTATTTCATAAAATATTAATTTATAAAATGCCAACAAATTTGGCTTAGAGTTGAGATTCGGCATTATTATTATTTATTTTACCGTTATCAAGTGCTCGTTCATATTTTATACTATTTTTATAATTAATTATTCATATTGGCCCCATTTATTCATCTCAGTACTCGGTCGTCTGGATTAATTATTTTTCGAGAATATTCATTTTATATCTGAGGGCATAAAATCCCGTTACGGCTTACCATATTTGGGGCTCTATTGATTATTACTGGAACCAAATTTTATTAAATTGGGTACAGTCTAAGACATGTCGAATTTTTGGGGTATTATAGCTTATCTATTGACAACTCGAGTGGAACCACTGAATGAGTTGGATGATATGAAGATTGAGGTGGTTCTGCCAAGCTTAGGGGAAATATGTGCCAATGTCACAGTTAGTTTATCCATTATAGACAAGATCAGAGAGCTGCAGACCCAGGATGCAAAGTTGACCAGACTCCACTAAGATGTTGAGACAGGTAAGGACTCGGAGTTTGCTATTCGAGATGGGGTGTTGTATTATCAGGGCCAAATTTGCATGCCAGATATACCAAAGATCAAAAAGGAGATTTTAGATTAGGCACACAATTTGAGATTCACCATACACCTAGGGAACACCAAAATATACCATAATATCAAAAATACTTATTGGTGGTCCGCGATGAAACAAGACATAGCTGAGTATGTTGCACACTGTACCATATGTCAACAGGTTAAAGTCGAACATTAGAAGCCCGGAGGACTTTTACAGTCACTTCCAATACTAGAATGGAAATGGGAGCATATTACTATGGATTTTGTGTCAGGGTTACCAAAGACGTCAAAGGGGAGTGATTGCATATAGGGTTATTATGGATAGACTTACCAAGATAGCTCATTTCTTTGCGACCAAGACAATATAGACCTTAGGGTGTTTGGCTGAGCTCTATATCAAGGAGATAGTTTGGTTACATGGAGTTCCAGTTTCTATAATATTTGACCGAGACCCAAGATTTGTATCCCGATTCTGGAAGAGTTTACAGGGAGCGATGGGCACAGAGCTTAATCTCCGTACTGCATATCACCCAGAGACAGATGGACAATCTGAGAGAACCATACAGACCCTGGAAGACATGTTACGTTTTTGTGTTATAGATTTTAAGGGAAGCTGGGAAGAATACTTACCCCTAGTAGAGTTCACATACAATAACAGTTATCAGTCCAGTATTAGCATGGCACTTGTATGAGGCATTGTATGGCAGAAAGTGCCGATCTTTGTTGTGCTAAACAGAAGTGGGGGAACGGAAGATATTCGGCCCAAAGATAGTAGAGTAAACGACTGCCAAGATTCAGTTGATTAGACAGTGGTTGTTAGCAACACAAAGCCATAAAAAAAGTTACGCTGATGTTCGAAGAAGGAAATTGGAATTTGAAGTAGGCGACTATGTGTTTCTAAAAGTATCGCCTATGAAAGGAGTCATGAGATTTGAGAAGAAAGGTAAGTTGGGACCACGTTATATCTGACCATTTCGGGTCACGGGACGAGTTGGACCAATAGCATACCGATTTGCCTTACCGTTGAAATTGCCTTACCCCGACCTAATTAAATAAATGAATTACGATAATAATGTGTTTAGGATTAAAATATAAATATTAAATTACCCGAAATATTGGAATGACAACCGTAAGCTGTGAATAAAAATTTAAAATTGGGTAAGCAACGTTAAAATTGTCCAATAAGTTATGAAAAATAAAAAAAAAAGACCAAAATGATTTGACCCCGAAGCCGAAATGGGAAAATAAATTAAATGAAATAAATAAATAAATAAATAAGAGAGAGAAATTAAAATTAAAAATTAAAACAAAATTTATTATTAATAAAAAATATATATATATGTATGTTTATACATATATACATATATATTGTCACATCCCGCACCCCACCTTACGCAGATGCCGAAGATGTGATGCCAGTTAGCCGCCTTGCCGATCTCCCTATCGACAATGCGACCAACAAAAGGCAAAATTCTGAACTTAGTGATGAATTGCACTCCAAATGTAGGGTCAGAGCAGCGAAATTTAAAACTTTTCATCTCAAGAATACAACTCATCCATAAATACCACAGAGGTATGTACCACAGAGCAAGTCTAAAACCAGACAACTCATAACTGTCACGACCTGAAACCCACCCTATGCGAATCTCGTGTCGTGGGAGCCGACCCGAAGGCCGTCCCTACTTTTTCCATTCCTGTATCATAGTACTAATATGCAATGTACTACAAATCTGAAACAATGAACAGCGGAAGTCTTTATCAATTACAGTAATCCAGCAGAAGCCTTTTAATAATTTAAATAGCGGAAGTCTATTAAATACATGACATAGTTCTTCATAAGACAAAATGAGAACTAAACGTAACCAGCACCCGGGGGTGGTGAATACATGGGAGAACTAACATAGACTGGTGCAGTACTTCAAAATGTCCCCCTACGCTTTCAGACTCCTACTGGGGTCTCGCAGCGTCATCACCTGAAATGGGGGGTAAGTGGGGAGGAATGAGCTACAAAGCTCAGTAAGTAAATGCAGATCTCCAACACTGGTATCGATGATCAATAAATCCATGAATAAGATTATGATAGCCAATCATAAGAATAAGATGCTATGATAGCAAATGAAAACAATTGCCACGAGGGTCAATGAAAAGTAATCACAATACACAATCAGAAGTATTGGGTGTAATATCAATATGAAGAATTTCAATGATAATATAACAACAATGAAGTACTGTCCACAATGAACCGATCACAATCAAATCAATAATACAAGTCTTTCGAGACTCGAAGAATCATAAGGGATGATGTCATCCAACAATCAAGTTCTATTAGTCATAAGAGATGCTGTTATTCTGTGTCAGGGTTCGACAGACCCTCGATCTTTTGGGGCCCGACATACCCCCCAGTGAATTCCAGTGAATTGTCATTTGTCCATTCACGGACTTGACCCGTAGGTCCCAGTCAATCAGATAGCACCAGATGGGTGTTGTGACTGAGCACAACTCTCGTGTTCATAAACATACCATGATCATAAGTAATTCCATAGAATATAAAAATGGAATATCATTCATTTAATAAGGATACAACAGTAGGCCTTTCAAAGCACAGCGTAACATGATAACAATGATACATCAGTCAATCAAATGTCCACAAGATAGAAAATATCGAATTGTGGAACACAAGGATATCAATACATTCAAGAGTACGAGTTTGGCAGTAAAAGAATAAACTTGGCTTGTGGAAACACCACATGTAAGAGAGAGTGATCCACTTACCTCTAATGCAGTCCTATATCAGGAAATCCGTGAGTTTGCCTTGCCTTTGGAATTCCCTATATATCAGTAAATCCGTCTCAGAATTAATGTTATTCAACAAATTTTATGCCTTGCTATCATAAGTATCTCTAGCACTAATTTAGACCTTACTATTGAGTCCGGAATGCCGAAAAAAGTCGGTTTAGGCTTTCGCGGAATTCTATTTGGACTTTTGTACTAAAAAGGGCAAAATGGTCATTTTGCACTTTTATGTTATTTTATCCTTCGGGGTCCCGTCTCGCAAAACAGACCCCACCATTGGACTCAGAACGTCCAAGATAATAAATTTTGACTACTCATTTGCCTCGTTTGGACTTCGTTTGACCCATATTTGAAATAGGGGTATTTTTGTAAAAATTAATATTTTATTAATTTTTCTGTTTGGGCCATAGTGAAATTTCCTAAAACTTCTGGGGTCGGTTCATAATTCTTCAGAGTTGCGGTCTGAACCAGTTTGTTCACAACCAGAAACCCTAAACCGGCCTGATCTGTCACTGAAACCAATTGGTTCAGTCAATTTCAGATAACCGGATTAAAATAATCCAACTCTCCTATCCTATCCACGGTTTGGATAAGCCCAAACCCAATTCCCCCATTTCCTATCCATGTAACCAAACAAGCCCAATCCATTTAAATTCAAAACACAAACGACACAGTTTCACTGCCCCTTTTTATTTCCGGTTGGGTCCTGACTCGGATATATACCTGGATCCGATTAATTTTAACCCGATATACCCCTCGATAATCCGATCATCTTCCCCATTACTCCAGTAGGGTTCCGGCATGAACAGTTTTCTTCTCCAGCGACGGCTACTAAATTTCAGTCAATTTTCAACCATTTTTAAATGCTATTTCCTTCTATTTTTCATGTAGATCTTATTTCTAAACTTAGTTTTCAACTTGACCCACTAATTCCTCACGAAATAGAGAAAAATAGTGGCTCCGACCAACTGTACTTTCTCAATTTCATGCTTGTTTCTCGACTTTTTTTGACCCCTATTTGGTTCTAATGGTTTTCTGCACTTCATAGGGTCATACTTGGGTCATTTAAACAAGATTTATTACATAAAATGTTAATGAACCCGAATTATTCTCATACCTAGTAACTCAATCTTTTTACTTGGTTTCTTAACCGTTTTAAATGATTCTTTTTGTAAAAAAACCTGTAGATCATGCAGATTTGAACCCTATTATTTAAACAACCTATCATGCTTTTAATGAAAACTGAAGCAAACCCACTTACTTTTCAAAATTCTGATTTCTTCCTATTGCTTCTTCTTTCCTCTTCTGGTTCTACTTGGTTCACTTCTATTTCTTCTCCATAATTTATTTCCAACCTTTAGACAGTGTTCACGGCCCTCCAATCTCTCTGTTTTCCTTTCTTCTCACATACCACTCATATATATATATATATATATATATATGTACATGTCTTACATGACACACCACCGCCCTTATCATTTCTCTCTCTTGATTCTCCCCCCTTCTAGAGCCCCTTTTTTTGACCAAGAGTTCTGATTTCCCTCTCCCAATGCAACTTTGCATTTAATTGGTGTATGATATTTGTATATTATATGTATCACAAACATAATGCACTCACTTACACACACACTAGCACACACACTAGCCTCATAATATCTGCACGCATACACACACACACACTAATCCATATACTTGCATTTCCTTCTTCACCCTTTCCTTTCACCTTTATTTACATATATATTTATATACATATATACATATATATATATATATACACACACATACATGTATATGTATTGTCCTTGCCATATATATATATATATATATATATATATATATATACGTACACATAAATACATATTTTATACTTGAAGTTCAATCCATATGTGTGCATGTAGACTCATTTCCAATAGCGTGTGCATACACTGATTTTAGGTACACTACGTGTCCATGACATATGGGCATGCATGAAAATACGTGCGTACACGTATTACGATGCGATGTCCCAGGGGTGCTCGGGTGTTGCCCGGCACTAGTTATATATTTCAATCATTTACAATTTCCAGTCATTCATTTCCATGAAATACCATGCTATACACATTTTAACAGTTCGAGTTACACTATTTGACCGACTTCCCTCGGTACACGTGGCGTATCCCAGGTCGGGTATTACAATGACTCTAGCCACAGAGTATGTCTATAATCAAACATATAACACAGAGCATATCTAATCTCTCTAGAGTACCATTACCATGAGCCATGTCCTAATATATCCAGTATATATCAATAAACTAAATCATATCATGACATTCACCTAAATAGTCTGAGTCAATCCACCAGACTTCAAGTCTCCACAAATCAGTGCCATCAGATCCTTACTTAGAATGCCTTCCGGCCTTTTAGTGTCACATCATTGTGCCTTTTAATCTAATGGAGATAAGTCCTGAAAAATGTTAGATAAAATAGAATGAGCTTAAACAAGCTCAATGAGTAACATAGGTTCCTACCATAGGTTTCAAAACCAGTTCACATATACATGATATCCACATGAAATGCATGCTCAAATACAGCTCAATTAGAACAATGTAGCTCAAATAGAACAACAGATCAGATCAAACAGAAGAGAAAGAAATAGACAGAATGGATCAGAACAAAGCCAAAACAGAATAGACCAAACCAGAACAGAACAATACTGAATGGAGTACCAATCAAACAAAGCATATCGTCAAAGGTGCCTGAACCTCTCCTAGCTACTCATAGTGAGCCACTCGTGGGGGCCTCTATCCCTCTGGGATTAGATTAGCGCGGAACAAACAGAATTGAGCGGGACAACAGACTGCCACTCAGGCAGATAAGCCCTTTTCCCAGCTGCCCCAAAGTGGGCCACTCGTGGGGCCTCTACCTCTTTGGGTCATGCTTATAAATATAAATCACTCAATCCTGAGGTGGGCCCAGAGTAAGACATAACATAACAAAATAGAATTGGACAAGACTCCAATGGTGTAGACAAGTTAGAATGACAGACCTAAACAAACTCAGAACAGGAAATATCAAGAAGCAGGGATAGAATCATGTCACATGTAGTGCAGTGTAAAGAGTATGCATTAAAACATATGCATTGAAACAGTACAATATATACAACAGTTTAGTCTATAAACAGTATAGCATATAAAAATCTAGACAGTATAATACTTATACACCAAGTCAGGAGTCTGAGTTACTCATCTGAATATATGCTTATCTCCATTCACAGATATCCTCCAGATATGTCCTTAGCCACGTCTATGCATATCCTGGCACTATCCTTCTGATGGCCATCATAATTGATTCAACATCCAAAAGTTCATCATGTTCCTCAGATATGAACATATCCAACCTTTGTTTGGTTGTAGTCAACATTTTACTGGTACTGCAATCATCATTTAACTCTCCAGCTGACTTGGTAGGGCGGTTCCTTTTGTTTCTCTATTCCGAACTCCAACCACGTGAACTTTCAGTGGCATCTTTCTTTTTAGTGAAACGTTTCTGGTGACCCCAGGACGACTGTACATCACTTTCGCTGCAATTACCAACCTGTTTCTGTTGATCCCATTGAGACTGTACACTTTCACTCCAACCGCCAACCTTTGGAGAATTTGCAGTCCAATGTCACAAGCCTCGAATCATGTGTCTTTCTCTAGCCTTGATTCGGGTTTACTAAACGGATTACTAGAAGTCCTACCATCACTACTCTGACCTTGCAACCTTGATTGCTTACTTTGCCTCTTAGGTTGCAAACCTCCCAGTCCGAATCCAAGCAGTAAGCTTGTGGCTCCCTCAGGGTTTCATCGCCCTGACCGGATATCGGAGCAGAATCAGAATCATCTACTGACCTTAAAACAACTTCTCCACTTAAAAATTCATTAGAGCCTCCAACCAAGCTACTAAAAGGTATCACTTCCGCATTTACAACTCCTGTATCTTCAAATCAACAGCATCACAATCAGCTTCGGCATCTCTGATTTTTTTTCCCTTCATCAAGTGCAGCTGCCATGACATGTTCCCTTTTGCTCATCAAACTGAATAACTTGACCCTCGCCTGATATCAATATTTTCCACCATGGACCTAACACTACTTTGGCACCAGGAATACAAAGGCTCCTCTAGAGCAGGTCTACTAAGCAACTTACAAAATCCTAACACAATAGGCACACCCTGTTCTAGCACCATCATCAGCTCCTTACCTGTTAAAACACAACCCAAACTTCCATCCTCTAAATTGCTGATGTTCCCCTCCTGCTCAGATTCCACCTGAATGTTGTTATCTTCCTCTACTCCCATCCACATGGCCCCAAATAAAAACGACAGAAGTAGAAGAAATTCCCATTATCAATTACACTACTCCAAGAATCGCCAAAACCCATTCAACAGATCAATCAACCACTGCACTTCTGTCCCTCCTCCATCTCCATAAACTTGACCTCTGTGACCTGTATATTGATTGGCTGATGCAGCTATCTTAGCTGATGCTGCACTTTTTGGCCCACGTGAGATCCAAGCTCGGCTCCCTGCGAAACACTCGAAACAGAAGATCAGAGGACCACCGGGTTGGCTCCGGCGGTAGCCGCTCCGATGCTTAAGTCAATAAATTGAATTGAAAGACTCGTAATGAAAGCCAAAATAATGAGCATGAAAGTAAAGCGTACCTTTAGGGTTGATTTTATAGGCAATATCTCTCCTAAGTTGATTAGGATTTGGAGCCATGAATATAGGGATTGGATCTCTGGAGATATCAGTTACCTTGTTGAATATGGTAACTTAGTGTGGCAGTTTCCTTGTTGGAGATAGCTTCCTTATTTCCTACTTGGTGCTTACTGAAGCGATGAGTAGGTCTGATCATTGATGTGTTGTATTGCAAGCTTGCATCTATACAAGTTAGTCTTTATGGGAAAACTGTCTTGCTTTGATACTGTGAGCTCGGCCCATGTAGGTTATGCCCTTGACTGACTGAGGATGAGATGTATGACCGAGCATGTACTAAATGGCCGAACACAGATTATAAGGCCGAACATGAACTAAGCGACCGAGCACAAGTTATGTGGCCGAGCCCGAGCTGGGCGACCGAACACCAGTTATATAGCCGAGCCTGAGCTCTATTATGGGTCATGAACCGATCTTGCGGTTGCACGTGTCATGCAGTGGTTGGTGTGTCACATAGTGGTATATCAGTTACTCCCCCCCCAAGCCTTAGTTGGAGCTCGGGGAATAACTAAGGTCTTAAGAGTGCCCGAAAAGTCACGCGTTCTGTCGTCTCGTTTTCCTAGACGTCCGTTGGTACATCATTTATTGCGCAGCCGGTTTTTGGGTTTCTCAAATCATTATTGTTGCGATACTGTCGTGGCGGTTCGCCTGGGTAGCCATTACTCTCCGAATGTATATAAAAGGGGGAAAGAGCCTTGTACGACTCTTTTTACCATCTTCGATTTTGCAAAGCGAGATATACATCCGTCATTGTCGAACCAGCAAGCTACCTTGTGAAGAATCCCATCCATCCGAAGTCCCTTACTTTGATTCAGGTTCGGTTTTAGTGTTTTCGTTCATCTTTTCACTTTCTCTTCTTCTTCTTTTGGTTATTTTGAAATGTCGACTTCTTCGGCATCTTCTGATATTGGTAATGGGTCGGGGAGCCTTCCGGAAGCTCCTTCCTTGTCACAAACCCTAATTAGGGGTAGCACTTCCTCGGGGACTGAATCGGAGGAGACTCACTCTAGTCCCTCAGTTAGAATAGTTGATGCCTTCTCGGAGTCTAGGGATAGAGAGGGTGAGGTCTCAGGTCGGTCTTCCCAGGTAGAGAGTGCTGTAACGTCCTCTTGGTTGGAGGTTATTAGGGAGAAGTATGAGATTCCTCCAAATGTCACCCTTAGGGCCCCTGATGACTTCGACTACCCTTGGGAAGTTCAGGATGGGGAAATTTGTGTTTATACCGCTTGGTTTGAGATGGGGTTACGCCTTCCTTTCCCTAGACTGCTTAGGGATTTTTTCTGTTGGTTCAATCTCTGCCCGGCCGATCTGCTTTTGAACAGTTGGAGGCACCTGTTAGGGTTTATGGCCCTAGGTCGTCTGAATGGTGTTGAGGTCTCCTTAGACTTGATCCGTAGTAAAATGGATCTTAAATATAGGAAGGCGGAGGGCCTCTACTACATGTCGTTTGACAAGGGCTTCCGGCCTTTGACTTTCGTGCCGTCCTCCAATAAATTTTGGAAGGATCGGTTCTTTTTTGTTGGTGGAAAATGGGAGGTGACCGACCCTGAGGACCAGTTCTCCACGTTCCCCCGGAGCACGGGGTTTATGGGTGAGACACCCTTTTCTTCTGTAATTTTGCTTTGTGCCTGTCCTTTGTGTATCTGACTGACCTTTGTTCAAAACTCTTTTATGTAGCCAAGAGCGTCAAGAAGAGGCCGCAATTTACCCCTGTTTTGAAAGATCAATACAAGAGACTCCTCCAGACTTCAAACCGGGATTACCGAGCCATCCTTCATTCAGGCCCTACAATGCCTCCCAAGGATAAGGGTGTTGTTGACGACGTCCTCAAATCCCTCGCTGGCAAATGGGGGTCGTCAAAGAAGAAGAGGGTGGCTAGCCAGCCCCCTCCTACTGCGTCTTCCTCGAAGAAGACGAGGACGACCGACCCTTCCCCGTCTGTGCCTCCCAAGAAGGGGGCAGTCTCCTCTGCTTCTCCCTCTTCCCGACCTCCTCTGAGGGGAGTTGTGATCAGGGAGCCCTCCTCTGCCCCTCAAAAGGGGGTGGTGATCGGGGAACCCTCTTCTGCCCCTCAGAGGGGTACGGCGGTTCTTCGGCCTGTCCCCTCTTCGGCCCAAAAATCTCAACAGAGGGGTAAGGCGAAGGTGGGTACCGACATGCCTGATGGATACAAGGCCGTCCATCAGGCCATTGAAGATTTCTGGGCTGAGGCCCCTTGTACTGACATCCCTTCCTGCAGCACCAGGAAGGGTACTGAGAAGACTGTGGCCGGTGCCATGAGGGCTCATCTGAAGGTAACGACCGACCTTTCTGCTTTTTGTGCTCTTCTTCCTTTTCCTCTTTACTGATACGTCTTCTTATTTTTGCAGACCCTCCATAGCTTGGCTGCTTTAATGGAGGCCACGGTGGATCTCCAGGCTGTGGAGAGGTTGGAGGAGGAGCTGGATGAAGCCAGGCTTCAGCTCGGTACGGCTCAATCTCAAGCCACCACAGCCGAGGACGAGCTGAAGGAGGCGAGGAATTGTTTCTCAATTATGGAATCCGAAAGGGATTCTATTAAACTTGAGAGGGATTCTTTGCGATCTGAACGAGACTCCCTTCTTCAGGACCTGACCAAACTGAAGGAGGAGAACAGTGCTCTTCAGTCTTCACTTGTTCAGAAGGTTGATGAGGCCAAGGTTGAGACCGAGGCCAGGTTGAAGACCGAGCTTCAGAAGATGGGTGATACCATTGCGCAGCTCGGTTACGACAACTTCAAGTCCAAGCTTCTTGCCAAGTACCCGGATATTGACCTGTCTGGGATTGACGACGATGACGAGGACGAGGATGGTGATCAGGACGATGGATCTGCAAGCCCCTTAGTTTAGGGAAAACTTTTGTAGTCCTGTTTCATCCTTTTGTAACCGAGCTCAAATATTAATGAAAATATCCTCTCTTCAGTTTTTGTCTCTATCTTTCTTTGATTGTTGGCAATCTTTGAGTTCTGTTCTAAATATGTATCAATGTTTTGTTGTGTATGAACGGACTTCGGCCTGTGATGCTTGTATTATGACACAAGTAAACCTGCTCGGAACCCAGAGTATTGTTTTTACCGACCATGGGTTGTCTCCAGAACTAACTTATGGCAATCCTGAAGCAATGTGTAGTAATAACCATCTTGTGCCGAACTCTTGGTATTGGAGGGGTTTTTGAATCATGGATTTTCTTTAAGAAAGATGACTTGAATAATAATTAATCAATCTGACCTCTGATTAACAGTCGTAGAAACTGGTACAAGACAGTTACTCTGATCTTTTAGAGCAGGAACCTGAGCTTGATTGCCGAACTGAGCGACTTGGATTTGTAAGGATTTTTTGATGGTCAGTGTGACTGAGCACTTAGAGTTTTCCTCGCCTGTTTATAACTGCCGGCACCTAGTTTCGTGTTCTTGCAACAGAACATCATCAAGATAGATCAGACTTAGGGATTTTGTTTTTTAAGATGGAACAGACCTGAGGTCTGTGCATTGAAACGTACCAGACCTGAAGTCTGTACATTAAGATGGGCCAGACCTGAAGTCTGTACATTGAAATGGACCAGACCTGAAGTCTGTACATTGAAATGGACCAGACCTGAGCCTGTGCATTAAGATGGACCAGACCTGAGAGGTCTGTACATTGAGACGGACCAGACTTATAGTCTGTGCATTCGAGATGGACCAGACCTGAGAGGTCTGTACATTGAGACGGACCAGACTCATGGTCTGTGCATTTGAGATGGACCAGACCTGAGAGGTCTGTACATTGAGACGGACCAGACTCATGGTCTGTGCATTTGAGATGGACCAGACCTGAGAGGTCTGTGCATTGAGATGGACCAGACCTGAGAGGTCTGTACATTGAGACGGACCAGACTTATAGTCTGTGCATTCGAGATGGACCAGACCTGAGAGGTCTGTACATTGAGACGGACCAGACTCATGGTCTGTGCATTTGAGATGGACCAGACCTGAGAGGTCTGTGCATTGAGATGGACCAGACTCATGGTCTGTGCATTTGAGATGGACCAGACTCATGGTCTGTGCATTTGAGATGGACCAGACCTGAGAGGTCTGTACATTGAGACGGACCAGACTTGAAGTCTGTACATTGAGACGGACCAGACTCATGGTCTGTGCATTTGAGATGGACCAGACCTGAGAGGTCTGTACATTGAGACGGACCAGACTCATGGTCTGTGCATTTGAGATGGACCAGACTCATGGTCTGTGCATTTGAGATGGACCAGACCTGAGAGGTCTGTACATTGAGACGTTTCACGAAAGATGTTGAAAATAAAAAGAAAGTACTTTATTGATAATATTTTCGCAAATGTTCCATGTTCCAAGGCCTGGGAACAGGTTTCCCATTCATGCTTTCCAACCAATAAGTGGTCGGTCTAACTGTTTTGATAATTCTGTAGGGACCTTCCCAGTTTGGTGATAACTTCCCCATGGTAGGGTCCTTGGTGTTCTGGAAAACCCTTCTTAGGACGAGGTCCCCAACTTGGAAATTGGTAGGTTTGAGGCCAATTTTTGAGCGGTTAACCATCCTGCGCTGATATGTTTCCATTCTGATTACGGCCTGCTCTCTTCTTTCTTCGAGCAAATCCAAATTTTCTGCTAGCTGTTGGTCATTGGTCTCTTCGTTGAAAGCCTCAGCCCTTAAGGTCGGCATGCCGACCTCAACAGGGATTACTGCCTCAGTTCCGTAGGCTAGGGAGAAGGGAGTTTCCGATGTTGGAGTTCTCCTGGTCGTCCGGTAGGCCCAGAGTGCCCCAGGGAGTTCCTCGACCCATCCCCCTTTAGCTTCCTCTAATCTTTTCTTGAGAGCGTCGAGGATAGTTCGGTTGGTGACCTCGGCCTGCCCGTTGGCCTGAGGGTGACCAGGGGAGGAGAAGTGTTGTTTGATGTTTAGGTCCTGGCAGAATTTCTTGAATATTTTCCCAGTGAACTGCGTGCCATTATCTGAGACGATCACATGAGGTATGCCGAACCTGCAGACTATATTTTTCCAAGTAAAACTCTTTATCTCTTTTTCAGTGATGCGAGTCAGTGGTTCTGCTTCGGCCCATTTTGAAAAGTAGTCAACAGCCACCAGTAGGTATCTCCTGTTCGGCTTGGCTTTAGGTAATGGTCCTATGATGTCCATTCCCCACTGTGCAAAGGGCCATGGGCTAGTAATGGGGATGAGCTCATGTTGCGGCTGATGCTGATAAGGGGCGAACCTCTGGCATTTGTCACACTTTCGAGTATATTCCTTTGCTTCCTTCAGCATCCCAGGCCAGTAGTAGCCTTGGGTTAGAGCTCGGTGGGCTATGGTTCTCCCCCCATTGTGATTTCCACAGATTCCTTCATGGATTTCTGCCAAGACATATTGAGACTCTTCAGGTGCTAGGCATTTTAACAATGGCTGAGTGTAAGACCTTCGGTAGAGTTTTCCGTTAAGGACAAGATACCGAGCTGCTCTGATGCGGATTCTTTTTGCCTTATTTCTGTCCTCTGGGAGGAGTCCCTCCTCCAGGTACTGGAGTATAGGAGTCATCCAGTTCTGAGGCTGTTCCGCGATTTGGGCGACCTGGATCTCCTCGGTGCTAGGCCTTGGCTGGTGAGAGAACTTTATCGTTGACTCCACCCCCGTTTTCATGTGAGATGCCATGTTTGCTAAGGCATCGGCTCGGCTGTTCTGTCCTCTCTCTATTTTTTGGATTGAGAATGCTCGGAAGGAATGTTTTAGCAAGTTGACTAGTTCCGAATATCGGAGCATTCTTTCATCCTTGATGGCGTATTCTCCTTGAACCTGGCTAACCACCAGTTGGGAGTCAGAAAATACCTCGAGGTTCTGTACCTCGCACTCCTGAGCTAGCTTCATTCCTAAGATAAGGGCCTCATATTCCGCTTCGTTGTTGGAGGCTCTGAACCCCAAGCTAATTGCCCTTTCGGTTGTAAGTCCATCAGGAGAGTGTAGTACTAGCCCTGCTCCGGCACCTCGGTCAGTTGATGATCCATCAGCATACAACTTCCAAGTCCCCACCTCGTCTGAGACTTGAGCTTTGCCTAGCAGCGCGGGAGTGAATTCTGCGACGAAGTCTGCCAAGGCTTGCCCTTTAATTGAGACTCGTGGAATGTAGGACAAATCGAACTCCCCCAGTTCCACTGACCACTTGACCAACCGTCCTGATACTTCTGGTTTTCTTAGGACTGCTTTCAGTGGGTAGGCAGTCGGAATTTCTATGGGATGTGCTTGGAAGTATGGTCTCAGCTTCCGTGCAGAAACTATGAGAGCAAGGGCTAGCTTCTCAATTTCGGGGTACCTCTTTTCTGTGTCTAGTAATGCCTTGCTGACATAGAAGATGGGCCTCTGCACGCTCCTGTCTTGCCTAACCAGTACCGAACTGACAGCGTTCTCAGAGACTGCGAGATAGAGAAGCAGCCTTTCTCCTTGGATTGGTTTTGATAAGAGCTCGGGCGAAGCCAAGTATCTTTTGAGTTCCTGAAAGGATTTTTCACACTCGTCAGTCCATTGCAAAGATTTGTTACCTTTCAGAGCCTTGAAGAAGGGTAGACACCGATCCGTGGATTTGGAAATGAATCTGCTGAGAGCTGCTATCCGGCCGTTCAGAGCTTGAATGTCCTTTCGGGCCTTTGGGGATTTCAGTCCGATCAGAGCCCCGATCTAAGTCGGGTTTGCTTCTATACCTCTTTGAGAGACTATGTACCCAAGGAACTTCCCTTTTGTTACACCAAAGGTGCACTTTGAGGGATTGAGCTTCATTTTATATTGTCTGAGGATGTCGAAGGTTTGTGCTAGGTGTTGGAGATGACTGCTCTTCCTTAGGCTCTTGACCAGCATATCGTCGATATAAACTTCCATAGTGCTGCCGATCAAGGAGCCGAACATCTTATTAACAAGACGTTGGTAGGTAGCTCCAGCATTCTTTAGTCCGAACGGCATCACTTTGTAGCAATAGAGACCTCGTTCGGTGATGAATGAAGTCTTCTCTTGATCGGGAGGATGCATCTGTATTTGATTGTACCCAGAATAAGCATCCATGAAGCTCATGAGCTCGTGCCCTGCAGTTGCGTCGACTAACTGATCTATTCGTGGGAGAGGGAAGCTATCCTTTGGGCATGCTTTGTTGAGATCTGTGTAGTCGACACAGACTCTCCATTTACCATTCTTCTTCTTGACCAGAACAGTGTTGGCCAACCAATCAGGATAAGATACCTCTCGTATCATGTTGGCGTTGAGCAACCTTTGAACCTCGTCGTTGATGACCTGATGCCGTTCTGGAGCGAGAGGCCTTCTCTTTTGTCTCACTGGTGGATGGTCTGGATCCACCATTAGTCTGTGCGTGATTAGGTCGGGATCTATCCCTTCCATGTCGCTTGTCTCCCAGGCAAATACGGAGAGGTTTTTCTTTAAAAACTTGACCAGCTCATCCTGCTCGGTATGTGTCAGGTCGGGACCTATCTGCAGGTAACGTCCCTGATCCTCTGAGCTGACCAGGATTTTAATAGGCTCCCCTATAGGCTTGGCTCTACTATCCCTTCCTCTGGGGCTCAATGGTTCTTCAATTTTGGAGGGACAGTCTTCTGCCTCGTGACAGCAAGGGTAGATCGCATCCTTGCACACACGGGCGTGCAGTAATTGCTATTTGGGGGCCTTAGCTTTGAGTGCGAGGGCGTGGCACTCTCGGGAGGTCGGTTGGCATCCTCTGATGGAGTAGACTGTCTGACTGTGAACGTATTTTAAGCATTGGTGGAGGGTTGAGGTGACCGCTCCCATCTCATGTAGCCAGGGCCTTCCAACTATGACGTTGTAGGGAGATTTGGCTTTTATGACCATGTACTCGGCTATCGTGGTCTTCTGTCCGTCCCCTTCACCCGCAGTGGTGGCCAGATCGACCCTTCCTAGTGGAGTGTTAGTGTTTCCATCAAAGCCCGTCATGATTATGCTCGTGGGCTTAATGTTATTGGGGTCGAGCTTCATATGCTTGAAAGGGTCGTAGAACAGTACATTGGTCGAACAGCCAGTGTCGACGAGAACTCTCCGGATATCGAAGTTGGCGATCTTAAGGGAGATCACCAGGGCGTCGCTGTGAGGACAATGTACTCCCCTAAGGTCGTGATCCGTGAATTGGATTTCCGGCAAGGGCTTTAACCTTTTTTCCACGTTAGCGACCTGCATGATGTTGGGAGCAGACCTGGCCTCCCGAGCGTATCGTTTTCTTGACCTGTTAGAGGTTCCTGTTGCAGGGGAATCTGCGTGTAGGACATAGATCACCTGATTGTTCTGTGGGGGTTCGTTCCTGCCTCCTTTCTGCTCCTGCCTCTGGTCGGTTTTTCTCTGCTAGGGTCGTTCGTCACGGGGGTTCTGTCCTCCGTCCTGCTTGACGAACTCCTGCAGCCTTCCTCTCCTTATTAGCTGCTCAATTTCATGCTTGAGAGCTTTGCAGGTATTGGTGGTGTGCCCTCGATCTTTGTGAAAGTCACAATATTTGGTCTGATCTCGATAGCTGGGGTCTCCTTTCAAAGGCTCCGGCCATCTCATATTTTCTCGAGATCTTACTTGCTTCAGTATGTTGTACGGAGAGGCGTTTAGAGGAGTGAAATGGTTGAATTCCCTTAGTCCAGAATTGAAGGAGGTTCTGGGGGCCCCCCTTTTTTCTGGGCTCCTGACTCTCTTCCTGGCCGAGCTGGTGTCCTTCTTTTGACTATCTTTCTTGTGATCGTCTTTCTGAGCTTGTTCTTTGACCTTTCTAGAGGTGTCCCTGGCCTCCTCCAGGTTGATGTACTTCCTTGCACGGTCCATGAGTGCTGCCATGTCCGCAGGGGGACTTTTGGTCAGGGAGTCTCTAAACCCTCCTTGAGCAAGTCCAGCGGCTAGAGCAGCCACTAGGAAACCGGGGCTGCAATCTGTTACCTCAGTGAGCTCGGCGTTAAAGCGTGCTATATACCCCCTGAGCGATTCTTCCCTCGTTTGCTTTATGTTCAGAAGGAATTCCGGACCCTTTCTTAGCCTCCTGCTAGTCATGAATCTGTCCAAGAACCTTCTGCCGAGCTCATAAAAGCCAGATACTGAGTTCGGCGGGAGGTGGTGGAACCACTTTAGGGCGGTACCATTGAGGCTGGTTACGAACGTTCTGCATAAGAAGGCATCAGAAGCGCCGTGCAAAGCCATGGTGTGCTGGTAGTGGGAGAGGTGGTCCTCCGGGTCCCCAGTCCCATCATAAGGGGTGAATTTAGGGACGATAAATTTCTTGGGTCTTTCTTCGGCCATGACAGCATTGGTGAACGGGGTGGCCGACCTCCCGAGCAATCTGGCCAGCTCGTCCTGTTCTGGATACTGGGCACCCCTTATGATAGCAGTACGGTCTATTGATTCAGCAACTTCCTCGGCTCTTACTGACCCTCTTGGTAGAACAGGTTGCTGCGAGGCAGGTCTCACGGCCTCAGGGCCTATATGGGTAGGCTGATCTTGGCCCGCTACTGGGGGGTTGTTCTGATTCTCTGGTACTGGTGGTACAGGAACTACTCGAGGAGGTGATCCTTGTGGAACGTAGTTTACTCCCGAGGCCCCCGGGACGGGGGGTCGGGTAGTACTTCGATAATGGACCTCCGGGACAAAGGCGGGAATCCCTCGACCGGCTGCCGACGACGGCTGGGGGTCTATATGAACACCGGCGGCCGCAGGAGGCTGCTGCTGTTGAGTGACAACGGGTGGATTTTGAGGATTGGTTTCATGGTTCTGGGTGAACATTGCCAGGGTCCTGGTCATGGTTACAAGCTGTTCCCGTAGCAACTGGTTCTGCCGCCTAGTTTCGATTAGTTCTTCCTGTACAGGGTTATTCACTCGCCCTCTTCCTCGTCCAGCAGTTGGTTGAGGATGAGGGTTTTGAGTGTTATTCCTGGGTCGCAAGTTGGGAGCCATAATCCCTCTGATAGACGAAAGATGAGCTTAGATTGAGTAGAGCACTTGGTGATTGTCGTTTTCCCACAGACGGCGCCAAACTGATGCTGCACTTTTTGGCCCACGTGAGATCCAAGCTCGGCTCCCTGCGAAACACTCGAAACAGAAGATCAGAGGACCACCGGGTTGGCTCCGGCGGTAGCCACTCCGATGCTTAAGTCAATAAATTGAATTGAAAGACTCGTAATGAAAGCCAAAATAATGAGCATGAAAGTAAAGCGTACCTTTAGGGTTGATTTTATAGGCAATATCTCTCCTAAGTTGATTAGGATTTGGAGCCATGAATATAGGGATTGGATCTCTGGAGATATCAGTTACCTTGTTGAATATGGTAACTTAGTGTGGCAGTTTCCTTGTTGGAGATAGCTTCCTTATTTCCTACTTGGTGCTTACTGAAGCGATGAGTAGGTCTGATCATTGATGTGTTGTATTGCAAGCTTGCATCTATACAAGTTAGTCTTTATGGGAAAACTGTCTTGCTTTGATACTGTGAGCTCGGCCCATGTAGGTTATGCCCTTGACTGACTGAGGATGAGATGTATGACCGAGCATGTACTAAATGGCCGAACACGGATTATAAGGCCGAACATGAACTAAGCGACCGAGCACAAGTTATGTGGCCGAGCCCGAGCTGGGCGACCGAACACCAGTTATATGGCCGAGCCTGAGCTCTATTATGGGTCATGAACCGATCTTGCGGTTGCACGTGTCATGCAGTGGTTGGTGTGTCACATAGTGGTATATCATTAGCAAAACAACCCTCAATGAAGCAAACATGGAACAAGAGGCGTAGGGCTAATGTTCTACATGGTCAAGCGTGGTTCACCTGAACAAGCCACGCTTCTAATGAATTGATTGGTTATCACCGTATCAAATTGAACACGAGAGTCGCCCTACCAATTATTAAGAACAATATCTGTGAACAGCCCTTGTTCTCAATTGAAAAAGGCAGAAATAGAGGAGCCCCACAAAACTGTAACATCCACACACACAATTCTGAGCTGCATTAGAATCCACCACCTGAACAAGAGACCCAAGAACCATTCACTCTTCTTCCCCTAACAGTAGTCACGCAACCCCCTAGCACTTCCCTGAACCGCTACACACACCACTACACACACACACACACACACACATATATATATATATATATATATATATATGTCTCTGCACCGCTACCTACACACATATATATGCACATATATTGATCTACTACAGCATCAATCTCTCCCTCTCTCTCTGCCTTCTTACCACAATTGGATGCATCGTCCCTATTCACCGAAGCCCTATCCAACTCGGTGGTCATCATCTGCTGTTGCGTTGAGGGTTGGGTTTTTTTTTTTTTTTTCTATATCTCCCAACGATGGGCTAATCTTCCTTATGCTCTCTTAATGCAGAACACTGGAGAGGCGAGTGACAAAATCCAAGACGTAATCGAGGCATTGGATCAAGATTCGGATCAGAAATACTTGTTGCTTGGTCTTCAGCTTGTGGTTGCTTTCTCTCCCCCAATTTTTCTACGGACAGGGATGTATATAGAGCTGCACCGCCTGGAATTTTCCTGCTCTAAAAGCTTCAAGCTTCTTGTTTTTCTTTATATATATATATATATATATATATATACATCCATCATCTGCTTTGTTAGAGAATTCTGGAATTCTCTTTTCCCTTCCAACAGCTCCTCCGCACCGCCTTTCTCTTTTCTTTTCTTTCTTTTCTTTCGCCTGATTCAGCTTCTTCAAGAAGCTTCTCAAAAGATCTACACACACACATATATATATATACACATCTATTTGGCACCTATTACGGCTGAGCCCCATGGCTTCTAGAAGCTGCCCAAATTTAATTATATTTCTCTGGGAGGCTACCTAATAGCTTTATATATTTTTACCTTGCTGCATAAAAGTATTTATATTTTAATTCACACTTATCTACAAGTATTTTTCTAGCACTTATTTCCATAATTGATATCAATATATGAAGTATCGGCAAATTTGGCATAAACTCAGGCTCGGTATCATTCGTACTTATTTTTCTGATATTGAGTGCCTTAGTCATCTCCACATAATTTTCATAATTATTTCACTATATCGGTTTAATATTTTATTCTATAAAATATTAAATTATAACATGCCGATAAAACTGAGAATTTATTTTGCCAACATTGGGTCCCTGTTAATGCCTTATATTTTATTCATACTATTTGCATAATTAATTTTCTATATCGGTCCCATTTATCCATTTCGGCACTCGATTGACCGAGTCGTCTATTTTCCGAGCATGCACCATTTTTTTAGTGGTCTAGATTAATTTCATATTTTCTAATAATTAATCCAATCATGGCTCACTATATTTTGAGCTATTTCGAATAATTATCGTCACGTAATATATTTTTATTAGGTCGGGGTATAGTCTGGGTCTTGTCAGATTTTTGGGGTATTACATATATGGGATTAAATATATATATATATATATATATATATATATATGGGTCTGTGATGTGTGTGGTGTGTTTTTATAGCATGGGAAACAGGTGGAAGGAAGTAAAGAAAAGAAAGAGGACAGGTGGAGGGAAAAAAAAGAGAAAGAAAAGGAAAACAGAAAATGGGGCATGTGGCAACATCCACCGACCCCAAGGTCGGTTAAAGAAAACAATAAGGGGAGAGAAATCGAGAGAGAGAGAGAGAGAGAGAAGCTGAGGCGTAGAGGAAGAGTAGCAAAGGAGAAGAAGAAAAGAAACGAAGAGGAAAATTTTGGAAAAAAAAAATGAAAAACGGAAACAGGAAACAACTTAGTTCCTATTGCTCCAATTTTTACTTTAGATTGTTGTAGATTAAATACTAAACCATTAGAAATCAAAATCTTTAAGGAAAATTGAAAAAAAAAAAAAAGGGTCTATAACTCGGCCAAATGTTGTGAAACTTTATGTAAAACCAAACTTGGTTTTGAGGTTAGCAACGAGTAGGAAATTATGTCAGGATCTCAAAACAACTTGAATTATGAAAAATGGTCAAAAAATGACCATTTTATGGCCAAAAAACCTAAACTGGTGTATCACCGAAAAACTCAAGTGAAGGTCGAAAACTATACTGTTTGAAGTCCACAATTATCCTAAATGAGTCCTTGAGGTTCCAGAATTAATTTGATATGGAAATCTACAAAAACGGATGTCAAAACATGGAGAAAAAGTGAGAAAATAATCTGAAGTTCCGGCACTGGTGCCGGAGAAGACGCCAGAACAGTGGCCAGAGAATCGTAGGGGGAAGACGGGTCAGTTAGGTCAGACTTGGGCCGGGTTGGGTCAGAACCCGACTGAACACAAAACTGGTTAATAAAACTGTGTCGTTTAGGGTATGATTTAAGTTGGAAATCAGGATGTTTGGGTGCAAGGCTAATAAATTAGAAATCTGAATATATGGATAACCTAAACCTTGAATAAGAGGAATAGCATGCATATGCTATTCCGGTTCACTCGGGTGGCTTGAACCGGCTGGTTCAGAGGCCAATTGGACCGGCCCAGGGTTTTAAATAGTGAACCCACCGGTTTAGTGTTTAAATTAAAAATAAATAAACCAGAACTTTACCAAATTACAGTTTGACCCCAATACTATGAATAATTTTGTTCTGGCCCAAGATTTGAGAATTTAATTCAAATAAACCGCTAAAAAAAATAATTAAATTATTTTATAAATAGGATAAAACAACTATTTTACCCTTGGGCCATAAATTGAGCAAATAAAGTCCAAATTGAGATCCGGAAGAGGCTAACTTAACATTTTTGGACATTCTAGACCCAATGGCCGGATCCATTTTAGGAAATTAAGTCCCAAAAATTTAGACACATAAAACGTAAAATTACCATTATACCCTTAATAATACCCAGAGCCAATTAAATACAAAAGATAGTCTATCTTGACTATTTTGGGCATTCTGGACTCGACGGTAGAGTTCGTTTTAGCAAACGATGTACCAAAAAATATGAAACATAAAGACTAAAATTATGAAAATGCCCCAAGACTTAATTTAAGACATAAATGAGCCAAAAATTAATTAAAATAAATATTTTTAAAACTAATGATAATATTATTAAAGAAAATAAAGTCAATAATTAATTAGAAAATGATAAAATAAATCCTTAGAAATTAATAAAGTTATCAAAAGTAGAAAACAAATAAAATGAGTACCAATTTAATGTGAAATTCATGATTATAGGATCTTCTAAAGGGAAAGGTACCTTGACTTTTCAAGGAATAGTGGAAGGTAAGTAATATCCAACCTCTACATGTAGTACACTCAGCCATGTCATAACTCTTTCTATATGCACTTGTACTCATAGTTATTTATTATCGTATCAAATTCTCTATTATTCCACTTATGTGATATTTGTCTATCAGTGGAATAGCTTAGCGATTATGTTGTATCTTGTTCATGAGTTCCTATATTTATTGATGATGTTGTATCTTGATCATGAGTTCCTGTACATTTGTGCAAAGGACTATTTTGTACACTTGTACATAGGGCCAAGAAGGGCCAGATGTTGTTGTTTTCGGTAACCCGGTAACATAGTTGTAAAAAGCTATAGTTATATTATGTTACCTTGAACCAGTTATGATCCACATTCTCTTCCGTGATCATTTTTTGACAGCTTTTATTGAGTACTTACTTTGATCATGTTTTTGATAGCTTTTGACTGTAGCATATGATGTTGTCTTTCAGACTAGATGTTCTTTGATTATCATCTGTCTTCCTGATCATTTGATATTCATTGTTGAGCTATGATTGTTGCTCCAACAAAGTAGGTATTATTTTATTCATTCTATATCCTTGTTACTTGGAATTATTCAATTCTATCCAGATTTTGTACACATGATAGAGTAGGGGACTCACTTACTGAGCTTAGTTTATGTAACACCCCAACCCTGTATAATTAATGATTAATTATCTAATTATTAATTAGTATCGACTTATAGAACAGTTAAGGGAATTAATCATAATCCCGACGATCATGATAGACCGATAAAATAATTAAATATGTCTGGAGAAAAGGGTATAATACCCGAACCCAAATTACTGATTTATTGGGTGAAGTAATGTCGTTTTAACACTAACGGAACTCGAATTAGCTAACCCAAAAAATTTTGAATAAATAATAAATGACGCGGACCCCTGACACTGAAGATAACTGAAATATGAAACTCCCGGAACAAACCGCATCGAAAAAGGTGCTACGGAATGAAAGTTATGAAGGAAATATTGAAACTGAATTACTGCGCAATCAAACGTGGCCTTAACCAAAAATGTGGAAAAAATGGCCAAATGGGAGGCCAAGGGAATTGAACCCTTGACCTTTGAGTGGAAAGAACTCTTATCCAAAAAATTAACCATGTAGGCTGCCAATGTTTTGTGCTTAGTTATACAACTAAAATGTATATATCTCTAAATTGCCCCAAGCTGCCACCCAAATTGGCCAATGGCCAAACATGCAACACATCACCCCTATGCACCCTAGCCCCCATCATCACCTACCTCAACACTTGATGACCTCTCCTCCAACCAAAATACATGCAAATTAATCATGAGGTTAGGAGATGTATTGAACAAGAAAAATCTGATTTGCATTTACAAGTCTCCATATGTGTATTGGAGGATGGAGAAATCAGAAATTGGTGCATGAGATCTGCTAGAGAGGGAGAGGGCTGTTAGAGGGAGAAAGTGAGAACTGCATGTGTATAACATGGTGAGTGTTTGTGTCCCATGGAGCTGCTCTATGAAGGAAGAACAGAACTGAGGTGCACGACTGGGACTGAGGCACACTTGAGGTGCCAAAGGACTGAACTGAGCCATGAGAGGGAGGAATAATGGCCTGAACCAGAGGTAAACACACAAAACTGTCAAATTTTCTGTTCAAAAATTTTAGCACTGTTTCTGATAGTTTGGATCTGTACAAACTGTATATATATATATATATATATATATACTACTGTGAGACCCTAGAACTGTTCTGAATTGATTGGGAGGGTCGGGTAAGTCTTGAAACCCAAAACTGTAACAAACCACCATTAACGACCTTCTTGTAACAGGTTTGATTCGACCTCCATAAAACTGAAATTTGATGGTCTAGAACTGATCTAGACCCTTCTAGGACCCCATAAATACTGACCCGCGACTTGGAAACACATGGAAGGCCCACAAAACCGAACCTATTGTCTCGGCCATTGGAACCCAAACTCGTAAATGAGCTTGTAAATTGAAATCTTTAAATGGGGGATTGAAGCCCCTGTTACGAGGGTTACGACAAGCCAAATCCCATGAGGTTTGGTTGAGAAACGAGGCCACACGACCGAACTGAATCTCCTCACAATAATCGGCTGAACAAAGCTCCATATACGGATTTGAAACTTAAATTCATGCCAAAAGGTTGGAATGACTCCCAGAAATGTTTTGGAATCAAAACATATCGAAAACAGCCCTTGAAAACCCACGAAATTGAAGAAATAGCAAACCTGCAACTAGGGCAACGGATGGGGAAAAGATGGGGAAGATGGAGTCGACTCGGCCAAGTTGACCAAGCCAAGCCGAGCTGACTCGGACACGTGTCAGCCTGTGAGGATGCCACCGAATTATTGAAACTGCGCCGTTTTGGTGTTAAAGGTTTTAAATTAAAACCTGAATCATGCATGTTTGGTAACATGGTTAATAAATTGAAACTGGATTGAGGACTGTCCAAACCGAGGATAAGGGCCAAATTGGGGTTAATTGGATTATGCCATTCCGGTTCTGTGAGGTCCAGTGAACCGGTTGGTTCACCACATGCCCAATCCGGTCTAGGGTTTTGAATTGAAAACCCAATGGTCCACTGTTTGAAATTGAATAACTGAACCAAAACTTTTGTAAATTAGTTTTTGACCCAACAGTTTTGGATATTGTACTGTGGCCCAGATTTTGAAAAAATTGTACATTTAAGCCCCTGGTAAATTAATTAAATAATAAAATAATTATTTTATTAAATGGGTAAAATTATAATTTTACTCCTGGACATTAAATATGTCAAACGGAGTCCAAATAAATTAAATAAATAGTGTATTTTCACTATTTCAAATATTCTAGACTCAATGGTACAGTCCAAATTGGGAAATTATGTACCGAAAAACACAGACCTGTAAGTGACAAATGATTGTACTGCCCCTAAGGGTACCCCGGCCCAAATAAAAATAAAAGACAGTCTATTCTGATTATGTCGGGCATTCTGGACTCAACGGTGAAGTCCGTTTAATGAACTGAAGTCCTGAAAAATACAGACACATAAATTGTAAAATGATTGAATTACCCCTAAAGATACCCAGGCCCAATTAAACATAAAATATGGTCCAAGTTAACTATGTCGGACACTTTAGACCCAATGGTGAGGTCCATTTTATGAACTGAGGTTCCGAACAGTTTGGTTATACAATATGTAAAATTACCAAACTGCCCCTAATGCTATACAAAACCTAAATGAAGTTCGATTGGGATGAAACTGATACCGATGGAAGCCCAGATACTGGTGAGACTATATAGATGATTAAATGACGATTCGGAGTCAGAATCTTACGAAACGTAAAATGACCAAAATACCCCTGAGCACATAAAGTGCAAAGTAGAGGTGGAATAAAGGTCAAATTGATCTGATAAATTATCATAAGGATAATTATGAACACTGAAGGGCTAAATAAGACTCCGGAACAGTTAACGCGTAAAACGAGAAACGACTAATGTGTCCCGATGACCAAACGAAGTCCAAAGGACTTAGAAAATTATATCTAAGATATGTGGACTATTCTGAGGACCACGATAGGGTCCGGGACAAGAATGGACAAATTACCATTTTGCCCCTGAGGCTAAATAAGCACTTAACTGATAGCGATTCAAGTCTAAAAGACTTAGAACTTCATGTATACGATATATGGGATATTCTGAGAACCACAACTGGGTCCGGGGCAAGAATGAAAAAATTACCATTTTGCCCCTATGGTTAAAATAAGAACCTAACTGATACCGATTGGAGTCTAAAAGACGTAGAACTTTATATTTAAGATATAAAGACTATTCTGAGGACCTTGACAGGGCCCGTGGCAAGAGTGATAAAATGACCATTTTGCCCCTAAGGCTGGATAAGTAACTGACTGATAACGATTGAAGTCTAAATGACTTGGGTTATAATCTTGATGACTGCTAAGCCTAAATTAAGAATAAAATAGCCCCGGATGAAACCCAATGAGAGGGCGATAGGCTACTAGGCTATCTTAGGTAATCCTGATAGACACCTAAGATGACGAATAAGACCTGAATGGATAAATTCTGATCTGTTTGTGATTGATGATGATTGTTCAGGATATACATGGTGATGCCTGATGTACTTGGAGGTTATCAGATTGTTTATGCAAGGAGATAACCATAACAGTTGTGAGTAACCCTGACTCTTGAATTGGTGTATAAGTACACTGTCTAGTTACTGTATTTTAAAATACTGTACTGTACTGTTTTATCTGATACATTGATTTCATGCTCTTACCCAAATGCATGATCTTTACTCTGTCTGACTTCTCTGTTCTGTACTAAAATCACTGTTTTAACCTGGTTCTGAATGAACAACTGACTCCTAGGTACCACCTTAGTCTTGAGCACTATATGAGCATACTGCACTGTTTAATTTGTGCATACTGTACTGTTTATTCTGTTATACTGTTATGCTCTGCTCATTACTGATTTGTTCTGTTACTCTGATGTTTTAACTGATCTGTTCTGTTACCCTGATGTTTTAACTGTACTTCCGTTTTGAATACTGTTTCAACTGAACGTACTTAACTGTCTTCTCCGAAATGCCTGTTTCATCCATATGCTTTATAAACAACAATGGTTTGAAACCCATGACAGGGAACCTGTGTTACTCATTGGGCTTTTCGAAGCTCACCCCATTCCCAAACTTTTTTCAGGAATGATATCTATTGGATCTGATGGCACTGATCTGTGGAGACTAGATTATTGAGGATTGAATCTGTTAAACAAGGTGAGTGATGTACTACGACTGACTTGACTGATATGTACTAGATATAGACATGGCTCATGGATTTAAACGGTACTCTAGAGATTATAGTTCTGCTCTGTTGTTATATGCCTGATTATAGAATAGATATGCTCTGAGGTTAGAATCATTAGCCGTTCGGATTTTAGACTTGCTCTGTGGTACATACCCTTACGGTGGATACATAAGTTGCATTCCCTAGATAAAAAGTTTGAAATTCCACTGCATCTGACCGTACAGTCGGAGTGCAATTCATTGAAAAGTTCAAAATTTGCCTTCGGTTGGTCGCGTGACGGCTGATTGGCATCACGTCCTCGACATCCGCATAGGGTGGGGTTCGAGATGTGACAGTTTAGCTCACTCTAAACTTACACGTTTGATTTCAGGGACTAGGCACAGAGGACAAACCATAGGAGGCTGTGACTATAGGTTGGGCATTTTTGATAAGTAATGGTAATAGTAGTACAGTCTTGTAGCACTCTCGTGTATTCACGTCCTGGGGACGAGATGATGTATTAGAAATTTTACAGGCTGTATTTTGTATTTGCAGAATGATACGTAAATGTAACCCTTTTTCTTTATTGTTTTTCGCTATGTTTATATATGATAATGTATGTGGTTACATATTAGCTACACTGATGATAGTGTAACAGGGTGATCAGGTCTAGTTCGGCGAAAGGGTCGGGTCAGATGGTTGCGGTCCGCTAATTCGTAGAGGGTGGTTTGTGGGTCGTGACAATAAGGACATAATAAAATAGGTTCGTGTAATGGCATCTATAGAAACACACTTTAAATCATATGATTATCCATGGATTCATAAATCTATTTATCAAACATACTTGTAAAATGTACTTTAATTTCATCAATAGAGAACATAACATAATGCTTTGCTTGTTAAAACACAGAATAACATATTTGACAATATTGCATTTAATTCACCATTTCAGGGAACCAGATTAATCACTTTGTGCTCTTAAAGCACTCCTCAATTCTCTTTCTTTCCTAAAGAATCCCACATACATATATTTCATATTAGATCCATATTCGAGCGTAATTTAACATTATTTAATTACGCTTGTCCCATTAAGCCATACTTTAATCCACACTTTATCATCCTTTGAAGTGGATTCACATATAGAAATCAAGAATATTGAAAGTAATAAGATCTAGGATATTATAATATATATATATATATATTATCACAACCCGAAACCCACCCTCTGTAGATCTCATATCGTGGGGCCGAGCCAATGGCCGTCCCTACTTTTTCATTCTTTATATCAACGTCAACAATATACAATGTAAACTTAAACAGTAAATTAAAGAAAGTCTTACTATGAAATATTGTTTAACAACAGTAAAATGTAAATTGATATAATACTTAAACATAATGCCACTCTTAGGTGATGAGTGCATGGGAGAAACTATATCACTTCTATCATACTCCTCAACTGTCCCCCTATGCTTCTAGACTCCTACTGTGGTCCTGCACATTCTCACCTGAAAATAAGTAAGGGGGTGAGCTAACAAAGCTCAGTAAGTAAAATCCCATCTCCGACACGAGTTAGGGTTAACATAGAAAAATATGAACTCATAGAGTGAACATGATAGCCAATCATGAAATCAGTTGCAGTGAAGGTCAATAATGGTAAAATGCCACAATGGCCAATGAATAATAAGTCACAATAATCAAGCATGAGTAATAGTATAGCATGAGCATGAAAAAGCTCAATAACATCAGTTAAAATAAGAATACTGCCACAATAAATCGGTCACAATCAAGTAAAATCAATGAATGAGCTGTCAACATAGAATTATTCATAGGGAATGGCAACATCCTATGAATTCAATAAACGTAAGATATCAATCAATCATAAATGATGCATTTACTCTATTCAGGGTTTGGCAAACCCTCAATCTTTTAGGGCCTGACATACCTCCCTTAACCTCAATGCATATAACATGCCCTCATAACTCAATACGTAAAATGCCATCATTACCATATGTTAGTTCACGGACTCGACCCGTAGGTCTTGTCAACTCAGATAGCATCAGATGGATATTGTGATTGAGCACAAATCTGGCATTCATAATAAATCATGATTCTTTTGTGATTCCATAAGAAGTTTATAGAAATGGAATATCATGCAATGGACATATAACAGTAGGCCTTTCAAGGCACAGTACAACATAACAATCATGATGAAACAGTCAATAAATATCCATAAGATAGGAAAATATCAATTATGGAACAATAAAAGTTGGTATGTATGAGTGTAAAGATCTAAAAAATCAAGATAAATTTTTCATTTTTGTTGGTAGGACACTATTCATGCACTATTTGCCAGTAGGGCATTATACATGCATCATTTAGACATAAGTAATGTTTAGAAGTATAATTTAAGTATTCCATAGAATAGAAATATGCTTAGAACGTTAAAATACATCTCATGTGAGAATTTGAACCTAATCAGAGATAGTTTGAAAAGTAGACCAAAAAGGGCATCCCGGGTGTCCCAGGTGGACCCGGTCGCACCCGCCAACATGCGAAAATAGAGTTTTTGGAAAAATATCATTTAAAATAATTTTAAGAACTTTGGTTAAAGTAGAATATCGAATTGAAGCATTTCGGGACGGGTTATAGTGTAACAGGGTCCCGTGGCTCATTAAGGGCAAAATGGTCTTTTCATCCCCTTGACCCCTTTAGTATAAATATGAACCTTAGGGTCTAAAATCTTCAGAAAGTGCTAGAGAATTTACAGCAGCTCGTTCTTGGAATTGGTCTGAGAATATGCAGCAAGTCGTGCTTGGAGAGAAAAGGTGAGAAAAACCTAGGTTTTCCAACTTTTCACCTTCCAAAACTCATCTCTAGGCTTAGAATTTCACAAGGATTCCTTCTAAGAAGTTGTTCCTCACGTCAAGGGTTACATTCTTACCGATTGGTTTGGCTGTACAGCGAGCATAACTCTCTAGGTATGATATTTTGCTAAGTAAAGAATATAGTTAAGTTTAGTCGTGTTTTTATATATTGATTGTGTGAGCACATGCTTACTTGTTGTTAGAAAACCACCTAGCATATAGTTACTTTGAAAACCTAGGGTTGGTACCTTGTGTACTTATGTATTCTTTGGGAATTTGGTGAAGTGATGAACGTGTAACATGAATATATGTATAATTCATTGCATTCTAGCTTATGTTCATGTAGACAAAATCTTGTAGTTTGAAAGTTATGGTACTTTGTATATTTGTGTGATCTTTGAGAATTTGGTAAGGTTATGAATATGTAACATGATTATATGTATAATTGATTGAATTATATGCTATGTTCATGTAGACAAAGTTTTGTGGTTTAAAAGTTATAGTTTGCTTTATGCATAATGCATTATTTAAGGCACACTCCATGGTTTTAATAAATGCCTGATTGAAATTGCATAGAAAAATTAAGGTATCTTGGCATACTTGAATCATAAATGCCTCATGGAAACATATCATGTGTTAGGCACTTTGGTGCTAGCATTATGAGGGTGTAGATCATGTGGCAAAAAACCCAAAATTGGCCATTGGTACATGCGTTCCAACGGGGACGGACCGTGAAGCGAGATATGGGTGTGACATAAAGTTGCATGTGTGTGTCATGCATATTGCTATTGTATTGCATTGATGAATTGGAAGGTATATAGTTTATAAATGTTCACTTTGCACATGCCACACCTCATCTTTATTCTTTATATTAGCATTATATCATACAAGTCGTCGTGCTTACACTATATGAGATTACATATTACAGATGAGACTCCCCGCATATGAGACTTGATGAAGTCTTGAAGCATGGAGGGGGAAGTGGACCTTGAAGAACATTTGGTCCTTGGGGCATATTTTTGGCTGTATGAGGGTATAAGCCCTAGGACATATGTATCAACTTGTAAAATTTTGTATAGCATTGAAACAATGGGCAAGGCCCTAAATTTGTAGTGAGCATGGAGCTCATAAAACTTAAGCTTCAGGTATATACATATATATATATATAAGGTGGATGTATGTTTTAAATTATGAATGAATGGCTTTGTTGTTTAAATTATGTATGAATGGCTTAGTTGAGTAAGATGATGTAGTTTGGTAGTTAGTTTAAGAGTGGTGGATTATGTTGTAAAATATTAAGTAGAAAATGCTTAGAAAACAAAAGAAACTATGTCAAAATTTTGTAAATTAAAAAGAGTTGTTTGGTGTGTAAAATGCCCCATATATATATATATATATATATATATATATATATATATATATATGGAGAGAGGAAGAGTGCAAAAAAGTAGGGGTTAAAAAACTTGAAAAAATAGGTTAAAAATTGTAAAAATTAGCTTGCAGCACTTTGGAAAAAAATTCAGAAAAAAAAAGAAAATAGGTTACAACAATTACACTGTAGCTACAAGAACAACACACCAGGCCATGCCCTGCAAGCCTAGCAGCACGCCCAGCCCTGCACTGGCCCGCGCGCCTGCCTTGGGCATGTCATGGGCATGCCATGACTTGCCTTCCATGGCCATTTTAAGACCATTCTCCCCTATGTTTGACACCACTTTTTGGAGCCCTTTTGGGCCATGTTTGGCCAATTCCTAGGCCATGTTTGGCCACCCTTTTGGGCCAAACTCTTTTAGGCCATGTTTAACCACCCTTATGGGCCATGTTTGGCCACCCTTTAGGACTATGTTTGATCACTACTTAGGAAAATATTTAACCTTTACTTAGGCCATATTGGGCCACCAACCTTGACCATACTTTTGTAATTATTTTAGGTTATGCTAAGCAACCACTTGGACCATGCTTGGTCACCACCTTGAAGTTAGGTTATGAAAGCACTTAGGCTATGTTTAGCCTACACTTTAAGCCATTATAAGACATAATCTTGGAGATTAACAAGTAAAAGCCAATTAAAAACAAATATATTAATTTAATTCATTTATTTTATTATTCTCATTCACACTTCGGATTTATGAAAATTCGGGGCGTGACAACGTGGTATCAGAGCTTAGGTTCGAATACTTAGAGACCGTGGGGTGTTGTTGAACAAAATGGGACCACGACGCATAATTTAAAATTTTTAGTAAACATTGTAATGTGTAGGCTTTGACAGCTTGGTATTAGAGCTCTAGTCTGAGAATACCTGGAGACAATAGGGTGTTGTTGAACACCATGGGACTCTAGAGGAAAGCGTCCGACTTAGTATAAAGTGTTAGTGGTATGCGATAGGATCTTGTACATTATGTGGCTATTTATACTTGACGCAGTCACATGTTGTGATTATGTGTTAGTTGATACGATACTATGATGCATGGTTACGTGATTTGGTGTAGTGAGGTGCATGACATGGTTAATGTGTGTATTGACATGACCGTATATGGTAACTTGGTATATGTTTACGTACATGATAGATTGATACTTATTTGCATTCATGATACCACGTAGCATTATGGGAAAATGCCATGGGATGTGGAATACATTAGATGAGTAGAAGCTGAATTTCTAAATAATACTTGTTCCTACTGCAGGATGCCATCCAAAACACTCAATTGAAACCTTCTCTTTAGTAGGACTTCGGTCTTGAAAATAGAAGAAAGGTAAAGAACTTCTTGAATAAGAGAGAACTCTAGAGTTGTGTTAGTAGCATAAGGCTATTCAATGTATGTCCTTAAAATGGTGACCAATGGAGTTTATTTATAGGCCAAAAGTGGATAATCAATCCAAGGGCCGATATTTGACCTCATAAATAGAGGGCTAGGACCATGTCTTGAATGATATTTACATGATTAAATAAAAAAAAATTAAATGAGTATCCTAAATAAATAATTTTTAAATCAATTATGAAAAATGCATTAGCCTATCAAAATGTACAAGCAAGAGCAAATGTGGTGCAAGATAAATGAGATTATTCTTAAATAATCAAAAAGAAAATAAGGATAATTGGAAGGGATTTCTTAATAATCCTAACTATATAATATATATCCCATATATAGCATAATTATCCTATATTTGTATAAGATTTATCCTATATCTGTGCAGAATGTAAACACCTAAATGTAATGTGTATAGACACAACATGTGTACTCTCGAGTAGGTGGACCAATAGAGTGGCTACAATGCATCCTATATGCCACCTAGACCAACATGTGGATTAATGAAATGAATGCACACCTAATGTACTAAAATGAGTGAGTTTAATCTAAGAAATAAACAAGTGTTTAGATTCAATGTATCTCCTCTAAAGGAAATATCTATCACTCAGATCTATGGAAATCCTAAAAATGGAAACTCCTATATCACTCAAGATTATCAAATTACCCTCAATTTGTTAAAAAATAACAAGATTACCACAAGGCATGCAAAATGACCAAATTGCCCCTAAAGGTATGAAAATGTCCTAATTTGTCACCTAAGGGCTCAAATTACCAAATTACCCCCACGGGCCCCACTTGGATAATTTGATATAGAAATTACAAAAATGCCCTTCAGGTGACTAAAGAGTCCTAATAAGGGTAAGACTGTGCCAAAATTACCAAAATGCCCTTAATGGGCAACTTAATGCTAAAATTATTGAAATGCCCTTAAAAGCTGCTTGGTGCATTCTTGAGGACCGAAGGATGTGAAAAATTATAAGAATGCCCCTAGAGGTAAAAAAATGTGCAAAATACCCTTACGGACCCAATTGTGGGAGAAAAATTACCAAAATACCTCCAGGTGAAAAATATCTTAGTAACTCATTATAAATAACGAAACTGCCCCTACTAAGGGTTTTATCAAAATACGTAATGAAAATGACAAAATTATCCTTGGAATGTTGCGAAATAACAACATTGTCCTCATACAATCAAAGGTCACAAAATGAGGTATCTATAGAGAGCCCCTCATTGACGAAACTTACACGTAAGTAAATGTCAACACAAGAATAAGAGAGATACCCATTTTGACCTTGATTGTGATTTCGATGTAGTCGGACTCATTTCAAAACGAGATTCCTACGTATCACCCTCGAGTGCATCAGATAGTTCATAAATAGCGAAAATGAGTACTATCCTTATCAAATTTTCCTAAAGAGACTCATCTCAATAGGATTATCATGAGTTCACGTTGTCACGACCCAAAACCCATCCTATGCAGATCTTGTGTCGTGGGGCCGACCCAATGGACGTCCCTATTTTTTTCATTCTTCTTTTGTATCAGTATCAATGACCATAATATAGATAATGTAAAACTTAAAGAGTCCATCAGTAGAAGTCTTAATATAAAATATTGTTTGACAATGTTAAATATAAACTAACATAAACTTAACATAATACCACTCTTAGGTGGTGAGTACATGGGAGAAACTTCTAACATTACTACTAACATAATCCTCAAACTGTCCCCTATGCTTTTGGACTCCTACTGTGGTCCTGCAGCATCGTTATTTGAAAAATAGTAAGTTAGGATGAGCTAACAAAGCTCAGTAAGTAAAAGCCTATCTCCAATACGGGTTAGGGTTAACATAGAACATATAAACTCATAGGTGAACATGATAGCCAATCATAGAAACAGTTGCAGTTAACGGTAAATGTCACATCCCAAAACCCACCCTATGTGGATTAAGGGTATGCGACCGGCCAGTTAGGCACCTATCGTATTTTGTGCTTATCAAAATACCGATAGTAATCCTAACCTCAGGCCATTCACTTGTAATTTTCAAGTATGATACATTCATTACATAAAAATTAAGCAATGAAAATTGAACAACAGAGAATGCATACTAACTTGGTAGAGCATCTAACTAAAATCTGTATTTATATACATAGGATAACAAAAGGTATATCATTGTACATGACTACAAAACATCCAAAAATGATATAGGATACAAAAATGGATTTGTCTTTATTAAGACTGCCTAACTAACTTCTAGATCCTTCCTATTCCTTGCCATTGATGCTTCCACTTGAAAAATGTTAAAATAATAGAGTGAGCTTAAATAAGCCAAGTGAGTAACATAGGTTCCTGCCATGGATTTTAAAACCAGTTCTTATGCACATGATATCTAAATAAAATGCATGAAAAAATGCAGCTCAAATACAATAGATCAGGTCAGGACAAAACCAAACAGAACAGATCAAAACAGAGGAGGGCTGAATGAGTCAAAGACATATCATCAAATGTGTCTAAACCTCCCCCAGCGAATGTGGGATGCTCAGTTCACATGCCTCCTAGCCAGCCATCCCGCCTCTTAGCCTAGCCATCCACCCACTAGGGTCAGATCAGGGCGGAACAGGACAGAATTGAGCGGGACAAAAATAGAACAGAATGCCAATCATACATACGAGCCTTTCCCAACTGCCCATAAGTGGACTACTCGTGGGGCCTCTACCTTCTAGGTTGTGCTCTGGCATAAATCAAACTACTCAATCCTGTAGTGGGCCCAGAGTAGACACAACATAACAAAACAGAATCGGACAGACTCCGAATGGCGTATAACAGAACAAGACAGACTCGAATAGAATCAGAACAAGATATATCAGAAGCAAGACAGTATAGGATCATGCCACATGTAATGCAGTGCAAAGAGTATGCATGAAAATAAATGCACTAAAACAATTCAGTATATAAAACAGTGCAGTATAAAAATTCTAGACACTATAGTACTTATACACCAAGTCAAAAGTTCGAGTTACTCATAGTTCGTTGAAACTAGTTCGGAATCCCTTCTAGCTGATCTTAGATCCGAGACTCCTAGAACAGTAAATACAGTTATTAGTTACTAGAAGTGCCCCTTGCCCATTAGTTTAAGGTAGCATTTTGTATAGAGGGGATGTTATTACCCTATAGGTTATGACAATGAGGAAAACACGGCACAGGTCAATCCCATAAACCCCTTAGCTATTACATCATTTTTCCTTTGGAGACTACCCCAATCAAATGTGGTAACCAAATTTTATTTAACATATGTTTGTTATCAATTTGTGGATAGATTATACAGAACCCATCCAAAAAAGAAGTTGAAAAACAACATCAATTGTTGATAGGGATAGCCTTTGGGACAATTGGATGTGTAGCGGTGGATAGCTAGGGACATTTAGTTACTGCGACTTCTATTGGTGGATTATTAGCAAGATGGTGGAAAGGATTGGTGCCACACCCTTTTTTAGGTGCAGGGACATATGCATTTCTACCATGGCAGAAATGGGTTGTTGGACAAATTCCCTGATCAAGGGCCTATGATGGTTTTATAACTAGTATGTATATAATTTGTATAGAGCAACAAACATTATATCAGAAATTCCTTTCTATTGGTTATGAATGAGTAGATCAGTATTGGAGACATTCAGGAAGGGGTTCAACCAGCTATGTCATTTAACAGTTTCATATGCTTAACTAATGAAATCAGACAAGTGATAATCACTAACATGCAATGGGTTGATACTTTATAATATGGCACAAGAACCCTTGACATAAGGAACCTTATTTAACTAACAAAATGTGGAGAAGGGAGCTGCAAGGATTGATGCAGCAAGATATTTCCTATTGTTGCAGAATTAATCACACAATTTTCCAGTTTTTCCCCCACAACCAAATACTATTATGACTAAAATATAACTCTATTAGAGATTATAATTTTAGAGAATAAGATTCATACCTGCTTTCAGATTGGGTAGGTCGTTAGAGAGGAAGAAAGTCAAGAAAGCTTGAGCTGTAGTCGCTCAACCTTTGCCCTACTCGAAACTCTAGCAGCCAAGAGCTAGTTCTTGCACCCCAATTTAATTTGTGCAGCTAGGTTAGTTTACTGGTTTACGATGCTTAGACCAACTAGCTTGACCAACCCTCAAACAATTATACAAAGATCTATCAGATAACCCAATCGGTGTTGTTGATACAAAAGAAAAAAAATAGAGAAAGAAAGCGTGGGAAGAATCAGAAAGCAGGTGAGGAACAAAAGATACAGATTAGGTCGTGAAGGTCTGGAACCAAAATTCCTTCCCGAGCATCGTTCGGTAAAAATTTATAAACAATGGAATGATCTAGGACTAAGGTATGTCGGCTGCTCTAGGTGGTTACCGTTGGAACTTTCTACCCAATTCCCGATGTTCCTCACGCTTGATCTAGATTCTACACACACACACACACACACACATATATATATATATATATATATATTAGTTTTTATCATATTTCCTTTTGAAAGAAGGGCGGCTGCAGTTTTTCTCTATCTTTTCTTTTCTTTTTATTTTTTGTTATTTTATTTAGTTGTTGTCTTATTCACACATTTTGTACACCGGCACAGAGCACAGAATTTTGACCTATTTTTCTTATGTCATTTTTGACTATTGTAAATTATGTATACGTCATTCTAAAAAATGGGACATTTTATTTATTTTAAATTTTTGGGGTATTACACTCTCCCCTCATTCAAAAGAGTTTTGTCCCCTAAAGTCAACGTATCTTGATTTTTATGTAAACAATTCAGGATACAGAGCATGCATCTCTTCTTCACGTTCCCATGTCACTTATTCACTAGTGTGATTTCACCATAAAACTTTGACCAGTGGGATTGTTTTGTTACGCAATGTCTTCTCCCTTCGGTCTAAAATTTACACTGGGTGTTCGTAGTAAGACAAGTCCTCCCGCAATTTGAGTGGCTCATATTCTATGATCTATTTCAATTCTCGCACACATTTCCTTAACATTGATACATGGAATACGTGATGCGCTTTGTCTAACTCGGGTGGTAGTGCCAGACCATATGCCATTGGTCTAATTCTTTTCAGAATCTCGAATGGACCAATATAACGAGGACTTAACTTGCCCTTTTTGCCAAATCGAAGCATTCTTTTTAATGGTGATACTGTCACGCCTCGAATTCCAACGAACCCGTGGTGCGACTGACGAGACGAAAGAAAAATAAAATAATAAAGAAAATAAAGGACAGTCTAACAGATTCAACCCAAACTTACATTCATTTCCTTCAATGTACATCGATATAAAGCCCAGTCAATAAAAACATTCAACATGTCATTCGGGCTTAAGCCTTTATACAATATCAATACATCTCGAAATGTGCTCCCAAGGACCAAGATCATTCTAAGCTCCTGTCTCCTCCACTCTGCAAGACTTCCTCAAGTCTCGAATGCCGGGAACGTCATCTGTGGGGAGTTATCCCACGTATGGGTCAGCTCAACTGTTGGTATGATATAATGCTAATGTAAGGAACAAAATTAAGGGCGTAGCATGTGCAAGTGTACAGTTATATCTACATGTCATTCAATATCATCATATAACGTACTAGCAATGACCTACATGTCATCCAACTCACTAACATAACTTAAGGGGTGGTATGTGTAAGTGTACATTTATCTCTATATGCATTCTAAATCATCCATGCACTGTAATAACAATAATCCACATGCTTTCCAAATCGTCCATGCCACGTAATAGAAATAATCCACATGCCATTCATATCATCCATGCAATGTAGTGACAATGCCCATGAAACACCAACACAACTCTATGCCACAATCATGTCAAATCTATGCCATGTCCATGTCTCGTTTTCAGAACACATCTGATGGAAGCTGAGTACCATGTCTCGTTTTCAGAACACATCTGATAGAAGCTGAGTACCATATTTAGCACCACGTGCACAACCCATACTATGCTTTCAATGCATCACACTATGCCAATATGCCTTAATTCCATCATGCAACAATACAATCTCATATAAACAATTTTTACCAACACATAGAGCATGCCTTTAAACAATGTATTCCACTTAAAGCAATCACAACATCTGAATAACAAAACATCTTCCACATGAATGTATGCAATACATGATCAACGAAAATACATACTCAAACCATGTGTTCACAATCTTAACAATTTCCCAAAAATATAGATCACGTACAACCCAACACATAGAACAAATCATATCTCCGTAGAGCAGCAAGAAGCACATAAGCAACGTAAACAATCAACTCAAGATTTCTTTTTAAAACAACATTCCTTATGTAATTTTTCTAACATCAAACAAATAATTATATGATTCATTCAATCAACATGCAAATCATTCCTAAACTTAATTCTATTCCTTACTTAGCACAATACACCATACCTGATGGTCGGTCCCAACTCGGGGAGATGCACTCGGTGTGTAGTGGAATTAGTAGTGGAATGCAGAAGATTAGATCACTTTCTCCTTGCCTTTTCGTGTCCCTAAAATCATAAATGTAACTCAGTTCATTTGTTACTTGAATTATGCTATTCATCAAATCTTATGTCCTTATTTTATAAGTGTCTATTTTGCCACATTAAACTCTACTGTTAAGTCCAGAATGTCGAACAAAATAGGTTTGGGCTTTTGCGGAATTTAATTTGGACATCCGGGCTAAAAAGGGTAAAATGGTCATTTTGCACTTCTTACGGGTCCTCACATCCCGAGACCTCTTTTAGTAAATTGGACTCTACAGTTGAGTCCGGAATGATCGAGATAATAAAATTTCACTATTTGTTTACTTAATTCGGAGTTCGTTTGACTGTGTTTCAAATCAGGGCATTTTGGTAATTTTAAATGTTACTACGAGTCTTTTATTTTTTCGGGACCCCGTCTAGTAAAACGGACCTCACCATTGGCCTCAAAATGGTCTGAGATAGTCAAAATATACTAATGACTTGTCCTATTTTGAAATATTTATTAATATTTTATTCTGGTGGGTCAGTTCATAATTTCTCAAAAGTCTAGGGGTCAAAGTGAAATTTTCGAAAGTTCTGGGGTCAAGTTTAATTTCCAAAAAGTCCAGGGGTTAATTTGTAATTTTCCAATTCCCTATTCCTAATTCGGATAGCCAAACAGTGGCTAATCCAAAACAGGGATAGGATATCCATGTTTCCAATTTAATTCCAATTTTAATTTCATAAACTCGTAACCAAACAACCCCCATCCCCATTTTAATTTAAAACAAGAGGCTGACACGTGGCAGGGGTGGGTCGGCCTTGACCCGATCCGAGCCCAAACCCGACCGAGACCCGAACCGGACCCGAGTGCACAGTGCCTTCTTCCCCGTTTTTCCGGTGAACCTCCGGTAGGGTTCCAGTGCCGGCGACTGTTTTCCGATGAGTTTTTCACAGTTTTTAAAATGCAATCTTCTTCATTTTCTCTCACAGGATTTCATATATAGGTTCGGTTTTGGATTTAAACCATTAGATTTTCACGAATAGAGGGTCAAACCTCTCGGTTAACTCTCCGGCCAACCCTTCTCCTTCATTTTCGTGACTATTAAGTCACTGTTCAATCTCCATTTTAATCCCAACCCGTTTCTGCATCATAGAGGAACAATTCCTCCTCATCAAAACCAAGTTTTTAAAAAATATTTTCCACCCAACCGATTATCCTACATGACCTGCAACTCAATATTTCTCTCTCATTTCCCAACCGTTTTAATTCGTTCTTTTTGCAAAATGACCTACATTTCAGATGCTACAAGGTCCTAAAATCAAATCAAATTAATCATGCAAAAAAAATGAGAAACCAAAACCGAGTTACTCACCAATTTTCTGGATTGTTCTCTCTCTAGCCGTGTGTCCTCTTCTCCTTCTCCTCCTTGGTTCACCTCTCGAGCTTCCTCTCCGTTCTCACAGCTCCCTCTCAGCCTTTCCCTTCTTTCTGATTCTTTTCTCTAAGATTAAGACCCACACACCTTATGTTCTCTCTTTCTCTCTCTCTCTCTCTATATATATATATATATATATATATCTCTATCTCTCTCTCTACACTATCAGACCTGCACAGCCTCTTTTTCTGACCTTGCCCACTGTTCTATCACTCCCCCTTTTTCTCCATTTTCAGAGCACATTAAATGCATTCATTGTGCATTTGGTTTTCCACATACATTTACATATATTATATTGCATGCACACACAAAACACACTTACACCCACCGCACCTTTTGCACACTCAACACTCTTGTACACTCACACACTCCACCTCCTGCACACACACACTCACACGCAACATGTGTGTATATATATATATATGTATATTATATTTAAAACACACACACATCAGTACACACACTGATCTAGACACACAAAGTGCACCTTATATATATATATATATATATATATATATATATATATACGCATAAATATATGCACATAACATACATGTAATATATTTATATATAAATATATACATTCCATCATATACGTTTACACACATTTGAATCAAACCAAATAATAATAATAATAACAAATAAATAAATAAATAAATAAAATTGTTCCAAAATTTCAAATTCTTACAGATACTTTTAGGAACACAAGGTCACCTACTTCGAATTCAAGGTCTTTTCTTCAGGTTGTCAGCATAACTCTTGTATCGACTTTGAGCTGTCTGTAGCCTTTCTCGAATTTTTTGGATTTGTTCGGTCGTGTCTTGGAATAAATCTGGTCCAAGTAATTTTTGCTCGCCAGCTTCATCCCAACATAGTGGAGATCGGCATTTTCTCCCATATAATGCTTTGTACGGAGCCATTTTGATGCTGGCTTGATAACTGTTGTTATAGGCGAGCTTAACTAACGGCAAGTGTTTTGCCTAATTTCCCTTAAAGTCTAATGCACACAACCGCAACATATCCTCTAGAATCAATTCTTTCTACATAGTGATCATGTAGGCAAGATGCCCAGACCGTCGGCTCAAAGCATCGGCTACCACATTAGCTTTGTCGGGATGGTACTAGATCGTCATGTCGTAGTCTTTGATCAGCTCAAGCCATCGACGCTGCCTCATATTCAACTCCTTTTGTGTAAACAAATACTTCAGGCTTTTATGATCGGTAAAGATCTTGCACGTCTTCCCATGTAAGTAGTGGCGCCAAATTTTTAAATCGAACACCATTACTGCTAGCTCCAGATCATGGGTGGGATAATTCTGTTCGTGCCAGTCGGAGTTGTCGAGAAACATAAGTAATAACCTTACCATTTTGCATTTAAGCCCTTATAAGAGGCATCATTGTAAATAACAAACTTCCCTTCCTTGGAGGGAATAGTCAGAACAGGTGCTGACGTCAACTTTTCCTTGAGTAATTGAAAACTCTGCTCTTGGTCATCTGTCCAAACAGAGGGAACATTATTTTTGGCCAACTGAGTGAGTGGCTTTGCTATCTTAGCGAAATCCTTAACAAATCGCCGATAATAACCGGCCAACCCGAGAAAACTTCAGATTTCTATCACAGTAGTTGGTTGGGGCTAATTTAGAATAGCTTCTACCTTCTGTGGGTCCACAACAATACCTTCTTTAGAAATAACATGTCCCAAGAAGGTAATGCTAGATAGCCAAAACTCACATTTCAAAAACTTGGCATATAGCTTATGCTCTCGTAGCGTCTGCAATGCTATCTTAAGTGGTTCTTGTGTTTTTCCACATTCCGCGAATAGATGAGGATATCATCGATAAAGACAATAACAAAATCATCCTGGTACAATTTGAAGACCTAGTTCATCAGATCCATAAATGCGGTAGGAGCATTAGTCAAGCCAAAAGGCATAACTAAAAACTTGTAGTGGCCGTAGCGAGTCTGAAAGGCTGTTTTTGGCGCATCAGCATTTCTAATCTTGAGTTAATGATACCCCGATCTCAGGTCAATGTTAGAAAAGACACTGGCCCCTTGTAGTTGGTCAAACAATTCATCAATGCACGAAAGAGGATACTTATTCTTGATCGTCACCTTCTTGAGTTCTCGATAGTCAATACATAGTCTTAGGGAGCCGTCTTTCTTTTTCACAAATAGTACAGGTGCTCCCCAAGGAGATACACTTGGTTGGATGAACCCTTTATCTAATAACTCCTGTAGCTGAGCCTTCAGCTCTCATAATTCTGATGGAGCCATCCGATATGGAATTTTGGATATTGGTTGAGTCTCAGGGAATGAGATTGATTGTGAATTCAATCTCTCGATCAACCACTTCATTTGGTAGATCCTCAGGAAATACATCAGGAAACTCACAGGCTATTGACACTTTTGTTAACGGAGGAGCTTGAGCTTAGGTATCTAAGATACTGCACAGGTGTCACGACCTGAAACCCACCCTATACGGATCTCAGATCGCGACCGCCGTCTTCAGGCCCGGGAGCCTTTGGGCGAGGCGAACATAAGCAACAGTATCGAACAGCAGTGCAACCTTTGGTTGCGGAAGCGTGAAAAACTTTTTCTTTTCTTTTTAAAATCTGTCGCACATCCGCCCGATACTGCTGCTCTTCATAGCGGTACATATGATAATAAAATCAGAGCATACTAAAATTTAAATTTTTATTTACATTACATATCCGGTTGCCTCTCGGCTTAAGTACATACTTTCCAAAATCTATTATATCAAAATTTGACCTCCACAGGTCCTAGTATTTCTAACAATCCTCGATCAAAATGGAGCTGTTGATCAACTACGAGTCCTATTACATCAACCCTGATCCCAATGGAGCTGCCAAACGTCAATCCTCAAAAAGGGCAAGACTCCTATTCATCATTAACACCTGAAAAAAAATTGTTAGGGAATGGGGTGAGCTTCGAGAAGCTCAGTGAGTAATTCCTGCATCTGTCATGGGTTTTCAATTAGCAGTGGTTTCGCACATGAGAGTTTATAAAATACACACTACCAATTGTTCGTACATTTGAACATAGAGGATATGCATTCTTCATAACAGATAGCTTTGAAACATTAAAAGTATTCAAGCTAAATATGTATTTCTTCAAATAGAGTTTATGCATTTTAAAACAAATAAACATGCACAGTGAAAATGGGGGTGAAAACCTGCTTCCATTTTCGAAAATCATTTGTCATCTTTTCGCTTTGATTAGGAGGATCCGTTTCGAACCAGACCCTAGTTTTACTTCAGGGAGATCTCATTGCCTGGGGAATTAGATCCTGCTACCGGGCATTCTTCTGAATTGAGAACCCGAAGGGTGCTCAATAACTAGTGATGCTTATGCATCATTATCTAGCAAAACTTTAGCTTCTTCAAGAAATACTTTTATGAGTATTTAAATATGACTTCTTCAATAAATGCTTTTTATGAGCATTTAAAATATGAGCTTCAAATAATTGGAATAACAAATTTAGAACAGGTAAACCTGTTGAATACTTTCAAAGAGAACTGTAACAGAGATCATTCACTAAACATGTCATAAGAGAATTATAAAAGCAGAATATTTCAAAACAAGAATCATGAAATATGGAATTTAACATTCAATGCTTCAGATATTTTGAAGTTTAAAACATCTTCGAATCCATGGAGTTAAATCTCCACTTCAAATGCAAGATTACTCACCTTAATCTTTAAAGTTGATGCTAATACTGTCTAGCCTTTCCTTTCTCCTTCGAAGTTCCTAAACCATACATAAATAATCTATTAACTTCAAAAGTACTTCAAATATCTCCTATTGATGTTTTTATTTTATGTTTAGAGTCCCAACTTTTAACCTAAGCACTAACTTCTTAACGTATCCTCTTCTGATAGCTTTCCTAAATTTAAAAGTTTAATTTTATACTTTAAGTATTTACGTGTCATTATTTTTTCATACTTCATTTCATGACACGGACCTCACCGTTGAATCCAGAACGTCGAAGAAAGTCAATTTAGACCTTCTCGGCTTTTAATTTGGCTTTGGACGTGTCAGGGGCAATTTGGTAATTTTTACTTTAACGTGTCCTAATTTTTCGGAGTCCCGTCTCGTGAAACGGACCACACCATTGAGTCTGGAACGTCCAAAATAGTCAAAATCCACTATTCGTTTACTTTATTCGAACTCCGTTTGACTTGTTTGAGGACTAGGGGCAATTTCAGTAATTTTTATTATTTAAATATTATTAAATTAATATTAATTTATTTTAGCTTGGGCCATAATGGAATTTCGTAGAAGTTTTGGGGTCAGTTTGTAATTTTTTTAAAAGTTTCAAACTGAACCAAAGGGTTCAATTCATATGTAAGGGAACCGGACCGGTCTAGTTCGGTTTTAACCGGTTTAGTTACAATGCTGACGTCATGGTGACGTCAGTCCCTAAGATTTTAAATTAAATCAGTTTAGGTTCAAAACGACGCAGTTCTATTTAAACGGTTCACCCGTTTTTCAGTCGGGTCGGGGCCCAACTCGATACCCGATACCCGGCACTGTTCATCGTCCCCAACTCTAGGGTTACTGTAGCCCTAATTTTCAGAAAATTTCCTTTTCATTTTCATGGCATTTTAGGCACGGTTTCTTACTGTTTTTTATTCCAATCAGTTTCTGCACCTCATATCTACAATTTAACATCGATTTCAAGCATCGAATCACTCTAATAGGTTCTGTTTTTCAAACGATAGTTTGAACCTGCCACTGGTTCTAGGACCCTCGGTCTAGGTCCAAACTTGGTGAAATCTGTCGTGTCGTGACCTATGGGTCATGGGGTTCAAGTCCCTGGTCTTACATTTTAGTTTGGTTGTGATTTTAGAATAATTGGGTTTTAAACCCATAACTTCATTTCAAAATTCGAGGGCTTGTGCTGAGTTCTGGGGTCGCAGCAAGTAGGTTTTTGAGATCCACTTGGGGTCTATTTTGAGTTCCAATTCTCAGAATCCTATATTGCTAGTGTCGATTCAGACCTGGTGTTCTAAGGTCCATCAGTGGAGGTCAGTCTCGGTTCTCATAGGTTTTGGGCCATTCCGATACTTCTAACCCTCACAGTATACATAATACAGTTCCTAGAATCGATGTCAATGCATGCATGCAGTCTATACCCTCAGCAATCCATCAAAACAGCCTCAAAATTCAAAAACAAGAAATGAAGAAAATTTGAAATTTACCTCCTAACAGTGACCCTCTCTCTGCTATAAGCCGATTCAGAGTTCCCTCGGTTGCTTCAGGTATGCCTAGTGCCTCCTTCACAGTACACACAGTGCACACACTCACAGATATACACACTTTTCTCTTTGAATATCAAGTTTTTCACTATCTCTCTCTCTCTAAAATTTCTCCCAAGGTTCACCAATCTGACTTATATATGTGTATGGCAGTACACAGTTTGCTTAAGTTGGTTGTCTTTAAAACCATGGTTTGGGGCTTGCATGAAAGCTAGTTGGTGAAATGGGGGTGTAATGAAATCATGTTGTCTCCCCATATATATCTCCATGTATACATATAATAGTGGAGGTTCAGCTGATTGATAGACTGAAGAGAGAGGAGATGAGGTAAGCCAATGATATGGGATTTGCATGTAAGGCCATTGGCCAATTTGGGAGGTGGCCTTGGCTAATTTGGGTTTAAATAAAAATTGGTTGCATATATAGGCACAAAGATGCCAACAGCCCACTTGGTAACTTTTTGGACAACAAGAATTATGCCCACTTGGTCAAGGGTTCAAGTCCCCTTGGCCATACTTTTGGGAATTTTCCATATTTTGGGCTTAGGCCCTGTTTGGTTGGCGCCTTTAACTGTTTCGACTATTTTCTAAATATCTTCTTTTCCGTTGCTTCTTTTTCAACACGATTTCTTCTGGTCATTTCCTATTTAGGTTAGCTTCAATCTCCAAGGTCTAATGTCGGTTATTAATCCCTTGGGATTTCTGTAGTTCACTAACTCAAGTTTTCTTAGTGTTAGAATAACATCATTTCACCTAATTAATTGGCAATGAGATTCGGACACAATAGCCCTCATTTCTTATATGCTTAAATTATTTTATAGGGTCTATCATGAGGTTTTGGTTTCTAAGTATTACTTAGAGCTTTACCGTTTTCGTTGGGTCGGGGTGTTACAACAGGTACCCATGACATCCTTTCTTTCATAATCTCCCCGCCTAGATGGCAGAGATCAGATATGGCGGAGGGGTTACGTCATTCCCTTTGAAGGTGAACACTGGTCGTTTCAGGTGCCAAAACAACATTTTCTTCTCAAAGCAGTTAATAGCGGCATGATTGAGGGATAACCAATCCATGCCTAAGATTACATCGAACCCTCTTATAGCTAAAGGTATTAGGTCCACCAAGAGTTCTTGATCCCCAATCACAATACTACAGTTCTTAAGAACTATGGACCCAATCATATAAGGTCTAGATGGAATTTGTACTGCTAAGAGATCATCTAAGGGCTCAGGTGTTCTATGTAATTTATCAGCAAAAAGTGGAGACACAAAAGAATGTGTGGATACAGAATCAATCAACACATGTGCAAAGAGTCCACAGATTGGGAGTGTACCTGCCACCATGGTGTTTGCAGTAGATGTATCTCCAGGAACCAAAACAAACACTTGTCCCGGTCAGTCTTTGTGCACTCCTTGCCTTTATTTCATGTAAGAGTAGTAGGAGCAAGTCCTTGCCTTACATTGTTGGTGACTGAGGTTGGAACTTTCATGTCTTGTGGTGGTTGAAGGGCAGTCTCTCATTAGATGTTCTTTCTCTCCACATCTATAGCAAGCGCCTGTAAATTAGCGACATTTTCCTTTATGAGTCGAGTGACACTAGGGACGTAGGGATCTCTCAGTACCCTTTTGTTGGTTCTTGTTGCTATTATATGTACCTCCAATTTTCTGTCTCTTAAACGACTGCTCCCTCTTGAAATTTCTTTCGTTCTTCTTCCATTCTAGGTCTTTGAACTGATTAAATTCGTCTATATCTTTTTCGATAACGAATGCCTTATTTAAAACATCCGTGTAGGTGCGTAACTCGAAAGTAGAAACTCATACGCGAATGTTCATGCAAAGGCCTCGTTAGAACCTTCTTGCTTTGTGCTGTTCATCCCGCACAAGGAAAGGTGTGAATCACGATAGTGCCGAAAACTTGGCGACGTATTGAATCACCGTCATGTTTCTTTGAGCTAAATCCATAAACTCCTGGATCTTTCTTTCTCATACTGTTGGAAGGGAAGAACATATTGTAGAACCTTTCTACAAATTTACTCCAGATCATGTATGGATCTTCCTTCTATATTTCTAGCCACCATTAGTACGATTCCCCTTGTAACATGTAGGTGGCCAACTGAACTTTTTGCTCCTCAATATATAGCAAGAGCTTGAAGGCTTTTTCCATGGCCATAATCTAGGATTCTGCTTGTTTCGAGTCAGTCACAGCATCAAAGGAGGGAGGCTTGAGTTTATGAAACTGATCTAGCAATTCATTACTATTGCCTCCAACTGGTTGCACTAAAGCTGGCACAGGTTGTACAGGCAGTACTGTTGGTGTCCCCGGTGAATTGCTTGTTGATATGGGCGGATTACATTGTAAAGCCATAGTTAGCCCTTCAATTGCTTGGCCAAACTGGGCCAAGGTTGCTTGTATTGCTCGTAAAGTCGCATCCTTTGCTGGTACTTGCAAGTCCGTCTTCTTGCTTCTGGTGCGTGGCGGCATCTGAGGCAACATAAAAGTTAGCTTAGTAATCTTGTTCATGCGTCAGATCATTTGGCAATTTACGTATCAGTGCGACATATGCTAACAACCCTAGGCATTCCTATCCTAAAGTTTCGCTTTCCTAGCATGGTAAGATACAACCTAATGCTCTGATACCAAGTTTGTCACATCCCAAAACCCACCCTATGCGGATTAAGGGTATGCGACCGGCCAGTTAGGCACCCATCGTATTTTGTGCTTATCAAAAGACCGATAGTAATCCTAACCTCAGGCCATTCACTTGTAATTTTCAAGTGTGATGCATTCATTACATAAAAATTAAGCAGCGGAAATCAAACAACAGACAATGCATACTAACTTGGCAAAGCATCTAACTAAAATCTGTATTTATATACATAAGATAACAAAAGGTATATCATTGTACATGACTACAAAGCATCCAAAAATGATATAGGATACAAAAATGGATTTGTCTTTATTAAGACTGCCTAACTAACTTCTAGATCCTTCCTATTCCTCGCCACTGACGCTTTCACCTGAAAAATGTTAAAATAATAGAGTGAGCTTAAACAAGCCCAGTGAGTAACATAGGTTCATGCCATGGGTTTCAAAACCAGTTCTTATGCACATGATATCTAAATAAAATGCATGAACAAATGAAGCTCAAGTAGAACAGATCAGGTCAGAACAGAACCAAACAGAACAGATCAAAACAAAGTAGAGCTCAATTAGTAAAAGACATATCATCAAATGTGTCTGAACCTCCCCCAGCTGATATGGGATGTTGAGTTCACACGCCTTCTAGCTAGCCATCCAGCCTCTTAGCCAGCCAGCCACCCACTAGGGTCAAATCAGGGCAGAATAGGATAGAATATCCCATTCCAAAATCTCATGAGGTTTGATTCGTTGTGACTGTATATCCATGGGGATCAATATCCCATTCCAAAATCAGTGGTTTAGGAGTCAAATTTTGGAGTTGGAGTTTCATGGCCGAAACCAATAGCTTCGGTTTTGAGGGTCTAAACCTAGGGTTTCCAGGTCGTGAATGGTGATATTTGAGATCCTAGGAAGGTCTAGATCAGTTCTTGACCTATTCAGAAGTCAGTTTTATGGAGGTCGCTTCAGACCTGTTACAAGGGAAGGTCGTCCATGGCTGAATTTTCACAGTTTTGGGGTTCCAAGCCTACCCGACCCTTTCAGTTGACTTATAACAGTTCCTAGTTATTGCAGTATTCCATTTATGTAGCTATATAGATCAAAAATGACTGAAAACAGTGGACAGAATTCTTAACAGAAAAATTCACAAACTTGGGGTTTTTACCTCTTGGACGATCACCGATCCTCCATAGCTCAGTCCAGACCCCTTGGTTGTGCCTTAATCGTGCCTTAGATTGGTCACACAGTATACAGTTCTCCCTCTTCTTTGTGCATTTCCATGTAAACAGTAGGCAAGCACATGCTTGTATACACACAAGCCATGGACACACAACTCTCACATGGGCAAGCTTCCTTTCTCTAAATTCTCACCCAGCACACTGCTATCTCCCTCTCGGTTTAGGTGCAGAATACATGCATCCTTTTTGGCCAAAGAGAATCAAAAACATTATCTCTCACATGTATACACACCTATACATATATATCTCTATATGTATGTGTTTGTAGGCTCTAGGTGTGATGATGCGGGTTAATGTAGGGCTGATGTGGGCTGATGGGAGCTGATTCAGTCAATCATGTGGGGTTTGCATGGATTGCCATTGGTCAGTTTGGGAGGCAGCTTGGGGCAATTCAGAGATATATGCATTTCTGTTGTATATATGGGCACAAAGATGCCACCAGCCCAGTTGGTAATTTTTTAGATACACAAGGTCTTGTCTACTTGGTCAAGGGTTCAATTCCCCTTGGCCACACTTTTGGGCATTTTCCACCATTTTAGGCCTAAGGCCCCGTTTGGCTGCGCATTAATTCAGTTTCACTGTTTCCTACCTAACTTTCGTTCCGTAGCTCCTTTTTTGACGCAATTTCTTCCGATCACTTCCTATTCGAATTAGCTTCACTGCCTAAGGTTTAGTGTCAGTTTTTATTTACTTGGGATTTTCGTGGTTAGCTAATTCGAGTTCTGTCAGTATTAAAACAACATTGTTTCACCTAATTAATCAGTAATTAGGTTCGGGCATTACACCCTCTTCTCCAGATATGTTTAATATTTGATGGTCTATCGTGACCGCCAAGAAATTATGATTAATCTCCTTAATCATTCTTTAAGTCAGTGCTAATTAAAAATTAGCGAACTAATTATTAATTAATTAGGTCGGGGTGTTACATCCTACCCCCCTTAAAAGAAGTTTTGTCCTCAAAACTTAGTTGATCATATCTAAGAGGTTCTAACCTCTCTTATGCTTATCATAATTCCTCCTTTTTATTCGTCTCTCGGTCCATAATGACATTTAGATATTGTTTCTCCATCAAGAAGATATTTTATACCAGTTTCCACACAGATTTCATATCAGATACAGGAATCCTCATTAGGTCTGATTTATAATCACAATTGTAGGATCTCATCAAGATTCGATTATCAGACCCACATCACATCAAATCAACTTAGCTGATCATCCTCAAATAAGCAGAAGTCAGTCTACTAAGATCACTTAATCACACGTGATCCCATAAGTGATTCATCTGATATCCCCAATCACAAGCATCATTGTCAGTTAGCAGACCTAGAGTCATTTTCCTCTAGGTTGCCATGTCCATAATTTATCGTATGGACATGTCTCTAAGTATCATGAGTCTACAACCTCAAATCATACCAGTTCAGATCAGATTCAAAAAAATTCCCAGTCCTCGGATACCTCAGAATTACATGTCAATCGTCTATTATGAACACTTCCACAATTCCACGTCAGATCTCCAAAAGTGGAACCTAGTATCTATGGCTCAGGTACTCTGGGGTTCTTAATCCATAACCTAATGCTCTGATATTGACAATGGTTTGGGAACCACTCCACTAATCATTGCACACCTCTCCGTACCCCTTTGTTTAATTCATTAGTGACCTCGAAGGTCAAAGGTTTGGCTTTTAATTTCCTCAGGGTTTTAAGCTCAAGCATTTCAATGCTTACTTCTTTAGTCTTTGGGCATGTTGCCATGGATCCATTATGTTTTAGTACCAAGTCAGTTGGATGGTTAAATGATGATTGCAATGACAGTGGAATGTTGATTGCAACTAGACAAAGGTTGGATATGTTCACATTTGAGGAACAAGATGTTCTTTTGGATGTTGAATCAATTATGATGGTCTTCTTATTTTCTCACATACCCTTTCGTCTTTATGATACAACATTTGCTCGTGGAAGGGGAAATTTTAGATTTCGTTCATGATTTTCAAACACGTGCCCAACTCTAAGGGTTATTTGAAGATTCACTAACTTCCTTTCATTATTTTATTGGCACACCTGCCTTTGTTTTTGAATTCTTACATATACATCTTTTTATCTATTAGATAGGTCGAGGAAATGAGTTCCTCAATTTCTTTCAATTCAAAGGCTAGCACAAATGCCCTTTTTGTCCTCCCATTCCTTTATGGATTAAGTATAGCAATTATATTTTGTTTATTTCTCCGTTAAGTCTTAATAGACTTATAAAAATTTTCTTTGGGCAGTCTTTTACCCCAATCATAAATTCTCCGTATGTTTATAAAGGTTCTTAACTGTAAGATCATATTTGGTTCACCATAAGCCTTCCAAATCATTTGAACAATTTAATTCTCGAAGTCTCATGACTCTCTAATTTACAACCATTATTTTAGTTTTACTTACCTTTGTTTAGAAGGTTATTCGGGTGTTTAGTTTTTCGTACTCAGCAATCATATTCGGTTTTCATCACATCCCCAATTTACAAATCTGTTCTCCCAGAGAACCTTTTCAACCGTATGGGGAGTTCTTATGCATTCTGTGACCTCAAAGTCACACTATCATATGATCAGTTTTATCTGTAACCAAGGATTTAACATCCTGCTGGTACTTACTCAAGAACTATTATTCACAATCTTGTCCACTCTTGGACTTCATGTCATGTTTTAGAATTGTTTAAACAATTTGGTCATCTTGTCGTTAGATCATTACTTTTGGTATTTAGAGTTCACCACGATTAATGAAGGTTTTTATAATCATAGAAGTTCACAACTTCTTCTAATACCACAGTTTTAGTCATCCTTATATTCTCCCCAATTACAGTTGTTATCGCGGTACCTCAAGGAATCACATCTCTCATATCTTAATTGTTGTCCTTACAATCCATCCGGTCATTTGCTACAAGTTCAGCCTCTATTTAACCGTTAGGTCACATTGATCCTCAAAGGTTATTTAGAATCATCAATCGTTTACCTTTTGAAGCAATTCGGCTAACTTGATAGAGTATTATTCACAGTTGGGTTGTACTGTCATTTAGTTTAACAAGATCCCTTCGAATTTCACCCCAATAGTCATTTATTACGCGGCCGTCTCCAAGAGAATCATCACATTATGATGCTATCTTTATCAGTCTCGTCTATTCAGTAGTTATCTCTCAAGGCTCCATTTGTCTTTACCCTGTTAAGGTCTATTTATGATTCACTCAAGGATCCCCATATTTCTGATATGTCATCAATTTATTCGGAGTCTCAAATTCATCATGTCACTATGTGTTTAACCATCTTTATTGTCCATGAGTCATCAAATCCAATCCTAGTATAGTCTTTCTCAAAGACTGTTAATCTCAATACTTAAACACACTAATGTCCCCCAAAAGCTAATGATCATTTAATCATTTCAATCATCTAATCCTCAAATCCAGTGTTGGTAAGATCTTTCCCAGAAGAATCATTAACCATAAGTTATAATACAGTCCTCGATTTCTCAAGATCATCAATTTTGTTCATAAGCCTACTCTTGTCTCCCGAGGATTATTGCTCATCTGATAATCTTAGTCACCTAAGAAACATCAACTGTCACATCCCCCTTACCCACCCTGTGCGGTTTAGGGGCATGCGACCGGCCAGTTAGGCACCCATCGATTTTTTTTTTTTTTTTTTTAAATCAAAATGCCGACGGTAATCCTAACCACGGGCCATTCATCAGTAACATCCAAGTATAATGCATTCAATTAATATAAGTTGCAGCGGAACTAAGGGAATGCATAACACCTTGGCAGAGCCATTAATACATCCATGCTTAACTATTACATCATTGTCCTACAAAAGATACAAGTCTTAGGTTTCAGTACATCATATTCAGAAATGGAGTTAGGTACAAAAATGTTTAATTCATGAGTTCTTCAAAATAGTTCTCCGGGTCTCCAACCCGCTAATCCTGATCGCTAGGTCCCTCACCTGAAAAATGTTAGGGAAGGGGTGAGCTTCTAAAAGCCCAATGAGTAACACGGGTCCCCTGTCATGGGTTTCAAACCATTGTTGTTTATAAAATAGGTGGTTGAATCAGGCATTTCAGAAGATATAGTTAAGTCCGTATATTTGAACAGTATTTAAAAACAGGGATACAGTCAAAACATCATAGCGACGGAACAGTTCAACAACGAGCAGAGCAAAACAGTATAACAGGATAACAGTACAGTATACACAATTCAAACAGTGCAATATGCTCATGTAGTGCTCAAGACTGAATTTGGTACCATGAATCAGTTGTTTTTTCAGTAAAAACAGGGATAGTTTCATTTCAATACGGAACAGTGAAATCAGACAGAGTAAAATATAGTCATGCATTAGGTAGAAGCATGAAAGACAGTATATCCGTAGGAGCAGTACAGTACGGTATTTAAAAATACAATAACTAGACGGTGTACTTATACACCAATTCAGGAGTCTAAGTTACTCACCTTGTGCGGTAACGGGACTTAACTGAGAAGCCTTTCTCTTCTTCTTATCCTTCTTTATCCTAAAAAATTTATGAACATTTCGTAAATCTCACATGAAACTTAACTTGGTTTATTTTAATTCAAAATTCAACCTGAGTTAGACTATCTCGCTGTCTATGTGTTTTTATGATAATTGAAAATCACCTTTGTATCCACTCTTTCAGGGTTTCAGTATCTTCTTGTTTCTTTAATTTAGCCTCTGCGATCATTGCCTTGGTAGGCATTTTGTATATAAACGGTCGAATGAAGACTACCTCGGTTGTCTTGGCTATCCTTATGTGCCGTTCGATAATCTTTTGTTGCCATAATAGTTGTCGCATGAACTCCTGTTGCTTCTTGTCACCTAGTCTTTCGGCTTTAGACATAATGGTAAATTTCTTGTTTTTTCCTTCCATGACTGGCTTGAGTTTTTATCCTATAGCATAATCCCAAGATGTCAGGATGTGTAATACCTTTAGGCAGTCCGGTCATGAAATTATTTAAGCTTTCATTGGGTTAGTTCTTAGTTCATTCGGATGTTATCTAACTTGATACAGGGCTAGGGGTATTTCGGTCATTTCACAATTGTGAAGTTTCGACTCCGATTCATCATCCGATCACGTGTATAGTCCCATACGTGTCAGGGTTTCTATTGTTTTCAGTTTCGTCTCAATCGGACTTCGTTTGGGTTTTAAACAGTGTCAGGGGCAATTTGGTAATTTCATGTATTATATTTTTCGGCACTTTATCTGCTAATACGGACCTCACCGTTGAGTCCGGAATGTCCGACATAGTCAAAATAGACTATCTTTTAGTTGTATTTGGGTTCGGGTATCATCAGGGGCAGTATGGTCATTTACTCATACGTGTTTGTATTTTTCGGGGCTTAATTTCCCAAATCGGACTCCACCATTGAGTCCGGAATGTTTGAAATAGTGAAAATACACTATTCATTTGACTTATTTGGACTTCATTTGACCTATTAATGACCTAGGGGTAATTTGGTCATTTTTGTTTAATTAATAAATTAATTAAATAATTTAATTTATTATTTATTAAATTATCAGGGGTATAAATGGAATAAAATTCCAAAAACTGGGCCAGAGTTGAATTTCCTAAAACTGTTGGGGGCTGGTTTGTAATTTCCAAAAAATTTAAACTGAACCAAGGGGTTCAGTCCATATTCAACTGAACCAGACCGGTCCAGTCCGGTTCTAACCGGTTCAGGGTAATGTGCTGACGTCAAGCTGACGTTAGCCTTGAAATTTAAAAATTTAATAACAGTTATCAAAACAACACAGTTTGGTTTATGGGTTATATCTGTTTTTATCCGGGTCGGGGCCCGACCCGAAGACCCGATCCAAGACCCGTTACTGTTCATCGTCCCTACCCGTCTAGGGCTACTGTTGCCCTAGAAATTTCATAAATTTCTTCTTCAATTTCGTGGAGTTTTATGCATCGATTCTTACTAGTTTTTGTTCCAATTGACTTCTGGGAGTAAGGTCATTCGTTTGGCATCAGTTTCAAGCATCGAATTCAACAATGGAAGTCTGTTTTAACCGATTATCGTGGAGAGTTACAGTTGGGTCATACGGCCTTGTTTCTCAACCATTTTGCATGAGGTTTGGTCCTCCGTAACCCTTACAACATGAGCTTCAATTCCCAATCCATAAATCTCAGTTCAGGGGCCAAATTTAAAGATTTCATTTTTGGGCCGAAAAGAATAGCCTCGATTTTGAGGGCTTAAAACTAGGTTTCTAGGTCGCGGATGGTGTTTTTCAAGGTCCTAGAGTGTTCTATTTCATGTATTGACCATTAAAAGGCCATTTGGTTGAGGTCGGATCAGACCTGCAACTCAAGCTCCATCAATGGCGGTTTTTACAGTTTCTGTGTTTTAGGGCAGTTCTATAGGTTCAAATCATTCACAACCAACCCAGTTCTCAAGTTAAAATACTACACATGCAATAACAGATCCTAAGAGCTATAAAATAGTAACTAAATCTAGTAGGAAAATTTCCAAAAAGATTTTGAACACTAACCTTGAACAGTGGTCTCTCCCTCACGGCTGTGCTCAAACAGAAGCGTCAACAGTTGGGTTTGATCCCCTCCGTGCAGTCCTTGGCTTCCTCTAAGCTCCTTTAATGGCTCACCGATGCACACACACACTTGTGTATATTTCTCTCTCTCTCTAGGATTCTCTCCCTCTAACTAGTTTCTCTCTCTATAAAACAGTGCACTAGGTTCTCTACAGATCTGATTTTCTTCCCTCCATGCATATATGGAGATGGTATATCAATAATCACATTTTCTCTTGATGTTTCATCTCCCCCAAGTGCATGATGGGTTTGCATGCAATTTGGTTGGGAGGAGATGTAATCATGGGGTGAGAGGCATGATGGCTATGGCATAGGGTGATGCATGCTGATGTGTTGCATGCTTGGTTATTGGTCACTTTGGGGAAAGGCCAAATCTGAATGCTATTTAAATATATATATATCTTTGCATATATATGCACAAAGGTGCTCTTAGCTTAGTTGGTAAATTTTTGGTAACCCAAATTCTGCCTAGTTTGGTCAAGGGATCAAATCCTCTTGGCCACATTTTTGGTTATTTTCCATACTTCGGGCTTAGGCCCTGTTTGGCTGAGCATTAATGCAGTTTCACTGTTTCCTACCTAACTTTCATTCTGTAGCTTATTTTTCGACGCGGTTTCTTCCGGTCAACTCCTAGTTAGGTTAGCTTCAGTGTCTAAGGGTTCAGTGACAGTAATCAGTTTCTCAGAATTTTGAAATCAGCTAACATGGGTTTTGTCAGTGTTAAACAGTTAAATGCCAGATCAGATTTCAGAAAGAGTTTTTCATTACATAATTTAATAATTAAGTCTGGGGTGTTACATCCTTCCCTCCTTCAAAAGAGTTTTGTCCCCAAAACTCAGCCTAACTACACTCAAGTGAACAACTCTGGGTACAATTCACGCATTTCTGCTTCGCGCTCCCACGTTGCTTCCTCAGTCGTGTGGTTCTTCCACAAAACCTTCACCAGTGGGATTGCCTTGTTGCGCAAAGTCTTTTCCTTACGATCCAGAATTTGCACCAGTTGTTCCTCATATGACAAATCCTCCCTCAGCTGGAGTGGCTCATGTTCAATAACTTGTCCGGGTTCTAGTACACACTTCCTTAGCATCGATACATGGAAAACATGGTGTACTTTGTCTAGCTCGGGTGGTAGTGCCAAACTATACGCGACTGGTCCAACTCTTTTCAGGATCTTGAATGGACCAATATAGCGAGGACTTAGCTTGCCCTTCTTCCCGAACCGAAGTACTCCTTTCAATGGTGACACTTTGAGGAACACGAGGTCACCTACTTCAAATTCCAGATCCTTTCTTCTGTTGTCCGCGTAGCTCTTGTATCGACTCTGGGCCGTTTGTAACCTACTCCGAATTTTCTGAATCTGTTCAGTGGTTTTTTGTACTAGATCCGGCCCAAGTAGCTTCTGTTCAGTAGCTTCAGCCCAGCAGAGTGGAGATCGACACCTCCTTCTGTACAGTGCCTCATATGGTGCCATTTTAATGCTGGCCTGATGACTGTTGTTATAGGCGAACTCGACCAATGGCAAATGTTCTGCCCAATTTCCCTTGAAATCCAGTGCACACAGTCGTAGCATATCCTCCAACATCTGTATTACTCTCTCGGATTGTCCATCCGTCTGTGGGTGATATGCCGTACTAAACTTAAGCTCGGTGCCGAGTGCCTTCTGCAGGCTTTTCCAAAAACGTGACACAAATCTAGAGTCTCGATCAGAAACGATGGACAAGGGTGTGCCATGTAAGCGTACAATTTCTTGAATGTACAACGTGGCTAACCTTTCCATGCTGAAAGTCATTTTTACGGGCAGAAAGTGTGCAGATTTGGTTAATCGATCAACGATGACCCAGATTGCGTCAAAGCCCTTTGAAGACTTAGGAAAGTCGGATACAAAATCCATGGTGATGTGGTCCCACTTCCATTCTGGAATAGGGAGTGGTTGCAAAAGTCCACTAGGGCATTGATGCTCAACCTTTACTTGTTGGCAACTTGTACAGTGAGCGATGAAATCAGCCACGTCCCTTTTCAAACCGGGCCACCAGTACAGTTCCCTAAGGTCATGGTACATCTTTGTGTTTCCGGGGTGTACCGTGAACCTTGAAGTGTGGGCTTCCTCCAAAATTTCCTTCCTCAACTTGTCTGTCTTAGGCACACATAGCCTGCCTTGATACCGCAGAACTCCCTCTTGAATATCAAAATCAGTCTTTCCAATTGTCTCTACTTCCTTGCAGATTTTGACTAACTCCTCATCCTGAGCTTGTCCTGCTTTGATCCGTTCTACCAATGTAGACTCAACTGTCAGATTGGCCAAATATGCCGTACCACCTGGTGGGATCACCTCAATGCCCATCTCGTCCAGGTCTCGAATCAGCTCCTCCTAAGTAGTAATCATATAGGCAAGATTGCCAGACTTTCTGCTCAAAGCATCGGCTACTACATTAGCCTTGCTAGGATGATACTGGATCGTTACATCGTAGTCTTTGATTAATTCGAGCGAACGCCGTTGCCTCATATTCAGCTCCTTTTGTGTAAAGAAGTACTTCAGACTCTTATAATCAGTGAAGATCTCACATACCTCCCCATATAGATAGTGGCGCCAGATTTTTAGAGCAAATACCACCGCCGCTAATTCCAAATCATGGGTCGGATAATTCTGTTCATGTGGTCGAAGTTGTCTAGAGGCGTAGGCAATGACTCTGTCGTCTTGCATTAAGACACATCCCAAACCCTTGTGGGAAGCATCACAATAAATGACGAACTTTCCCTCCTTGGTGGGAATAGTCAGAACAGGTGCTGTAGTCAACTTCTCCTTGAGTAGTTGGAAACTCCGTTCCTGCTCATCCGTCCAAATGAATGGCACCTTGTTCTTAGTCAGGTGGGTGAGTGGCTTCGCCAACTTAGCAAAATCCTTAACGAAGCGTCGATAATAACCTGCCAACCCAAGAAAACTTCGGATCTCGGTCAGGGTGGTTGGTTGAGGCCAGTTCAGAATAGCCTCTATCTTATGCGGATCTACAGCAACACCTTGCTCAGAAATCACATGGCCCAAAAAGGAGACGCTGGGTAGCCAGAATTCACACTTTTTGAATTTCGCATATAACTTGTGCTCCCTCAGGGTCTGTAATGCTATTCTCAAGTGCCTTTCGTGCTCCTCTTCGCTCTGTGAGTACACCAATATGTCATCAATGAAAACAATGATGAAGTCATCCAAATATGTCTTGAAGACCCGATTCATTAAATCCATAAATGCAGCAGGAGCATTGGTCACACCAAAAGGCATGACCAAGAACTCGTAATGACCATATCGGGTTCGGAAGGCTGTTTTCGATATGTCAGTATTCTTGACCTTAAGTTGATGGTATCCAGTCCTTAAATCGATCTTGGAAAACACACTTGCTCCTTGCAATTGATCAAACAGCTCATCGATGCGTGGGAGCGGATACTTGTTCTTCACCGTCACTTTATTGAGCTCTCGATAATCGATACAAAGTCTTAGAGAGCCATCCTTCTTCTTCACAAATAATACTGGTGCTCCCCAGGGTGACACACTGGGTCGGATGAATCCCTTCTCCAACAGCTCTTGTAATTGAGCCTTCAGCTCTTTCAATTCTGATGGAGCCATTCGGTACGGGGCTTTAGATACCGGTTGAGTTCCGGGAACGAGGTCGATAGAAAATTCAATCTCTCGATCAACCGTCCCACTCGGTAAGTCCTCAAGGAACACATCAGGAAATTCACAGACAACTGGCACTTCTGATAACGGGGAAGTTTGGGCTTGGGTATCCAAGATGCTACACAGGTATCCACGACAACCTTTCCTTAATAATCTTCCTGCCTGGATGGCGGAGATGGGGTAGGGTGGAGAGACAACGCCTTTTCCCATAAATACAAATTCGGGTTGCCCTGGGCGTCGAAACAACACCTTCTTCTCAAAACAGTCAATGGTGGCGTGGTTGCGAGACAGCCAATCCATGCCTAAGATCACATCGAATCCCTTGATGTCCAAGGGTATTAGGTCTACTGATAGCTCTTGGTCCCCAATTTCTACACTACAGTCCTTCAGGATTTTGGACCCAATCGTTCGTATCCCAGAGGGGGTTTGTACAGACAACAGTTCATTCATAGGTTCAGGTATTCTATGCAATTTATCAGTAAACAGTGGAGATATAAAAGAGTGTGTGGATCCGGAATCAATAAGCACATGTGCAGAAGTTTCACAGATCGGGAGTGTACCTGCTACCACAGTATTGGCAGTAGATGTCTCCCCTGGCACTAGGGCAAACACCCTCCCTGGTCGTCCTTGAGGTGCTTTGCCCTTATCTCTAGTGGGGGCTGCTGGAAGGAGCCTCTGTGTCGTAGCAGTGGTAATCGGAGCTGGGGCTCTTATATCGGGTGGTGGCTGCGGGAAGTCTTTGACCAGGTGCCCCCTTTCCCCGCACCGGTAACATGCACCGGTCAGCTTGCGGCATTCTCCCAGATGAGACTGTTGACAATGTGGGCACTTAGTCACTTCCCTTGCTTTCTTCTGACTTTTCTCCCCTTTGCCTCGACCTTCAGTTTTCTGCTTCTTTGAAGGTTAGGATTTCTTGAAACTTTTCCCCTTGCTCTTCCGTCCTTGGTCTTTGAGTTGATTATACTCCTCCACGTCCTTTTCGATGACAAGGGCCTTGTTCAACACATCCGAGTACGTGTATAGTTCAAAAGCAGATACCCTCGTTCGAAGTCCTAGGCGAAGGCCTCCTTGGAACTTCCTTGCTTTGTCCCTTTCTCCCTGTATTAGAGAGGGGGCGAATCTGGACAGGGCTGAGAATTTGGCAGCATACTGGATCACTGACATCTCTCCTTGCTGCAGATTTGTGAACTCCTGAATTCTCCTCTCACGGACTGTTGACGGAAAGAACATGCCGTAAAACCTTTCCACAAAATCCGCCCATGTCATAACTGGGTTCTAACTGGGTTCTCCCGTTGCACCTCCAACCACCAGTTATACGCCTCCCCATGAAGCATATAAGTGGCTAGCCTCACCTTCTCCTCCTCAGTACATATTAGAAGTCCAAAAGCTTTCTCTATTGCCGTCACCCATTTTTCGGCCTGCTCAGGCTCTGTGACTGTCTCGAAGGATGGAGGTCTCAACTTGTGAAACCTGTCCAGTAGCTCGTTGCGGATGCCAGCTCCAACAGGTGGCACCGGAGCAGGTGGGGGTGGCATAGCTGGGGCTCCAACCGGGTTGTTGACTGGTCCGGTTTGGTTTTGCTGCAGGGTTCTATTCAACCCTTCTATCGCTCGGGCGAACTGAGCCAAAGTCGCCCGCATTTCGCGTATAGCAGCACTCTCTGTCGGGGCTTGCGGTTCCCTATTGCCGTTCCTTGTCCGTGGCGGCATCTGAGACAGAATAAAGTAATTTTCAGTACTCTCATTCAGTGTGTCTTCATAGAACGACACTCAGATCATTGTTAGCTCAAGGTTCCTACCACTCGAGCATATACTCCCTAAGGGTTCAGTTCTTCAGTAACCCTAAGGTTCTGTTCTACGTTTGGGATGTAAAACCTAAAGCTCTAACACCAACTCTTGTCACATCCCCCTTACCCACCCTGTGCGGTTTAGGGGCATGCGACCGGCCAGTTAGGCACCCATCGGTTTTTTTTTTTTTTTTAAATCAAAATGCCGACGGTAATCCTAACCACAGGTCATTCATCTGTAACATCCAAGTACAATGCATTCAATTAATATAAGTTGCAGCGAAACTAAGGGAATGCATAACACCTTGGCAGAGCCATTAATACATCCATGCTTAACTATTACATCATTGTCCTACAAAAGATACGAGTCTTAGGTTTCAGTACATCATATTCAGAAATGGAGTTAGGTACAAAAATGGTTAATTCATGAGTTCTTCAAAATAGTTCTCCAGGTCTCCAACCCGCTAATCCTGATCGCTGGGTCCCTCACCTGAAAAATGTTAGGGAAGGGGTGAGCTTCTAAAAGCCTAGTGAGTAACACGGGTCCCCTATCATAGGTTTCAAACCATTGTTGTTTATAAAACAGGTGGTTGAATCAGGCATTTCAGAAGATATAGTTAAGTCCGTATATTTGAACAGTATTTAAAAACAGGGATACAGTCAAAACATCAGAGCGACGGAACAGTTCAACAACGAGCAGAGCAAAACAGTATAACAGGATAACAGTACAGTATACACAATTCAAACAGTGCAATATGCTCATGTAGTGCTCAAGACTGAATTTGGTACCATGAATCAGTTGTTCTTTCAGTAAAAACAGGGATAGTTTCATTTCAATACGGAACAGTGAAATCAGACAGAGTAAAATATAGTCATGCATTGGGTAGAAGCATGAAAGACAGTATATCCGTAGAAGCAGTACAGTACGGTATTTAAAAATACAATAACTAGACGGTGTACTTATACACCAATTCAGACGTCTAGGTTACTCACCTTGTGCGGTAACGGGACTTAACTTAGAAGCCTTTCTCTTCTTCTTATCCTTCTTTATCCTAGAAAATTTATGAACATTTCGTAAATCTCACATGAAACTTAACTTGGTTTATTTTAATTCAAAATTCAACCTGAGTTAGACTATCTCGCTGTCTATGTGTTTTTATGATAATTGAAAATCACCTTTGTATCCACTCTTTCAAGGTTTCAGTATCTTCTTGTTTCTTTAATTTAGCCTCTGCGATCATTGCCTTGGTAGGCATTTTGTATATAAACGGTCGAACAGAGACTACCTCGGTTGTCTTGACTATCCTTATGTGCCGTTAGATAATCTTTTGTTGCCATAATAGTTGTCGCATGAACTCCTGTTGCTTCTTGTCAGCTAGTCTTTCGGCTTTAGACATAATGGTAAATTTCTTGTTTTTCCCTTCCATGACTGGCTTGAGTTTTTATCCTATAGCATAATCCCAAGATGTCAGGATGTGTAATACCTTTAGGCAGTCCGGTCATGAAATTATTTAAGCTTTCATTGGGTTAGTTCTTAGTTCATTCGGATGTTATCTAACTTGATACAGGGCTAGGGGTATTTCGGTCATTTCACAATTGTGAAGTTTCGACTCCGATTCGTCATCCGATCACGTGTATAGTCCCATACGTGTCAGGGTTTCCATTGTTTTCAGTTTCGTCTCAATCGGACTTCGTTTGGGTTTTAAACAGTGTTAGGGGCAATTTGGTAATTTCATGTATTATATTTTTCGGCACTTTATCTGCTAATACGGACCTCACCGTTGAGTCCGGAATGTCCGACATAGTCAAAATAGACTATCTTTTAGTTATATTTGGGTTCGGGTATCATCAGGGGCAGTATGGTCATTTACTCCTACGTGTTTGTATTTTTCGGGGCTTAATTTCCCAAATCGGACTCCACCATTGAGTCCGGAATGTTTGAAATAGTGAAAATACACTATTCATTTGACTTATTTGGACTTCATTTGACCTATTAATGACCTAGGGGTAATTTGGTCATTTTTATTTAATTAATAAATTAATTAAATAATTTAATTTATTATTTATTAAATTATCAGGGGTATAAATGGAATAAAATTCCAAAAAACTGGGCTAGAGTTAAATTTCCTAAAACTGTTGGGGGCTGGTTTGTAATTTCCAGAAAATTTAAACTGAACCAAGGGGTTCAGTCCATATTCAACTGAACCAGACCGGTCCAGTCCGGTTCTAACCGGTTCAGGGTAATGTGCTGACATCAAGCTGACGTCAGCCTTGAAATTTAAAAATTTAATAACAGTTATCAAAACGACACATTTGGTTTATGGGTTATATCTGTTTTTATCCGGGTCGGGGCCCGACCCGAAGACCCGATCCAAGACCCGTTACTGTTCATCGTCCCTACCCGTCTAGGGCTACTGTTGCCCTAGAAATTTCATAAATTTCTTCTTCAATTTCGTGGAGTTTTATGCATCGATTCTTACTAGTTTTTGTTCCAATTGACTTCTGGGAGTAAGGTCATTCGTTTGGCATCAGTTTCAAGCATCGAATTCAACAATGAAAGTCTGTTTTAACCGATTATCGTGGAGAGTTACAATTGGGTCATACGGCCTTGTTTCTCAACCATTTTGCATGAGGTTTGGTCCTCCGTAACCCTTACAACATGAGCTTCAATTCCCAATCCATAAATCTCAGTTCAGGGGCCAAATTTAAAGATTTCATTTTTGGGCCGAAAAGAATAGCCTCGATTTTGAGGGCTTAAAACTAGGTTTCTAGGTCGCGGATGGTGTTTTTCAAGGTCCTAGAGTGTTCTATTTCATGTATTGACCATTAAAAGGCCATTTGGTTGAGGTCGGATCAGACCTGCAACTCAAGCTCCATCAATGGCGGTTTTTACAGTTTCTGTGTTTTAGGGCAGTTCTATAGGTTCAAATCATTCACAACCAACCCAGTTCTCAAGTTAAAATACTACACATGCAATAACAGATCCTAAGAGCTATAAAACAGTAGCTAAATCTAGTAGGAAAATTTCCAAAAAGATTTTGAACACTAACCTTGAACAGTGGTCTCTCCCTTACGGCTGTGCTCAAACAGAAGCGTCAACAGTTGGGTTTGATCCCCTCCGTGCAGTCCTTGGCTTCCTCTAAGCTCCTTTAATGGCTCACCGATGCACACACACACTTGTGTATATTTCTCTCTCTCTCTAGGATTCTCTCCCTCTAACCAGTTTCTCTCTCTATAAAACAGTGCACAAGGTTCTCTACAGATCTGATTTTCTTCCCTCCATGCATATATGGAGATGGTATATCAATAATCACATTTTCTCTTGATGTTTCATCTCCCCCAAGTGCATGATGGGTTTGCATGCAATTTGGTTGGGAGGAGATGTAATCATGGGGTGAGAGGCATGATGGCTATGGCATAAGGTGATGCATGCTGATGTGTTGCATGCTTGGTTATTGGTCACTTTGGGGAAAGGCCAAATCTGAATGCTATTTAAATATATATCTTTGCATATATATGCACAAAGGTGCTCTTAGCTTAGTTGGTAAATTTTTGGTAACCCAAATTCTGCCTAGTTTGGTCAAGGGATCAAATCCTCTTGGCCACATTTTTGGTTATTTTCCATACTTCGGGCTTAGGCCCTGTTTGGCTGCGCATTAATGCAGTTTCACTGTTTCCTACCTAACTTTCATTCTGTAGCTTATTTTTTGACGCGGTTTCTTCCGGTCAACTCTTAGTTAGGTTAGCTTCAGTGTCTAAGGGTTCAGTGACAGTAATCAGTTTCTCAGAATTTTGAAATCAGCTAACATGGGTTTTGTCAGTGTTAAACAGTTAAATGCCAGATCAGATTTCAGAAAGAGTTTTTCATTACATAATTTAATAATTAAGTCTGGGGTGTTACATCAACTTTAATCATGACTTGGTCTTCCCCAAAGACCATTAACCTAAGCTCTGATACCACTCTGTCACGACCCGAAACCCACCCTACGCGGATCTCGAGGACGTGATGCCAGTTGGCCACCTTGCCAGTTTTTCCCGCCGTCAATGCGACCAACCAAAGGCAACTTCTGAACTTTACAATGAATTGCATTCTAAATGTAAGGTCAAAGCAGCGAAAATTGAAACCTTTTTAAATTTAAAATGCAACTCATCCAGACACATCAGAGCACGTCTAGAATCAGTCATCAAATATCTCTAGAGTATCAATATACATGTTCCAATACGTCCATTCTATATCAATGAATTACTTAAAGCGGAAGTCACACCAGTACAATTCAGCTGATCAAACTTATCTCTAATAATCAACAATCAGAATGTCTCCAAGGACAATTTTAATCATAGTGATCCAACATACTAGGCTAACCTCATCACTAATGATGTAATATTATTATACAAATTGCGAACTTAACCTTACAAAGTACGTAGTCAACTTAACTTGGAGTTCACATCATCGGTGTAAATCATTTCTGCTTCACTAGTTCTGCTAGTTATCTCATTGCATATCATCTGTCATAAGCTATCTAAAAAATGGTTATAAATAAAGGGTGAGCTAACAAAGCTCAATAAGTAAATTCCTAGCTTTGCCATGGGTCAAGGTTAGTTCACAAGGATATAGAAGAAGGGATAACAGATAGATACACAACCAGTCACCAAGATATAACAACAATGACCCGAGGGTCCAGAAAGGCTTATTCCCACAAGGAATAATATAGGAGAGAATCAGTCAAAGAAATCCAGCTCAACACAACAAATTGCTGCCACTAATAATACGTCAGCCAATCAAAAGTATTCCATGCTTGCAAATAATATGATCATTTCGAGGGTGTAAAATATGATCATCCAACAATGCAAAACGTTAATATCGAATTCTAACAGAACAGATGCGTAACAGAACGGGGCCCGGCATACCCCTAGAACACGTATATTCAGGTCCGCCTCTCTCTCTTGGGCTAGCTTAATAGCGCTAGAGCTCTTTTATTATAAGTCCCGAAGGACGCACAGAACATGTCTCGAAGGACACAACAGAACATGTCCCGAAGGACACAACAGACCCCAAAAGGTCTTCCCCGCATTTGGGAATAGATGGGCCGTTGTGACTGAGCACAACCCCCGGGCTCATACCGAATATCATGATCAATAATTTCCACACAGGATATACAATCATGTGAAATAGCCAAAACCTCGTTCAACGAGACATAAGTGTGTGGAACAATAAGATTTCTATCAACAAGATATATCACAAGATCATGGCACTGTATTTATATGATGGTGCAAATATGCTCAGGTATCCACAAGTCAAGATCACAACATAATATAGATAAATAAGTCGAACCCAAGGTACAAGCATGAACAAATAATCACAAGTCGATTGGCATCAATCAAGGAGATCAAGTTCACTGGGTAATCACCAATAGATTGGCATCAATCAAAGAAATCGGGTTTATCAGATAGGTAATGGAGTACAAGTTTGGCAGCATATGCAAATAAATGTGACTGGCTGAGGAAGGACCACATAACAAAGTTCAGATTTACTTACCTCGGTTTCTTAGCGTTAGATTCTCCATTTACAAATACTCTGATGATCTCCAGATACTTCAGGCATATCCTTGCATAGCTTGAATAATCATCATTAATTACAAACAGATCAGAATTCATTCATTCATGTCTTATTCATCATCTTAGAAGTCTATCAGATGGCCTAATTAAGTTCATTGGCCTATTACCTACCCATTGGGTTTCGACCTACGTTCTTAAATTCCTTAAGTAGACTTAGCAGCTGTCAGAATAATATTTTACGTCATTTTGACTCCAGTCGTTATCAATTAAGCCCTTGTTTGTCCTTAGGGGCAAAATGGTAATTTTGTCATTCTTACCCCGGACCCTATCATGGTCCTCAGAATAGTCCACATATCGTATATATAAATTTTTGAGTCTTTTGGACTTCATTTGGTATCTACTTTTGATCATCGGGACACATCGGTCATTTTTTATTTTACACGTTGACTGTTTTGGAGTCTTATTCAGCCCTTCGATTTTCATAATTATGCTTATGATAATTTATCAGATCATCGCTTAAATGAACAATTTCTCAAAAATCTAGGCCATTGTACAATTCTATAAAACAGTTGAGGTCAAACCGTAATATCAGAAAACATTTGGGGGTTAAATGTAAATTCAGAAATTAGGGGTTCAGACCAAACGATTTTAGGGTTCAAGAATTAAACCGGTCCAAATTCCTCAAAACCAACCGGTTCACTGTCTTTCAGAAAACCGGAATAGCATATTCCAGTTGACCCCAATTTGGCCCTTATCCGTATTCAGGTTAACCAAGTTCTCAATTTTAATTTCTTATTCCAAGAACCAAACAGTCGGAATTCAGTTTAAATAAAACCTCAAAACGACACAGTTTCATTAATGCAGTGGCACACCCTTGCATCAACACGTGTCCTAGTCGACTCGGCCTAACTCGAACGAGTTGGCGAGTCAACTCCATCTTCCCCGTCTATTTGCCCTAATTTCTAGTTTCACAATTTCTCAAATTCGTGACATTTCAGGTACAGTTTTCAACTGATTTTGGTTCCAATCGATTCCTGGATGTCATGCCAACACTTTGGCATCGGTTTCATGGATCGAATCAACCTCAATTGCTTGATATATGGAAGAATAGCCGAAACGATAATTTGGCTAGTAAATCCTCATTCCTCCACCAAATCTCATAAGGTTTGGTTCGTTGTGACCGTATATCCATGGGGATCAATATCCCATTCCAAAATCGTGGTTTAGGAGTCAAATTTTGGAGTTGGGTTTCATGGCCGAAACCAATAGCTTCGGTTTTGAGGGTCTAAACCTGGGTTTCCAGGTCGCGAATGGTGATATTTGAGATCCTATGAAGGTCTAGATCAGTTCTTGACCATCAGAAGTCAGTTTTATGGAGGTCGTTTCAGACCTGTCACAGGGAAGGTCGTCCATGGCGGATTTTCACAGTTTTGGGGTTCCAAGCCTACCCGGCCCTTTCAGTTGACTTATAACAGTTCCTAGTTATTGTAGTATTCCATTTATGTAGTCTATATAGATCAAAAATGACTGAAAACAATGGCAGAATTCTTAACAGAAAAATTCACAAACTTGGGGTTTTTACCTCTTGGACGATCACCGATCCTCCATAGCTCAGTCTAGACCCATCGGTTGTGCCTTAGTCGTGCCTCAGATTGGTCACACAATACACAGTTCTCCCTCTTCTTTGTGCATTTCCATGTAAACAGTAGGCAAGCACATGCTTGTATACACACAAGCCATGGACACACACAACTCTCACATGGGCAAGCTTCCTTTCTCTAAATTCTCACCCAGCACACTACTATCTCCCTCTCGGTTTAGGTGCAGAATACATGCATCCTTTTTGGCCAAAGAGAATCAAAAACATTATCTCTCACATGTATACACACCTATACATATATATCTCTATATGTATGTGTTTGTAGACTCTAGGTGTGATGATGCAGGTTAATGTAGGGCTGATGTGGACTGATGGGAGCTGATTCAGTCAATCATGTGGGGTTTGCATGGATTGCCATTGGTTAGTTTGGGAGACAGCTTGAGGCAATTCAAAGATATATGCATTTCTGTTGTATATATGGGCACAAAGATGCGACCAGCCTAGTTGGTAATTTTTTAGATACACAAGGTCTTGTCTACTTGGTCAAGGGTTCAATTCCCCTTGGCCACACTTTTGGGCATTTTCCACCATTTTAGGCTAAGGCCCCGTTTGGCTGCGCATTAATTCAGTTTCACTGTTTCCTACCTAACTTTCGTTCCGTAGCTCCTTTTTTGACGCAGTTTCTTCTGATCACTTCCTATTCGGATTAGCTTCACTGTCCAAGGTTTAGTGTCAGTTTTTATTTACTTGGGATTTTCGTGGTTAGCTAATTCGAGTTCCGTCAGTATTAAAACAACATTGTTTCACCTAATTAATCAATAATTAGGTTCGGCATTACACCCTCTTCTCCAGATATGTTTAATATTTGATGGTCTATCGTGACCGCCAAGAAATTATGATTAATCTCCTTAATCATTCTTTAAGTCAGTGCTAATTAATAATTAGCAAACTAATTATTAATTAATTAGGTCGGGGTGTTACATTTGGGACTTCGTTTCACAAAACGAATCCCACTATTGGGTCTAGAATGTCCCAAAAATGTATTTTCACGGTCATTAGAGTTTAATTGATAGCTTAATTGATCATTAGGACAAAATTGAAATTATTCCAATTTGTCCGTTCATATTTTTTGAGATTTAATTTCACAAATCGAATTTCGTCGTTGAGTCCGAAATGCCAAAAAATATTAGTTTACACTATTCTTTCATTTTAATTGGCCATCATTTGGCCTAAGGGCATTTTGGTAATTTTTCTTATAATTAAAAAGATTCAAAATTAATATTTAATTAATTTCCTAGGCCGATTCATAATTAACCGAAACTGTTGGAGTTATTTTATAATTAATAAAAAATTCTGGGGGATCCCATTAGAATTTCTAAAAATTATTTAAATAAAACCAATTGGTTTAGTTAGGTTCCAAGTGAACTGGTCCCATACAATGTTGAACCAACCGATTCAGTCTGATCCATCGCATCATGTTGACATCATCATGACGTCAGGCCTACTTTTTTATTTTTTAATTCTTTTAAGCCAAAACGACTTCGTTCCAATAATTATTTAAACCCAATTACACGCGGGTGAGCCCAAACCTGATATTCGACCTGACTTGACCCGTTGACCGACCCGATTACTGTTCTTCTTTCCTAATTCTCCAACGAGGGTTCCGGTCACCTTCTCGAGCGTCGGCGACCGTCGCCGACCACTTTCCAGTGATAGATCAACGGGGTTCAAGTCCATTTTTGGTGAGGATTCCATATCCAAGGTTACAATTTGATTCCATTAAACCCTAGTCATCGAAATAGGGAAACACAGTGGGTCTCCAACGAGACCTACTTTTTCGACGAGGTGCTAAAATTCCTATTTCGTGGAGTTTTAGCTACTATTTTTGTCCCATTTTTCTTCCTATGGGTTTCTTGGAGTTAGGGGATTGTTTTCCCGTTCATAAAATCAAGTAAATTAATCAAAATTTCAACCACCCAAATTATCCACTCGCACCTGTAATTCAATATATCTTCATGGTCTCTTGACCATTTTTTATGATTTAAATTGCAGCATACTCCTTGTTTCATGCTTTTTTGAGCCTTGTAATTAGTTTAAAGTTTTATTCAAGTTAGATCAAAAACTCAAATTTTTAATATTTCGGGTTTTATGGATTTTATTGTTTTCCAAGTTCAAACCTTTCCATTCCTCTTCTATTTTCTTCCCTATTCAATATAGAACACATGCATGTACATTCTAGGCCATAAACAAGCTCAAAAATGAATTTTTGGTAAATTTGCTAGAGAAAAAATTACCTCTCTTTGGCTTTTCTTTCCTCTTTACTACTTCTCTCTTTTTCCTTCTTGCTTCTGATTTCTTCTTTCCCACCTCAAACAACCATGTGCTTCCTTCTTCTTCTTATTCTCACTCCCTCTCTCTAACCGCAAACACTCATGCACACACAAAGAGCTCTAGTTTTTCTCTCTTAACACACGCACAATACATACATAATATACATATATGCATATGGTACACACACACACACACACACACATATATATATATTAGATTTGTGCATGGATTTTTATTAGAGGAAAGGGTGGTCCAATGAGGTGTTGACACCTCAGCTTTTGAGCATACAGACTTGTAATTTTACATAGGTTATATATATATATATATATATCTTATGGGATATATAGCACAAAAATGTTATAGTCAAGTTGGCTATTTTTTTTGTATAAATTTTCTCCCTCTTTTTGGTCTTGCATTCAAGACTTTGGGCCAACACTTTTGGCCTTCTTTTCTTCCTTTTTCCTTTTTATGTCTTGTTTGGCATTTTGCATTTAATCCCCTTTTTCTTGTTGCATTAATTTTGTCTCTTCCTGATGTACTTGTATTACTTATTTATTTTTCTTATGTGTCGATTTCATAAATCGAGATCTTATTAAATTTTCATAGCCTTCATTGTCTCGTCTTGATGTATTTAAATGTATTTTAATTATTCTGATAGTCCATTATAATCATTAGAATAATCCCGATTAAACACTCTCCATTTGTGCGTTATGCTATTCTTGCTCAAATGCACTTCATGCATAAATTTTTCACATTTACTCATGTGTTAATCCTTGATTAATACTAGTCATAACTTCTTACCAAGTCATGACCCTTGGCATTAAATTCCATTTTCAAATTGGTTGTCTATAATTTAGAATTAGTTATTTTCATCATTTATACCTTTGCTTTCGTATTTACAGGTCACTAGTCATAATTAGCGTTGCCATGGTTATTAAGCAAATTAACTTATGATAATTGTCATTATCGTTAATTGCTTCGCGTAATTGGGTCGGGATGTTACAACAACATTGCAACTTGCATTGTCAACTGTGATTGTGCACACTTTACCAATTCCTCACCCTAGTAAACATAAATCAACAACTTGTGCAATAATTTCACCACGATGTGGAGTTGGAACCACTTGAAAACTAATGATTTTTTTTTTTTGCAACTTCCAATCTTTATCGATATAATGTGCAATGAGGCACATATACCCAAGATTCTGAATGGAAGTCCACAAATTAGTGGTGAGAAATACTTGTGAAGTTGAACTCTCAAGGATTGCCTTCAATTTTTTCCTCTCACTTATGTAAATTTCTATGTAATCTTTTGTAATAGTGGTTCAGGAAACATCAAATTTTGATTTATAACTTTTTACGCTTACCTCCAGCACTAATCCCACAAGTAGCCGTAGTAGTATTGACCTCTTGCCTTTTTCTGTTGTATCATTTGTCCCAGTTTCTCTCATTGCTGACATATATGATACAAATATGTAACACTATTAAACAAAATCAAATAATAGGAAAGAAAAAAAAAGTAGTGATGTTACATAATTGATAATACAAGCAGTGATATTAGCCAGTATACAATTTGAGTGTTATTGAAAAAGTCTGCAATAGTCATTGATTCATTCATTGATGAAATGTGCAATATGAGTTATCAATTGTATTTCAAACTCTGAACAAAAATTGCATGTCAACACTAACCCAAAGCATTCAGTGGATAAATTTACATGTTCAATGTTGTTACCTTGTTCTATGAATGAACACTTGATCAGTAGAATAAAAAAAAAGACTTTGAGATTGAAAACTTTAAATAGTGTTTAGACAAATTTTTTGAATACTGTAAAGTTTGAAAGAGAGTGATGTATTGGAGATGGAAAAGGAATGATGGTGTTCGTGCTTATTCTATGCTATTTTCTTAAACCTATACTTTTGGCATCAAACAACAGGTTCTAAAGCAAACTGAGAGAAAATATTGCAATTATTCAGAGAACAATCTAAAGCATTATTTCTTAAGCCAAAAATGTTCCTAGGATGAAACATCACTCAAGGAAAAACCAAAAAAAGGGGGAAAAGAGAAAAAGAAAACACTTTCTTTAATACAATTTCAACCCTAAAACTCTAAAAGATTAAGCTCAATCAATATGGGAGAGCAGCATATACTCTAAATAGAATTACCATTCAAGGTAACTCTAATATCATCAATAACAGAGAAAGAAGGTAGAAGGGTTACCTCAAATAGTCGATCTATTTGTTAGTCGGAGAAGAGAAGACCGAAGATGGCCGAAGATCATGGTCTAAGGTGGTTGTCTGCCGTCTGGTTGACTGAGATTTTTGATCGCCAGTTAGGTTAGGTCGGGCAGAGCATTCATATGAAATGAGAGACAAGGGTTTCAGGAAATAGAAATGGTCGATCTATGCGTTAGTTGGAGAAAAAGGGAGATCGGAGATGGTCGTCTAGTTTATTGAGATCACCGATTGAAGGTATTTGTTGCCAGCAAGTTTAGGTCGGGTAGAGGCATATCGTTTGTATGAAATAAGAGACAAGGGTTTCGTTTGTCAAAATAGAAATGGTCGATTTAGGTGTTAGACGGAGAAAAAAGAGATCAGAGATAGTCGTTTGGTTGATTGAGATCGCCGATCAAAGGTGAATGCCGCCAACAAGGTTTGGCTGGGAGAGGCGACCACTTAGATGAGACTCGAGAATGAGATTATGAGAAATTTCAAAAGGGATTTTTGATATATATATATATATATATATATATATATATATGTAACTATATAAACACTTAGGATTCAATCCTAAATAATCTAACTGTGACAGATTAGCTATATATATGATTTTATAATACATAAATATATATATAGCTTTGGGTTCAGGTCGGTCTCGAGTTCTCGAACCCCCAGCCCAGACCCAGCCCGATTTCCACTCGGGCTTGAAAAATTGTGCCTAGGCCCGTCCCGAATTGCAAACTAATCTGTCCAAACCCGTAAAAAGTCAGGTCGAGCTAGGGTTTAATGTCCTTACCTGCACCCTTAATTGAAGCTTGTTAACAATTGACTCACATATGACCTCATATAAATGAGCTATTCATATGGACAAAAACTTTATTGGAGAGGTGAGAGGTTTGAATATGGAACATGCCTACTTTGACTAGAAGTTTAAGTTGTTAGAATGAGGTGTAGAAATATATTAAAACATAATAAAATAGTAAAGAACGGGCTATTGTTTGGTGTAATGATAAATCTTAATACAGGTTCAAGTCTAAAAGTAGTTACATTGTTCAAAATAATGTCAAAGATTGGGTCCATTTTCAGTCTACTCCTCCTAACTTGTTCTATGAAATATAGTGATAGTTATAAAGATGAAGGCAGAGAAGAGAAAAGTGAAAGACTAGAGACTACTAAAAGAAGTATGCATCATTGTTTCCAAATTGAGTAATAGTTACAACTAAGATGTTTTACCCATGTTTTTCTAACATGCGTTAACATCTTTTCTTAATTGTTAGCATGTAAATGAGCTAATAAGTCTTGTGTGGAAAAAGTTAAAAAAAAGGGTTAGTAGGCATCACTTATTCATACAAGTGTAGAAAAAAAAAAGCAAGAACCGTAAACTTGAACCATCAATGGGTTGGTTGGTTCAGTTTAAAATTTATAGAATTGACTTAGTCAGTTTGGTTCTAGTTAAAAGCTTGAGTAAACCAAACCGACAAAAGAACTAGATTCTTGATAAAATATATATTTTTTATCAGTCAATGATAATTTTATATATAAACAAGGTGCTTGTGGAGGGGCAAACCCATAATTACAAAAAATGAAACTAGAAACAAAAATTAAAACCTAAGATCCCCCCCTTCCACCAAATCTATAAATATTTTCAAATACATGGAATATTTTTCCTTAATTAAAAAAAAAAAAAAAAGAGTTCACAAGAAATTTTATTTTAAGGTCCAAGGAGATAGTTCAACTCTTTCAAAAATTGCTTCGTTTCTTTCTTGCAATAAGTGCCACACAAGACATAAGGGGGCCTTCAAGCAAGCTATCCTCAATTCCTTCTTAATTCTTCTACAACCCTACCCAAAAAGACCTTAATAGAGGCCATCATCACCTATAGACAACCAAGAAGAAAGAATATCATGTTCCAAGCATCCTTTGAAACCTTACAATGAACAAGAAGATGATTTATTGTCTCATCCCTCCTTTTTGCACATATAACACCGACTCGGATGTTGGAAGCCTCTTCTACCAAAATTATATGCTGTAAGAATGAATCCTTAAGCTGCTGATCAAACAAAAAATGGAGCTTTAATTAGACCCTAGACTTCTTGTGGAAATTCTCAATTTGTGGAATAATTAAAGGTAGAAAAATTATCGGAAGATTTTATAGAGAAATTGTATGAAGATTTTATTCTTTCCTTTTTTCGTTTCTCAATTGTATTATAAATACCTATAATGTGTATATGAAAAAGATATAGAAATACAGAAGAAATTCTTTCTGATTACATGGTATCAAAGCCAAAGAAGCTCACCGTCGCAGAGAGTCTGCCAAATCATTCTTCATCGTTAGAGCCAACCTTTCCTTTTCGACACAGAAGAAAGCTCTCGATCCCTTACCGTCTTTGGGGGAATCGTTTCCAATTATTCCAGACCTGATCAATCATTCATCGTCGGTCGCGGAATCGCACTGAGGACGTCGCGAGCTTAGGTGGGGGTGAATGTCACGCCCTGCCAAAAGGGACAAAGGTTACGCCACATGGACGCCACGCAGGCGCCACACATGGGCGCCACGCTAACGCTTACAGGAAGCATCCACACTGCATGGCATGTCTATAAGGCTGGGCATCTAGAGAATTTCAGAGTGACTTAGGGCATTCTCATAGAGTGCGGAATGCTCTAGAGCCTTCTTGTATATTAGAGTCATGTAGATAGAAGTAGAATGTTCTAGAGACTTAGAGATAACCTTTGTATAAAGAATAGTCTTAGGAGTATTCTAGAATGTTGACTTTGTAAGGATTCTAGAATGATCCCTTAAGGAACATTCTAGACCCACCATTATAGCCCTTAAATCAAAGTGATCCTAACCATTGATTGTAAGGCCAAGAACCTATAAAAGGGGTGGGGGTCTCATTTGTCACTCACTCAATCAAGTGTAAGCAATCTTCTCTTGAGAATACAAGTTCCTCTCTCTCTAGTTTTCTTGTTCCCTAGCCACCATATTCTCTAGCCACCACTCTAGGTGGGCTAGCTAGATAGGCTGACTTAGCACTACGAGCCCAATTCTGAGTTGCTAAATACCGCACGGGTGCTTAAAATATTAAGCCCGTGATACCTACCCCTTTTTATAGGCTCTTGGTCTTACAATCAATGGTTAGGATCACTTTGATCTAAGGGCTATAATGGTGGGTCTAGAATGTTCCTTAAGGGATCATTCTAGAATCCTTACAAAGTCAACATTCTAGAATACTCCTAAGACTATTCTTTATACAAAGGTTATCTCTAAGTCTCTAGAACATTCTACTTGCATCTACATGACTCTAATATATAAGAAGGCTCTAGAGCATTCCGCACTCTATGAGAATGCCCTAGGTCACTCTGAAATTCTCTAGATGCCCAGCCTTGTAGACATGCCATGCAGTGTGGATGCTTCCTGTAAGCGTCAGCGTGGCGCCCATGTGTGGCGCCTGCGTGTGTCCATGTGGCGTAACCTTTGTCCCTTTTGGCAGGGTGTGACATTCTCCCCCACTTAAGCTCGTGACGTCCTTGGTGCGTATTCGTCCTTGGGCTGATGACTGGCCCTTGGAATGCGCCTTTGTGCTCATAGTTGGTGATATACCACAAACAGACACACCAATCACCTTGAGACACGTGTGCTTACAGAGTTAATAATCTCGATCATACAGAACTGACATTCTCGATCATACCGAGCAGCTATAAGCCTTCAGGGCATTCTCATATATATACATTATACAGAGCCGATAAACTCGGTCATACAGAGCATTCATAGCCTTTAGGGCATTCTCATATATATACATCATACAGAGCCGATAAACTCGGTCATGCAGAACAGCTATAAGCCTTCAGGGCAATCTCATATATATATCGTACAGAGCCGACAAACTCGGTCATACAGTGCAAGCGGAGCCTCCAAGGCATTCTCATGCACATATCTTCCAGACCTTATGCTCTGGGCAATATTCATTCAACATCTCATATGGTTCCGACCTTATGGCTTCCTCAACAACTGCGAAGCAGAGAATAAGGAAACAGCCTTCAACACGGAAACTACTATCTATGATTATCTCCATCTACGACTCAATACTCCACAAGGTAACTACAATCTCCGATGATCAAATCCCTATATTCATAGCGTCGAATCCTAATCAACTTTAGAAGGCCACGACCTATAAATTAAACCCTAAAGGTACGCTTTATTTTTATGCTCATTCTTTGGCTTTCAATACAGTCTTTCAATTCCTTTTACTTACTTAAGCATCGGAGCGGCTACCGCCGGAGCCAATCCGGTGGTCCTCTGATCATCTTTCTAAGTGTTCTACAGGTCACGGAGCCCACACTTATTGCGAGTCGAAAAGTGCAGCATCAGTTTGGCGCCGTCTATGGGAACGACTAATCTCCAAGTGCTCTATTCATAAACTCATCTCTTTCCTCACAGGAAAACTATGGCCCCAAATCTCCGACCGTGACAGAATACTCAGATTCCGCAAAGCTCTCAGCGTCAGCTGCCTGCTCCACGAGCAAGGGGGCCAGCGGTTAATCCCATGCGACAAGAGATTGAATCGATCAAACGAAAAAATAAACTGGTGTAGGAACAATTGCTTGCCATCACTAGAACGCTGACAACGCTCACACAGAATCAAGGGATAAACCCACGGTCAACATTGCTGCGGGAACTCAACCTCTTGTTACCACGGAGAATGAAGAACCCCATGAGCAGGCTCCGAATAACTAGCCCGGGCACCCCCAAGGTGTTGCCTGCGTTGGTAGAGATCCACAGTCGTCAGCAGCTCCAGGCTGGGGAACATCAGCCTTCATCCCTAACGTCCATTACCGGAGCACTACTCGAGCCCCGACTCCAAGGGCTTTGGGAGCACATCCGGCACCACAAGAGCCTCATCCCCATGCAGCACCAATCCCTCCAGTTCAGAACCTTCCTCCGTCCGAAGGGCGTACTCAACCCTACTACCTTGAAGCCGAGGCTGTCAGGCAGGGTTTGCAAGATGTCAGACTCAGAGACCCGCGGAGGGTAGAGGAAATTGCCGAGTTTATGGACCGAACAATTGCTTTGAGAGGACCTCAGAACCCTCTAGAGCAAGACGAGTTAGCCAGGCTGCTCGGAAGACTGGCCACTCCATTCACTCACACCATCATGTCAAAAGAAAGGCCCAGAAAGTTCATGGTGCCAAAGTTCACTCTGTACGACAGATCTGGAGACCCAGGAGTTCATCTCTCGCACTACCAGAATACTATGGCCCTCTACGGGGCCTCTGATGCTTTTATGTGCCGAACTTTCATCACCAGTTTGAAGGGAATTGCTCTGAAGTGGTTCCACAACCTCCCTTCGAACTCAATTACCAGCTTCTATGAGCTCGGTAGACAATTCTTGGACAGGTTTATGACCAGCAAAAGGCTCAGAAGGGGACCAGAGTTCCTGTTAAATGTCAAGCAGACCAAGGAGGAGTCCCTCAGAGCCTACATTGCGTGCTTCAATACCGAACTCACGAAGATCACTGACTACAGCCCAAAATTCCTTGTAGCTACCTTAACTGCTGGGCTTGCCCATGGTGGCTTCAGAGACTCCTTAACAAAAAGCCCTCCAGCCGACATGGCGACATTAATGGATCGGGCCAGGAAATACATCAACTTGGAAAAAGCCAACCGCACATCCCAGAAGGGCAAAGATCAGACCTAGAGAGATAATCCAAAGAGGGAGGATCACAAGAAGGAGGACCACAGAAGAGACTCCAACAAGAAGAGGGCCAGGAGCCTAGAGAAGAGAACAGCACCCAGAGCTGTGTACAATTCTGGACCAAGGGAGTTCACCAACTTCACTCCTTTGAACACTACACCGAACCAGGTACTCCGGCAGATTCGAGATTGGGAAAACCTGAGGTGGCCAGAACCAATCAAAGGAGATCCCAGCCTTCGGGACCAAAGTAAGTATTGTAATTTTCATAAAGATCATGGACATACAACTAACACATGCAGGACCCTCCGATATAAGATAGAGCAGCTTATAAAGAAGGGGCGTCTTTGGGAGTTCGTCAAGCAAGACGGAAGGCAGAACCCCCAAGAGGACAAGCCTCAACAACGGCCAGACTAGAGGCCTGAGCAGAGGCAGGAGCAGAGGGAAGGACGAAACGAGCCTTAGAGGCAGAACAACCATGTCATCTACGTCCTCCATGCTGACTCCCCTATCACAGGAATGTCCAACAGGGCAAGAAAGAGATACGCTTGGGAGGCCAGAGCTGCCCCGAACGTATTACAGATCTCTAATGTGAAAAAGAGGCTCAAGCCAGCACCGGAGATCCAATTCACTGAACAAGATCTAGCAGGGGTACACTGCCCTCACAGTGATGCCCTCGTCATCACTCTCAAAATTGCCAACTTCGAGATCAGGAGAGTCCTGGTTGATACTGGCAGCTCTGTCAACATACTATTCCATGAGCCACTTAAACAGATGAGAATGGACCACGACAACGTCAAGCCCACCACTGCCGTGATAGCAGCTTTTGATGGCAATCTCAGCACCCTATTGGGGAGAATTGACCTTCCTACTACTGTAGGAGATGATGAAGGGCAGAAGACCACCATCTCGGAGTACATAGTGTTGAATATGAAATCTCTCTACAACGTCATAATCGGGAGACCTTGGTTGCACCAGATAGGGGCGGTCACCTCGACCCTCCACCAGTGTCTGAAGTACATCCACAACCAGAACGTTCACTCTGTCAAAGGGTGTCAGCCAACCTCCGGGGAGTGCCATGCTATTGCCCTTAAGGAGAAGGCCTCCAAATAGCAATTACAGTACACTCGGGACTATGCAGATCCAGTTCTCACCCACACTCCTGAGGTGGAAGTTTGCCCATCCAACATTGAAGAACCCCTGAGCCCAAGGGGACGAGACAGCTGAAGCCAAACCTGTTGGCGAGCCCATCAAAGTGTTGGTTAGTAAGAAGCAGAGGGGCGTTATTTGTGTATCGGCCCAGATCTGATGCACACCGAGCAGGAGAACATAGTCAGGTTTCTGAAAGACAACCTCTCTATATTTGCTTGGGAGACCAGAGACATGGAAGGTATAGACCCTAGCCTCATAACTCACAAGCTGATGGTAGATCCAGATCATCCACCAGTCAGACAAAGAGAAGACCGATTGCTCTTGAACGACATCGGATTATAAATGAAGAAGTCCAGAGGCTGCTTGAAGCCAAGATGATACGAGAAGTGTTCTATCCCGAGTGGCTAGCCAACACCGTGCTGGTCAAGAAGAAAAATGGCAAGTGGAGAGTCTGCGTTGATTATACAGACCTCAATAAGGCATGCCCCAAGGACAGCTTTCCACTGCCAAGGATAGACCAATTGGTTGACGCCACTGCGGGGCATGAGCTTATGAGTTTCATGGATGCCTACTCTGGATACAACCAGATCCAGATGTACCCTCCAGACCAAGAAAAGATAGCTTTCATAACCGAACGAGGGCTCTACTGCTACAAAGTAATGCCTTTCGGTTTAAAGAACGCTGGAGCCACTTATCAGCGGTTGGTGAATAAGATGTTCAGCCCACTGCTCGGCAGTACCATGGAGGTATACATCGACGAAAAGCTGGTTAAAAGTCTACAGAAAAGTATTCACCTCCAACACTTAGCCCAGACCTTCGATATCCTCATACAGCACAGAATGAAGCTCAACCCCTCGAAATGTACCTTCGGGGTTACGAAAGGAAAATTCTTGGGATACATTATCTCTTAGAGGGGTATCGAAGCAGATCCCACTCAGATCCAAGCTCTGATTGGACTGAAGTCACCAAGAACCAAGAAGGAGATTCAGGCACTGAATGGCAGAATCGTGGCACTAAGCAGATTCATCTCAAAATCCACTGATCGCTGCCTACCTTTCTTCAAAGCTCTGAAGGGCAATAAGGCTTTGCAGTGGATGGAAGAATGCGAGAAAGCTTTTCAAGAGCTAAAGGAGTATCTAGCCTCTCCAGAGCTTCTGTCAAAACCAGTACAGGGTGAAAAGCTACTCTTGTACCTTACAGTTTCTGAAAACACGGTCAGCTCCGCATTAGTCAGACAGGACAGAGGAGTACAGAGGCCTATATTCTACGTCAGTAGGGCACTACTTGACATGGAAAAAAGATATCCAGAAGTAGAAAAGCTGGCCTATGCCTTGGTCATATCAGCTCGAAAGCTCTGACCTTATTTCCAAGCCCATCCAATCGAGATCGCAACTGCCTATCCTCTGAAGTCAATACTGAGGAAACCTGAGGTATCGGGAAGATTAGTGAAGTGGTCTGTGGAGCTGGGGGAATTCGACATATTATATGTACCCCGAAACTCCATCAAAAGGCAGGCCTTAGCTGATTTTGTTGCCGAGTTCACCCCGGCACTCCAAGACAAGGCACAACTCATCAAAACCTCGGGGACCTGGCTGCTCTACATCGATGGATCATCAACCGATCAAGGTTCGGGGGTAGGCCTGGTACTACAGTCCCCTAATGGGCTCAAGTCAGAAAAAGCAGTCAGCTTGGGATTCAAAGCTTCCAACAATGAAGCAGAATATGAAGCTCTAATCTTAGGCATGAAGCTTGCCTTGGAATGTGAGGCTTAGAACCTCAGAGTCTTCTTAGACTCCCAACTGGTAGTAAGCCAAGTCCTGGGAGAATTTGCCATTAAAGATGATAGGATGCTTCGGTACTCCAAACTGGTGAACCACTTGAAGCATTCCTTCCAGACATTCACTATCCAGAAAATTGAAAGAAGCCAGAACTGCAGAGCAGATACTTTGGCTAACATGGCATCCCGCCTAAAGTCTGAAGCAAATTCCACAGTAAAAATCTCCTATCAGCCAGGGCCTAGCATAGAGGATGCCCAAGTTGCTCAAATTGCTGAACAACCCCAGAACTGGATGACTCCAATCCTCTAGTACCTGCAATCCGAGCTCCTCCCAGAAGACAAAAACAAAGCTAGGAGAATCCGAATCAGAGCGGCTCGGTACCTGATCCTGAACAACAAGCTTTATAGAAGGTCGTATTCTCAACCTCTGTTAAAATGCTTAACTCCAGAAGAATCGCAATATGTTTTGGCTGAAATACACGAGGAGAATTTGCAGGAATCACAATAGAGGCAGAACTGTAGCTCACCGAGCTCTGTCTCAGGGCTATTACTGGCCTAACATGCTTAAGTAGGCTAAGGAGTATGTTTAGAAGTGCGACAAATGCCAAAGATTTGCCCCATATCAACATCAGCCTCATCACGAACTCATCCCGATTCCTAGTCCTTGGCCCTTTACTCAGTGAGGAATGGACATCATGGGTCCATTACCAAGGGCTCCACCAAACAGGAAGTATCTCTTGGTAGCCATTGACTACTTCTCTAAATGGGCCGAAGCTGAACCTCTAACACATATCACAGAAAAGGAAGTCGAGAGCTTCATCTGGAAGAACATTGTGTGCAGATTCGGCATACCACGTGTGATTATCTCCGACAACGGGACACAATTCACTGGTAAAGGCTTCAAGAAATTCTGTGAAAATCTCAATATTAGGCAACACTTCGCCTCTCCGGGCCATCCACAAGCAAATGGGCAAGCAGAGGTCACCAACTGAACGATCCTTGACGGGTTAAAGAAAAGGTTGGAACAAGCCAAAGGAAAGTGGGCAGAAGAACTCCCTGGAGTTCTTTGGTCCTACAGAACAACCAGAAGAACTGCCCACATCTGAAACTCCCTTCTCACTGGCCTATGGTACAGAAGCAGTAATTCCGGTTGAGATCGGTATGCCAACCCTGAGGACTGAAGCCTTTGAGCAAGAGTCCAATGATCAGCAGTTGATGGAAAATTTGGATTTGCTTGAAGAAAGAAGGGATCAAGCTAATATCAGGATGGAGGCCTATCAACAAAGAATGGTCGACAAATCCAAGGTAGGACTCAAGACGGTCAGCTTTCAAGTCGGAAACCTTGTCTTAAGAAGAGTCTTTCAAAACACCAAGGATCCCACTATGGGAAAGTTGTCACCGAATTGGGAAGTCCCCTACAAAGTAACAAAGTTTGTAAGGCCTACCACCTACTGGCTAGAAGACATGACTGGGAAGCCTATTCCTAGGCCATGGAATGTGGAACATTTACGGAAGTATTATCAATAGAGATGTTTCTTTCTTTTACTTCCATGGAATGTTCCTCTATAATGCACAGGCCTCTAGAGCCTGGTCCTTAATGTACAAGTCTTAGTACTTGGTCCATCTATAAATGCACAGGCCTCCAGAGCTTGGTCCTTAAGGTACAAGTTTTAGTACTTGGTCCATCTATAAATGCACAGGCCTCTAGAGCTTGGTCCATAACGTACAAGTCTTAGTACTTGGTCCATCTATAAATGCACAGGCCTCTAGAGCCTGGTCCCTACTGTACAAGTCTTAGTACTTGATCCATCTATAAATGCATAGGCCTCTAGAGCCTGGTCCATAATGTACAAGTCTTAGTACTTGGTCCATCTATAAATGCACAGGCCTCCAGAGCCTGGTCCTTAATGTACAAGTCTTAGTACTTGGTCCATCTATAAATGCACAGGCCTCTAGAGCCTGGTCCTTAATGTACAAGTCTTAGTACTTGGTCCATCTATAAATGCACAGGCATCCAGAGCCTGGTCCTTAATGTACAAGTCTTAGTACTTGGTCCATCTATAAATGCATAGGCCTCTAGAGCTTGGTCCATAATGTACAAGTCTTAGTACTTGGTCCATCTATAAATGCACAGGCCTCTAGAGCCTGGTCCCTACTGTACAAGTCTTAGTACTTGATCCATCTATAAATGCATAGGCCTCTAGAGCCTGGTCCATAATGTACAAGTCTTAGTACTTGGTCCATCTATAAATGCACAGGCCTCCAGAGCCTGGTCCTTAATGTACAAGTCTTAGTACTTGGTCCATCTATAAATGCACAGGCCTCTAGAGCCTGGTCCTTAATGTACAAGTCTTAGTACTTGGTCCATCTATAAATGCACAGGCATCCAGAGCCTGGTCCTTAATGTACAAGTCTTAGTACTTGGTCCATCTATAAATGCATAGGCCTCTAGAGCTTGGTCCATAATGTACAAGTCTTAGTACTTGGTCCATCTATAAATGCACAGGCCTTCAAAGCCTGGTCCTTAATGTACAAGTCTTATTACTTGGTCCATCTATAAATGCACAGGCATCCAGAGCCTGGTCCATAATGTACAAGTCTTAGTACTTGGTTCATCTATAAATGCACAAGCCTCCAGAGCCTGGTCCTTAATGTACAAGTCTTCGTACTTGGTCCATCTATAATGCACAAGTCTCGAGACTTGGTCCATTTATAATGCACAGGTTTTTTTAGCCTGGTCCATCTTTAATACACAGATTCTATGATCCAGTCCATCCAAAGGTAGAAGCTCCGAACATCTACAAACTAAAATTTCCTAGATCGGAACACCTCAGATCTGATACTTATATTATTTGGCTTATCTATCAGCAGGCAACAAGTACGATCATACCGAGCAGATGTGAAGTACTTTGGTTCAAGACTTCTACAAAGTTTCTTTGATCTATTCTTAGAACAGTCATATATCAGAAGTACACGAAAAGGTGTTTTAAACTCAAGAAGAGCACATTCAAATACAAAGAACATCAGATCTGAGAAGAAGGAACTCAATTTTATTGATGATTCAAAAGATTTACATCAGTACAAGAAGACTGGAAATAGAACAAGTACATAAAAAGCTACAACAAAGGCAAACACTATATGACATCATGGCTTTCTTCTTCGAATGAGAAAGGGATCCAGGATCCAAACTTCCGTTACCGCCGCCGCCGGCTCCATTTGAAAGGAAGGAATCCTGAACCCCAATCTGCAGCAAGGAACACCCAGGCCATTTCATCATCACTATCATTGATCTCAAGACCAACGGAGGATGAGGGCTCTGGGTCTCAGGGGACCTCTATTCATCTCCCTCAAAGCAGTTGTCACACCCCGGCCGATTTGAGCAACGGGTCTCTGCCAAGACAGAGGGGGAAGGAGGCATCCCACCTTCGTCTTCATCACCAATGCTCCAAGCCTCGGTTGAATCAAGGAGGGTCCACCTTCTATTAGAGAAATCTCGATCGGATGCTAAAATGGACAAGAAGATCTCAGCCTTCTCTAATTCTTCCTGGGAGACTGAATCAAAAGGAAGGTTAAATCTCAGCCACAGTTTAATCATTCCCAACTCGGACTGAAAATCGTCAATCATCTCCGGGCAAATGGTAAGCCTCTAAAAGGCATTCAAATTCTCTCCGATAAGGGAACAATATGGGAATACAAGTAAAAGAGATAGGGGGCAACCTTATGCTCCTACTTCATATATATAGACCCTTGAAGCCCAAGGGTCGCCCAGACGAACCGTCGCAAGCAGTTAAATAAAGGGTTGTTCTCGAAAACCCAAAAGACAGCTGTATAAATGGATGACGTATAGAATCGTCCTTTCGGATACTTAGGCGACAAGATACAAGGCTTCCCCAAGCATACCGAACTGATCAAAGCAAACTGTCACGCCCCGGATTCCCGACCGAACCCAGGGACGCGACTGAAGGAAACAAAAGAATAAAAGAAATAAATAGAAAGTAAATAAATAGACGAATAAATAAATAAATAACCATTTAACTGATCTAGATAAATAAATAACTATTCAACTAATTTATAACTAATATAGATACAAGCCTATTCCACTAACATAACGCTACATCCATATATCTCTGTCAATACACATACATTCCCGGTTTATAAAAAAATTTCGGCAGAACCTCCTTTGTTTTTCGAACCTTTTTCCCCCTGATAATCACAATGCATCATATAACATCATATAAATATAAATACATCACAATCCATCCTCACTCGATGGCCACAACCTTATCAAAGTTAAATATACATTGTCTAATTATCCAATCCATCACATCTACTCCTACACTTAAACTAAAAGATCATTTATTACAATATACAATACCATTTCCATTCTTTTTAGAAACACACCAATCCTTTATAAAATCAAAATACGCTCCAAGGGCCCAAATATTCTTCCAAATTTATTTCCCTCCTTTCTCCAAGACTTCATCAAGTCCCGCGTACCAGGATGCTTCATCTGAAACCTGTGCCCACGAATGGGTCAGCGCCAACATGCTGGTATGGTACAATACTAATGCAAGGAACAAAATTAAGATGTGGCATGTGCAAGTGTACAGGTATATCTACATGCCTCCCTAATCATGCATACAATATGATGGCAATGTACAAACTACATCTGTATAAAACCTTATATCACATTCACAAATTCATCAACACAATGCACAAGTAATATGCATGACACACCCATGCATCTCAATGTCACACCCATGTCTCGCTTCACGGTTCTTCCCCGTTGGCATGCAAGTACCAATATATGTCTCGCTTTACGGTCCGGACCCCGTAGGCCTGCGAGTACCTAATGGCCAATTTTGGGTTTTTCACCACAGGATCTGCACCCTCATAATGCACTAGCACCTCGTGCTGACCCACACTATGCTTTCAAGGAATCACGCAATGCCAAGATGCTATGCTTTCATCATGCAATAATACAGTCCAAATGAAACGTCACTTTCATAAGCATATGCAACATACTTTAAATAATTCATCACAATGAAGATCAAATCACAAGACTTCATTCACAATGCTACGTGTCATACTCAATCAATCTCAACACTTACGCAAACCCACGTATCACAATATCAATAAACCGTTTAGAACATAAATCACATATGATAATAACTCAAGAAGTAAATCACAACTCCCCAATAATCATAAAGAGCACGGAAACATGTAAACAATCAACTCAAGGAAGCAATTAAGTCCTACGTGATCTTCTATCCGCAGATAAGCACAAAAGCATTCAATCAATATGCACATCAATCCTAAGTTAATTCTATTCCTTACTTAGTAAAGTACCATACCTGATCGGGTTATCTCAACCCTAAGTAGCTATGTCCACCACTCAGTCAAACCAACCAGTGAATAACTTGACCCTCGCACTGCATCTGTGTAGGAGATCGAACCATCTTCTCCTTTCCAGTCAGTGTCCCTTTGGTTCTTCCCCTTTGTTTCAACCCAATGTCTGAATGAACGCTTGAATCCCTTCATTGAAATCAACATTCCCTAATGATTGAATCAGGATTCAATTCATTTCCGATGTTGCTCCCCTCATAACTCTATTTTGAATTCTATTGAACCTTTGGTCATCATCTCTCCTAATAAACTTGACCCATGTATAGCATCTGAAAAACTCTTTCATGAAAATTCTATTGATCGCTGTAAACACAAAGCAAAGCTCAGAGACTCCACTTCTGAACACACCCAACCAGCCCCTCGAATCACTTCGGTTCAGGAGCATCACACAGCCTTTCTTGAATTCCTATCAATCATCAACAACATCATGTTCTCATTTCACCGCATCGAATTGAATAAGAGAGTCACTCCACCAATTATTTAGAGCAATCTCCATGAACAGCCCCCGTTCTCAACAAAAAACGGCAGAACAGAGGAACCCATCTCAAACCGCTACCTCTATACCACAACTGCTCATCCAACCATCAAACCCCAATGATCCTCATATCCAAAAATCACTATTCTGACCCAAAACTTCAAATGTATACAGTCCATCAAGAACCCCAACAAATTGCACCGCTACACTGCAAGATCCCCCCCTAGCAATGCTTCACACACATACAGATATATGCCTATCTAAGCAAAGTATGCAACACGCTCAATGGTCTCGCAAAACAATGGAACTTCCAGTCTACATAGCCTCACAGTCAAGTCACTTGGACCTTTCCAGAGATCTGCAATCAGTCCACAAAAACTGAACTGTCTGCACTCAAGACTTTCGAATTTAATTCCAACACCAAGGAACTCCCATACTTGCCCAATGTGAGACACTCCAGTTCACTGCACTTCCAACACGCTGCTGCCACTGAGCCAAAATCACCACAATCCGAACAAAAACAACTGTTACGGTTCAATTTCTCATGCTACTACCCAAGATATCCAGAACATCCCAACACCCTAGCGTAAACCAGATTCAACCGAGAGAAAATCAACCCAAATCCAAGTCTCCAATGACCCTGCTTCTACGTCACCCACATTCTGTCTTCCATCAGCAAAGGAGCCAATCCAACATCAGCCAAATCTACTGCTTCTATCAACCTGCTCCAAATTCTCAAACTGAAGCAACCGGCCAAACAAGGAAATCCCACAAAACCACAACATCCCCACTTGAACAAGAAACCCAACAACCATTCACTATTCTTCCCCCAACAGCATTCACACAACCCCTGCCACAACAAACACCGTTCACCACTACACAACACCTAATCACGTCTCAAACCAATCGAAGCCACTCCAACCGGCATCCACACACACACAAACCGCAACACAAATCAAGCCCCATAGATATACATATATCCAAGCACAAGCTTCACAACACAGCAATTATATATATATATATGTACCTCTGCACTGCTACTGGATTCGACCAACCCAACGGACTGATTTAGCCGCAAAGATCTGGGCTTCGAAGCCCAACCATACTGCCGTTACTCCTCCTTCTTCTTCCCGAACTGCCATATCTATATATATATATATATGAGCATCGATCTCCTCCACCATCATTGTCATCACTTGCTCATCTCACCGACCAAAACCGAGTTGGATTTAGCTCGTCAAAAAAATCTAAATCTATGAGAACACCGAGTGGACTGATGCGGGATCGTTGGCAACGAAGGCCGACCTGGCACGCTTGAAGACCGAGGCCACCGTCGGATTCCCCCCTCCGTCGCCCCTCTTCTCCTCTCTTCTTCTCTCTCTTTTTCCCCTTTCTCTTTTTCTCTTTCTCTCTTTTCTTTTCTTCCCCTGTTCTCACGCGACTTCCCCTGTTTTTCTATCTCTCTTCTCAGTTTTTCCTTTAGTTTCTCTCTACACTCAAACACACACCACACATTATATGTCCAAAGCTGCCGACACTCACCACACATTACATCCTTCTTTATTATTATTATTATTATTATTATTATTATTTTTAATAACTCCCTTTAGAAATTTAACGGACATATATATATATATGTATATATCTTTTTAATATAAATTTATAATTCGTATCAATCCTATGGATTTATCCTGGCACTTAGTTAATCGGTTTAAATATTTTATTTTATTTTATATTTTTTTTTTTTCAAATCTCTACACAAACAAAGTCCGATCCACCTTTATACAAAGGCCTCCGGTCTAACATACAGACCTCATTGTCTTTGCTATTCCGTTGATCCTTGATAGACCATGTAAAGCTTTCAGTTCGGATATATCTTCGTCCAGGTCTGAATGATTTAGGAGGCAGAAGTCTCCATCATCAGAGCAACAGACACAGGACACCGTTCTTACTACAGGACTTGGGTTCAAAACAAACCTGCCTTCAGAATTCTTCAGAAATTCACTCTCAATATATATGTGGCACAAGATCATCGTCAGATCCTTATATATCAGATAGAAGTTGCTTTCCTACCTCATCCAAAGAGGAAGGAGCAATCAGAACTATGCTACAATCATTATCTTATCACAACTACAGTTCGGAAGATAACTGCCACTTCTTGGAAACTGATCTGGAGGGATCCAGAACAGCCTTACTTGCATCAATTTCTCACATCAACAGCAAATTCAAAGGAATGCTACATGGGTCAACCAAGCACAAAAGAAGACATTTGATAAAAGAAAGCTGTTCCATTAAAGAAGTCTGCTACACTGAAGTTTAAAAAAAAAAAAAAAAAACAACAACAACAACGAAAACCTAAGCTAATCATATTTCAAGCCATGGTCGGCAGGCTCAACGGACTGGGAGGGGATCGGCAGAAGCAAGCATCAATCATCTCACTTGGGACGACAACTTCAGTAGGAGCGGCAGGAAGAACCTCGACCACCTCGTTTGGAACTGCAACCTCAGGAAGGGGTAACCCCTGGAGGCACAATCGAGGATATGTCGAAGTCGGGAAATTTGGCAAGGAACCTATCCCGGAAGTTGTTGAAGCCAAACAAAATTAGGGTGGTGGCCATTCCCTCCAATTCCATCTTCATCTCTATCTCATTGTCCACCTAGGCCTGCTCCACCACATCATCAAGCTTCTGGTTGAATTCATACCGCAGGCTATCCAACTCCCTCTTCAGCCTCTTCTCCCGCTGAATGGCAAGGTCTTTCTCCGACTCCATCACGATCAGAGAATTTTGAAACTCCTTCAGCTTCTCTGCAGAATCGTGGGCCTCCGACTAGGCAGTGCCAAGCTGAAGCCTAAGTTCGTCCAGCTCGGTCTTGAGATCATTAACCTCCTCTGAAGGAGGAGAGACCTCAGTCAAGGCAGAAAGGGTGTGCAGAGCCTACAGCGTGCGAAACACACAGTTCAGTACCAACCAAAGCATTTGAAAAAAATGGAAGGGAGATAAAGACCCGAAGAAATTACCTTGACTTGAAGAGAAGCCAGGTCAGCAAGAAGCTTCTCCGGCTTCTAGGGCCTAATTTTTCTTGAGCCCTTGGCCCAAAAGTCCTCCAGAATCTTTTTGGCCCCTACAACATCAAGGGCCACCGAGGATGACGCCCCCTTGCCCGCTTGCGTGGACGGGATTGGGGGGACCATGGAAATAGGGGCAGGCGCCTCTCTCTCCACCTCAATGGGATCAAGAGAGATTGAGAGTATCCTCCTCCTCTTCGCTTGGATGGGAGGGTCCACTGGGGAAGAAGCCTCCCCCGCTGCCACAGATGAAGATGGCTCGGTCTCCCACCGTGCCATCATGTTCTTTGCAAGCTCCTCGACGCTTCCTCTAGCAGCCATCAGTTTATCAGGATTGACAATGGAGGAATGGTTTCAAATGTTGGGCTTCAAGAGCTTCTTGTATTGCTTCTGAATCACAGGGGAGAATTTCGGTCTTCTCCACACGCTCCTAACTGCACAAAAAACACAGAAATTGATCAGTTCAGTAATTGGTGTACAAAAAGAAGTCAACACAGCCACGAGAAAATTGGGCCTCACCCTTTCGCCTAGTGGTTCGAAGGAATGCTGAAGGTTGGCCTTCGAAGTCCTTGAACTCCCATCCTCCTTTTATGAAGAAATACCACTTCTTCCAAGGTCTTGTTGGAAGAGGGCACGGAAGTAAGGGGTCTGAACCCACTATCAAAAGACATGTAATAAAGGCCTTCCGCCTTCTGAAGTTTTAGATCCATATTACTACGGATCAGGTCAAGGAAACCTTGACATTATTCATATGCCCCAACACAATGAAGCTCAACAGATGTCTCCAACTGTTAAGGTTCAGGTCTGCGGGGCAAAGGTCGAACCAACAAAAGAATTGTTTTATAATATCAGGAAGAGTGAGTGTCAATCCCATTTCAAACCAGGCCAGATAGGAGCAGATTTCCCCCTCTCTAACATCGCTTGGGCGATCCCTAGAGTCAGGGGATCCTAAAAGTAACGTTGGAGGGAATTTTGAATTTCTCCCATAACTCCTTCAACATTTTTTCGGTGATTGCACTCTCACCCTTCTCTCTGTAACCGGATCGACCAGAGGTCTCACCAGCCCTATTCAGGGGCTCATCAAATGCATCGACAATCCTAACCCTTGGACTAGATGGGGGCTCTATTATTCTATTCTCACCATCATCTATGGAAGGAAGATTCACTAACTGAAATTGATGGACGGTCCCAAAAGAACTGCCCGAACCAGAGGGTGACTCAAGACCAGATATGGTGAACAAAAGAAAGAAACGAAGCAAATGAGAGGCAATGTAGAAGGGGACTAAAATCAAACCTGAGATCAAGAAAAGACTATGAACACCGGATATCCTTCAAACTTCAAAATATGTCAAATGGCGGTGGCAGCCTCTGGTACTGTAGATGCAAGTGCAGAAGAAAGGTATACAAGACCTTTCCCTATCTTTTTATACTCATTCAAAATATGAGCCTCCCAAGACGAGCCGACACAACAGTTGAAGATAATGATGGCTTCTCAAGTATCGGCTGCGCAATAAATGACTCATTAAACGACGTCTCGAAAAATGGAGAAACGAAACGTATGACTCTTCACAAAGCCCATCACCCTAGTTAAGCCTTAGCTTCTAACTAGGGCTCGGGGGGGGGGGAGTAGCCGATATACCACAAACAGACACACCAATCACCCTGAGACACGTGTGCTTACAGAGTTAATAATCTCGATCATACAGAACTGACATTCTCGATCATACCGAGCAGCTATAAGCCTTCAGGGCATCCTCATATATATACATCATACAGAGCCGATAAACTCGGTCATACAGAGCATTCATAGCCTTTAGGGCATTCTCATATATATACATCATACAGAGCTGATAAACTCGGTCATGCAGAACAGCTATAAGCCTTCAGGGCAATCTCATATATATATCATACAGAGCCGACAAACTCGGTCATACAGTGCAAGCGGAGCCTCCAAGGCATTCTCATGCACATATCTTCCAGACCTTATGCTCTGGGCAATATTCATTCAACATCTCATATGGTTCCGACCTTATGGCTTCCTTAACAACTGCCGAAGCAGAGAATAAGGAAACAGCCTTCAACACGGAAACTACTATCTATGATTATCTTCCATCTACGACTCAATACTCCACAAGGTAACTACAATCTCCGATGATCAAATCCCTATATTCATGGCGTCGAATCCTAATCAACTTAGGAAGGCCACGACCTATAAATTAAACCCTAAAGGTATGCTTTATTTTTATGCTCATTCTTTGGCTTTCAATACAGTCTTTCAATTCCTTTTACTTACTTAAGCATCGGAGCGGCTACCGCCGGAGCCAATCCGGTGGTCCTCTGATCATCTTTCTGAGTGTTCTACAGGTCATGAAGCCCACACTTATTGCAAGTCGAAAAGTGCAGCATCAGTTGGCTTGACCTCTTTTGATCGTTTCTTCCTTTTAGTCCGCTTCTTTGTTTTCTTAAGGTCCAATGTTTGTGGCCCTTCATGGAGTAAAAGTTTCATGGCAGACATGGTCTTGGCTTTGGTCCTGGACAACCATTTTGTTAGGAACCATGCATACCTTTCCTCCCTTTGTGATGCACATAGAGTTGGCGAATAGGAGTGTAATGGCCTTGGCGTTAACAAAGAACTCCATACCAAGAACCATTGGATAGTCGCCCATAGGCACGACCGAGAAGTCTATGAGTCCATCCCACTCGCCAATGCTAGTACGTGTGTCTCGAGCAATACCATGGATTGGTTTAGCGGTAGAGTTTACGGCCTTTAGTGAACCGCCCTCCTTAGTTGCCTTAAGACCAAGTCTTTTGGCTTCCCCCATGAACATAAGGTTATGTGACGCACCGGTATCTACCAAGGCATAAGTTATCTTCCTATTGACCTTGGCTTCGACGAACATGAGGCCTTGGCCTTTGGGTGGTATGGCCTTGACCTTCATGGCTCTGAGTAGTTGCAGCGACCCAATACAAGTGTCTTCTTGGCCTTGCTGCTCTTGTTGCTCCTCAAATTGGGACGTTATTGCATTAAGTGTCTTTTTCTTTGGGCAATCTCTCATCCAATGAGGACCATCACATAGGAAGCAAAGATTTTTAGGTATGGACGGTTGATTCTTGCCATCCTTGCCTCTGTCAGACTTGTCCTTGCCACTAGGTGACTTGTGGCATCCAGCATGTTTGTCGGATTCTTGATGCGAGGGGTTGCCCCTATCTCCCCCACCTTTGCCGAAGTTATCCCTCCTATCATTGGATGGAAATGGATCTCTCTTGACCACATAGTCAATTAGTGACTTGGCCTCCGCAATGGCGGTTGCGAGTTCTTGCACCCCACGTTGCCTTAACTAGGTTTTGGCCCAAGGTTATAGGCCATCAAGGAAGTAGAAGAGAGAATCTTTAACCGACAGATCCGGGATCTCGAGCACAAGGGTGGTGAACTCTTTCACAGACTCCTCAATAGTGCTTGAATGTTTGAGTCGGTAGAGTCAGCCACGTGGTTCCTCCTCGGCATTCTCCGGGTAGAATTGTCGTTTGATTTCTCTCCTGAAGTGCTCCCATGTGTCGATGGTGCACATACCCCGTTGGATGTCGACATGCCTTCTACGCCACCATAGCATCGCGGTGTTAGTAAGGTAAAGGGTTACCGTATGTATCTTGGTAAGTTCATCGGTTATACCCATTGTTAGGAAGTATTGTTCTAACCCCCATAAAAATTTTCCAAGCTCCCGTGTATTCCTTGCACCAGCGTAGCTCTAAGGTTTAGGTACATCTACCTTGGGTGTCTCTCGGGTAGTGACATTCCTCGCGATGATGGCCCTTTTGCATAAGGCCCAATCAAAGTGCACCTCTTCCACTTCAATACGAAGGTTGTTAAGCTCCCTGTCAATATACCCACGAAGGTTAGTGAGCTTGCCCATGAGTTGGTCTCGCAAGGCTCGGAACTCCCGTCTGATGGAACCGTCTAGCTTATTAAGGGATCCCTTCATGGCTTGGTTAAGCCCTCGCATTCCTTCTCTAAGCCATCGAGACGTTGCCCAACTTCCTCCTAGTTAAAGTCCCATGATGACACAGTGGCCTCCATGTTAGCCAACCACAACTCGAAGCTAGCCATCATGTCCTTGGAAGTGTCCTTAGACTTGTTCCGTTGTTTCCCTTCGGTAGGGTTGCGGTGCGCACCTCGACCATGCTCTTGGACTTGGGTTTTCTCTTTCTCGTGAATTGTCACTGAAGTCGACATAATGTCCTTCACTCATTCTACTGTGACACGCTCGCAATCTAGGTTCTGATACCAACTATCACAGGCTTAATATTTTAAATGCCCGTGCGGCACTTAGCAACTCATAATTGGGCTCGTAGTGCTAAGTCAGCCTATCTAGCTAGCCCACCTAGAGTGGTGGCTAGAGAATATGGTGGCTAGGGAACAAGAAAGCTAGAAAGAGAGGAACTTATATTCTCAAGAGAAGATTGCTTACACTTGATTGAGTGAGTGGCAAATGAGACCCCTATGTCACGCCTTGCCAAAAGGGACAAAGGTTATGCCACATGGACGCCACATATGGGCGCCACGCTGACGCTTACAGGAAGCATCCACACTGCATGGCATGTCTACAAGGCTGGACATCTAGAGAATTTCAGAGTGACCTAAGGCATTCTCATGGAGTGCAGAATGCTCTAAACCCTTCTTGTATATTAGAGTCATCTAAATACAAGTAGAATGTTCTAGAGACTTAGAGATAACCTTTGTATAAAGAATAGTCTTAGGAGTATTCTAGAATGTTGACTTTGTAAGGATTTTGGAATGATCCCTTAAGGAACATTTTAGACCCACCATTATAGCCCTTAGATCAAAGTGATCCTATCCATTGATTGTAAGGCCAAGACCCTATAAAAATTCCAATTGCTCTGCTAAGTTTCTTTCCTCTTATTGTCTTTTTCAGGACTTATCATCGGGGACGATGATTGGCAGTGCTAAGGAATGTACTGGTCTCTACTACTCTGAGGACACTAATGTGAGAAAACAGGGTCCAATTTCCATTTGTGATTCTGCATCTGTCTCTAAGGATAGTGAACTTTTGTTATGGCATTTTCGAATGGGTCATCCTAATTTTTCATATTTGAAATATTTATTTCCGAGTAAATGATTCTCTAATTTTCAAATGTGAAATATGTGAACTTGCAAAACATCACCGTACTTCCTTTCTGCCATCCATATATAAACCATCCTTCATAGTGACTTGTGGGATCCTTCTCGTATAATTAATCGTACGCACACCCAATGGTTTGTTACCTTTATTGATGACCATACTTGCGTTTGTTAGGTTTACCTATTAAAGGATAAAACAGATGTTCGTTCTGTGTTTATCAATTTTCACACAATGATCCAAACACAATTCCAGGCACAACTTCAAATTTTGCGCATTGATAATGGCACAAAATATTTCAACACTACTTTGGGTGATTATTTTTAGCAACATGGGATCGTTCATCAAAGTTCTTGTGTCAACACTCCCTAACAAAATAGGGTTGCCGAAAGAAAAAATAGACACATTCTCGATGTTGCTCGTGCCTTGATGTTCACTATGCATATGCCCAAAATGTTTTGGGGTGATGCTGTTTTGACATCTACCTACCTCATTAATCGCATGCCTAGTCGTGTTCTCTCTTTTGCTACACCCATCCAAACATTTCAACAATTCTTCCCTCACTCTCACCTCTTCTCTAGTCTATCTCTCAGAGTGTTTGGTTGTACCTGCCTTTATTCATGTCCATTCCCCCTATCGACATAAATTCGACCCTCGAGCTATTAAGTGTGTTTTCATTGGGTATTCTCCTACTCAGAAAGGTTACAAGTGCTATGATCCATCCACCAAATGAGTTTTTATTAGCCTTGATGTTACATTTTTTGAAAACGCTTCTTACTTCCAAAAGCCCTTCCTTCAGGGGGACCATTTGAGTGAAGGTCGGGTATTAGATTTTGAACTCTCCTTTTCTGAGCCTATCCCAAACACTGAACCTGTCGCACCATCCTATTCTAATGTGCCATTTACAAAAGGAAACTTGAACTCAGGAGGCAATGTAGGAAAACAACCAGGACAAGGAGATACTTGTTTATTCACAGGAGGCCACAATCAAGGTATAAGGAACATCTCACACCTGAAGCACCAAGAGAGTTGGCTCCAATGATAGCTCCAAGTAACCAAGAGTCTCCTTCCAAGTCTCACGATGAAACTGAGTCTCCTGATACTAATTTACCCATTGCTCTCAGAAAATCAACTTGGTCATGTACTCTCCATCCTATCTCGAAATTCATATCTTATAATGCTCTGTCTACAAAGTTTCGTACTTTTACCTTTAACCTTGATAGTACAGGAATTTCAAAAAATATTCAGGAGGCCTTGGAGGTCCCTAAATGGAAGGATGCAGTACTAGAAGAAATGTGGGCGTTGGAGAAAAATGAGACTTGGGTTGTGATGGATTTACCGAGAGGGAAGAAACCGGTAGGCTACAAATGGGTTTTTACCTTGAAATACAAGGCTGATGGGACAATCGAGCGTTACAAAGTCCGCCTAGTTGCAAAAAGGGTTTACACAAACCTATGGTATTGACTACATAGAGACGTTTGCACCTGTGGGAAAGTTGAATACAGTTTGAGTCCTCTTGTCATTGGCAGTCAACTTGGATTGGCCTCTTTAACAACTTGATATTAAGAATGCCTTTCTAAATGGTGAGTTAAAAGAAGAAGTTTTCATGATAATACCACTGGGTTTTTGTAAGAAGGGAGAAGAAAATCGGGTATGCAAACTCAAGAAGTCTCTGTACAGTCTCAAGCAATCACCTAGACCATGGTTCGATAGGTTTGAAAAGGTGATAAAAGGTCAAGGATATCAGCAGGAGCAGTCAAATCACACTATGTTCTTTCAGCAATCTGAAGATGGAATGAAAACAATTCTAATTGTTTATGTTGATAATATAATCCTAACTGGGGATAATTTAGTGGAGATGGAGAAACTGAAGAAAATCCTAGCCACTGAATTTGTAATAAAAGACCTGGGACAAATGCGATACTTCTTAGGAATGGAAGTTACCAGATCAAAAAGGGGTATTAGTGTCTCTCAATGAAAGTATGTCCTTGACCTTCTAACCGACACTGGCATGCTTGGATGTAAACCAAGTGATACACCTATCGAAGCAAGAAAGAATCCAAAGGATGAGGGAAATCCAGTAGAAAAGGACAGATATTAGAGACCAGTTGGCAAGCTATTCTATCTATCGCACACTAGACCAAACATTGCATTTGGGGTCAGTGTGGTAAGCCAACACATGCATTCACCAAAAGAAACTCACCTAGAAGTTGTGTACAAGATTCTCAGATATCTTAAAGGCTCCTCGGGTAGAGGACTATTCTTTAAGAAATCAGAATGCAAGGAAGTCAAAGTCTTCACAGATGCGGACTGGGCAGGTTCAATAGAAGATAGAAAGTCCACTACCGGGTATTCTCAATTTGTGGAGTAATTAGAGGTAGAAAAATTGTCGAAAATTTTATAGAGAAATTGTAGGAAGATTTTATTTTTTCCTTTCTTACTCTTTCCTTTTTTCATTTCTCAATTGTTTTATAAATACCTATAGTGTGTATATGAAAAAAATATAGAAATATAGAAGAAATTCTTTCTAATTACATTTGATTACACTTCTAAATCAACCTCCAAGGGAAATATTTGTCTTTCCTATTCGTCAACTTCCTGTAGAAAAATTAGACTATGAACTTTTTATTATTGTTCATTATTTATTGAATCCCATCCTCCCTCTTTTCACCCAGCCCAAAACTGCGCAAGATGGCCACCAACTCCTCAACCTCCCCTAACTCTTAATCATAGAAGTTTCTCCAAAAGTAAGGATTCCAAGTCCTATTACCCCACCCCACCCGACCGACAATACAATTCGCAACTAAAGACTCTTTATCCAATGGTATTTTGTAAAGATTGGGACAT